>JARQOD010000001.1:339007518-339043488 GCA_033576555.1 Oophaga sylvatica
GCTGCCTCCAACCGAAAAGGGGCTTCAATTTGTTCTTCCCCACAGGGGGTACGCCGAGCCCTAAAAAATGTCAAAAGGGGCCGCTGGGGGGAAAAGTGGATGCTGTGTCATGGGGACCGCAGCAGCCAGAAACCCCCCACGTCCCCCCCCGCTAAATCCACGACCACGCCCTTTTACCCCTGCCTTCTTCATTTGGGGGTAGTGATAAAAAGGGGCAAAAAGTACAAGGGGCCTTATGTGTTTTTTCCTGAACGCTGCTAACAGGTAAAGAAACACAAGTTTTTAAAGTGTGGACTCACACAGGGGTAAATGTAGGTTTGCGAATTTTCCCCCTTTTTTTTTCCCCCAAAAAAAAAAAGGGGTTGTTTTTGAAAAAAAACATGTACAATTATATATCACCAAAAATTTTTGTACTATTACAATGCACGAAACTAGAAGCAATAATAAGGCTAAAAAAAAAAGGGTAATACTAATCTTCTTTCCCCTGCGGGCCGCAAACCACCAAATCTCCTTTATGTATTCTATTGTTTGAACCAAGGGGTTTGGATACGGGGGGAAGGGGGCCCACAAAAATAATTAGAGTTAATTGAAATTAAAGGAGCAGCCCAATTTAAAAAAAAAAAAAAAAAAAAAGGGGGCAGTGAGTGTCACTGCAGCTGATTCAAACAGGGGGGATGCAGACCAAACTGCGCGCACTCACTCCCCCGACTTGCAAAAATGTAAAACGCACGCAAGGCAAAAGGAATTTACACAGCTTTTCAAATCCCCTTCCTAAACAATTCAAAAAAAAGCAATCACTAACTTCCCTCAGACGAAGCAGCGTTTTGCCCCTAACTGAATTACAGCAGAGTGAAGCCAAAAGGGCCCGGGGGCCTTTTTTTTTGTGCATTTTTGACATCATTTCACAGCCAATCACAACCCCCCCTTTTTTAAACCCCTGACCCCCCGCATTACGGTTTTCCACACTACTTTTGTTCCTCTTGGGGTGAAAAAATTTTAACTCCCTCTCAAAGTTTATGGGAACTTCCGTTTTCCGGAACATATAGCAAAAGTATAAAAATCATATCGGAATTCCGAAAACCCCGGTATCGCCGACCCCCTACTGGGGGATGGGTGCTCAACACTACTCACCCAAAGGGGGACCTAAACCTCCCTTTTATTTGGATTAAAATACCTTTTTTAAATCTGCTGTTTTTCCTCCCCCATAATTTTAATAAAAGAAAACTTTAGTATTTTTTGGGGCTGTGATAGGAAGGTTGCTGAAAAAAAATAAATATTTTTGGGGGTTATAAAATTTTTGGGGGATTTTTTTTCCTAACCAGGACATGTTTTGTTTCATGGCACGTGCCCCCTTTTTGTTTTTGTCTCAAAGCCCCCAATTTAAACCCTCTCTGACTTTTGCATATCCCGTCCATAAAACCCGGGCCTTTTCCCCCGGACGGGATAGTACGCCCCTGGGGATCAGCTGCGTCCGGGGGGGCGCACTAATCGCCGCCGGGGTCAGCTGATTATAAGCTGCACCCCTGATGGTGTCGGGGCGGTACGGACCGCCCCTGGGCACATTAACCCTAGCACCCCCCCGATCAAACATGATCGGGGTGTATTGGGGCACGGGGGGGGATCAGCAGGGGGGGGGGCCCCCGCGCCCCCCGAGACCCCCGACCAGCGCGATGTTTGCGTGTTCTGAGGGGGTTCCTCCCTCCCAGGCCCGGGGCCAAGATGGCGCCGGGGGCCCCGGGGGGGCGGTTCCTCAGTGCCTGCGAGAGCAGCACTGAGAAGCCCGCAGCTATGCTAGCGATCGCTGGGTGAAGAGTGCTTACTGCACACCCCGGGTTTTTTAAAATACGTGATGTCCCCCCTGGCAAAGTAAAAAATTTAAAAAAAAAAAAAAAAAACATGTTATAAAAAAAAAAACCAAAAAAAATAAAAAAAAAAATAAAAAAATTCCCCCAATAAATTCATTTTTTTCCTGTAAATAAAAAAAAAAACAATAAAAGTCACATATTTGGTATCGCCCTCCGTAACGACCCCCCCCTATAAAACGTCCCCTAGTTAACCCCTTTAGTGAACCCCTAAAAAAAAAAAAAGCAAAAAATAAATGCTTTATAACAACCGCCGAACAAAAGTGGAATAACGCGCATAAAAAGCCGTATAAATAAACAGGTACCGTGAAAACTAAATTGTCCCGCAAAAAAACAGCCGCCATACAGCATCATCAGCGAAAAAATAAAAGTTATAGCTCGCAAATAAAGCGATGCAAAAATAATTATTTTTTATAAAAATTTTTTTTTATTCTTAAAACGCCAAAACATAAAAAAAATGAATAAATGAGTATCGCCAAATCGACTGACCCGAAGAATAAAAGCTTTATTTTTTACCACACGCGGCAATAAAAACGCCTCCCCAAAAGAAATTCACGAATGCTGATTTTTGTCTTCAACCCCCAAAAACGAAAAAAAACGATCAAAAAAGTCATGCCAAAAATGGTACAAATAAAAATCAACTCTACCGCAAAAAAAAGACCTCACTGACTTGGCGGGCCAAAATTGCAAAAATTAAGCTCTCAAAAGTGGCGATGCAAAAAACTTTTTTGCAATAAAAAGCGTCTTTAGCGTACAGTGCCAATCTAAAAACCCGCTATAAAAAATATAAAAAAACCCCCTTTATCACCGCCTTAGTTAGGGAAAAATAATAAAATTAAAAAAATGATTTATTTCCATTTTCCCATTAGGGTTAGGGTTGCGGCTAAAAGTTAGGTTAGGGTGGCGTAAATTGGATTAGAGTTAGGGTTGGGATTTAGGGGGTGTTGGGTTAGGTTTGTGGTTAGGGTGGGATAGGGTTAGGGGTGGTTGGGGTTAGGGTTTGGAGTTAGAATTGGGGGGTTTCCGCGTTTAGGCAAACAGGGGCTCCAAATGGACACGCTGATTCAATTCAGCCAATCGCTTAAAAAGTAAACGGTGCTCCTTCACTTCTGACTCTGCCATCTCCAAACAGTAGTTTACCCAATATGGGTATCAGGTACTTGGACCCCAAAGTTATTGTGCAATTTGTCCATTTCTCTGTTCCCTTGGGAAAATAAAAAACTGGGGGCGAAAATAAACATTTTTGTACAAAAAAATTATTTTTTATTTTTACGGCTTATTTATAAACTTCTGGAAGCACTTGGGCTTCAAGCGCCACCACACATAATAATTCCTTTGGGGTCTTTTTCCAAAATGGGTCACTTGTTGGGGATTTCCACTGTTTAGGCCCATCGGGGCTCTCCAAATGCACATGACGCCCCCAAACCATTCCATCAAAGTTGCAATCCAAAAAAAGTCACACTTCCCTTCCCGGCCCCAACGTGTACCATTCAGTAGTTTTCCCCAATATTGGGTATCAGCGTACTCAGGACAAATTGGGCAACAACTTTTGGGGTCCAATTTCTCCTGTTACCCTTGGAAAAAAAATATTGGGGCGAAAAAATCATTTTTGTAAAAAAAAAAAAAAAATTTTTTTATTTTTCGGCTGGCTTTAACCTTCTGTGAAGCACTTCGGTTCAAAGTGCTCACCCCCAAAAACTAGATAAGTTCCTTGTTGGGGCTATTTGCCAAAAGGGGTCCTTGGGGGGTTTCCACTTTTAGGTGCATCAGGGGCTCTCCAAATTGAAATGACGCCCCAGACCTTTCCTCAAATCTGCAATCCAAACGTCACTACTTCCCTTCGACCCCGCGGGCCAACAGTTTTTCGCCCACAATTGGGATCAGTGTACTCAGGACAAATTGGACACAACTTTTTGCGTTCCAATTTCTTCTGGTACCCTGGAAAATAAATATTGGGGGCAAAAAATCATTTTTGTTAAAAAAAAAAAAAAAAAAAAAAAAAATTTTTTTATTTTACGGCTTACTTATAAACTTTAGTGAAACACCTGGGGTTCAAAGTTCTCACCACACATCTATATAATTCCTTGAGGGTCTAGTTTCCAAAATGGTGTCATTTAAGGGGGTTTTCCACGTTTAGCAGATCAGGAGCTCTCCAAACACACATAACGTCCAATCCAACTCCACCAATTCTGCGTTGAAAAAGCAACGGCCTCCTTCCTTCCAAACCTGCCATGCACCCAAACAGGGTTTACCCCAAATATGGGGTTCAGCGCCTAGGACAAATTGCACAATAATTTTGGAGCTGTTACCCTTGGAAAAAAAAAATGGGGTAAAAGATAATTTTTGGAAAAATATGATTTTTAAATTTTACGGCTCTAGTTAAAACTTGTGTGAAGCCTTGGGGTTCAAATTGTCATCAAAAATCAGAAAGTTCCTTAGGGGGTTAGTTTCCAAATGGGGTCATTGTGGGGGGTTTCCCTGTTTGGCACCGGGGCCTCCAAAGCAACATGGCATCCAAACTCAATTCCACCCAATTTTGGTTGGAAAAAGCAAATGGTGCCCCTTCCTTCCGAGCTCTGCCGTCCCCCAAAACAGTGGTCCCCCCCCACATATGGGGACAGCGTACTCGGACAAATTTACAAACAACTTATGGTCCAATTTCTCCTGTTACCCTGGGGAAAAAAAAAATTAGTAAATAAAAGATAATTTTTGGGGAAAAAAAAGGATTTTTTATTTTAGCCCGGGCATTATAAACTTGGTGAACCTGGGGGCAAATCTCAAAAGATCTAATAATTCCTTAGGGGGTCTAGTTTCCAAAAATGGGGTACTTGGGGGGTTTCCACGTTTAGGCTATTGGGGCACTGCAAAAACGGAACATGACCCCCATTAACGTCTGCATTCCAAAACGTTATACTTCCTTTCCAAGCCGCCGTGCCCCAAACAGTTCCCCCCCCCCCCCCCCAAAGGGGTATCAAGCGTACTAGGACAAATGGACAACAACTTTTTGTGGTCCAATTTCCTTGGAAAATTCAAAAATTTGGGAAAAAAAAATTTTTGTGGAAATTTTTTTTTTTTTTTCACACCCAGGCTTTATAAACTTTTGTGAAACATTGAGGGTTCAAATGCTCACAAAGATCTAATAAGTACCTTAGGGGGTCTATTTCCAAAATGGGTTTTTTTGTGGGGTTTTCCACTGTTTAGGCCATCAGGGCTCTCAAAGCACATGGATCCAATCTAAATTCCAGCCAATTTTTAGTTTTGAAAAGTCAAACGTGCTCCTTCCCTTACACTCTGCCGTGTGCCCAAACAGTGGTTTTCCCCCCATATGGGGTATGGGGTACCGGAAAATTGCAAACAACCTTACTTCCATTTTTTTTCCTTTTACCCTTGTGAAAATAAAAAAAAAATTTTTTAAAAGATCATTTTTTGGGAAAAAAAGTAAAATATTCATTTTTTTCCTTCCCTTGCGTTACTGTGAAGCCCTAAGGGTTAATAAATTCTTGAATGTGGTTTTGAGTTTTGAGGGGTGCATTTTTTTAGAATGGTGTCCTTTTGGTTTTTTCTGCCATTAACCCCCCTCAAAGTGAATTCAAATGTGAGGGGTCCCTAAAAAAAATGGCTTTGTAAATTTTGTTGTAAAAAGAGAAATGCTGGTCAACTTTTAACCTTATAACTTCTAACAAAAAAAAATTTTGGTTCCAAAATTGTGTGATGTAAAGTAACATGTGGGAAATGTTTTTTTTTTAAAACTTTTTGTTGAATATTTCTCTTTTTAAGGAATAAAAATTCAAAGTTTAAAATTGCTAAATTTTAAAAATTTTCAACCATTATTTGCGTTTTTTTCAAAATAAACGAAGTTATACGAAGAAATTTTACCACTAAATGAAGTAAATATGTCACAGAAAACATCTCAGATCGCGAAGATCCATTAAGCGTTCCAATTAAAACCTCATAAAGAACAGTGGTCAGAATTGTAAAATTGCCCGGTCATTAACTCAAACCACCCTTGGGGAAGGGGTTAATGAAGCATTCATTACTGAGGGGCCAAGCGGGTTCCAAAAGATATGTATGTTTTCATTTATCCCAGGGACTTAGCTTTTTTGTTTACAGGGGCGAGACGAGGCTTTTGGGGATTCAGAATTTGCCTCACTGCGAGGAGGAGGACTGTGGAGACCACCATTTTTTATCATGTTATAGTTGTAAATTTTTTTTGAATCTGTCATCCCCCCGAACCTACACACAGCATCATTTTAAAAGGGGGCGCTGATCCCCCCCCCCCGTGCAGGAGGGTTTTTTCGGGACCCCCGTAATTTAATGAAATAAAAGTTATTGGCTCTACGGCCCTTCCTCTGCTCTCGTCGATCCTTTTACTCGTTTTATGGTCCAAATCTGCAAGAATTATTTGCTTAGGGTCATTTCTTTTGGAACGGAACCTTCGGCCAAGTTGATGTCCAGACACTCTGGAAAGGTTTTCATCCAGGGGTATCTTTGTACTTGGCCGCTTAATTTTCCTTCAACTGCAACCATGCCTTCCCTGCAGCTAAAAACACCCCCTAGCATGATGTGCCCCCCAAATTTTCACTGTTGGGATTGTATTGGGCAGGTGATGAGCAGGGTGGTTTTCCCCCAATACCGTTGGGCCTGTACACATTGGGATTTTGCCTGCGGATTTTTCCCGCCGAACCGCACCTCTTGCAAAACCGCAGCGCGGTTTGATGCTTTTTTTGGTGGGGGTTTTGACGCGTTTTTTCTCATGCGGTTTTGTATGCGGTTTTTACAGCTAAATAAAGATATGTTGTTTAACAAAAAAAAAAAAATTGTGATTCATTTCTTGCCCAACTCCCCTTTTAATTTGTCCAACCCCACTCCATTTAACCACACAATAAGATAGGCCGCGTCGCACTTGCGGTGTGATGCAGAAGTCGCACGACTCTCTCGCATCAAACACCCGGCCGGCTGCCCGCTCTCGGACCCAGTGTGCGGCTGGCATTTTTCTATGCAGCCGCACATTGGGTCGAGAGTGGGGGCCGGCCGGGTGTTGATGCGAGAAAGTCTGCACTACTCGCTCGACTCGCAAGTGTACCCGGCCATGATAGATAATAGATACCAAAGATAGATGATAGACAGATAGATAGATAAAATGGTACATAAAATTAAAGACACACACCTATACATACCACAAAATAACGCAATGTTAATTAAAAAAAAAAATATAGGAAAAAAATGGGGGGCTCCCGCCAATTTTCGCGCCAAGGGGAAAGCAGACACCGGGCCAATATTTCAAGCCTGGGAAGGGTTTAATACCCATGGTCTTCCCAGGCTATGAAACAGCCCGCGCTAGCCTTCACGGCTATTAAATAGGGGGACCCCCCCAAAAAAAATACGTGGGGTCCCCTATAATTTATAGCCAGACAGGCTAGGCAGACAGCTGCGGGCTGAATATTCATAGCCTAGGAAGGGGCCATGGATAATTGGCGCCCCCCCTGGCTAAAATACAGTACCCAGCCGCCCCAGAGTTGGCGCATCTGTACGATGCGCCAATTCCCGGCACTTAGCCCCTCTCTTCCCACTCCCCTGTAGCGGTGGGATATGGGGTAATAAGGGTTAATATCACCTTGCTATTGTAAGGTATATTAAGCCCGGTTAATAATAGAGGCGCGTCAATAAGACGCCTATCCATTAATAATACTTATATTAATAAAGGGTTAAAAAAAACAACACACGCATAAGAATAAAATTATTTTAATGAAATAAAACACAACACGGTTTTCATATCTTTATTACACACTCGATCAAGCGACGCCCTCGATTTCCTGTAAAAAAACGTAAAAAAAATAAAACAACCGTTATACTCCCTGTCCGACGCAGTCCAATTAATAACGAGGGTCCCACGACGGTCTCCCCTATAGAACAGTGACATAGGTGATGTCCACCGTTCTATAGGGCCTCCCAGTGTTGCACTGACAGGAGACAATGGCTCCTGCAGTGCATCACTGAGTCCATTCTCTCACTTTATGGCAATGCTGCGTGGGAATTTTCTCACCCAGCATTGCCGTGAGAGATGAACTGTATGACGTCATTCTCTCCCGGCAGCAGAGCGGTACACAGATGGATGGCGTGCGGGAAGAGGTGAGTATGTGCTCAATTGTTATGTGTTTGTATGTTACTGTATGTTATATGTTCTGTATGTCATGTAATTTTTTTTTTTTTTTTACATTCAGCAGTGCACATTAGCCGGATGATGGGACTACTACTGTCCCATCATGGCTAATGTGTCAGTCACTGTCACTGTAGCAGGCATAGCCGATGGGACTTTAGTCCCATCCGACGATGCCTGCATCACGAGACACGCACACAGCCCCGCACACCGCCGCACATACACACCCCCCGCACACTGATCGCGCACACCGATCACGCACACTGATCGCGCACACAGACCCGCACACCATCACGCAGACACCGGCACACAATCACCGCCCACACACACAGCGCGCCCCACTAACACGCCCACGCACCGCCCACCCACATAGCGCCGCACACTATTCACGCCCACGCACCGCCCACACACTTCCCTCCTCCCGAACTGCAGCGGTTTTCAGCCGCAGCAAACCCGCAGATCTTTTTTAGATCTGCGGTTTTGCTGCGGAAGTGCCCGACTCAATGCAAGTCAATGGGCGCCGAACCGCTGCAGTTCTGCACAAAGAATTGACATTGCGCGGAAAATAAAACGCGGCTAAACCGCGCGTTTTTTTCCGCAGCATGTGCACAGCAGACCTGCGGTTCCCATAGGGATTCATTGGCTGTGCACTGTGCCGCGGGTTGGATGCGTTTCCGCAGCGTTTAAAAAACGCAGCGGAAACGCATCTAAAACCGCAATGTGGTAACGGGCCTTAGAATTATCACCAGAAAGTTCTATCCAATCTCATCATACCAGAGAATCTTATTTCTCCATAGTCTGGGAGTCCTTCATGTGTTTTTTTTTTTTTTAAGCAAACTCTAAGCGGGCTTTCATAGTCTGGCATGAGGAAGACTTATGTCGGGGCCGCTCTGCCATAAAAGAACCGACTGGTGGAGGGCCTGCAGTGATAGTTGACTTGTGGAACTTTCTCCCATCTCCCTACTGCATCCATGGAGCTCAGCCCAGTGATCTTGGGGTTCTTTACCTCTCTCACCAAGCCTCTTGTCCCACGATTGCTCAGTTTGGCTGCACAGCCAGGTCTAGGAAGACTTCGGTGTCCCAAACTTCTTCCATTTAAGGATTATGGAGGCCACTGTGTTCTTAGGAACCTTGAGTGCTGCATAAATTCTTTTGTAACCTTGGCCAGATCTGAGCAGTGCCACAATTCTGTCTCTGAGCTCCTTGGCCAGTTCCTTTGACCTCATGATTCTCATTTGGTCTGACATGCACTGTGAGCTGTGAGGTCTTATATAGACAGATGTGTGCCTATACAAATCAAGTCCTATCCTTTAATTAAACACAGCTGGACTCCAATGAAGGAGTAGAACAATCTCAAGGAGGATCACGGGGCAATGGACAGCATGTGACATAAATGTGAGTGTCTGAGCAAAAGGGTGTCTGAGCAAAAGGATCTGAATACTTATGACCGTGATATTAGATTTTTTTTTAAATAAATTTTACAAAAAAAAAAAAAACAAAAGAAACTAAGTTTTGTAGCCCATTCCATCTTTGTGCAGGTCTATGATCTTGTCCCTGACATCCTTATAAAACTCTTTGGTCTTGCTCATGTTGTAGAGGTTAGAGTCTGACTGATTAATTGAGTCTGTGGACAGGAGTCTTTTATAAAGTGACCTATGTAAGACGTCTGTCTTTAATGCAGGTTGCAGGAGTTGATTAGGAGCGTCTCACTGGTCTGTAGGAGCCAGAACTCTTAACGGTTGGTAGGGGATTCAATTCTTATTTCTCACGCCAAATGCTAATTTATGTAATTTATACAATGTGTTTTTCTGGATTGTATTTTTGATGTTCTATCTCTCATTGTTAAAATTAACCTCTTAAAGTTATATACTGTTCATATCTTTGTCAGTGGGCAAACTTACAAAATCAGCAAGGGATCAAATAATTATTTCCTTCACTGTAAAAGTCTTGCAGTATTTCTACATTTCTTCACTCCTGCAAATAATGCTGAATAGAATTTTAATATGAGAAATGTATGGCTAAATACTAATTCTGAATGTCTGTTTTCCTGTCTTGCAGGTTAGTGGAATCAAGCTGCTGTATGAATCTGAACTTGCTGATGCTCGTAAAGTGTTAGATGAAACTGCAAAGGACAAAGCAAGGCTACAGATTGAGTTGGGGAAGTATCGGTCAGACTTTGATGAAGTAACAAAAGCGTAAGTATGCATATGTTGTCTGCACATTTTGTATTGGCTTACAATTTATTAAAACTAATGTCCCTAGTGACATTGCATTGTAATATGACTAACTTGAGGGTTTAAAATGGACAAATCTTGCTATATTTGATATACTGCTGCTTCAGTATGTTTCCTTATGTAAGGTATGGATGGTCCATCCTACTATAAACCCAACCCTAAAGGGCTTCTCCTGTCCAAATTGCTAAGTCTCCAGCACTCTGTCTGAATGCAGACCTATGAATCTCCCCCCTCCCCCTCCTCCAGCGCTCACACATTAGCTAGTTCTGAGCCAGGACCGGAGGTTTATGTATGCGTGTTACAAACTCCCACCAGAGCCCGTCCACTGGGTGCAGCCTCGCTTCATACACTTCTATGGAGCGAGTCCGTGCCCTTTAGACAGCCATGCCTGCTGGACGGCCGCGTAACTACTCAGGACTTGGCTTCGCTCAATACAAGTGTATGCAGCAAGGCTGCACCCACTGGACGGCTCTGGCCAGGAGTATGTATAACGCATGCATACCCTCTGGTACAGATGAATCCCTGCAGTGCACACTGCGGTCGCTGGAGAAATTCATAAGTTTAGTTTAATGTCACCCAATAGTTGAGCTTTTTTTTTTTTTTTTTTAAATAAATAAAACTGGTTTATTCTCATTAAAATGAATCTGTCGCCAGAATATACAAATGCAAGCTTTATACATTATTAAATAGACTTTAGTTCTGATGGGACTAGTGTATGTAATTTGGAATGTGATTTTAGAGTAGTTGTACATTCCTGATACTAGCATTTGAGTCCAGCTATAGTGTGAAATAGCTCATGGGTCCCAAATGTATTCAGACTCCACCAACCCAGCCTGACACAGCTGCAACTTGTACTGAGCAGTGAGATCTCGGGGAAGAGGAGGCACACGGAGGAGCTGTTAGTAGGGTTGGTGAGTGGAGATTGAGATTAACATTTTTAATAAAGATTACCATTATGAGCTGACTTTTCAAAACAAGTGAACTAGCCTCTTTAGGTCCAAGTGATCTGTTTTATTATGTATGCAGATTTGTATTGTGAATCTGGTGACTGATTTGCCTCAGTACTTATGTTGATTCACAGAAAGAGTCTATGGTTTCCTAAGTTTTGAAGAACTTATGGAATTTATGCACCTGTTAAGTTGGGTAATCCGGCAAATGTTTTCCATAAAGGCAACTTTCTGTCCCTTACAAGAGAAATTCTATCCCAACTGTCAAGACAACAACTGGAAAGTGTGGTCACATTAGCTCTGTCAGCTTTGGGAAACTTACAGAAGCTGCACTGTTGTATTGTTTCAATGTAGCCATTGCAGTTAGTACAATATTAATGTGTATCAACTTTCCCCAATAGTCTCTTAGTTGATAATGATCCTGTTGATTTAGATTCGTTAGAAAATAAAGTACAACTATGTGTACCTAGAATTCCCTTTCAAACTTTATGTACAATGTTCTTTCAGCTGCAGATGGAAGGAAGAGAGCCACAGTATTCATTACTGATGGGTAGGCGGAGCCCAGACCAGGATGACACCTCAGATCAAAAGCGTGTTGACTGGCTGGCCCCTCCAGCTCGGGCTCCTCCTACTCAGCTCCTTCAGTCTAAAATTTGAGGTCTCAGAGGATGGTCGCTGCTGGAAGCAGCTCCTCAGAAGATTTTATTATTTTTATCGGACAAGAGACTTGGACATGAGTCTGAAAGGTCTCAGGGGTCTCAGCGCTGCTGGACCCCACCTCTCCCCTGGCGGATCTGTATTTTACATAAATAGTCCCTGCAGAATCTTGCCGGCCCTGGGGGACGAGGTTAGCTTCCCTGGCGGGGACGCAAACCGCACACTGGGTCACTGCGTTCCCCGCCCTGGGGGGGAGCATGGGCACAAGCGCCACAAATCCTGAGGGGTCCCTGTGGCGCTCAGCTGGTGAGTACTCCACAATATATATATAAAATGTGTGAGTGCTTTAGCGACTGCTGTGACAGCGCTATTACATGTGTGTTAATGTACTATTAGCGCTGCTTTGGCAGCGCCGTGACATGTGGAATGTGGTGTTTCTGTACAACTTTTTGTCCGCAGGCAGATGCCTGCAGGACAGGGGGGGAGCAGGAGTGAGGAGTTTTGGCGCTCATATTTTTGAGCCGGGGGGGCGTGGCTTCACGCTTCCCGGTCTTTCATGCAGGAAGCGCGCGATTGCGCTTCTCTTCCGGCTCCCTCAGCACGGCGGCCATTAAAAGGACTCCCGGGCTCCTCAGACTCCGCTCCTCCCGTCTCAGGCACCAAACCAGCTGGGTGAGTGGCGTTTTTTTCCTCACCACACAGCGCAGATACATAGCGCTATTCTGCAGCTCGGTCTCACATAGAGACCTTGTTTTTTCTTACAGCCTGCGACATTAACCCCTCTTGAGGGTTTACTTGGCAACAGCTGGGGTAGCTCTATATTTAAGACTTAACCCTTCAGCGTGCTGTTTTTTGCGTTCACTAAAAAAAAAAAAAAAAAAACTGCGTTTTTTTCAGGTTTTCTGACATTTGACCTGCTATATACAGTGTGAGGCATGTCGGAACAGGGTTCAGAAGGCGCGGACCATATTCCAGTTCCGCTTCGGCAATCTGGTACGCAGTCCTCCACAGCGTCTAGCGCTGCGGTTGGAGGTCACAGTGATGCAAAATTGGATGCTATCGCCAGTTCTATTAATGGCTTGTCTGACCTTTTGAGTCAATATGTGTCAGCTAGATCCTCTCAGGACAGAAAGCGACACAGACCGTTACCATCCTTCACCCGTAGCGAATCAGATGTCTCTGATTAGATTGTGGAGAGGGTTCTCCTTTAAGTTCAGATGGGGAAATGTCAGATTCGGATAAGGAGGAACGGCGGGGGCTTTCGTCCCTTGTGAGACGTACAGAGGCATTTATTGAAGCCATGAGAGAGGTTTTACAGTTACCGGAGGTGGTAACTAGTTTACCTGGTAAATCAGCACGAATGTAACCAGGAGTATCGTACGTCACGATCAGCCTTGCCAGATCTAAATGATCTTAACAGTGCAGTAGAAAAGGAACGTCTGTGTCCGGATAAACGTTTTCACGGAACACGTTTCTTTGACGCACTTTATCCGTGTTCCACAGAGTCGAGAGATAATTGGATTCCCTCTCCTGAAGTGGATTTTTCCTTATCCCAGCTTAGTAAATCCTCACTGCTTCCTGTTAAAGGAAGGCGAGTTTGCAGGATCCACTGGACAGAAAAACGGAAATGGCGGCGAAATCAAATTATGAGGCCGCGGGTCATGGATTCAGAGCGGTACTAGGATCCATGTGTGCTTCTAAAGCTTCTATAAAGCTGGTTGGACCTTTTACACAAGGCGTGGAAAAATGGATCTCCGTCATCTGAGATGGAGGAGATTTTCGAATGGTTGGACACTGCAGTCCGATATATCTATGATGCAGGTCTGGACACTGCGTCGCTTCTGTCCAGGGCGCAGGCTTCGGCGATCACAGTCAGAAGAGCGCTGTGGCTCAGACAGTGGGCCGGGGATGCGGTCTCCAAACAAGGTTTGCTGGCCTTAGCTTATAAAGGTGGTCATCTTTTTGGGTCTGACCTCACAGAACTGATTACCAAGGCAAAGGCAAAAGAAGCGATGTTACCACAACGCAGAGCTATGGCTTCTGTGTCTGGCAGGACATATAGTGGTCGGCGGTCCTTTCGGGGCCGAGGTCGATTCGCTCAGTCCTCTTGGGGATCGGGTCGTTCCTCTTTCTCAGCAAAAAAGTCCTCCCAGAAATCTCGCATTCCCTGGAAGCAGAATTTCCGTCAAGACAAGCGGGAAACTGACAAGAAGCCCGCCAAGACGGACTGACGCCAGGAGTCCACTCGAGGACTCTCGAGTGGGGGGTCGCCTGCTCCAATTCAAGGAGACTTGGATTTCTCGTGTTCCAGATTCATGGGTAACGCGGGTCGTGTCAGCAGGTTATTTCATAGAATTCTCTTCTCGACCCCCAGACACCTTTTGCCAGTCTCGCATTCCGTCAGAACCCGAGCTTTTGGTCGCTCTGCAGCGAGAGGTCGAATTCCTTCTTCAGAAGGGTGTGATAATACCGGTTCCGCCAGAAGACCGGGGAAAAGGATTTTATTCCAATCTGTTTGTGGTTCCCAAAAAGGAGGACAAATTTCGTCCGATTCTGGATCTCAAAAGATTGAATCGGCATGTCCACACCCGGAAATTCCGCATGGAGTCACTTCGCTCCGTTGTGGCAGCCCTGTCGCAGAACGATTTTTTGGTATCAATCGACATCCGCGACGCTTATTTACATGTCCCCGTTGGAAGGGCTCATCAACGTTTTCTTCGTTTTGCCATAGGTCGGGATCATTACCAGTTCGTGGCTCTGCCATTCGGCTTAGCCTCGGCGCCCAGAGTATTTACAAAGATTCTGGCGCCTCTCATGGCAATTCTTCGAAGACAAGGAATTACGATTCTTCCTTACCTGGACGATCTTTTGATCGTGGCATCCTCGGAGGAGGAAGCAGTGACAGCTCGCAATCTGTCTCTTCAGTTACTGAAGGACTTCGGTTGGCTGGTCAATTGGGAGAAGTCGTTTCTGGAACCGTCGCAAGCTATCCTCTTTTTGGGAATGCATTTCGACACGGTACGGGCAGTGGTGTCTCTACCTCCAGACAAACAGTCATGTCTTCTTCGACATGTACAGATCATGAAGTCTTCGATAACAATGTCCCTTCGCAAGTGTATGCGTCTTCTGGGTTTAATGGTGGCGTCCATGGAGGCAATTCCGTTTGCCCAGTTTCATTCCAGAGCTCTCCAAAGGTTCATTCTGAGTCATTGGAATCAGTCGCAATCGCTGGATTGCAGTGTCACCATCTCTCGCAGGGTGCGAGAGTCTCTAGGATGGTGGTTACGTCCAGGAGCCTTATCCCTGGGGAAATCTTTCCTCCCTCCGAAATGGTCGGTCATAACCACAGATGCCAGCCTGACGGGCTGGGGGGGTGTTTGGAACGATTCCTGGATTCAGGGAGTATGGTCATCAGAAGAGACTGTTTTACCGATCAATATCCTGGAATTGAGGGCGATTTTCCTTTGCCTCCAACACTGGACGGTCCCTTTGAGCGGTCTGCCGGTCCGAGTGCAGACAGACAACGCCACAGCGGTTGCGTATATCAATCACCAGGGCGGCACAAGGAGTCCCAGGCTCATGGCGGAAGTGTCTCGGATCCTGATTTGGGCCGAGGCCAGGGTTCCAGCCATTTTCTGCAATTCACATCCCAGGGGTTCAGAATGTTACGGCGGATTTTCTCAGTCGCGAGAAGATGGATCCCGGAGAATGGAGTCTTCATCCGGAGATTTTTGCAATGCTGTGCTCCCGTTGGGGAACTCCCCAAGTGGATTTGATGGCATCCAGGTTCAATGCCAAACTACCAGTGTTCATGTCCAGGTTCAAGGACCGGAAGGCTGTGGAGGTGGATGCTCTGGTGGCTCCGTGGGATCAATTCGAGCTGATTTATGTGTTTCCACCGATATCCTTGCTTCCTCTGGTACTGCGTCGGATCAGACTGGAGAGAATCCCGGCTATGTTAATAGCACCAGATTGGCCAAGGAGGACGTGGTTTTCAACGCTAATGTCGCTGTTGGCGGCACCTCCATTTCCACTTCCTCTTCGACCGGACCTGTTGACTCAGGGGCCCGTTTGTCATCCGGACTTGAAGTCTCTGCGTTTGACGGCGTGGCTCTTGAGACCGAAATGTTGACTCGTAGAGGTTTTTCAGCCGAGGTCATTGCTACTCTTCGAGCTGCCAGATGTCCGGCTACTACTAGGATTTACCACAAAACTTGGGAAACCTTCTTTTCGTGGTGTTCGGGGTCTTCACGGAACCCGAGGAAATTTTCCATTCCCAATTTGCTGGCTTTTCTGCAGCATGGGTTAGACAAGGGCTTGGCAGTTAGCACCCTGAGAGGTCAGGTTTCTGCTCTGTCCTTATTATTCCGGAGAGCTATTGCCTCGCGTAGGGACGTGCTTTCCTTTTTCCGCGGTATAGCTCGTAAGTTTCCGCCGCGGAAGGCACCTGTGTCTCCTTGGCGGCTCAACCTTGTTTTGGAGGCTCTTCAGCATAAACCTTTTGAGCCTATGGTTTCTGCTAGTCTTTCTTTACTTTCTTGGAAGGTGGCCTTCCTAGTAGCGGTCACCTCTTTGAGAAGAGTTTCTGAGTTGGCAGCTCTTTCTTGCTCGCCTCCTTTTCTGGAGTTTTTTCCGGATCGTGTAGTGCTTCGCACTCGGGGTGATTTTTTGCCTAAAGTGGTGTCACAATTTCATGTCAACCAGGATATTGTGTTGCCTTCATTCTGCCCGGATCCGAAGAATGTGAAAGAGCGAGCTTTGCACACATTGGATTTAGTGCGGGCCTTGAAGTTTTATCTATCTATTACTCAAGGTTTTCGTAAGACGGACTCCCTGTTTGTGGTTCCAGCAGGTCGTCGGCGTGGTCAACGAGCTTCCAAGGATTCTATAGCTCGTTGGATCCGGTCAGCTATTTTGGAAGCTTACCGTCTTCGGGGTGAATCTTGCCCGATTAAGATTCGAGCCCATTCTACGAGAGCTGTGGCCTCATCGTGGGCTTTTCATCAAGGTGCCTCGGCAGTGCAGCTCTGCCGAGCGGCAACTTGGCGCTCTGTCCACACGTTTACAAAGTTTTATAAAGTTTTATAAAGTGGACGTCAGTGCTTCCGCTGATGCAGCCCTCGGACGTAGGGTCCTGCAGGCAGCTGTAGTGTAAAGTTCTAGATGAACTTGTGTTTAGCGCTGGTTGCGCTTTTTGTTAAGGTTGTTGGGTTTCTGCCTTTTGTTGGTTTTTTCCCACCCTTATTTTTGAACTGCTTTGGGACGTCCCATCAGTAATGAATACTGTGGCTCTCTTCCTTCCATCTGCAGCTGAAAGACGGATTTTGGTAAGACCTTACCTGTAAAATCCTTTTCAGCGAAGGAAGGAAGAGAGACACAGCACCCTCCCAGGGCAGAAGTGTGTTGATGTTTTCAGATGCAGCGCGACCCTTATCTGATAGCGATTATCTGGCTGAGGTCAGCGCGCTAAGGTTCTGTTCCAGCATTGCCAGCTCATCACAGTAGTCAGGTTCAGTGAGTAGTACCTGGAACTCTGTGGTTTGCCTTACTTTGCATGCATAACCTGTATTCTTGTGTTGTTTCTCTGAAGTTCCTTCAGAAGGGGTTATGTTGCTCCGCTGGTGATCTTGGTTCTTCCCTAAAGCTTTGGTACGACTGAAGGAGCTGAGTAGGAGGAGCCCGAGCTGGAGGGGCCAGCCAGTCAACACGCTTTTGATCTGAGGTGTCATCCTGGTCTGGGGCTCCGCCTACCCATCAGTAATGAATACTGTGTCTCTCTTCCTTCCTTCGCTGAAAAGGATTTTACAGGTAAGGTCTTACCAAAATCCGTCTTTTATACTCTTACTATTGTAGAATTTCCAAATGTACATAGGAAGCCAATTTGGCAGCAGCCTCTTTGTCTGTCTGTCTGAATCCAACCTCTGTGACTTTTTACCTTAGAACATGTGTGGAACGTTCTTGTGAGAATCACAACAGATCACAGTGAAGTACATGTCAATATATAAAGAAAATCTGCAAAAAAAAAAAGTTCTAAATGATAATTACAAATAGCAGAAACCACTTAGGGTACATAACTATAGACCAATAGTAGCAGGTATAATACCTAGTCTTAGAGGCCAAATGGAGACCAGATAAGTGCTGTGTCCACCCTACATCTGACGCCCCAGGAAGAGTGGCGAAACAGCATCTGGTCTGGGGAGGACACAGCGCTCATCTGGTCTCCATTTGGCTTCTAAGACTAGGTATTATACCTACTGCTATTCGTTTATGGTTATGTGCCGTATGTGGTTTTTGTTACTTGGGCATTCTTTTCTCTTTAGGTGTTTGGCATGCTGCTACTGTGATTACTATTGGTTATGCTGAGGTGGCACCATGAATAGACACATTTTCTGTCTTTCTTGTCTAGGATAGATATTCCCTCCCATTTTTATTCAGGACAGCATATATTTTTCTTGCACTTAATTTCTCTATCGCTTCATTGGGGAAAACAGGAAATCATGGGTGTATGCTGCTGGCACTATGCACCAAAAAATTGCCTCCTCCTCCGCAGTATACACCCCACCGACCGGCACTAGATTAATCAGTTTTAGCTTTGTATCAGTAGGAGGTGGACACGGGTCTTTTACTAGACCCATATCTACCTCTGTTTTCAGCATTTACCTGTAACGTCTCCCTCTTATTTTTCAGATGGATCTTCTCCTTTCAGCAGCAGATGGAAGGAAGAGAGCCACACTAGTCATTACTAGTGGGTAGGCGGAGCCCAGATAGGATTGACACCTCAGATTAAAAAGTGTTGACCGGCCCCTCCAGCTCGGGCTCCTCCTACTCAGCTCTCCAGTCTAAAATTTGAGGTCCAGAGGATAGGTCGCTGCTGGAAGCAGCTCCTCAGAAGATTTTATTATTTTCATCGGACAAGAGACTTGGATCACCAGAAGTGGTCTAGAGGTCTCAGCGCTGCTGGACCCCAACCTCTCCCTTGGCAGATCTGTATTTACCCTGATGGTGGTCCCTGCAGAATCATGCCGGCCCTGGGGATGAGGATTGCTTCCCTGGCGGGGACGCAAACCGCACATCGGGGGTCACTGCGTTCCCCGCCCTGGGGGGGAAGCGATGGGCATAGCGTCACAAACCCCTTGGGGTCCCTGTGGCGCTCGGCTGGTGAGTACTCCGCATTTTTATTAATGTGTGTGAGTGAATCAGCGACTGCTGCGGCAGCGCTGTTACAGTAAACATGCCGGTGACTAGTATTTTTTGTCCGCAGGTTGATGCCTGCAGGACATAGGAACGGGAGAGAGGAGTGCGCGCTTTTTTATTTGAATTTTCGCGCCGCTCTGAGCGAGCGCTTTACGGCAGTCTCCATTTCCGACTTCTCTCATGGAGCACACGGAGACACAGCGCGGCGGCCATTACAGAAGCAGGCTGAAAGCTTCTTCTGGCTCTTCTCCCTCCTCCCCTCCCGGCAAGATGTTACTACTGTAGCCAGCTGGGTGAGTCGCTTCTAGCCCGCAGGCAGAAGCTTAACCCCTTCACCCCCACAGCGCGGGCGCCTTCTGAGGCACTAATGAGTGACAGATTGCGCTGTCCTGTGGCTGTTATCCCTTAAGGGAGCTCGCACACTCTTTTCAATAATAATAAAGAGGTTGTGGGGAGCCTGCGACAGTGAAGTTACTGCCACTATACGCTTTTAATGTCGCTAGTAGCTGCCAATCTGGAGCGCTTACTGATCTCCTTAACAACCTTGGCGGTCATTGCGATATACAGCCTTATAAGAGGCACTTGGGGCTCGCAACCCTTCTCATTATCACTGCTACTTTAACCCCTTCTTAGGCGGTTAACTCCTAATGGGGGACAGCTGGGGTAGCTCTCTCTTTGAGTTCTAACCCTTCAGCGTTTGTTTTTTCTGTTAAGTGTGGCATAGCTGTCCTGCAGCTGCGGCCTTATAAGAGGCAGTTGGGGCTCGCACACCCTTTTCATTATCAAGGTTCTGGGGAGTCTGCTACTTTAACCCCTTCTTAGGCGGTTAACTCTTAATGGGCAGCTGGGGTAGCTCTCTCTTTAAGAGCTCTAACCCTTCAGCGTTTGTTTTTTCTTTAAGAAACACACTGTTCTAGTTACTGACAGTTTAACCTGCCATATACTGTGCAAGGACATGTCAGAGACCGTCTCCCAGATCCGCTACAGACGCGTATCTGACACGCAGATCTCGACGGCGTCATGCGCAGCGGTCGGAGGTTCCAGTGGTGTCAAAATGGAGGCCCTCGCTAGTTTATATTGATGGCCTGTCTGACCTTCTAGGTTATTAGATGTCAGCTAGATCCTCTCAAGGAAGCGACACAAACTGGTGCCTTCCTTCCCGCGTAACGAAGATGTCCGATTCGGACAAGGAGGATCGGCAGGGACACTCTGCCTCTCTTTTGGGCCGTACAGAGACTTTTATTGGACCATGAGGGCGTTACAGTTACCGGATGAGGTAACTAGACGTCCTGGTAAGTCGGCCCGGATGTACCAGGAGTACCGTAAGTTGCTTTCGACATTGCCATCTCTGGATGAGTTTAATGGGGCAAGGAACGCCTGTGTCCAGATAACGTTTTCAAGGGACACGGTCTTTTGAGACACTGTATCCGTGCTACGGAGTTGATTGATAATTGAATCCCTTCTCCTGAAGTGGTTGTCCCTTTATCCCAGCTTAGCAAATCTTCTGTTAAAGGGAAGGCGAGTCTGCAGAACCTGCTGGGAAGAAAATGGCAGCAATATCCATCTGCGAGGCCGCGGGTCTTGGATTCAGTATTAAGGATCCATGTGTGCTTGTAAAGTTTCCCTGGGCCGGTTGGACCGTCTACGGACGGCGTGGCATGGTGGATCCCCTCTATCGAGGTAGATGGGCTTTTCAAGTGGAGCACCCCTCTGGTCCAGGACGCAATCCTCGGCAGTCACAGTCAGATGAGCACTGTGGCTTAGACATGGGGACGCGGTTTCCAAGCAGGGTTGGCTATCTTTAAGCTTACAAGGTGGTCAGCTATTTGGATCTGACCTCACGGGGCTGATTGCCAAGGCAAAAGAAACATACCGCAGCGCAGAGCTGTGACTTCTGCGTCTGGCAGGACTAGTGCCGGTAGTTGACGGCGGTCCTTTCTGTCCAGGGGATGATTCGGTCAGCCCTCTGGGGGTTCGGATCGTCCCTCTCTTTTTTTTTTTTTTTTTAAAAAAAAAGGGGAATTCTCAGAAATTCCGCATACCCTGGAAACAACTTCCGTTAAGACAAACGGGAAGCTGGCAAAAAAGTCCGTTAAGGCGGACTGACGCCTGGGTCTCACTTGAGCGCCCTCGAGTGGGAGGTCGTTTATTCCAATTCAAACCGACTTGGGCTTCCCACGTGTCGGACGCCTGGGTGACACAGGTTGTGTTGGCAGGCTACTTCATAGAGTTTCTTTCTCGACCCCCAGACAGTTTTTTTTTTGTCAACCTCGTGTTACGTCAGAGCCCGAGCTCTTTGCCGCTCTACTGCGGGAGGTAGATTCCCTTCTGCAGAAAGGTGTGGTGGTGCCGGTTCCGCCGGAGGGCCGGGGAAGAGGGTTTTATTCTAACCTCTTTGTGGTCCCCAAAAAGAGGACAAATTTCGGCCCATTCTGGAGATTGAATCGGCATGTCCACGCCAGGAAATTCCGCATGGAGTTGCCATGCTCCGTTTTGTCGGTCCTGTCGCAGAACTCTTTTATTGGTGTCGACATTCGCGACACTTATTTGCACTTCCCAATCGGAAGGGCCCACCAACGCTTCCTTCGTTTTGCCATAGGTCAGGACCATTGCCAGTTTGTGGCTCTGCCATTCGGTTTGGCTTCAGCGTCCAGAGTTTTTACAAGAATTCTGGCGCCCCTCTGGCAATTCTTCGAAGACAGGGGTTTCGATTCTTCCCTACCTGGACGGCCTTTTGATTGTGGCGTACTCAAAGGAGGAGGCAGTGACTGCTTGCAATCTATCCCTTCAGCTCCTGGAGGACTTCGGGTGGCTAATCAGTTGGGAGAAGTCGTCTCTGGAACCGTCGCAGTCAATCCTGTTTTTGGGGATGCTTTTCGACACGGTACGAGCAGTGGTGTCGCTGTCTCCAGACAAGAAAGCATGTCTCCTTCGACATTTACAGGTTATGAAGTCTTCGACAGCAATGTTCCTTCGAACGTGTATGCGCCTTCTGGGTTTGATGGTGGTCCATGGAGGCACTTCCGTTTGCTCAGTTTCATTCCAGGACCCTCCAAAGGCTTAGTCTGAGCCGTTGGCGATTGCAGACTTCGCTGGATTGCAGTGTCATCATCTCACACAGGGTGCGAGAGTCTCTAGGATGGTGGTTACGTCCGGAAGCTTTATTCTTGGGGAAGTTTTTCCTCCCTCCGAGGTGGTCGGTCATAACCACCAATGCCAGCCTGATGGGCTGGGGAGGTGTCTGCAACGATCTTTGGATTCAGGAGATATTGTCGTCGGAGGAGTCAGTCCTGCCGATCGACATCCTGGAATTGAGGGCAATTTTCCTTTGACTCCAACACTGGACGGTCCCTTTAGGCGGTCTCCCAGTCCGAGTGCAGACAGACAATGCTACGGCGGTCGTGTATATCGACCATCTAGGCGGGACAAGGAGTTCCAGGCTCATGGTGGAGGTATCTCGGATCCTGGTATGGGCCGAGACCAGAGTGACAGCCATCTCTGCGATCCACATTACAGGAGTTCAGAATCATGGCAGACTTTCTCAGTCACGAGAAGATGGATCCCGGAGAATGGAGTCTTCATCCGGAGATTTTTGCACTGCTGTGCTCCCGTTGGGGAACTCCCCAAGTGGATTTGATGGCATCCAGGTTCAATGCCAAGTTACCGACTTTCATGTCCAGGTACAAAGACCCGAAGGCTGTGACGATGGATGCTCTGGTGGCTCCGTTGGACCAATTCGAGCTAATCTATGTGTTTCCGCCGATACCCTTACTTCCTCTGGGGTTGTGTCGGATCAGATTGGAGAGAATCCCGGCTATGTTGATAGCTCAGATTGGCCAAGGAGGACGTGGTTCTCGACTCTGGTGTCGCTTTTGACAGCGCCTCCTTTTTCACTTTCTCTTCGCCCGGACCTGTTAACCCAAGGGCCCGTTCGTCATCCGGACCTGAGGTCTCTGCGTTTGACGGCGTGGCTCTTGAGACCGAAATATTGACGTCAAGGTTTTTCAGCCAAAGTCATTGCCACTTTGCGGGCTGCTAGAGGTCCGGCTAATACTAGGATTTATCACAAAGTCTTGGGAAGCCTTCTTTTTGTGGTGTTCGGGTTCTTCAAGGAACCCGAGGATTCTTTCCATTCCCAATTTGTTGGCCTCGTGCAGTACGGGCTGGACAAGGGTTTGGCAGTTAGCACTCTGAAGGGTCAGGTTTTCTGCCCTGTTTTTGCTTTTCGGAAGGCTATCGCCTCGCATAGGGACGTACGTTCCTTTTTTTTCGCGGAGTAACCCGTCAGTTTCCGCCACGGAGGCACCTGTGTCGCCTTGGCGGCTCAATCTTGTATTGGAAGCTCTTCAACATGGGCCTTTTGAGCCTATGGACTCTGCTAGCTTTTCTTTGCTATCTTGGAAGGTTGCCTTTCTAGTGGCGGTTACCTTTTTGAGAAAGGTTTTCTGAGTTGGCGGTTCTTTTTTGTTTGCCTCCTTTCCTGGATTTTCACCTGGATCGTGTAGTACTTCACACACGGGGCGACTTCCTACCTAAGGTGCCCTCGCTCTGTTCGGAGCTGAGGAATGTGAAGGAACGGGCCTTGCACAAATTGGATTTGGTGCGGGCTTTGAAGTTCTATTTGTTTATTACTCAAAATTTTCGGAAGTCGGAACTCTCTGTGATTCCAGCAGGTCGTCAGCGTGGTCAACGAGCTTCCAAGGACTCTATAGTTCGTTGGATTCGGTCGGCCTTTTTGGAGGCTTACCGACTTAAAAGCGAATCTTGCCCAATTAAGATTCGAGTTCTTTCCACGAGGACAGAGGCTTCCTCGTGGGCCTTTCATCAAGGGCCTGGGCAGCTCAGCTCTGCCGGGCGACGACCTGGCGTTCCGTCCACACGTTTGTAAAGTTTTTATAAGGTGGACGTCAGTGCTTCCACTGATGCGGCCTTAGGACGTAGGGTCCTACAGGCGGCTGTAGTTTCAAGTTCTAGTTAACTTGTATTTGGCGCCTATTGCGCATTTATCAAGGTTGTTGGGATTCTGCCTCGTTTTGGTTTTTTTTTTCCCACCCTTAATTTTGGACTGCTTTGGGACGTCCCACTAGTAATGACTAGTGTGGCTCTCTTCCTTCCATCTGCTGCTGAAAGACGGATTTTGGTAAGAACTTACCTGTAAAATCCTTTTCAGCGAAGGAAGGAAGAGAGACACAGCTCCCTCCCATGGCAGAAGTGTATTGTTGTTTTCAGATGCAGCGTGACCCTTCTCTGATAGCGATTATCTGGGCTGAGGTCGGTGCGCTAAGGCTCTGTTCCAGCATTGCCAGCTCATCACAGTGATCAGGTCCAGTGAGTAGTGCCTGGAACTGTCTGATTTTTTTGCCAAATGCATGCATAACCTGTATTCTTATTTTTTTTTCTCTGAAGGCATTCAGAAGGGGTTATGTTGCTCCGCTGGTGATATTTGCTCTTCCTTAAGCTTGGGTACGACTGGAGAGCTGAGTAGGAGGAGCCCGAGCTGGAGGGGCCGGTCAACACTTTTTAATCTGAGGTGTCAATCCTATCTGGGCTCCGCCTACCCACTAGTAATGACTAGTGTGTCTCTCTTCCTTCCTTCGCTGAAAAGGATTTTACAGGTAAGTTCTTACCAAAATCCGTCTTTACCTCTGGAGGGATACAGTGTAAACAGTCACACTCTACTCCCACGTAAAGACTGAGTACGGCGTGAACTGCCACCCGGTTTCTTCATTCGTCTAGTCAGCAGGACACCAACTTCGTGTGTTTAGGTGATCCGAACATTGGTCCTTGCCCCCGTCTACTACCCACTCGCTCACCAGAGCCCGTCGGTTTCAGGAGGCACGGACGTCACACATTCTCAAGGATCTCGGACGTCTAATATTGTTTTGTCTTCAGGATGGAGAGGTGCTTCTCCTTTTCTCGGTCTATCCGAGACCAAACCCGTACGAGAATCGTGCGAGTTTCTCGCAAGTGTGATCCCGCCTCACAAAGAGAATTTGAGGAGGTACTTTCCAGGGAACGGGAAAACCCGGCCAGACTCTTCCAAAGAGGGAAGCTCCTCAACATCCTATATCCCTTAGCTCACTGCAAACTGGACTGCATTTCCGACTGTGAATCCTCCAGTTTCCAGACTGTCCACCAACACGGTCCTCCCGCTTACTAATGGAGCATCCCTCAAGGACTCCATTGACAGGATTATAGAGTCCATCAAATGTAAGAAAACAGCATTCTATCCGGGTGATTGTGAAGAATTCAAAGCTTTATTCTGCCATGATGCAACGTTTCAACCCAAGTGGGTCTTTATCAAGCACTTGGGTTGAAACGTTGCATCATGGCAGAATAAAGCTTTGAATTCTTCACAGTCACCCAGAGAGAATGCTGTTCTTTCTTACAATTGAAAGTTTGCTTTCCAATTTGGTCATTGGACTTTGAACGTGCATTTAATTACTGTGCTGGTGGCTACAACCTTTTACTCTGAGGATTATAGAGTCCTTCACAAAGTCTGCCTGTGAAGCGGCTGCTTCTACATTGTGCCCTGCTTTTGCCACCACCTGGGTGTCAGTCGATAACTGCATGGGCTAAACAACTCCGTCAGGGCTTTCTTTCTGGAGCCAGACCGGAGGAATTGTCCGACCTCGCAGACCAGATTTCTCATGCAGGGAAGTACATGGTATCCGCCTCCCTGGACGCCGCTTTATGTGCTTCTCAGGTGTCCAGTAATTTAGTGGCCATCTGACGGACTATTTGGCTTAAGGCATGGCAGGTGGATTTATCTTCAAAAAAGTTGCTTACCAACTTACCTTTCTAGGGCTCCCGTCTATTTTGTCTTCAAGTTGGAGCAAATTATTAAGGCTGCCACCGGAGTGATGAGCTCTCTCCTTCCTCAGTCCAAACCTCGCCGGCCTCCTCTAAAGTTTCGGCCCTTTCGCCATTTCTCTTCGACTGAGGATTTTTCCCACCAAGAGAGGCAACAGGCTTGCCAGGATAGGAAAAGGGCTTCTTTTAAACCCACCCTTTCCTAGAGTCGCCGTAATGCGCAGGGTAGATCCACCAGGTCTAGACTTGGCAGATCTTTCTGTGCATGACTCATCTCTAGATTCCAGGGACTCTCCCAGGCTGGGCAGCCGCCTCCGGTTTTTCAGAGACGTCTGGCTCGCCTTGGTGGGGGACGCATGGGTCAAGGAGGTTGTATGTTTAGAATACAAAAAATAATTATTTTCGCGGCCCCAAGATCGGTTCTTCGAACCTCGTCCTCCAAGAGATGCTTTTCTGGTTCTAGGATTCTTATCTCTTCAATTGGTGGCTGTCATCCCCTCTCATCTTCCGGGGTCAGTCATTCCTTCGTGTTCACTGGCAGGTGGTGACGTCGGACGCCAGTCGTCTTAACTGGGGTGTTGTCTTTCGCCACCTGACCGTTCAAAGACGTTGGCCGGCAGAGGAATCTTCCCTGCTGATCAACATCCTCGAGAATAAGGGGCATTCTTCTGTCCCTCCGCCATTGGGAAAGACTTCTCAGGGGTCTGCCAAATCGAGTTCAGACAGACAATGCCATGGCGGTGGCATATGTCAATCACCAGGGAGGAACTCTGAGTCCCTTGGCGATGGCCGAGGTATCCAAGATTCTCTGGGCAGAGGCGACGTTTCTGGCAATATGTGCAGGGCATATCCCTGGCGTGAAAAATTAGGCTGCCGACTTTCTCAGCCACGAGGGTCTCGCGGCAGGAGAGTGATCTCTACATCAGGAAGTCTTCCATCAGATTTGCCTTCGCTGGGGCACTCCAGGTTGTAGACCTCATGGCCCCCTGCCTGAACAGGAAGGTTACACTGTTCGTTTCCAGGTCCCACGATCCTCTCGCGATGGGAACTGACTGTCTGGCAATACCCTGGTTTCAGTTTGTTCTTCCCTATTCTGTTCCCTCCCCTCCCCCTTCTTCCCAGGCTTTTGAAGATCAAGGCAGAAGGGTGCCTGTTGTTCTCATCGAACAAAGACTTCCTGGGCATGTCTGGTGCTAAGAGATTGTCAATCTTCTCGCAGATGCCCTGTGGAGGCTCCCAGACAGACTGTATCTTCTGTCCCAAGGTCCAGTCTGCCACCAGAATTCTCTGTTGCTCAATTTAACGGCGTGGCTGTTGAAACCACGGTTCTAAGAGCGTATGGGTTTTCAAAGTGAGTGATTCAGACCATGATCTAGGCTAGGAAGCTGTCATTGTCGTCCCGGGTCTATTATCAGACTTGGAAAGCCTATTTTAGCTGGTGTGAGTGTAATCACATCCCACCTTTGTCCTTTGCTCTCCCTTCCATTCTGGCTTTCTTCCAGGCGGGACTTGACACTGGCCTTGCGCTTAGTTCGCAAAAGGGCCAGGTGTCAGCGCTTTCTATTCTTTTTCAGAAAAACGTATCCTCCCGTTCTCAGGTCAGAACTTTTCTCCGACTGGTAGCACATGCTGTGCCCCTGTACCAGACACCTGTGGACCCCTGGGACCTCCATCTAGTCCTGGAGACTCTTAGGGGTTCTCCCTATGAACCACTCTGAAAGGTCTCTGTCTATTCTGTCTTGAAAGGTGGTGTTTCTTGTGTACATCACCTCCATTAGGCGTGTTTCGGAATTGGTGGCACTTTCCTGTTGCCCCCCCACCTTCCTGATTCTCCACCATGACAAGGTGTTTTTGCTGCATCTACCTTCCTTCCCTAGATGGTGTCCGCAGTTCACGTAAATGAGGATGTTGTCCTCCCTTCCTTTTTCCCGGCTCCGACTCATCCTCTGGAGCGTTCACTGAGCAGGTTAGACCTGCTCAGGGCGGTGCTGGTCTATCTGGCTAGAACTGCCCCCTTTAGGAAGACAGACTCTTTTGTCATTCCGGTGGGTGCGCGTAGAGGCCTTCCAGCCTCCAAAGCTACTATTGCTTGCTGGATCAGAGCTGCAATTTTAGAGGCATACCGGGTCAAGAACAGAGCGCCTCCCACTGGGATTAAGGCACACTCTACCCAGGCAGTGGGCGCCTCCTGGTACACCATAGGACATCCGCTCTGCAAAGCAGCAACCTGGTCTTCCATCCACATGTTTGCCAAATTTTACAGGGTCCATACCTACGCTTCGGCGGACCCCTGCCTAAGTAGAAGGATCTTGCAGGCCGCAGTGGGGAGTTCTCCAACCTGACTGGAGTTTCTGCTGTTCCCTCCCCTTGGACTGCTTTTGGACGTCCCATGGTTTCTGGTGTCCCCAGTGAAACAGAGAAAACAGAATTTTTGGTTACTCACCATAAAATCTGTTTCTCTGAGCCTTCATTGGGGGACACAGCGCACCCTCCCATGTTTAACTGCTGTGGTTACTGTGTAAGGCTAGTTTCACACTAGCGTTGCACTGACCTGCGTCGGTCAGCGCACAGCCGCCGCTAAGCTCCGGCCCCCGGCCGCACCTCCTCCTGTTTCTCCACCTATGGGCGCATGACGCTGCATGCGACCTGCACAGCCTATCTTTAGCATTGGGTACGCAGGTCGTGCGCAGGTATGCGTTTGCCAGCGCATGCGTCATTTTGACTGTGCGCCGACCTGCGCCCAACGCACTGTTGTGCACCGTCAAAAGGACGCATGCGCCGACAAATGCTAAAGATAGGGTACGCAGGTCCCATGCAGCGTCATGCGCCCATAGGCGGAGCGATTGGGAGGAGGCGTGGCCGGGAGCGGAGCTTAGCGGCGGCCGTGCGCTGACCGACGCAGGTCAGTGCAACGCTAGTGTGAAACTATCTTTATATGGTTAGTTGTTTGTCTCTCCTGTAATGATAATGTGTGCAAACTGTAAAGCGCTGCGGAATATGTTAGCGCTATATAAAAATAAAGATTATTATTATTCTGTCAGAGTACTGAATGATTGAAATGGTTTATGAATGGGAGCAATTGACCTACTAGTGTAATAGATCCAGAATTTTTTTGCCATGCCGTCCTCAGCGCTATACTGCTCAGTCTAAGCTATTGTGCCTAGATGCAAGGCTTTAAATTCAGTAATCCAAAGTCCCAACTCCTTCATCCACATACCAACTCCAGAAATGGCTGTTTATTACCAAAGTACATGATTATACCTTATTCTGTTCATTTTATAGAAGTTGGCGAGCTGCCTCATGTACAGTTGGCTACGACAACGAGCTAATTTTGTGCACGTCTTTAGAGATTTTTTTCAAAGGGACTGTTTATGAACAGAGTTTAGAATGTAAAGGAAAAGTAACATTTTGACTGTGACTATTGTATTGTAGCATGAGCAGGGTTAATTTCCATTGTGCCAAATGATGGCATCGTAGATTATTAACATAATGTCTAGTGCTGAAGATTGTGCCTAATGCCAAGGAACGTCATCATCTTGAATTGTATTCCAAAACATATTTTGTGTTTCTCCTATTATCTAGCTTGAAGAAAAAAGCTGCAGAACTGGCTCACGTTAAGCAGCGTAATAAAGAGCTGGAGACTTTGAATGTGAGGAATGAAGCCACACTCAGTGCTGCCCTTAATGATAAACGCGATCTTGAAGCGGACTTGGCCAATCTGCATAGTCAGCTGACTAAGGTACTGTTTTACTATTCATCAATGTGAAAAATATCTGAAGGGTATGCTGGCTATCCACTGTTCTTCTCTAGTGCATAGATGTGCCTGCTGAAATTTGTCACTTCTGTCTCCAATACCCTGTAATATCTCAATACAGCTGATATATTGTGAATATACAAATTAATATGGCATATTCATATACTGTGACTAAGTTCATATATTCACAAAGTAGGCATTTATACTGTAATCCTTGTGGGGCGTTGAGATCCATGACCGATCCATTTATTGTGTCTGCTAGTGATAGTTCCACATTATACTCCTCCTCAATACAAAAGCCATACTTACCAATGGAAATTACTGATGGAGAACTAGTTACCATTCAGTCAAGTGTGACAGTGTCGTAGTCTAATTGCGCACATATAAAGGATAGTTAGAAAAGTGGTAATTCAGGAGGACTGTAAGATAAAGGACAAGGCAATACTTTTAAAGGCTGTCTTGCGTTCTTGCCTGTCTAAACTTTTCCAAATAAGTGAGCAAAATTCGTTGCAGCAACCATGGAGTTGGGTCTGTGCACACGTTGCGGATTGTAGTGCGGATCTACAGCGGATTTGGCCCTGCAGATCCGCTGACGAACCGCAGGTGCTGTACAGTACAATGTTAGGCTATGGGAAAAAAAAAACGCTGTGCACATGCTGCGGATTTAAATCTGCAGCATGTCAATTCTTTGTGCTGATTCTGTAGCGATTTTACACCTATTCCATTATAGGTGTAAAACCACAGGGTAAATCCGCAGGTAAAACGCAGGTCATTTTACCTGCGGATTTAGCAAAATCTGCGCGGAAAAATCCGCAAGTGAATCTGCAATGTGTGCACGGGGCCGTAGAATTTGAGGGCTGCATGTGGATAAAAAACAGATTGAGAAGCCTTTTGGCTCTAAAATTTGCTAAACCTCAAATTTGTGGAGTTTGTAAACAGAACGACCATTCAAACCAAGTACAAGAGCTCGATGTATGTTTTCCTTGGCGTGGCCAAACTTTCTAGTACCTCTTCCCACACTCTCTGCCCTCTCTATTTTGATTCACAGCTACTGAATACAGTGCCATTTCAAATGATTCTATTTCATTACTTTCCTCTGAGGAGATATTTTCAAAACAGACCATGTTCTGCTATTTGGAGCTTACTGTGGCAAATCGGACATGGATATAATGTCTAAATCTAAATAATTAGATCCCTACAACAGAAATGCCTGTAGATCTGCACTTGGTTTTGCCCCATTGTGACATAATAGTGTTTTAATCCAAGGTTTTTGTGTGTATGTTCCATGCCTAAATTCTAAACAAAAAAATTATTTTACGCATTTTCCATAGGAAATGTTTTCGACAGATATGAGATACACAATTGATTGTTTTGTGGAAGTTGCGTTTCTGTGGACTATAATACAGTGCCGGCAAAAAAAAACCTTACACATAGAATCTGCATCATGATTTCACTTCTTAAAAGTGCACACAATGGGGGAGAGACCGTTTTTGACTAAGGCTGGAGTCACACTAAATGTATGAAAAATCGGTCCGAGTCTCCCTTCCGAGGGGCGCACAAGTGTAATGCGAGTGTCATGCGAATACAATCCGATTTATCACACCTAACATCCAATTTACATCTGAATGCAGTGCGATTGCAGTGCGATTTTTAACATGAGCTTTTACATATAGCAATTCTGTCATTTACATATCGTTTTCATTTACTAATCCATTTGTCCCATGACAGGGCTAGCTCTGCTACATCTAAATGGCAGGCTGCATGGTTGCATGATGCGACTACAGCCTGCTCGCAGTGCCGTTGGACAGGTCCTGCGCGTTCACAGCCAATTAACTCACTTCAACTATGTGACGTCAGCGCTAGCGCCCTGGGAAAATACGAGGGGATACTAGTTCACAGGGAAACACTGAGCACACGATGCTCAGTTTCTCTGCTGGATGACAGGCTGTATGGTCCCATCATGCAACCGTGCAACCTGCCATCTAAATGTAGCAGGGCTAGACCCATCTTGGGACAAATCGATTAGTAGCATCTCTGCGGAAAGTTGAGGAATATTTTATTTATTTTATTTAACTCTTGCAGATGACAAGGGCATCGGTAGAATGGGCGGGGTCATAAGTATAGTTTAATTCAGATTATTAAAGGAGTCTGTCATACTTTAAATTAAAGGACTCTTTTTGTGTGTTTTGATATGATATGACTATGGAGTTAGTAATGGGGGCATCTTATTGGCGTCTCCATTATTAACCATCTAGAGTTGCGCCTTTTCTGGGACGGCTGAGAGCTGATGTTATTAGCATCTGCCCCCAGCCGTCTGCTTTCCCTCTGCTGGTTCTGAAAATTGCGCGAGATCCCACGCCATTTTTTTTTTTTTTCAGAAAAATAATCTTTAAATACGTGTACATTAAGCTGCGCCAACACTGTACTAAATGTATTTTTCAGCAGCAGATGGAAGGAAGAGAGCCACAGTCATTACTAGTGGGTAGGCGGAGCCCAGATGAGATAGACACCTCAGATTAAAAAGAGTGTTGACCGGCCCCTCCAGCTCGGGCTCCTCCTACTCAGCTCTCCAGTTTTCAATTTGAGGTCAGAGAAGATAGTCGCTGCTGGAAGCAGCTCCTCAGAAGATTTTATTATTTTTTATCGGACAAGAGACTTGGATCACCAAATGTGGTCTAGAGGTCTCAGGGGTCTCAGCGCTGCTGGACCCCCACCTCTCCCTTGGCGGATCTGTATTACCCTATATGGTGGTCCGGGGGGATAAGGATGGCTTCCCTGGCGGGGACGCAAACCGCGCTGCAGGGGTCACTGCGTTCCCCGCCCTGGGGGGGAAGCATGGGCATAGTGCCAGAAACCCCTGGGGGTCCCTGTGGCGCTTTCAGCTGGTGAGTACTCCACATTTTAATATGTGTTTGAGTGTTTTCAGCGACTGCTGCGGCAGTCGCTGTTACAGTATACATGCGGTGACTGTGTGTTTTTTGCAGGACATAGGAGCGGGGGAGAGAGGAGCTGCGCGCCTTTTTATTAAAATTTCTCGCCGCTCTGAGCGCGCACTTTTCGGCAGTCTTCTTTTCCGGCTTCTCTCATGAAGCACACGGAGACACAGCGCGGCGGCCATTACTGACAGGCTGAAAGCTCCCTCGGACATCGCTCTCCTCCCCTCTCGGCAGTGCTGCACCGCGACCAGCTGGGTGAGTCGCTTCTTCCCGTCTAGGGCAGAAGCTTAACCCCTTCACCCCCACAGCGCGGGCGCCTTTCTGAGGCACAAATGGGTGGCAGACTGCGCTGCCTGCAGCTGTTACCTCATAAGGAAGCTCGCACACCTTTTTCAATAAAGAGGTTGTGGGGAGTCTGCGACAGTAATACTGCCACTATACGTTCCTGCTAACGACGACGCATACTATGCGATCGTTTGTGTAACCATTTTTAATGTCGCTAGTAGCTGCCAATCTGGGCGATTTCATTAACAACGCATAAGCGGTTAGCGATCCCCTTAATGACTTTGGCGGTCATTGCGATTTACTAACAGCGCAATTTTGTAGCGATCTTGTGAACGTTTCTTGTTAAGTGTGGCATAGCTGTCCTGTAGCTGCTGCCTTATAAGAGGCACTTGGGGCTCGCACACCCTTTTTATTATTAAGGTTGTGGGGAGTCTGCGACTTTAACCCCTTCTTAGGCGGTTAACTCTTAATGGGGGACAGCTGGGGTAGCTCTCTCCTTAAGAGCTTTAACCCTTCAGCGTTCGTTTTTTTTTTTTAAGAAACCACACTTTCTAGTTACTGACAGGTTTAACCTGCCATATACTGTGCAACCGTCTCCCAGATCCGCTACAAGATCAGTCTAGCGTATTATGACGCGCAGACCTGACAAGCGCAGCGGTCGGAGGTCCCAGTGGTGTCAGAATGGAGGCCCTCGCTAATTTCTATTGATGGCCTGTCTGATTTTCTATTATTGAGTGTCAGCTAGATCTCATGTCAGGAAGCGACACAAGCCGGTGCCTTCCTTCCCGCGTAACGAAAATGTCCGATTCGGACAAGGAGGATCGGCAGGGACACTCTGCCTCTTTTGGGCCGTAAAGAGGTTTTTATTGGAGGCGTTACAGTTACCGGAGGAGGTATCTGGACGTCCTGGTAAGTTGGCCCGGATGTTTTTCAATCACGATCAAGCTTTACCATCACTGGATGAGCTTAATGGGGCAGTGGAGAAGGAGCGCCTGTGTCCAGAAAATTGAGACACCGTATCCGTGTTCTACGGAGTTGATGATAATTGGATCCTTCTCCTGAAGTGGATGTCCCTTTATCCCAGCTTAGCAAAATCCTCCTGTTAAGGGGAAGGCGAGTCTGCAGGACCCGCTGGACAAAAAACGTAGATGGCAGAAAATTCCATCTGCGAGGCCGCGGATCATGGATTCAGTATTAAGGATCCATGTGTGCTTGTAAAGTTTCCCTGAGCCGGTTGGACCGTCTACGGACGGCGTGGCAAGGTGGATCTCCTCTATCGAGGTAGATGGGTTTTTCCAGTTGTTGGAGGATACTGCATCACTGCTATCCAGGGCGCAATCCTCGGCAGTCACAGTCAGAAGAGCACTGTGGCTTAGACAGTGGACCGGGGACGCGGTTTCCAAGCAGGGTTTGCTATCTTTAGCTTGCAAGGTGGTCAGCTATTTGGGTCTGACCTCACGGAGCTGATTGCCAAGGTAAAGGCAAAATAAACAGCTTTACCGCAGCGCAGAGCTGTGACTTCTGCGTCTGGCAGGACTAGTGCCGGTAGTTGTCGGCGGTCCTTTCGGTCCAGGGGATGATTCAGTCAGCCCTCTGGGGTTCGGGTCGTCCCTCTCTTTTTAAAAAAAAAAAAAGGGGGAATTCTCAGAAATTCCGCATATCCTGGAAACAGAACTTCCGTTAAGACAAGCGGGAAGCTGGTAGAAAGCCCGCTAAGGCGGACTGACGCCTGGGTCTCACTCGAGCGCTCTCGAGTGGGGGGTCGTTTACTCCAATTCAAACCGACTTGGGTTTCCCGCATGTCGGACGCCTGGGTGACACGGGTTGTGTTGGCAGGCTACTTCATATAGTCTCTTTCTCGACCCCCGGACAGTTTTTTTGTCAACCTCGCGTTCCGTCAGAGACCGAGCTTTTTTGCCGCTCTGCTGTGGGAGGTAGATTCCTTTCTGCAGAAAGGTGTGGTGGTTCCGGTTCCGCCGGAGGGCCGGGGAAGAGGGTTTTTTTTCTAACCTCTTTGTGGTCCCCAAAAAAGGGCAAATTTCGGCCCATTCTGGATCTCAAAAGATTGAATCGGCATGTCCACGCCAGGAAATTCCGCATGGAGTCGCTTCGCTCCGTTTTGGCGGCCCTGACGCAGAACGCTTTTTTGGTGTCAGTCAACATTCGCAACGCTTATTTGCACTTCCCAATCGGAAGGGCCCACCAACGCTTCCTTTATTTTGCCATAGGTCAGGACCATTACCAGTTTGTGGCTCTGCCATTCGGGTTGGCCTCAGCGCCCAGAGTTTTTACTAAAAATTTATGGCGCCTCTCATGGCATTTCTTCGAAGACGGGGGGTTTCGATTCTTCCCTACCTGGACGACTTTTTGATTGTGGCATCCTCAAAGGAGGAGGCAGTGACTGCTTGCAATCTATCCCTTCAGCTCCTGGAGGACTTCGGGTGGCTGGTCAGTTGGGAAAAGTCGTCTCTGGAATCGTCGCAGTCAATCCTGTTCCTTGGGGATGCATTTCGACACGGTACGAGCAGTGGTGTCTCTGCCTCCAGACAAGCAAGCATGTCTCCTTCGACATGTACAGGTTATGAAGTCTTCGACAGCGATGTCTCTTCGAGGGTGTATGCTCCTTCTGGGTTTGATGGTGGCCCATGGAGCCACTTCCGTTTACGCAGTTTCATCCCAGGGCCTTCCAAAGGCTCATTCTGAGCCGTTGGGATAGATCGCAGACTTCGCTGGGTTGCAGTCTCATCATCTCCCACAGGGTGCGAGAGTCTCTAGGATGGTGGTTACGTCCGGAAGCGTTATCCCTGAGGAAGTCTTTCCTCCCTCCGAGGTGGTCGGTCATAACCACCGATGCCAGCCTGACGGGCTGGGGAGGTGTCTGGACGATCTCTGGATTCAGGGAGTATTGTCGTCGGAGGAGTCTCCTGCCGATCAACATCCTGGAATTGAGGGCAATTTTTCTTTTGCCTCCAACACTGGACGGTCCCTTTAAGCGGTCTGTCAGTCCGAGTGCAGACAGACAATGCGACGGCGGTCGTGTATATCGACCATCTAGGCGGGACAAGGAGTTCCAGGCTCATGGTGGAGGTTTCTCGGATCCTGGTATGGGCTGAGACCAGAGTGCCAGCCTT
>JARQOD010000001.1:339043588-339195789 GCA_033576555.1 Oophaga sylvatica
AAAAAAAAAAAACCTTTAGAACTTTACTGACATAACTTTTTAATTTTTATTCTGCATTTCAGTTAAATGCATCAGAAAATCGTGTCCATGAGTTAGAGGAGATGCTATCCAATGACCGTGACAAATACCGTAAACTTCTGGACGGCAAGGAGAGAGAACTGGCAGCCATGAGAGACCATATACAGAGACAGTTGACTGAATATCAAGAATTGCTAGATGTGAAATATGCCCTTGATATGGAGATAAGTGCATACCGAAAGTTGTTAGAAGGAGAAGAGGAGAGGTAACAATGGCACATGAATTTGCATCTTAAATTGCTGTGAGACTTGATTGCCGCAGTCAATTTTCAATTATTCCCCCCCCCCATCTAAGAGCCATAACTATTGTGACTTTTAACCTTTTCAGATTTCCAAAGATGCAAAATCTGGCTCCGTGATAATCTGTCCGATGTCTGATCGCACTGTACGGACTAGCCGCACATGTCCTTACCTGAATACGACAGCTGCATATATTTCTTTGAGACTGAAAGATCCCTTAAGTGAAGCGACCTGACCATACTTTAGGCAGCTTCCACTTGGAAGACGTGTGATGGGCTGTCAAATATGGCCGTTTGTCCTGAAGCGCTTTCCTCGTGAAAAACTACGCATGTTTCACATACATCCAAAAAATATCGTATAGTGGTGTGAAATTGTTTGGTCTTTGTGGTGTTAAACAGTGAAAATGACCTGGTAATTTGACTCTTCATGTCCATACAATTTTGTACATGCTTATTTATAAAGCATTTTATTTAATGCTTTTAAAAATAATTGAGAACTTCATTCATAATATCCATAACTTTGTTGATAAAGGTACATAAGTGCTTCATTTTTGCGTGGCAAGCTATAGTTTTTATTGGTACCATTTTAGAAGACATACAACCTCATTGTTTTGTCACCTTCCCGCAAAATAGAAAAATGCCAATTTTTTTCATGGCATTTGTCTTAAGGGTTAGATTTCATATTCTGAAAGATCAGACTAGATCGGTGATATCAGTTATGCTTATCTTTTCATTTTCGGATTGAGAAAAGGGGGTTGAACTGAACTTTTATATACAATTTTGTGTATTTTTAGATATTTTAATTTAACTATTACTTTCCACATTCTTTTATTTCCTTTAAAGGACTTAAACATGTGATCACTTGAACAATGCACGGCTATATTTTTGTACTGCACCATATTGTTAATTTATCGATCTCTTATGGAGACCATCTGCAGCTCTGTTTAAGTGGCTCTGTTTAAGTGGTTTAAAATCATTTCGGAAAGTTAGATAAAAAAAAAACTAAGGAATAAATCACCAGTTTGAGACCTGTTACCCTTTTTATTTTTCTGTTGATTGAGCTGTGTGAGGGCTTGTCGTTTTGTTTTGTTTTTTTTGCATGGTTTTAGTAGTTTGGAAAGGACATTTCTCCATCATTGGGGGACACAAGACCATGGGTGTTATGCTGCTGCCACTAGGAGGACACTAAGCAATACATAAGCAAAGAAGATTAGCTCCTCCTCCTGCAGTATACACACTCTGTTGGCTCAATCCTGAACCAGTTCTTGCTTAGTGTCTGTAGGAGGCACTAGGGTCTGCTCCCAGACCCCACTTTTTTAATTTTTTACCTTTTTTTATTATTTTTCTCTCTACATGCACGGAAGGGCGACGGGGCTTAATGAGAAGTCCCGATCTCCCAAAAACCATCAACAGGCGGCATCGTGGAGTGTCGCCTCCACGTACCCCTCCTGCTACGCTACCATGGGGGCGACAGATCCCTTGAATGAGCCCGCTCTCCCCATGAGATACCCCTCGATGTGATATGGTGTGGAACATCGGATGGAACCCCTCACCACCTCTACGGAAAGCGGTGGCGGTATGGAGGCAGATTTAGATCCCTCTCCACCCCCCTATCAAAGGGGATGGTGGATTGAGGAAGTACGGCCACATCTGCCGTAGTCCCTGCAGAGGCCCCCCTTCTTCATCTTCGGGGGTTTATTCCTTCTCTCCCCGCAGTGAGTACAAGCACCTGGGGTATGCGGCTCCTATATCTGGGCCCAACGCGACTGCTTCTCTGTGCAGGGCCGTCTGTCACCGCGGCCACCTCTGCGTTTCGCCACGGCCGTTTCTGCGTCGCGCCGCAGCCATAAATTTAGTCCCCGGCTTCGGCCTGGGATAGGCCGCAACCATAAATTTAGTCCCCGGCTTCGGCCCGGGATAGGCCGCAGCCAGAAATTTAGTCCTCGGCTTCGGGCCGGGATAGGCCTCAATGGGGGAGGGCTGGCCGCGTGCCTCCGCCCACATCGCATGCCATTGGCCGGTTTTCAGATAGCATGGGATGCCTCCTGGTCCTCCCCCTCTCCTCCCACTGCTTCTGGCGCTTCTCGTGTCATACGAGAAGCGCTATTCTATTCTCGGACGCCATCTTCCCAGTGGGACAGCGCTGCAGATGCCATTCTCCCTTTACCTGGTTCAGACACAGGACCTGGGTAAGTGCACGCTGCGACTAGGTCTACACAGCTCTTGACCTTTCTCCTGCAGCAGGCTCTCAGGGCAGAAATATGTCGCAATCAAAGGGTGCTAAAAAGGCTGACAAAAACTACACTGTAGTATATGCCGCCTGCATTTCATGCAACGCTTCCCTGCCGTCAAAGCATGGCTCCCAATTCTGTGCATCATGTGCCCAAGAGCCCACTGCTTCTACCGCTCAGGAGCCCCCTACTACCGTTCAGGAGCCCCTACCTATTCCTCATCCCAATGAGCCGGGTCCTTCAGGGTGGCCTGCGTTTCTGGCGCAGTCCATGGATTCTCTGACTAGGGCCTTGGATAGGGCCGTGGCTCCTCTTCTAGCCAGGGCGTCCCTTTTCCAGACAGGGGCCCGTTAGCCTTCAGAGAGACCTCATCAGACAGGTGCCGACCCACGGCGTCAGCAAAGCGGTCGTCTAGAAAACGCCGCCATAATGCATCTCCCAATCCATCTAGTGGTTCGGCATCGGCGAGCTCAGGCTCTCGTTCCCCCTCTCCCAGAGATCTTAGTGATCATGATTTCGAGTACGAGTCGGAAACTGGTGATGACCCCAACTCGCCAGAGTTTCAAGAGTCTCTAGATTCTCTCATTGAGGCGATTAATAAAATCCTCAAGCTAGATGAAGAACCCGGGTCTCAACCGAATCATCCTATCTCTTTCAAAAGAGCCAAACGTCCTCACAAGGTGTTTGGTAACCACCCGGAGTTTACGGACATTGTTCAGGGACATAGAGATCGTCCAGACGTTTTTCAGGACTGAAGTCTCTGAAAGCACGATACCCATTTTCAGTAACTGTAGAAAAAGAGTGGACTGAATCTCCAGTGGTAGATCCACCAGTATCTCGCTTAGCTTCAAAAACCCTGCTCTCCGTTTCAGACGGTTCATCCATTAAGAACCCCTCAGATAAACAGATCGACAACCTCGCCAAATCGATTTTTGAGGCTGCTGGAGCATCTCTCTCTCCTTCCTTTGCGGCCACCTGGGTGGCAAGGGCCGTGGTAGCTTGGGCTGAGAATCTAGTTAAAATTACTAGTGATATCCCTCTTCTCCCCCGAGGCACGTAATCTGGCCTATCAGATTACTCGGGCACCTGACTACATGGTCCATGCGTCCCTAGATGCAGCTAATTGCGCTGCACTCAGCCGCCAATGCTATCGCCATTCGGAGGTCCCTTTGGCTCTGAGAGTGGTGTACAGACTCTGCTTCAAAGAGGACTTTGACTTTGCTGCCTTATCTTTCAGGGCGTCTCTTTGGAGATCGTCTTGATCAGATTATTTCTGACGCTACAGGTGGCAAAAGGAAATTTCTTCCGCAGCGCAGAATCAATCGGCCCTTTCGGTCTCAATACCAAAGTCGTTCCCGGCCATTTAGTAACTCCTTTAATTGGTCCTCTGCCTTGACCTCTTCTCGAGCACCCCGTTCTTCTCGCAGAGACAGGGGCTCACAACCATCGTTCAGGTCCTCTCAGCCCTGGAGAAACAGATTCTCCCAGGCGGGAAATAAGAGCTCCTCCTCTCGCAAATTATCTTCCCAATGACTCCTTGCTGGGGACGGGGGACCCAAACAAGGTAGGCGGCCGCCTACTCTTGTTCCGCGAGGTCTGGGGGTCGGTCGTTCAAGACCGGTGGGTCCGAGATCTTGTACAATCCGGCTACAAGATCGAATTCTTGTCTCTCACCCCAAGGCGTTTCTTCCAGTTTCGCACCCCAAAGTCCAAGGATCTCGCAATTCCCTTTCTTCATGCCCTGAACATACTTCGTACCAGCGGGGTCATCGTCCCAGTTCCTAACAAGGAAAGATTCAAAGGGTTTTACTCAAACCTCTTTGTGGTTCCCAAGAAGGACGGCTCCTTGCGTCCTATTCTGGATCTAAAATTGCTGAACAAATTCATCAGAGTCCGCCATTTCAGAATGGAATCCCTCTGTTCTGTTGTCACATCCCTAGAAAGAAAAGAATACTTTGTCTATCGACATCAAGGATGCGTATCTACACGTTCCAATTTTCAGAGGCCATCAAAGGTTTCTGCGTTTTGCAGTCGGAGAGGATCATTTTCAATTTGCCGCCCTGCCCTTTGGACTCGCAACCGCCCCCAGAGTGTTCACAAAAGTCATGGCGGCCGCCATGTCAATTTTACACTCTTGGTGTGTGGTGGTCCTCCCGTACCTGGACGACCTGCTCATCAAAGGACCCACTTTTCGGGCCTGCGCAGAGAGTGTCGAGATCACTATCGACACCCTCTCCCGCCTGGGTTGGCTAGTCAATCTGGACAAGTCTTCTCCCATTCCCTCTCAGAAGATTCCTTTTCTGGGAATGATTCTGGACACCTCCCAAGGGTTGGTATCTCTCCCTCCAGAGAAGATTGCTTCTCTGAGGCGGGAGTGCTCCTGTTGTCTCTAGGCCGCTCCCACTCTCTGCGGGGCGCCATGCAGGTCCTTGGGAAAATGGTAGCCTCCATCGAGGCAATACCGTTCGCCCAGTTCCATCTTCGACCTCTTCAACAGGAGCTAATATCAGTCTGGGACAGGAATCCAGCGTCCCTAAGTCGCCGCTTTCGTCTTTCTCCCAGAGTCAAAACCTCCCTGAAATGGTGGACAAATGCTTCATCGCTGAATCAAGGGAAATCTTTCCTGCCTGTCCATTGGCTGGTGGTGACCACAGATGCGTCTCCTCGGATGGGGAGCGGTGTTCCTTCACCACACGGCTCAAGGCCGCTTGTCTGTCCCAGAGACCCGTCTCCCGATCAACATCCTGGAGATCAGAGCTATCAAACTAGCTCTCTTGCAGTTCCATCATCTTCTGGCCGGTCGTCCCATCCGGATCCAGTCAGACAACGCCACGGCCGTGGCGTACATCAACCGTCAGGGAGGCACTCTGAGCAGAACAGCGATGCTTGAGGTATCACACATCCTGCGCTGGGCTGAGGAAAACCGTTCGCCCATCTCAGCGGTTCACATCCCAGGAGTGGACAATTGGGAGGCCGACTTCCTCAGTCGCCAAGGCTTAGACTCAGGGGAATTGTCCCTGCACCCGGAAATGTTTCAACTCATTTGCCAGCGTTGGGGCATGCCGGATGTGGATCTCATGGCCTTCCGTCTGAATGCCAAAGTTCAGACTTTCATAAATCGATTTCGTGATCCACTAGCCATCGGCTCAGTTGCGCTAGTCCTTCCTTGGAGTCAATTTCGCCTTCCTTACATCTTTCCACCTCTTCCGTTAATCCCCAGGGTGATTCGGAAGATCAAGGCAGAAGGCGTTCCTCTCATTCTGGTCGCTCCGGACTGGCCTCGCCGTCCGTGTTATGCGGAACTAGTGCGTCTGGTCGCAGACGTCCCTTGGAAATTACCAGATCGTCCGGACCTTCTTTCACAGGGTCCAAGTACCATCACAATTCGAAAGCGCTGAATTTGACAGTATGGCCATTGAAGCCTGGATCTTAGGTCAGGCTGGTTTTTCTCACAAAGTTGTCTCCACAATGGTCAATGCCAGGAAGCCGGCTTCCGCCCGCATTTATCGTCGTGTCTGGAAAACATTCTTTTCCTGGTGTAAGGACAAAGGTCGTTCCCCTTTGGTTTTTTCTATCCCTTCCATTCTGGAATTTCTCCAAGCAGGAATGGACTCGGGGTTAGCACTCTCCTCCCTCAGGGGGCAGATTTCCGCTTTGTCCGTCCTTTTCCAGCGACGGATCGCATCTAAGTCTCAGGTCAGGACTTTTATTCAAGGAGTGTCACATCTTGCTCCGCCCTACAAGAGGCCTTTGGAGCCTTGGGATCTTAATCTGGTCCTCAGTGCCTTACAGGAATCTCCCTTCGAGCCTTTGCCGGAAGTGCCTTTATCTCTTCTTTCCTGGAAGGTTGTCTTCCTAGTGGCAATTACCTCTATTAGGCGAGTATCGGAGTTGGCAGCTTTGTCTTGTAAACCTCCTTTTCTTATTTTTCACCAGGACAAGGTAGTCCTTAGGACTTCTCCTTCTTCCATACCAAAAGTCGTTTCGGCTTTTCATATCAATGAAGAGATAGTCTTGCCCTCGTTTTGTCCGACGCCGATTCACCGTACTGAAAAAGCCCTTCACACCTTAGATTTGGTGAGGGCTCTCCGAAGGTACATTTCGAGAACTGCATCTTTCCGTAAATCGGACGCCCTGTTTGTGCTTCCGGAAGGACGCAGACAGGGTCTTCCTGCTTCCAAGGCCACGTTAGCTAGATGGATCCGTTCGGCGATCCAAGAGGCGTATCGTGTAAAAGGTCAGCCTATCCCGGCTGGGATTAAGGCACACTCCACTCGATCTGTGGGGGCCTCCTGGGCCATTCGGCACCAGGCTTCGGCACAGCAAGTGTGCAAGGCTGCGACTTGGTCCAGTCTTCATACTTTCGTCAAGCATTACCAAATCCATGCTCAAGTTTCTTCAGATGCGGCACTTGGCAGACAAATTCTGCAATCAGCTGTTGCGCATCTGTAAGTTTTCCGTTGACTGGTTAAGCGTTTTATGCATGTGGTTCACGAGGCTTCATCTACTGTTATGGCTTCCCACCCAGGGACTGCTTTGGGACGTCCCATGGTCTTGTGTCCCCCAATGAGGCGATGGAGAAAAGGAGATTTTAGTGTACTCACCGTAAAATCCTTTTCTCCGAGACGCTCATTGGGGGACACAGCTCCCACCCTTGTTTAGCCTGTAGCCTCGTTGTTTCTTTGAAGTGTTGACATATTGCACTCTGTTATGAGCTCCTACTGCTTTGGCACCGAACTGGTTCAGGATTGAGCCAACAGAGGGTGTATACTGCAGGAGGAGGAGTTAATCTTCTTTGCTTATGTATTGCTTAGTGTCCTCCTTGTGGCAGCAGCATAACACCAATGGTCTTGTGTCCCCAATGAGCGTCTCGGAGAAAAGGATTTTACGGTGAGTACACAAAAATCTCCTTTTTAGTCATCGGGGTCACTTTACCTTCCTGATGTTTCAGGAAACAGCACACGTACATAGCAATGGTGATTGGTTGATCCTTCATCAGCTTTGTGTAACGATGTTGCATGTCATTGTAATTTTGCCCCTGCTTATAATGAGTCTTGCTGTAAACTCTTCTGGAAAGGACGGTATGCATGGGTTTAAAAAGATAGTAGTCAGTGTGAAGATTGCAAGATTACAAATTTATTTATTTTTCTCGATCGCTCTAATTGGGGGACACAGGAAACCATGGGTGTATGCTGCTGCCACTAGTAGGCTGACACTATGCAAATGAAAAAAGGGTTGGCTCCTCCTCTGCAGTATACACCCCACCGACTGGCATCATCTACTCAGTTTTAGCTTAGTGTCAGTAGGAGGTGGACACTGGTCTCTCCGGAGACCCATATCTACCTAATGTGCGTCATTCCTTTTCAGGTTTTTCCGGAGGGATACAGTGTGAACAGTCACTACTGTAGTCCCACGCAGAGACTGAGTACTGCGTGTACTGCCACCCCGTATCCTCATATGTCTGTTCTTTTGGCAGGACCCCAAAGAGGATCCCTGACACGGACGGGTGTTCAGGTGATCCGGAAAAGGGATGAATATACGGGCCTGCCTCCGTCTCACAACCACTCGCCCACCAGAGCCTGCGGTTGAGGAGACACGGACGTCAAACGGATGCCGGACGTCCGACTCGCCACTGAGGTACTGTCCCGCTTCCCCCCAGTTAGGAGAGAAGACAAAAGAAAGAAGACTTTTATTAAAAAGAAGAAAAAAAATGAACATTAGAGGGTCCCCAGTCTCCCCTTCTTTGGGGCCACCTAGCAGCTCAAAGCACCCGGTCGCGCCGCTGCGCCCCTTGTGAGGGGGCTCTTGCGTGGCAGTTCCCTGTGGGGGATCTTTAGAGGGCAATGTCTGAACTCCGCGCCCCCCCGCCTACCTTCTTCTTTTTGGGTCCCCAGTCTCCCCTTCCTTGGGACCACCTGGCAGCTCCGGCTGCCCGGTCGCACCGCTGCGCCCCCTTGGGAGGGGGCTCTTGAGAGGCATTTTTCCTTGGGGGAAACATTAGTGGCCAATGGGTGACCTCCGCACCGCCCCCACCTCCATCGGCGGCCGCGCTTCCTAATTTAGGCCCCGGCTTCATTTCGAGCCTACTTTTCTGATGGCTCCGCCCCCTTCCCCTCGAGTTTCCGGGCGGGCTTTTCTCCCGCCCATCTTTACTCCTTAGTGCTGCCTAGGCTCTGCCCACCCTTCCAGCGTTACTGAGCTGGAGCCGCAGCCAAATTGCCCAAAACAACGGCGCTTGCTCTGCCGTCTTCATCCACTGAGAGCGCGCGCTTTCTTCCACTGCCGGGTCTCCTGCTGGACGCCATCTTCGGCTGGGGCACAAGTCGTCTCACAGCCTTCCGCTTCGTAGTACCTGTGGAGCAGCACATAAGGACACCGTGAGTTGCTCTGCCCTGCAGAGCTGACACTCTCCTCTCTCTCTCTTCTGTCCCCCAACCCTCTGGCATCAGTTAGTGGGACTGCTCACCATGCCTAAGCACAAGGCAGAGCCTGCTCGCCCTCCACCTTCCTCTTCCTCCGCCGCTCTGGTCATGCACTTTGTGTGCTCTTCTTGTAATGGCAGACTCCCTTCAGGTCAGTCATCTCCCCTCTGCCAGGCCTGCAGCGACCCCATGGTGCCCGCCCAGGAACCCCCTCCTGCCCCTGGTGGTTCTGACCCTCCTGCCCCTGAGTGGGCTACTTCTCTGTCGCAATCTGTGGCGGACCTCACCAAGTTCTCACAGACCCTAGTGTCCGTTTTGGACAGATTGCCCCTTTCTGCACCCACGGTCGCCAGCGGGTCACAAAACTCGCAGCCCGGTCCTTCCAACACAGGCCGTAAGAGACCTAGATTGGAGCACCGCTCTGGGTCCTCTTCCCGCTCCGCCTCACCAGATGACCTTTCACGGCGCGATCCCCCTCTAGCGCCCTCCTCTCCGGAGTCAGGCGAAGCGTCTTCGGACGCGCTTTCGGAAGATGAGTCGGACCTAGATTCAGAACAGGCCTCCACCATGACGGATACGCTGCAGAGCCTGATCGTGGCGGTCAACCAGACCTTAGGCATCAAAGATACCGCTACGGAATCCGCAGATCAGGCGGTTTCGTTCAGACGGTCCAAGCCACCGGTCAAGGTCTTTGCCTCGCATATTGAGTTCATGGAGATTCTCAAGAGGGAGAGGGAAGATCCAACCAGGCGCTTTCAAAGAGGAAAGCGCCTCGGCATCCTATATCCCTTCCCTCCGGATCTTACCACTAACTGGACGATTTCTCCTATGGTGGACCCTCCGGTCTCCAGACTCCACCAATACGGTCCTTCCACTCTCTAATGCAGCTTTCCTCAAGGACGTCAACGATAGAATTTTAGAATTGCTGGCAAAATCAGCCTTTGAAGCGTCCTCTTCTTCTTTATGCCCGGCCTTTGCCTCAACTTGGGTATCAAGGGCCTTAGCCCGTTGGGCAAAACAGCTCCGCAAGGGCATCATGGCTGGAGCCCCTCCGAGGGAGCTGGCGGAGCTTGCAGATCAAATTTCTCGTGCTGGGCAATATTTGGTTTCGGCCTCCCTGGACACCGCGTCTTGCGCTGCTCAGGCGTCCAGCAATTCTGTAGCCATTCGGAGGAATATTTGGCTCAAAGCATTGCAAGCGGATCCTTCTTCAAAGAAGTCGCTCACAGGCCTCCCCTTCCAGGGAGATCGTCTGTTCGGCTCTAGGTTGGATCAGATCATTAAGGCGGCAACGGGAGGCACGAGTTCTCTCGTCCCTCAGTCCAAGCCTCGCAGTCCCGTTCAAAGGCGGCAGTTCCGCTCTTTTCGGCCTTTTCCACCTCCCCAGAGTCGGACGATTCTTCAGGTCGGCACAGGCCGCAGAATCGCCAGACCAGGAAGAAGGCTTCCTTCAGGCCCACTCCTTCCTGGCGTTCCTATAACTCCCAGGGTAGATCTTCCAGGTCAAGACCTGGCAGATCCTCCTTGGCTTGACTCGTATCCAGAGCCCAGCGTTTCTCCAGGCCGGGTGGTCGTCTCCTGTTCAGAGGCGTCTGGCTCGTCCTGGTGGAAGACGCGTGGGTCAGAGAGGTTGTATCCTCTGGATACAAAATAGAGTGCATTTTCCGGCCCGAGATCGGGCCTTCGTTTCCCGCCCCCAGGTGCCCCTTCCTTGGGCTCGAGTTCTCGGTCACTCTATTTGACGACGCGGCTGTTGAGACCGCGGTATTGAGAGCATCCGGTTTCTCCGATCGGGTGATTCACATCACGATCCAGGCCAGGAAAACCGTCGTCCTCCAGATTCTACTACCAAACCAGGAAGGCCTATTTTCGCTGGTGGGAGTCTAACGTCAACCGCCAATGAGGTTGTCGCTCCCAGCTATCTTGGGTTCTTCTCCAAGTGGTATTGGATTCTGGTCGCTCGCTCTCTCTCAAAGAAAAGGTGCCAATTTTTTTCTATCTTTCAGAAATCCTTGGCATCTCGTTCTCTTCTTCCCAAGGTGATTTCCACCTTTCATTTGAATGAGGATATTGTCCTACTTTCTTCCTCTCAGCTCCGACTCATTCTCTGGAGCGTTCACTGAACAGGCCGGATCTGGTCCGGGTAGTGAGGACCTGCCTAGAGAGGACTGCTTCCTTCAGGAAGTCGAATCTTCTGTTCGTCATTCCAGTCGGAGCGCGGAGAGGACTGCCGGCCTTGCGCGTTGGATAGGACTGCATATTGCAGGCTTCCGGGTTAACAACAGTGTGCCTCCCTTTGGGATTAAAGCTCACTCCACCCGGACAGTAGGCGCCTCCTGGGCGGTTCACCTTGGGCATCCGCCCTACAACTTTGAAAAGCGGCAAACCGGTCTTCCATCCGCACGTTTGCCAAAAATTTTACAAGGTCCATGCCTACGCTTCGGCGGACGTCAGCTTAGGCAGAAGAATCTTGCAGGCGGCTTTGGGGACTTTGCCGACCTGAATGGAGTTTTCTGCCAATTTTCTTCCCACCCCATGGACTGATTTGGGATGTCCCATGGTTTCCTGTGTCCCCAATTAGAGTGATCGAGAAAACAGGATTTCAGCAGCAGGTGAAGGAAGGGAGACACAGTCATTACTAGTGGGTAGGCGGAGCCCACACAGGATAGAACACCTCAGATTAAAAAGAGTGTTGACCGGCCCCTCCAGCTTGGGCTCCTCCTACTCCAGCTCTCCAGTCTAAAATTTGAGGTCTCTTTTGGGCCGTACAGAGGCTTTTATTGGAGCCATGAGGGAGGCGTTACAGTTACCGGAGGAGGTAACTAGACGTCCTGGTAAGTCGGCCCGGATGTTTCAGGAGTCGCATAGGTCGCGATCAGCATTACCATCTCTGGATGAGCTTAATGGGGCAGTGGAGAAGGAACGCCTGTGTCCAGATAAACGTTTTCAGGGACACGTTTTTTTGAGACGCTGTATCCGTGTACGACGGAGTTGATTGATAATTGGATTCCTTCTCCTGAAGTGGATGTCCCTTTATCCCAGCTTAGCAAATCCTCATTACTTCCTGTTAAAGGGAAGGCGAGTCTGCAGGATCCACTGGACAGAAAAACGGAGATGGCGGCGAAATCCATCTACGAGGCCGCGAGTCATGGATTCAGAGCAGTACTAGGGTCCATGTGTGCTTTTAAAGCTTCCCTAAGCTGGTTAGACCGTCTACAGACGGCGTGGCAAGATGGATCCCCACTATCCGAGATAGATGGGCTTTTCAAGTTATTGGAGGATGCAGCCCGATATGGCAGTGATGCAGGTTTGGATACTGCGTCACTGCTGTCCAGGGCGCAATCCTCGGCGGTCACAGTCAGGAGAGCACTGTGGCTTAGACAGTGGACCGGGGACGCTGTTTCCAAGCAAGGTTTGCTATCTTTAGCTTACAAGGGTGGTCAGCTATTTGGATCTGACCTCACAGAGCTGATTGCCAAGGCAAAGGCAAAAGAAACGGCTTTACCGCAGCGAAGAGCTGTGACTTCTACGTCTGGCAGGCCTAGTTCCGGTAGTAGTCGGCGGTCCTTTCGGTCCAGGGGACGGTTTGGTCAGCCCTCTTGGGGATCGGGTCGTCCCTCTTTTTCAGGAAAAAAGAACGCTCAGAAATCCCGCACTCCCTGGAAACAGAGCTTCCGCCGAGACAAGCGAGAAGCTGACAAAAAGCCCGCTAAGGCGATCTGACGCCAGGGTCTCACTCGAGGACTCTCGAGTGGGAGGTCGCCTGCTCCAATTCGAACCGACTTGGGCTTCTCGCGTGTCGGACTCTTGGGTGACGCGGGTTGTGTCGACAGGCTACTTCATAGAGTTTCTTTCTCGACCCTCAGACAGTTTTTGCCAATCTCGCATCCCGTCAGAGCCCGAGCTATTGGCCGCTCTACTGCGGGAGGTCGGTTCCCTTCTGCAGAAGGGTGTGGTGGTACCGGTTCCGCCGGAGGACCGGGGAAGAGGGTTTTATTCCAACCTCTGTGGTCCCCAAAAAGGAGGACAAATTTCGCCCCATTCTGGATCTCAAGAGATTGAATCGGCATGTCCGCACCCGGAAATTCCGCATGGAGTCACTTTGCTCCGTTGTGGCGGCCCTGTCGCAGAACGATTTTTTGGTGTCAATCGACATTCGCGACGCTTATTTGCATGTTCCCGTCGGAAGGGCCCACCAACGCTTCCTTCGTTTTGCCATAGGTCAGGACCACTACCAATTTGTGGCCCTGCCATTTGGGTTGGCCTCAGCACCCAGAGTTTTTACGAAAATTCTGGCACCTCTCATGGCGATTCTTCGAAGACAGGGGTTACGATTCTTCCCTACCTGGACGACCTTTTGATTGTGGCGTCCTCAAAGGAGGAGGCGGTGACGGCTCGCAATCTATCCCTTCAGCTCCTGGAGGACTTTGGGTGGCTGGTCAATTGGGAGAAGTCGTCTCTGGAACCGTCGCAGTCAATCCTGTTTCTGGGAATGCATTTCGACACGGTACGAGCAGTGGTGTCTCTGCCTCCAGACAAGCAAGCGAGTCTTCTTCGACATGTACAGGTTATGAAGTCTACGACAGCAATGTCCCTTCGAAGGTGTATGCGCCTTCTGGGTTTGATGGTGGCGTCGATGGAGGCAATTCCGTTTGCCCAATTTCATTCCAGGGCTCTCCAAAGGCTCATTTTGAACCGTTGGGATCGATCGCAGGTTTCACTGGATTGCAGTGTCATCATCTCCCACAGGGTGCGAGAGTCTCTAGGATGGTGGTTACGTCTGGAAGTGTTATCCCTGGGGAAGTCCTTCCTCCCTCCGAGGTGGTCGGTCATAACCACCGATGCCAGCCTGACGGGCTGGGGGGGTGTCTGGAACAATCTCTGGACTCAGGGAGAATGGTCGTCGGAAGAGTCTGTCCTGCCGATCAACATTCTGGAATTGAGGGCAATTTTTCTTTGCCTCCAACACTGGACGGTCCCTTTAAGCGGTCTACCAGTCCGAGTGCAGACAGACAATGCGACAGCGGTCGCGTATATCAACCATCAAGGTGGAACGAGGAGCTTCAAGCTCATGATGGAGGTGTCTCGGATCCTGGTATGGGCCGAGGCCAGGGTGCCAGCCATCTCTGCGATTCACATTCCAGGAGTCCAGAATGTCACGGCGGACTTCCTCAGTCGCGAAAAGATGGATCCCGGAGAATGGAGTCTTCATCCGGAAATTTTTGCACTGCTGTGCTCCCGTTGGGGAACTCCCCAAGTGGATTTGATGGCATCCAGGGTCAATGCCAAGTTACCAACGTTCATGTCCAGGTACAAGGACCCGAAGGCTGTGGCGGTGGATGCTCTGGTGGCTCCGTGGGACCAATTTGAGCTAATCTATGTTCCCGCCGATAACTTTACTCCCTCTGGTGTTGCGTTTGATCAGACTGGAGAGAGTCCCAGCTATGTTGATAGCCCCAGATTGGCCAAGGAGGACGTGGTTCTCGACGCTGATGTCGCTTCTGGCAGCGCCTCCACTTCCACTCCCTCTTCGCCCGGACCTGTTAACTCAAGGGCCCGTTCGCCATCCGGTCCTGAAGTCTCTGCGTTTGACGGCGTGGCTCTTGAGACCGAAATCTTGACCCGTCAAGGTTTTTCAGCCGAAGTCATTGCCACTCTGCGAGCTGCCAGAGGTCCGGCTACTACTAGGATTTACCACAAGACTTGGGAAGCCTTCTTCTCGTGGTGTTCGGGTTCTTCAAGGAACCCGAGGACTTTCTCCATTCCCAATTTGTTGGCCTTTTTGCAGTACAGCCTGGACAAGGGTTTGGCAGTTAGCACTCTGAAGGGGCAGGTTTCTGCTCTGTCCTTGCTATTTCGGAAGGCTATCGCTTCGCGTAGGGACGTACGTTCCTTTTTTCGCAGAGTAACCCGTCAGTTTCCGCCGCGGAAGGCGTTTGTGTCTCCTTGGCGGCTCAATCTTGTTTTGGAGGCTCTTCAACATGGGCCTTTTGAGCCTATGGACTCTGTTAGTCTTTCTTTGCTCTCTTGGAAGGTTACCTTCCTAGTGGCGGTCACTTCTTTGAGAAGGGTTTCTGAGTTGGCGGCTCTTTCTTGCTCGCCCCCTTTTCTGGAGTTTCACCCGGATCGCGTAGTGATTCGCACTCGGGGTGACTTTCTACCTAATGTGGTGTCACAATTTCATGTTAACCAGGATATTGTGTTGCCCTCGCTCTGTCCGGAGCCGAGGAATGCGAAGGAACGGGCCTTGCACACATTGGATTTAGTGCGGGCTTTGAAGTTCTATTTATCTATTACTCAAAGTTTTCGGAAGTCGGATTCTCTGTTTGTGATTCCAGCAGGTCGTCGACGTGGTCAACGAGTTTCCAAGGATTCTATAGCTCGTTGGATTCGGTCGGCCATTTTAGAGGCTTACCGACTTAAGGGCGAACCTCGCCCGATTAAGATTCGAGCTCACTCCACAAGGGCTGTGGGTTCATCGTGGGCCTTTCATCAAGGGGCCTCGGCAGCTCAGCTCTGCCGGGCGGCGACCTGGCGCTCCGTCCACACATTTACGAAATTTTATAAGGTGGACGTCCGTGCTTCCGCTGATGCGGCCTTAGGACGTAGGGTCCTGCAGGCGGCTGTAGTTTAAAGTTTTTGTTAACTTGTATTTAGCGCTAGTTGCGCATTTATTTAGTTTGTTGGGTATCTGCCTCTGTTGGTTTTTTACCCACCCTTAATTTCTGGACTGCTTTGGGACGTCCCACTAGTAATGACTGTGTCTCCCTTCCTTCACCTGCTGCTGAAAGACGGATTTTGGTAAGACCTTACCTGTAAAATCCTTTTCAGCGAAGGAAGGGAGGGAGACACAGATCCCTCCCATGGCAGAAGTGTGTTGTTGTGTTTTCAGATGTGGCGTGACCCTTCTCTGATAGCGATTATCTGGGCTGAGGTCGGCGCGCTACGGCTCTGTTCCAGCATTGCCAGCTCATCGCAGTGGTCAGGTTCAGTGAGTAGTACCTGGGACTGTGTGGTTTTTTTCTGTTATATGCATAACCTATCTCCTTGTTCTTTCTCTGAAGTTCTTCAGAAGGGGTTATGTTGCTCCGCTCGTGATATTTGCTCTTCCTTAGCTTGTGTACGGACTGGAGAGCTGGAGTAGGAGGAGCCCAAGCTGGAAGGGCCGGTCAACACTTTTTAATCTGAGGTGTTCTATCCTGTGTGGGCTCCGCCTACCCACTATTAATGACTGTGTCTCCCTTCCTTCCTTCGCTGAAAAGGATTTTACAGGTAAGGTCTTACCAAAATCCGTCTTTTGGTTGCTTACCGTAAAATCTGTTTCTCGTAGCGCTCATTGGGGGACACAGCACCCTCCCATAGGTTTACTACTCTCGTCCTTTCTTCTGATTGTTAAGGTTATGTTTGAGTTGTCTGTTCTGTTTCGTTCTCTCATGTTCTTCTCCTACTGCTTTCTCACTAACTGAGTAGATGATGCCAGTCGGTGGGGTGTATACTGCAGAGGAGGAGCCAACCCTTTTTTCATATGCATAGTGTCAGCCTCCTAGTGGCAGCAGCATACACCCATGGTTTCCTGTGTCCCCCAATGAGCGCTCCGAGAAACAGATTTTACGGTAAGCAACCAAAATCCTGTTTTTTTGTAATGAAGATCAGAATTTTAGAACATTTCCCCCTCCAAAAAAAAATGTAGCACAAAAACCTGATTTAAACAGTAGATTATTTTCTGACTACACATTTCTGATGCAAGGGATAAGACCGCGATAAGCCTCATTTTTGATATTTTAGGTTTGTTGATCTGGTCAACTAAATCTACCTGGCTGCAGTCATGCAGGCTCAAAGCCAGGCTCTAGTGCATGTTTCCCATGGTTTGGGCAGCATAAATATACTGACAGGGTACCTTTTTAATTGTAGAGAAGTCGCTTATGTCTCACAAAATAACTTTTGTTAAATATTTTATTTTTAAGGTTGAAGTTGTCGCCAAGCCCAGCTCGTGTTACAGTATCTCGAGCCACTTCGAGTAGCAGCTACGCTACCACCCGCCAGTCTCGCAACAAAAGAAAACGCATGGGAGCTGGAGAAAGTGAGGAAGCCAGCAGCATTCAATCTTCTGCTACAGGGCCTCATGCTTCCAGCAGCCTGGGGGAACGAAGCGGTAGTAGCAGGTTTCACATGTCTCAACAGTCCACTGCAACTGATAGCATCACTATAGAGGAGATTGATCTGGAGGGAAAGTTTATTCACTTAAACAATAACTCTGATAAGGTGATTGTCACATTCTTTTGTATAGACCAGCTATGTTCATATTTTGTTCTTCATGCTTCCTTCTGTAAGTATCATCCAAGGTAGGACAGCCAACTGTCACATTGGTTTCTGAAATGCTCAGCCACTGCAGGTGAACATGTATAGGTAATGATCTGATTAAGCATTTATGGAAGGTATGTGCTTACTCATAAAGGGGACTGTATTACCTGAGCTGCGCACTTCCTACCAGGAATGCATTATTGTAATTATGTATTCAACTAATCCAATTTGCTCATTAAAGCTGCAGTCTGGTGAGCATTCCCTTCTTGATCAGTTTTTGTGCAAGAAAGCAGAACTTTTAGCAAACCTAAAAGAGACTCATAAATAAAATGGAATCTGTCAAGAGGTTTATGCCGCATAATGTACAGTCATGGCCAAAAGTTTTGAGAATGACACAAATATTATATTTTCACATGATCTGCTGCCCTCTGGTTTTTATGTGTGTTTGACAGATGTTTTTATCACAGACAGAAATATAATTGCAAACATATGAGTAACAAAAGCTTATATTGACAGTTAGAATGAGTTAATGCAGCAAGTCAATATTTGCAGTGTTGACCCTTCTTCTTCAGGACCTCTGCAATTCTCCCTGGCATGCTCTCAATCAACTTCTGGACCAAATCCTGACTGATAGCAGTCCATTCTTGCACAATCAATGCTTTCATTTTGTCAGAATTTTTAGGTTTTTGTTTGTCCACCCGTCTCTTGATGATTGACCACAAGTTCTCAATGGGATTAAGATCTGGGGAGTTTCCAGGCCATGGACCCAAAATCTCTGTTTTGTTCCCTGAGCCATTTAGTTATCACCTTTGCTTTATGGCAAGGTGCTCCATCATGCTGGAAAAGGCATTGTTGATCGCCAAACTGCTCTTGGAGGGTTGGGAGAAGTTGCTCTTGGAGAACATTCTGGTACCATTCTTTATTCATGGCTGTGTTTTTAGGCAAGACTGCGAGAGAGCTGATTCCCTTGGCTGAGAAGCAACCCCACACATGAATGGTTTCAGGATGCTTAACAGTTGGCATGAGACAAGACTGGTGGTAGCGCTCACCTTGTCTTCTCCGAATGAGGCGTTTTCCTGATGTCCCAAACAATTGAAAAGGGGATTCATCAGAGAAAATAACTTTACCCCAGTCCTCAGCAGTCCACTGCCTGTACCTTTTGCAGAATATCAGTCTGTCCATGATGTTTTTTCTGGAGAGAAGTGGCTTCTTTGCTGCCCTCCTTGAGACCAGGCCTTGCTCCAAGAGTCTCCGCCTCACAGTGCGTGCAGATGCACTCACACCTGCCTGCTGCCATTCCTGAGCAAGCTCTGCACTGCTGGTAGCCCGATCCCGCAGCTGAAACACTTTTAAGAGACGGTCCTGGCGCTTGCTGGTCTTTCTTGGGCGCCCTGGAGCCTTTTTGACAACAATGGAACCTCTCTTCTTGACGTTCTTGATGATGCGATAGATTGTTGACTGAGGTGCAATCTTTCTAGCTGCGATACTCTTCCCTGTTAGGCTTATTTTTTTGTGCATTGCAATGATGACTGCACGTGTTTCTTTAGAGATAACCATGGTTAACAGAAGGGAAACTGATGCCAAGCACCAGCCTCCTTTTAAAGTGACCAGTGGTGTCATTCTTACTTAATCATGACAGATTGATCTCCAGCCATGTCCTCATCAACACCCACACCTGTGTTAATGGAGCAATCACTGAAAATAGGTTAGCTGGTCCTTTTAAGGCAGGGCTGCAATGAAGTTGAAATGTGTTTTGGGGGATAAAGTTCATTTTCTAGCCAAATATTGACTTTGCAAGTAATTGCTGTTAAGCTGATCACTCTTTATAACATTCTAGAGTATATGCAAATTGCCATTCGAAAAAGTGAAGCAGTAGACTTTGTAAAAAATAATATTTGTGTCATTCTCAAATCTTTTGTCCATGACTGTAGAGACGGAGACCCTGATACTAGTGTGGGCCTACTGTTGTAGTTTCAGTAAAATCAGTGGTTTATCAGCAGGTGATTATCACTAGAGGACTAGTAAACCTGCTGCCAGGTCCACCATATTCATGAGCTCTGTAGAAACCCACCAATGATTTGACAGATTTCTACATAAACTGTACATAGGCAGAAAGCTACCATTCAGTGGTGAAGGTGGGGGTTATACAGAGCTTAGCATTCAGGGAGCTGCTAGCTCTGCATCAGATAAGTGATTTTATAAAAAATAAGTAATTTCCCTTACCCCATCTGATAGTATATTGTAGCAAAAACCTGCTGACAGTCCATTTAAAAAAAATTCAGAGATTTCAATAGGTTGTCCAGCCTTTTGATAGTGGGGGTGTGGCAACTGACACTTTCATTGATCAGCTGTTTTCAGGTTGTAAACAATGTACAGATCTTTCAGCTGATAGAGCCCAATGAATCCTGTTGTGTCACCATTAGCTTATATTGGGTGTAAGCTATTCTAACAATAAAGCCTAATAAAATGGATGTATTACCTATGTTGAAAGCGCTTACATTAGTGTTTTACAATGTGTGGCCCTGCGGTCAGACTAAATTAACATAAATGTTTCAACTTGTCTTACAGGATCAATCTCTAGGCAGCTGGAGGCTTAAGTTGAGTGTTGGAGACCTAGAGGAAATGGTATACAAATTCACCCCTAAGTATGTGCTGAAAGCAGGCCAATCTGTTAAGGTGAGCAGTCTATATCTTTCTATGGAGACATGTCCTTTAAAGTAAAGAAGAGCCTACATAGGGGAGTGGATAGGGATGTGAGTAGTTAATTTTTTTTCCCCACAAGCCAAGATATTATACAAGAAGGCAACTCTTTACTTAAAGGAAAATGTCCTTCTAAAGGGTATGCCACACTGAACAATATCGCTAACGGGATCGCTAAAAAACGTCACTATTTAGCGATCCCGTTAGCGATGTTGTTCAGTGCGGCATCTGCCAGCGACGAGCTTCCTGCTGTGATCTCGCTCGTCGCTGGAATCGTTCCGGACCCTATTTTCTCGTCGGCGCTCCCGCTGGGTAAGTATATATCGCTAGTGTGGCACCTTTTCTTAGCGATTTAGCAGTACTTTTGTACCGCTAAAGTCGTTAAGAAGATCGCTAACGGCGATAGCGTCGTTAACTATATCGCTAAATGTGGCCGCACTTAGCGATATAGAAACAATCCCGCTAGCGATCGCATTAGTATGCGTCGTTATCGTGATCGCTAGCGGGATTGTTTAGTGTGGCAGTACCTTAAGGAACAAGCCCGTCTAACAATTTCAGTGGTGAAAAGTAGCCTCACTAGGTGGATGAATATAGCTTGCCCCATTCGTTTAGATTGAGTGATTTCATGTATTTTTTTTAATACTACTTTAAAGCTTTGATGGATTGAAGATAACTTGTTTTCATCAGACACCCCTTTTTATCTCCTATTAGAAGGTTGGATAATAACTTTTTAATTGGTGGTCTAACCACTGAGACCCAAACCGTTCTGCAGAGCAGCGCGCTTTTATCCCCTTTAGAATGGAGCTGCAGTGCACATGTTTAACCGTTGTTCCATTGATTCCCTATAGCTCTACCAGTCACTGCGCTTAGTGTTTTTTACAGCAGCCCCATAGAGAATGAGTTGTGTAGGTTGGGTGTCCAATCTACTGGGCCATTTTGTAACTAGCATAAAAGTTCCCAAGTCTGTTGATGGTTGCTAATCCCAGTAGTGGGTCACCCACCGAAGACGTTATCACCTATCCACTATTTCACCGGACAACCCTTTTAAATTCGACCAACTCCAGCAGTTTATATCCTTTGAGAACTGTAATTTTCTGGGTAATTGCAACTTCTTTAACCATTTTTGTGCCAGGACTATTTTTTTTGTTTTTAACTTTAATGTACAAAATTCTGAATGTTTGTTTCAGATATACAGTGCTGATGCGGGGGTCGCCCATAGCCCTCCTTCTGTCTTACTTTGGAAAAACCAGAGTTCTTGGGGAGCAGATGACAATATCCAAATCTCCTTGGTGAACAGTGATGAGGAGGCAAGTCCAAGTAATTGCTGATTGATATTATATACTGTAATAGAATGAAGTAAGGAGAAATATTAATGTATTTTTGTGAAAGTGTATGATTGTGTTTATCACCATGGAGCAGCCTTAACAAGACTACTGAAATGTGTCTCTAGTTGCACGATACTAGCTTATTTGTGCTTTATAAAAATGTGTTTGTAAGTTTCTACCCCTTTACTTGAACCCTTTAAAGACTAAGGACAGGTATAGCACGTCATGAGGAGGTGGTAGTTCCTGCATTATGGCGTGCTATACCAGTCATGTACTTCATCTGTCACTGTGAAGACGGTGACAGCAGACTGGCTCGGCTAGAGATGCGCTCTCTGATCAACAAGTCGATCTGACTAACCGATCACAGCATGTAATCTGAGGGAGGTGCTTAAATATCTGCATTTTCCCACTCTGCTCAGCTAACAGCCAAGTTGCTGCAGTAAGAGCCAAGGCCAGTGCCCGCACTGCCCCTGGCTGACTAACCCCATAGATCATTGGTGGGGAACCTCAGGCCCCAGGGCCATTTACGGCCCTCGATGACCATTTATCCAGCCCCTGGGCAGATTCTCAGGGACCGCTGTGCTTTGGCAGGAGCTGTATTTTGATTGCCAACAGCAATTTCTTCTTGCTCTGTAAGTACACACGTAGTGTTCACTACTGAACACTGAAAGGCATGCAATGAAAGATTACGTCCTGACACCAGTGCCAGAGTCAGGATGTACTTTGTGGGCCGAGTTTGTATGGCCCCCGAAGGATGGTATAAATATCCAAATTTCCCTTGACAGAAAAAATATTCCCCACCCCTGCCCTAGATGTGATCGTGGCATTTAGAAAGTTGTGAGGGGTGGCTACCTCTGTCACACCCATCAGCACCCCATGATGAAATCACTGTATCCGATGGTTGTCATAGCACCTGGAGGTCAAACAACGACCTACTGGTGTGTAAGGTACAGTGGCATGTTAGACCCAACCATAGGCAGTGTGTAACAGGTAATCTGCCTGTGTATACTGACAGGTCTCATGCATTACAGTACATGTGTATTGCAATGCATGAGACCAGTGGTCAGACAAGCTGTTATGGAAATTTAATTTAGGATAAATCTATCCTGCAGTGTTTGCTGCTGCTGTTCCCAATCTTAAGGTACTGCCACACTACACAATCCCGCTAGCGATCTCGTTAGCGTCGCATACTAATGAGATCGCTAGCGGGATTGTTTCTATATCGCTAGTAGCTACCTATTTTAGCGATGTCGTTAGGACGCTATCGCGGTTAGCGATCTCCTTAACGACTTTAGCGGTACAAAAGTACCGCTAAATCGCTAAAAAAGGTGCCACACAGCGATTTGATACTTACCAGCGGGGCGCCAGCGACGAAAATAGGGTCCGGAACGATCGCTGTGATGAACGACATCACAGCAGGGGCCTCGTCGCTGGTAGATGCCGCACACAACAACATCGCTAACGGGATCGCTAAATAGTGACGTTTTTTAGCGATCCCGTTAGCGATGTTGTTTAGTGTGGCATACCCTTTAGACTAAATGTCTTTTTGAGCGCTCAAACGAAATGAGGACTGTCCACACCGAAGTGTCAGTATAACAGTTCGTCAAGACCAACAGTTTAATATTCATTCAAGGTTTTATACTTTTACAAGAAGGGGCTGGTTAGTCAATTAACATACAATTAAAAGCTGCTAGATTATTGGCTGTTTTAGTATAAGTATGATAATTATGATAAAAGTGCTGAAGTAGCAGATTTATTGTTCTTTGCCCCAGTTTTCCTACGTGACCAGTTATCAGAAAAATAATAGATATCTACCCAGACCTTCTGTCTTTGTTTCCCTTTTTTGTGTCCTTGGTAAAAAGTCCCTATGAGCTATCTTTTGCAGCAGCCTGACTTATGTAGGCCAGGGGTCATCTCTTAAGCAACTGATTATAGCTAGCATCAGCTTTTGCATAAATACGTGTGAGCACAGGATTTTTAGCAAGTGAGATCTATCTGACTGTAAATGCATATACATATACATTGAATATATGGAATACATATATATTTCCATGACAGTCCCCTCTTAGATACCACTTGCCCTAAAAACCTGCTCCTGTCCCAAAGTGCTGCAACTCTTTTGTGCTGCCGATGGGCGGGCACATGTCTAACACATGCACCCCTCAATGATGCAGGCTTTTCGCAAATGGGCGGTCAGGAGATCTGTCCCTAGCAGGGGTTCATGTGTTTGCAATCAGTCTCTTTATTCAACTGCATGTTCAGAAAAACCTGTGTATTCTTCATCAGGTAGGTCATCTGTCTGGTCAGTCAGAGCATCCACGACATCATTCATGGCTTGGGTGTCTCTTCTGGTATGGGAGCCTTCTTGCAGTATGATGCGTGGATCCAAGAGGGTCTTCCCTCGAGTTTCACAGAGGTTGGTGTTGTCAACAGCACTTGGAAGGGACCGTCAAATCTGGGGTCGAGCGTTCTCCTTATGAACTTCTTCACCAACACCCAGTCTCCTGGCTTCAAGGAGTGCGTACCGGGTACCTTCAGTGGATCTGGTAATGAAGAGAAAACTCGAGAATGGACATCAGCAAGTTTTTTGGTCAATTCGATCACATAAGCAGACAGGGTATCATACTGCATGGTCAGTTGCTGAGGGAAAAATGCTCCTAACCTGGGGCTGGACCCAAACAGGATCTCATATGGTGACAGCTTTTCTGGGCCCCTGGGGGTGTGCCTCACGCTAAACAGTGCAATTGGGAGTGTCTCATGCCATGGTTTGCGTGTCTCTTGGGCAACTTTCAGCATCCTATTCTTAAGTGTTCCGTTCAGTCTTTCTACCTTCCTGCTGCTCTGGGGTTGGAAGGGAGTGTGTAGGCCTAGGTCTAACCCTATCGCTGACCAGATCTCTCGTGTCAGATTTGCGGTGAATGCGTGCCCCTGATCACTCTCTATCACTTCTGGAACCCCGTATCTGCACACTATCTCTGAGAGTAACTTCTTTGCAGTAGTCTTTGCTCACTGGTTCCTCACTGGAAAAGCTTCTGGCCATCCAGAAAACTCATCTACGACCACAAGGGCGTATTCGAATCCTCCACTTGGCGGCATCTGGATGTGGTCTATCTGGATCCTCTGGAAAGGGTAGAGTGGTCTGACCAGATGATATGGGGGGACCTTCTCCATGCGTCCAGGGTTGCATTTGCCGCAGGTCAGACAGCTGCTGGTGAATTTGGCTGTTAGGGTGGAGATCCCTGGAGCGAACCAGTAAGCACCAATCAGATCATTCATCTATGTCTTTGATCTGTGGGTGGGTCCATGCGCCCATTGAACCACCACAGGGTACATACTTTGCGGTAGGCAGGGTTTAAAGTCCATTGCGTATACCCTGCCTTCCTCGTGTGTTGCTCCTTTTTTCATCCAGCTTTCCTTCTCTTCCCTTGGGGCCTGGTCTTGTAACTTCTTGAACAGATCCCAGGATGTCATTTTGTCAGGATCCTTATCTTCAATTGCCATGTAGTAGCCGTCCGGCTCTACGACCTCTCCCATAGAGACTAAGTAGAAAAGTAATTACCATATATACTCGAGTATAAGCCGACCCCCCCCCCCCCTAATTTTGCCACAAAAAACTGGGAAACTTATCGACATAAGCCTAGGGTGGAAAATGAGGCAGCTACTGGTAAATTTCAAAATTAAAAATAGATACCAATAAAAGTAAAATTAAAGTAGGTTAAATGTTTTTGAATAGCCATATTGAATTAGGAGCCCCATATGCTGCCCCATGTATTATGCCCCATATGCTGCCCCATGTATTATGCTACCCCATGTATTATGCCCCATATGCTGCCCCCATGTATATATGCCCCATATGCTGCCTCATGTATTATGCCCCATATGCTGCCCCATGTATTATGCCCCATATGCTGCCCCATGTATTATGCCCTATATGCTGCCCCATGTATTATGCCCTATATGCTGCCCCATGTATTATGCCCCATATGCTGCCCCATGTGTTATGCCCCATATGCTGCCCCATGTGTTATGCCCCATATGCTGCCCCATGTGTTATGCCCCATATGCTGCCCATGTATTATGCCCCAATGTATTATGCCCCCATATGATGCCCCATGTATTATGCCCCCATATGATGCTCCATAGATTATGCCCCATAAACTGCTCCATAGATTATGCCCCATATGCTGCCCATGTATTATGCCCCCATATGATGCTCCATAGATTATGCCCCATTTGCTGCCCCATGTATTATGCCCCACAAGGTCCCTTATGCTGCCGCTGCAAATGAAAAAGAAAATGACATACTCTCCTCTCGTCACTGGGGGCCAGGTGCCGGTGTCCTGAGCAGGCGGGGACACCGGCGCGCTATGGGGGACAGGTGCCGAGTGAGTCACCGCTGGCTCAGGGCCCCGGCATCTGCAGTATTCACCTGTCCCGGTTCCACCGCTAAGCGCTGCTGTCTTCCGAGTCCTCCAGCAGTGAATGCTCAGGCAGAGGGCGCGGCGCGCACTAACCACGTCATCGTGCCCTCTGACCTGAACATTCACAGCTAGAGGACGCGAGGACACAGCGGCGAGCAGCGGTGGAACGGGGACAGGTGAATATGGAATATACTCACCCTCTCCTGGAGCGGTCTCTGCAGCCCCTGCTCTTCTCCCGCGGTCTCCGGCGCTATTCCTAACTACAGCGGTCACGTGGTACCGCTCATTAAAGTCATGAATATGTGCATATTCATGACTTTAATGAGCGGTACCACTGATGGCTGAACACAGGCGCCGGAGACCGTGGGAGAAGAGCAAGGGCTGCAGAGACCGCGCCAGGAGGGGGTGAGTATATAGGACATCCCCGCTCCCCCTCCCCACTGACCCCCCGGTATATGACTCGAGTATAAGCCGAGAGGGGGACTTTCAGCCCTAAAAAATGGGCTGAAAATCTCAGCTTATACTCGAGTATATACGGTATGTCTAATAAATTTACGAATAGGATGATGTACCATCTGTCATGGAAAAACAATCTCCGAATCACTGGTGTACATGTTCCAGAGTTCTCATAAGGTGACACTGGTAAGATTTAAAAATTGAGGCTTGGTCATTTAAAGGGAATCTATCACCCCATTTTTGCTATATCAGATTAGAACAGTTAATAATTTAAGAAAGAATAGAGGTTCAGAGAGATACATAAAGTGCATGTATACTAATGCTAGAAGCCTCACCAACAAAATGGCGGAATTAGAATTAATTTTGTTGGAACATAATTATGACATGGTGGGGATATCTGAGACTTGGCTGGATGAGAGCCACGACTGGGCGGTTAATTTACAGGGCTATAGTCTGTTTAGAAATGACCGTAAAAATAAGCGAGGTGGGGGTGTGTGTTTATATGTAAAATCATCCTTAAAACCCATCCTGCGTGATATCTGTGAATCTAATGAAGATGTAGAGTCTCTGTGGGTGGAGATTAGGGGAGGGGGGGAAAATAATAAATTATTGATAGGGGTATGTTATAAGTCTCCTAAAATAATGGAAGCAACAGAGAATATCCTCGTAAAGCAAATAGATGAAGCAGCAACTCAAGGAGAAGTCATTATTATGGGGGACTTCAACTACCCTGAAATACATTGGGGAACAGAAACCTGCAGTTCCAGCAAAGGTAATACGTTTTTGGCAACTATGAGAGACAATTACCTTTCACAACTAGTTCAGGACCCAACAAGAGGGGGGGCACTGCTAGACCTAATATTATCCAACAGGCCAGACCGCATATCAAATATAAGGGTTGGGGGTCACTTGGGTAATAGTGATCACAAAATAATAAGCTTTCATGTATCCTTTAATAAGATGTGTAGTCGAGGGGTTACAAGGACACTAAACTTCAGGAAGGCAAATTTCCAACGGATGAGAGATGATCTTGGTGCAATAAACTGGGACGATATCCTGAGACATAAAAATACACAAAGAAAATGGGAGACGTTTATTAGTATCCTGAATAGGACCTGTGCACAGTATATACCCTATGGGAATAAACATGCTAGAATTAGGAGGAAACCACTATGGCTAAATAGAGCTGTAAGGGGCGCAATAAGGGACAAAAAGAAAGCGTTTAGGGAATTAAAGCAAGTAGGTAGTGAAGAGGCATTAAATAAATACAGAAGACTGAATAAATTCTGTAAAAAGCAAATCAAGACAGCAAAGATTGAGGCAGAGAGACTCATTGCCAGAGAAAGTAAAAATAATCCCAAAATATTCTTTAACTACATAAATAGCAAGAAACTAAAAAATGATAGTGTTGGTCCCCTTAAAAATAGTCTGGGTGAAATGGTGGATGAGGAAAAAGCCAATATGCTAAATGACTTTTTTTCAACTGTATTTACACAAGAAAATCCCATGACAGATAACATGATCAGAGATAAAAAAATGTCTCCATTAAATGTCACATGCTTAACCCAGCAGGAAGTACGGCGGCGTCTAAAAATCACTAAAGTTGACAAATCCCCGGGCCCAGATGGGATACACCCCCGAGTACTGCAGGAATTAAGTACAGTTATAGATAGACCATTATTTTTAATCTTTAAAGATTCCATAATAACTGGGTCTGTACCACAGGACTGGTGTATAGCAAATGTGGTGCCAATATTCAAAAAGGGGGCAAAAACTGAACCTGGAAATTATAGGCCAGTGAGCTTAACATCTACTGTGGGTAAAATCCTGGAGGGTTTTTTAAGGGATACTATATTGGAGTATCTGAAGCTGAATAACCTCATGACACAGTATCAGCATGGGTTTACGAGGGACCGTTCTTGTCAGACTAATCTGATAAGCTTTTATGAAGGGGTAAGTTCAGGACTGGACCAAGGGAATGCAGTGGACGTGGTGTTCATGGACTTCTCAAAAGCTTTTGATACAGTGCCACACAAAAGGTTGATACATAAAATGAGAACAATGGGGATAGGGGAAAATATGTGTAAGTGGGTTAAGAACTGGCTCATGGATAGAAAACAAAGGGTGGTTATTAATGGAGCACACTCGGACTGGGTCACGGTTAGCAGTGGGGTACCACAGGGGTCAGTATTGGGGCCGCTTCTCTTTAACATATTTATTAATGACCTTGTAGGGGGCATACAGAGTAGTATTTCAATATTTGCAGATGACACTAAACTCTGCAGGGTAATAAATACAGAGGAGGATCATTTTATATTACAGGAGGATTTATGTAAACTAGAAACTTGGGCTGATAAATGGCAAATGAGCTTTAATGGGGATAAATGTAAGGTCATGCACTTGGGTAGAACAAATAAGATGTATAATTATGTGCTTAATTGTAAAACACTGGGCAAAACTGTCACTGAAAAAGACTTGGGTGTATGGGTGGACGACAAACTCACATTTAGTGGCCAATGTCAGGCAGCTGCTGCCAAGGCAAATAAAATAATGGGATGCATTAGACGAGGCATAGATGCTCATGAGGAGAACATAATTTTACCTCTATACAAGTCACTGGTGTGACCACACTTAGAATACTGTGTGCAGTTCTGGTCTCCGGTGTATAAGAAAGACATAGCTGAACTGGAGCTGGTGCAGAGAAGAGCGACCAAGGTTATTAGAGAACTGGGGGTCTGCAATACCAAGACAGGTTATTACACTTGGGGTTATTTAGTTTGGAAAAACGAAGGCTTAGGGGTGATCTTATTACAATGTACAAATATATGAGGGGACAGTACAAAGACCTTTCTAATGATCTTTTTACTCTTAGACCTGTGACGGGGACGAGGGGGCATCCTCTACGTCTGGAGGAAAGAAGGTTTAGCCATAATCACAGATGCAGATTCTTTACTGTAAGAGCAGTGAGACTATGGAACTCTCTGCCGTCTAATGTTGTAATGAGTGATTCCTTACTAAAATTTAAGAGGGGACTGGATGCCTTTCTTGAAAAGTATAATATTACAGGCTATATTCACTAGTTTCCTAGATACAGCGTTGATCCAGGGAGCTAGTCTGATTGCCGTATGTGGAGTCGGGAAGGAATTTTTTTCCCCAATGTGAAGCTTACTGTTTGCCACTTGGGTTTTTTTTGCCTTCCTCTGGATCAACATGTTAGGGCAGGTTAGGATAGGATATGGGTTGAACTAGATGGACTTAAAGTCTTCCTTCAACCTTAATAACTATGTTACTAGATATAGATATCACTGAATAGTGCGTCCCATAAGTAATCTATAGGTACCTATCATATCTCCTGACACCCCAGTTTTCATGGCAAAATACCTTTGTAAACTTCGTATTTCAGTATGCAAACACTTGCGGTCCGGTCCGATGGGCGGCGTTTATTCGCATCCCCCCACCGCCTCCATTCTTGCCCTACGCACTTCTTTTCTTTCCTTTACGTCGGCTTGCCGCGCTTGTGCTTTGAAACAGGCCCTCGCGCGTGCGCATTGTGCTTTTCCCAACAATGGGCAAAGCATAAAATCATTACTACGCATGCGCAACTATTTTCCGTCACTTTCCTTGCCCCGGAAGTCGTCCCAAGGCAAGCAGTCATTGCCTGGACGCCTTCATTCTTACAGAAGACTGTCGCATTCACAGTAATGATTTGCTACTTTGCCCACTGTTGGGCAAAGCACACTGAGCACGCGCGAGGGCCCTGTTTCAACACGCAATCGCTGAAACAGTACGCTGTCTGTGATATTCACAGACGAGGATACGTGAGACAAGCCGAGGAGGTGGGGGGGGGGATGTGAATAAACGCCGCCCATCGGACTGGACCGCAAGTATTTGCATACAGAAATACGAAGTTTACAAAGGTATTTTGCCTTGAAAACTGGGGTGTCGGGGGATATATGATATTCATATATAGGTACCGATAGATTACTTATGGGACGCACTATTCAGTGATCTTTATCTGATATAGCAAAAATGGGGTGACAGATTCCCTTTAACTTGCATGTGGCTCTGTTCCTAAGGGATTAAAATTGGCTACAATTATAACTTGCAAGTAAAAACCCAACAACTCTGAAAATATGTATACAGTCCTGGCCAAAAGTTTTGAGAATGACACAAATATTATATTTTCACATGATCTGCTGCCCTCTGGTTTTTGTGTGTTTTGACAGATGTTTTTATCACAGACAGAAATATAATTGCAAACATATGAGTAACAAAAGCTTATATTGACAGTTAGAATGAGTTAATGCAGCAAGTCAATATTTGCAGTGTTGACCCTTCTTCTTCAGGACCTCTGCAATTCTCCCTGGCATGCTCTCAATCAACTTCTGGACCAAATCCTGACTGATAGCAGTCCATTCTTGCACAATCAATGCTTTCATTTTGTCAGAATTTTTAGGTTTTCAGCTGCAGAATGGAAGGGAGGGAGACACAGGAATTCATTACTGATGGGTAGGCGGAGCCCCAGATCAGGATGTTACCTCAGATCAAAAGAGTGATGACTGGCTGGCCCCTCCAGCTCGGGCTCCTCCTACTCAGCTCCAGTCTAAGATTTGAGGTCCAGAGGATGGTCGCTGCTAATGCAGCTCCTCAGAAGATTTTATTATTTTAATATTCGGACAGGAGACTTGGATCACTAGTTGGTCTAGAGGTCTCAGGGGTACCAGCGCTGCTGTACCCCAACCTCTCCCTTGGCGGATCTGTATTTACTCAAAGTCCCTGCAGAATCCTTGCCGGCCCTGGGGGATGAGGAGAGCTTCTCTGGCGGGAACGCAAACCACACGTGCGGTCACTGCGTTCTTCGCCCTGGGGGGAAGCATGGGCACTGCGCCAGAAACCCCTGAGGGTCCCTGTGGCGCCTTGGCTGGTGAGTACTCCACACAAATTTTAATAATAATTATGTGTGAGTGCTTTAGCGTCTGAATGAGCAGCGCTATTACTAATGTCAGTATGCTTCAGCGCTGCTGTGACAGCGTTACTACATGTATGTCAGTATGCTTCAGCGCTGCTGTGACAGCGCTACTACATGTAATGTCAGTATGCTTCAGCGCTGCTGTGACAGCGCTACTACATGTAATGTCAGTATGCTTCAGCGCTGCTGTGACAGCGCTACTACATGTAATATCAGTATGCTTCAGCGCTGCTGTGACAGCGCTACTACATGTAATGTCAGTATGCTTCAGCGCTGCTGTGACAGCGCTACTACATGTAATGTCAGTATGCTTCAGCGCTGCTGTGACAGCGCTGTTACAAGGAGATGTGGTGATTTTTTGTCCGCAGGCAGATAGCTGCAGGACAGAGAGGGAGCAGGAGCGGGGAGAGTTCGCGCTCATTATTTGAGCTGGCGGGGGGCGTGGCCTATCTATCCCGGTCTTTTGAGCAGGAAGACGCGCGCTCTGGCGTTTCTCCTGCGACCCCCTCACTGTGGCGGCCATTACTCAGGCTCCTGGGCTCCTCGGACCGCTCCTCTCCTCATAAGACACCACGGCCAGCTGGGTGAGTGCGGATTCCTCACCCCGCAGCGCAGCGATCGCTATACTGCAGCTGCAGTCTCATCAGAGACATAAAAATTGGCTGGGGCTCACAAATATATATATATATTTTGGTGAGTTTGCAATATTAACCCTCTGAGGGTTATTTCTACCAGCTAAATTTGCTGACTGAATACCGCTGGGTAACCCTGCTTGGTGGAGCGTTAACCCTTCAGCGTTTGAAAAAAAAAAAAAAAAAAAAAAAAAACCGCATAGTTTTTTGCTGGTATTACCGCTTTGACCTGCTCATACAGGTGAGACATGTCTGAACAGAGTTCAGATGCCGCGGATCACGTCCCAGTGCCATTGCGGCAATCAGATACGCAGACCTCCACAGCGTCTAGCGCTGCGGTCGACAGCGGTGGAAAATTGGATGATATCGCTCGATCGATTAATAACTTGTCTGACCTTTTAGGTCAATATGTGTCTGCTAATTCCTCTCAGAGGAAGCGACGCAGGCCGTTACCGGCCTCTACACGGAGCGAGTCAGATGTATCTGATATTGGGCAGAGTTCCCCTTTAAATTCGGATGGAGAAATATCCGATTCAGATGCGGACGAGCCGCAGGGGCGTTCCTCTATGACGAAGCGTACGGAGGCATTAATTGAAGCCATGAGAGATATACTACAGTTACCGGAGGAGGTAACTAGTCGTCCTGGTAAATCAGCACGCATGTTCCAGGAGTCCCGTGCTTCGCGCACAACATTGCCAGCTCTGGATGAGCTTAATGGTGTAATAGAGGAGGAACGTCTATGTCCAGATAAGCGTTTTCATGGAACGCATTTCTTTGATACACTTTATCCTTGCTCTACGGAGTTAAAGGCTAATTGGACTTCTGCTCCTGAAGTGGATGTGTCTTTGTCTCAGCTTAGTAAATCCTCTCTACTCCCTATTAAGGGAAAAGCGAGCTTACAGGAGCCTTTGGATAGAAAGGCAGAATTGGCGGCAAAAGCAAGCTATGAGGCTGCGGGTCATGGATTTCGAGCAGTGCTAGGATCCATGTGTGCTGCTAGAGCTTCTCTAAGCTGGTTGGCACGTCTGAAGACGGAGTTGCAAAATGAATCTCCGTTATCTGAGATACGGGAAACTTGTGAATGGTTAGAAACGGCAGCCTGTTATATCTTTGATGCCGGTCTGGATACGGCATCTCTGCTGGCCAAAGCGCAAGCTTCAGCGGTCACAGTCAGAAGAGCTTTATGGCTCAGACAGTGGGCCGGGGACGCAGTTTCCAAACAAGGGTTGTTGGCCTTACCTTACAAGGGTGGCCATCTTTTTGGATCCGACCTCACAGAGCTGATTTCCAAGGCTAAGGCGAAGGAATCAGCATTACCACAGCGAAGGGCCATGGCCTCGGTGTCCAGTAAGCCTGGTGTTTATAGTGGTCGGCGGTCCTTTCGGGGCCGAGGACGATCTAGTCACTCCTCGTGGGGATCGGGTCGTCCTTCTTTCTCAGGAAAGAAATCCTCTCAGAAAACTCGTACTCCCTGGAAGCAGAGTTTCCGCCAGAACAAGCGGGAACTTGACAAGAAACCCGCAAAGTCGGATTGACGCCAGGGGTCCACTCGAGGATTCTCGAGTGGGGGGTCGCCTGCTTCTTTTCAAGGAGACTTGGATGGCTCGCGTTCCAGATTCCTGGGTAACGCGGATAGTGTCGGCAGGCTATTTCATAGAGTTTGCTTCTCAACCCCCAAATGTTTTTTGTCAATCTCGCGTTCCGTCGGAACCCGAGCTTGTTGTCGCTCTACAGCGAGAGGTCGAATCGCTACTACAAAAGGGTGTAGTGATACCGGTTCCGTCAGAGGACCGAGGGAAAGGTTTTTATTCCAACCTTTTTATAGTTCCCAAAAAGGAGAACAAATTTCGCCCGATTCTGGATCTCAAGCGATTAAACCGGCATGTCCATGCCCGGAAATTTCGCATGGAGTCGCTTCGTTCCGTTGTGGCAGCTCTGTCACAGAACGATTTTCTGGTGTCAATCGACATTCGCGACGCCTATTTGCATATTCCCATCGGAAAGGCTCATCAGCGCTTTCTTCGATTTGCCATAGGTCAGAATCATTACCAGTTCGTGGCTCTGCCGTTCGGCTTAGCCTCAGCGCCAAGGGTCTTTACAAAAATTCTGGCGCCTCTCATGGCAATCCTTCGAAAACAGGGGATTACGATTCTCCCTTATCTGGACGATCTTTTGATCATGGCTTCCTCGGAGGAGGAGGCGTTGACGGCTCGGGATTTGTCTCTTCAGTTTCTGAAGGACTTCGGTTGGCTGGTCAATTGGGAGAAGTCGTCCCTGGAACCATCGAGGACAATCCTCTTTTTGGGAATGCATCTCGACACGTTTCGGTCGGTAGTTTCCCTACCACCAGACAAACAGTCATGTCTTCTTCGACATGTGCAGATTATGAGATCCTCAACGGCAATGTCTCTACGGAAGTGTATGCGTCTTCTAGGACTGATGGTGGCGTCCATGGAGGCAATTCCTTTTGCCCAGTTCCACTCCAGGACTCTTCAAAGGTTCATCTTGAGTCGATGGAATCAGTCGCAATCGCTGGATTGCAGTGTCACCATTTCTCGCGCGGTGCGGGATTCTCTAGAATGGTGGTTACGTCCAGGGGCATTCTCCCTGGGGAAGTCTTTCCTCCCTCTGAAGTGGTCAGTCATAACCACCGATGCCAGCCTGACGGGCTGGGGGGGTGTTTGGAACAATCTCTGGATTCAGGGGGTATGGTCATCGGAAGAGTCTGTGCTTCCGATCAACATCCTGGAATTAAGGGCGATTTTCCTTTGCCTCCAACATTGGACGGTCCCTTTGAGCGGTCTGCCAGTCCGTGTGCAGACAGACAATGCGACGGCTGTCGCGTATATCAATCACCAAGGTGGGACAAGGAGTTCCAGACTCATGGTAGAGGTGTCCCGAATTCTGATTTGGGCAGAGGCCAGTGTACCAGCCATTTCGGCGATTCACATTCCAGGGGTTCGGAATGTTACAGCGGACTTTCTCAGTCGCAGAAGGATGGATTCCGGGGAATGGAGCCTCCATCCGGATGTGTTTGCACTACTGTGCTCTCGCTGGGGAACCCCCCAAGTGGATTTGATGGCATCCAGGTTCAATGCCAAGTTACCGACATTCATGTCCAGGTACAAGGATCCGAAGGCGGTGGCGGTGGATGCTCTAGTGGCTCAGTGGGATCAGTTCGAGCTGATCTATGTATTCCCGCCGATATCCTTACTTCCTCTAGTACTGCGTCGGATCAGACTAGAGAGAATTCCAGCTATTTTGATAGCTCCAGACTGGCCAAGAAGGGTGTGGTTCTCGACAATAATGTCGCTGTTGGCGGCACCTCCTTTTCCACTCCCTCTTCAACCGGACTTGTTGACTCAGGGGCCCGTTTGTCATCCGGACTTGATGTCCCTGCGTTTGACGGCGTGGCTCTTGAGACCGAAATCTTGACCCGTAGAGGTTTCTCAGCCAAGGTCATTGCTACCCTTCGTGCTGCAAGATGTCCGGCTACTACTAGGATTTACCACAAGATTTGGGAAACCTTCTTTTCGTGGTGTTTGGGGTCCTCTCGGAACCCGAGAAAATTTTCCATTCCCAACCTGTTGGCTTTTCTACAGCATGGGCTAGACAAGGGTTTGGCAGTAAGCACTCTGAAAGGTCAGATTTCTGCTCTGTCCTTATTGTTTCGGAGAACCATTGCTTCAAATAGAGACGTGCTTTCCTTTTTTCCGAGGTATATCTCGTAAGTTTCCGCCGCGGAAGGCACCCGTGTCTCCTTGGCGGCTCAACCTTGTTTTGGAGGCTCTTCAGCATAAACCTTTTGAGCCTATGGTTTCTGCTAGCCTTTCTTTACTTTCTTGGAAGGTGGCTTTCCTTGTTGCAGTCACTTCCTTGGGGAGAGTTTCTGAGTTGGCAGCTCTTTCTTGTTCGCCTCCTTTTCTGGAGTTTTTTCCGGATCGTGTAGTGCTTCGCACTCGGGGTGATTTTTTGCCTAAAGTGGTGTCACAATTTCATGTCAACCAGGATATTGTGTTGCCTTCATTCTGCCCGGATCCGAAGAATGTGAAAGAGCGAGCTTTACACACATTGGATTTAGTGCGGGCCTTGAAGTTTTATCTATCTATTACTCAAGGTTTTCGTAAGACGGACTCCCTGTTTGTGGTTCCAGCAGGTCGTCGGCGTGGTCAACGAGCTTCCAAGGATTCTATAGCTCGTTGGATCCGGTCAGCTATTTTGGAAGCTTACCGTCTTCGGGGTGAATCTTGCCCGATTAAGATTCGAGCCCATTCTACGAGAGCTGTGGCCTCATCGTGGGCTTTTCATCAAGGTGCCTCGGCAGTGCAGCTCTGCCGAGCGGCAACTTGGCGCTCTGTCCACACGTTTACAAAGTTTTATAAAGTGGACGTCAGTGCTTCCGCTGATGCAGCCCTCGGACGTAGGGTCCTGCAGGCAGCTGTAGTTTAAAGTTCTGGATGAACTTGTGTTTAGCGCTGGTTGCGTTTTGTTGTTAAGGTTGTTGGGTTTCTGCCTCTTGTTGGTTTTTCCCACCCTTATTTTTGAACTGCTTTGGGACGTCCCATCAGTAATGAATTCCTGTGTCTCCCTCCCTTCCATTCTGCAGCTGAAACACGGATTTTGGTAAGAACTTACCGGTAAAATCCTTTTCAGCGAAGGAAGGGAGGGAGACACAGCACCCTCCCAAGGCAGAAGTGTGTTGATGTTTTCAGATGCAGCGCGACCCTTATCTGATAGCGATTATCTGGGCTGAGGTCAGCGCGCTAAGGCTCTGTTCCAGCATCGCCAGCTCATCGCAGTAGTCAGGTTCCGTGAGTAGTACCTGGAACTCTGTGGTTTTTGGCTTTCTTTGCATGCATAACCTGTATCCTTGTGTTTTTTCTCTGAAGTTCCTTCAGAAGGGGTTATGTTGCTCCGCTGGTGATCTTGGCTCTTTTTCCTAAAAGCTTTGGTACGACTGGAGCTGAGTAGGAGGAGCCCGAGCTGGAGGGGCCAGCCAGTCATCACTCTTTTGATCTGAGGTAACATCCTGATCTGGGGCTCCGCCTACCCATCAGTAATGAATTCCTGTGTCTCCCTCCCTTCCTTCGCTGAAAAGGATTTTACCGGTAAGTTCTTACCAAAATCCGTGTTTTGTTAGTCCACCCGTCTCTTGATGATTGACCACAAGTTCTCAATGGGATTAAGATCTGGGGAGTTTCCAGGCCATGGATCCAAAATCTCTGTTTTGTTCCCTGAGCCATTTAGTTATCACCTTTGCTTTATGGCAAGGTGCTCCATCATGCTGGAAAAGGCATTGTTGATCGCCAAACTGCTCTTGGAGGGTTGGGAGAAGTTGCTCTTGGAGGACATTCTGGTACCATTCTTTATTCATGGCTGTGTTTTTAGGCAAGACTGTGAGAGAGCCGATTCCCTTGGCTGAGAAGCAACCCCACACATGAATGGTTTCAGGATGCTTAAGAGTTGGCATGAGACAAGACTGGTGGTAGCACTCACCTTGTCTTCTCCGAATGAGGCGTTTTCCTGATGTCCCAAACAATCGAAAAGGGGATTCATCAGAGAAAATAACTTTACCCCAGTCCTCAGCAGTCCACTGCCTGTACCTTTTTGCAGAATATCAGTCTGTCCATGATGTTTTTTCTGGAGAGAAGTGGCTTCTTTGCTGCCCTCCTTGAGACCAGGCCTTGCTCCAAGAGTCTCCGCCTCACAGTGCGTGCAGATGCACTCACACCTGCCTGCTGCCATTCCTGAGCAAGCTCTGCACTGCTGGTAGCCCGATCCCGCAGCTGAAACACTTTTAAGAGACGGTCCTGGCGCTTACTGGTCTTTCTTGGGCGCCCTGGAGCCTTTTTGGCCACAATGGAACCTCTCTCCTTGAAGTTCTTAATGATGCGATAGATTGTTGACTGAGATGCAATCTTTCTAGCTGCGATACTCTTCCCTGTTAGGCCATTTTTGTGCATTGCAATGATGACTGCACGTGTTTCTTTAGAGATAACCATGGTTAACAGAAGAGAAACAATGATGCCAAGCACAAGCCTCCTTTTAAAGTGTCCAGTGGTGTCATTCTTACTTAATCATGACAGATTGATCTCCAGCCATGTCCTCATCAACACCAATACCTGTGTTAATGGAGCAATCACTGAAAAGAGGTTAGCTGGTCCTTTTAAGGCAGGGCTGCAATGATTTTGAAATGTGTTTTGGGGATAAAGTTCATTTTCTAGCCAAATATTGACTTTGCAAGTAATTGCTGTTAAGCTGATCACTCTTTATAACATTCTGGAGTATATGCAAAATGCCATTAGAAAAAGTGAAGCAGTAGACTTTGTAAAAATTAATATTTGTCATTCTCAAAACTTGTGGCCATGACTGTACAGTATTAGTATATTATGCTTGTACAGAGATATTCAAAAAGTAACATTGTCTTTGTGCTACCTGGAAACCAGCAATGATCTGATGTTGTTGGGTATGATTACACTTGTGGAAGGCAATGCTGGATTTCTACTACAACAGATATCATTTGGCTCCATTGACTTACAAGGTGCTCCACTGGATTTTGTTTTGATGGGATGTGAATACTTTTCCATCCAAAGATGACAAGAGTATTCTTAGAAAAATATTTAGAGTTGAGAGTCCTCAGTGGTTGATACCTTTTAATGGCTAACTGAAAAGATGGTAACAAATTGCAAGCTTTCGAGACTACTCAGGTCTCTTCATCAGGTTAGACTAATACAACATCTGAAGAATCACATATTTATACACAAAATAGCACAGAAAAAATGCAATAGGTAAGACAAGTGATGTGAAGCAGAATAGTCATTATGGCAGAGGGATGAGCATAAATATTGGAACAGTTCATAGATAAGGAGTGTGAAAGTTTTATTACCCTCTGATTGGGGTCTGGTAATGTTTTGTGATGTTTTCACAGGGTATTTGGAGTAAATTCCTTAATTGATGTAATAGGCCATAAATCCATGTGATAGGTTCATTCCAGCATTAAGAGTGTCAAAGGTCACCATCAATTTGTATTCGCAAATTCTTCTTTGTCTCAGAGATGTGAAATTGCCTCTGAGTACAAGTATTTTCATATCTAACAAGCTATGATCAGGAGAGCAAAAATGTTTTGCCACAGGTAGATCCATTCTTTTTTCTCTTATTGTGTGGTGATGAGAATTCATCCTTGTTCTCAGTTTTTGCCCGGTCTCCCCCACATACAGACCCCCAGTTGGACATTTAGTACATATAATTAGGTACACCACATTAGATGTGATGCAGCTGAAAGTACCTGGTATCTTGTAGTCCCGATGGGAGTTGGGGATCTTTATCTTGTCCGTGGTCATTATAAATGGACAAGTTTTGCATTTCTTCTGTTGCAAGGAGAGGTTCCTGCAGCTGTTGGGGAGGACAGGGAACTTCTGACAATGATGCTTCTTAGATTTGGGGGCTGCCTAAAACACAGTAGAGGGGGATCTGGAAATATGGATTGTAATCGGGCATCTTTTTGTAGTAAAGGTTGTAGTTTCCGTGCAGCTCCCCTTAGCACCTCCAGATTTGGATTGTAGGTGACCACTAGAGGCACCCGGTTATTTTCTTCTTTAGCTTTGTAATGTAGCAGGTGATTCCTTGATATTCTGGTGGCTCTTGTAATTTGGTTTTCAATTGTTCTTGGATGGTAGCCCTGATTTAAAAAGGTCTTTCTAAGGCGACCAAGGTGTTCATCTCTATCCATGGGGTTGGAACATATACGTTGCATCTGATGGCTTGGCTGTAGACAATAGTTTTTTATGTGTTTTGGATGGAAACTGTCCCATTTAAGGTATGTTGGACGGTCGATTGGCTTCTGATACAGGGATGTCTCTATTTCATTGTTCTTTAGCTTAATGATGGTGTCCAAAAAGTTAATTTCAGTGCTGGAGTAGTTGAGTGTTAAGTTGATGGTGGGATGAAATTGATTGAACTGTTCATGGAACGTCTTTAGCTGTTGCTCAGAGTATTCTTAAGGTACTGCCACACTAAGCTATCCCGCTAGCGATCTCGTTAGCGTTGCATACTAATGAGATCGCTAGCGGGATTGTTTCTATATCGCTAAATGCGGCCACATTTAGCGATATAGTTAACGACGCTATCGCCGTTAGCGATCTTCTTAACGACTTTAGCGGTACAAAAGTACCGCTAAATCGCTAAGAAAAGGTGCCACACAGCGATTAGATACTTACCCAGCGGGAGCGCCAGCGATGAAATAGGGTCCGGAGCGATTCCAGCGACGAGCGAGATCACAGCAGGAAGCTCGTCGCTGGAAGCTGCCGCACTGAACAATATCGCTAACGGGATCGCTAAATAGTGACGTTTTTTAGCGATCCCGTTAGCGATATTGTTTAGTGTGGCATACCCTTTAGAGTGATACCTTTATTGGCTAACCAGAAAATTATGTATGTTCACAAGCTTTCAGAGCGCAGAGGCTCCTTCAGGCAAGATTACATTTGGATTAATAAGAAAAAGACACATTTGAGGCTTACTACAGTGGGAAATTTGTTCAAGAGGTGGGAGGTGTGATGCCTTCTACAGATAAGCAAAGGAAATCGAATTCGCATTTTCTTACAAATGGAGAGGCAGTGGGAATGTGTTCTTAAGGCACTGCCACACTTAGCGATCGCACTAGCGATCACGACAACGACTTAACCTGGCGAGATCGCTAGTGCTATCGCTATGTGATCGCTAGTTAGATTCCAAACACAACTCATCAGCAATCTGTGATTCTAAACACATCTCATCAGTGATCTGTATAACGACCTCTGCAGTCGTTGGGAAAACCTAGTCCCACCTGCGATGCTGGTGAAGTCGTTCATAAAGGGTGTCACACTCAGCGATTCAGGCTCACCAGCGGGACACCAACGACCAAAAAACGGCTCAGAACGTTCATTAGCGATCAACGACATCTCAGCAGGGGCCACATCGCTGCTACATGTCACACACAGTTAAGTCGCTAATGAGATCGCTACTGCGTCATAAATGGTGACGCAGTAGCTAGCGATCTCGCTTAGTGTGGCATACCCTTTAGCTATCTGGAGTCCTTCTGGTGAAGGTGTGAACTGTGTCCATGTAGTGTAGTGAGTCATAAATCCAGGTGCTAAATTAAGTCCTAGTGTCAAAGTATTGAACATCCTTATAAGTTTGAATTCCCATATTTTTCTCTGTCATCCTTGAAATTACCTTTTAGTATTAGGACTTTCAGCTGCAGATGGAAGGAAGAGAGCCACAGTATTCATTACTGATGGGTAGGCGGAGCCCCAGATCAGGATGACACCTCAGATCAAAAGCGTGTTGACTGGCTGGCCCCTCCAGCTCGGGCTCCTCCTACTCAGCTCCTTCAGTCTAAGATTTGAGGTCTCAGAGGATGGTCGCTGCTGGTAGCAGCTCCTCAGAAGATTTTATTATTTTTATCGGACAAGAGACTTGGACATGAGTCTGAAAGGTTCAGGGGTCTCAGCGCTGCTGGACCCCACCTCTCCCCTGGCGGATCTGTATTTTACATAAATAGTCCCTGCAGAATCTTGCCGGCCCTGGGGGACGAGGTTAGCTTCCCTGGCGGGGACGCAAACCGCACACTGGGGTCACTGCGTTCCCCGCCCTGGGGGGGAGCATGGGCACAAGCGCCACAAATCCTGAGGGGTCCCTGTGGCGCTCAGCTGGTGAGTACTCCACAATATAAATAAAATGTGTGAGTGCTTTAGCGACTGCTGTGACAGCGCTATTACATGTGTGTTAATGTACTATTAGCGCTGCGGTGGCAGCGCCGTGACATGTGAATGTGGTGTTTCTGTACAACTTTTGTCCGCGGCAGATGCCTGCAGGACAGGGGGGGGAGCAGGAGTGAGGAGTTTTGGCGCTCATATTTTTGAGCCGGGGGGGCGTGGCTTCACGCTTCCCGGTCTTTCATGCAGGAAGCGCGCGATTGCGCTTCTCTTCCGGCTCCCTCAGCACGGCGGCCATTAAAAGGGCTCCCGGGCTCCTCAGACTCCGCTCCTCCCGTCTCAGGCACCAAACCAGCTGGGTGAGTGGCGTTTTTTCCTCACCACACAGCGCAGATACATAGCGCTATTCTGCAGCTCGGTCTCACATAGAGACCTTGTTTTTTCTTACAGCCTGCGACATTAACCCCTCTTGAGGGTTTACTTGGCATACAGCTGGGGTAGCTCTATATTTAAGACTTAACCCTTCAGCGTGCTGTTTTGCGTTCACTTAAAAAAAAAAAAAAAAAAAACTGCGTTTTTTCAGGTTTTCTGACATTTGACCTGCTATATACAGTGTGAGGCATGTCGGAACAGGGTTCAGAAGGCGCGGACCATATTCCAGTTCCGCTTCGGCAGTCTGGTACGCAGTCCTCCACAGCGTCTAGCGCTGCGGTTGGAGGTCACAGTGATGCAAAATTGGATGCTATCGCCAGTTCTATTAATGGCTTGTCTGACCTTTTGAGTCAATATGTGTCAGCTAGATCCTCTCAGGACAGAAAGCGACACAGACCGTTACCATCCTTCACACCGTAGCGAATCAGATGTCTCTGATTTAGATTGTGGAGAGGGTTCTCCTTTAAGTTCAGATGGGGAAATGTCCGATTCGGATAAGGAGGAAAGGCGGGGGCTCTCGTCCCTTGTGAGACGTACAGAGGCATTTATTGAAGCCATGAGAGAGGTGTTACAGTTACCGGAGGTGGTAACTAGTTTACCTGGTAAATCAGCACGAATGTACCAGGAGTATCGTACGTCACGATCAGTTTTGCCAGATCTAGATGATCTTAACAGTGCAGTAGAAAAGGAACGTCTGTGTCCGGATAAACGTTTTCACGGAACACGTTTCTTTGACGCACTTTATCCGTGTTCCACAGAGTCGAGAGATAATTGGATTCCCTCTCCTGAAGTGGATTTTTCCTTATCCCAGCTTAGTAAATCCTCACTGCTTCCTGTTAAAGGGAAGGCGAGTTTGCAGGATCCACTGGACAGAAAAACGGAAATGGCGGCGAAATCAAATTATGAGGCCGCGGGTCATGGATTCAGAGCGGTACTAGGATCCATGTGTGCTTCTAAAGCTTCTATAAGCTGGTTGGACCTTTTACACAAGGCGTTGAAAAATGGATCTCCGTCATCTGAGATGGAGGAGATTTTCGAATGGTTGGACACTGCAGTCCGATATATCTATGATGCAGGTCTGGATACTGCGTCGCTTCTGTCCAGGGCGCAGGCTTCGGCGATCACAGTCAGAAGAGCGCTGTGGCTCAGACAGTGGGCCGGGGATGCGGTCTCCAAACAAGGTTTGCTGGCCTTAGCTTATAAAGGTGGTCATCTTTTTGGGTCTGACCTCACAGAACTGATTACCAAGGCAAAGGCAAAAGAAGCGACGTTACCACAACGCAGAGCTATGGCTTCTGTGTCTGGCAGGACATATAGTGGTCGGCGGTCCTTTCGGGGCCGAGGTCGATTCGCTCAGTCCTCTTGGGGATCGGGTCGTTCCTCTTTCTCGGCAAAAAAGTCCTCCCAGAAATCTCGCATCCCCTGGAAGCAGAATTTCCGTCAAGACAAGCGGGAAACTGACAAGAAGCCCGCCAAGACAGACTGACGCCAGGAGTCCACTCGAGGACTCTCGAGTGGGGGGTCGCCTGCTCCAATTCAAGGAGACTTGGATTTCTCGCGTTCCAGATTCATGGGTGACGCGGGTCGTGTCAGCAGGTTATTTCATAGAATTCTCTTCTCGACCCCCAGACACCTTTTGCCAGTCTCGCATTCCGTCAGAACCCGAGCTTTTGGTCGCTCTGCAGCGAGAGGTCGAATTCCTTCTTCAGAAGGGTGTGGTAATACCGGTTCCGCCAGAAGACCGGGGAAAAGGATTTTATTCCAATCTGTTTGTGGTTCCCAAAAAGGAGGACAAATTTCGTCCGATTCTGGATCTCAAGAGATTGAATCGGCATGTCCACACCCGGAAATTCCGCATGGAGTCACTTCGCTCCGTTGTGGCAGCCCTGTCGCAGAACGATTTTTTGGTATCAATCGACATCCGCGACGCTTATTTACATGTTCCCGTCGGAAGGGCTCATCAACGTTTTCTTCGTTTTGCCATAGGTCGGGACCATTACCAGTTCGTGGCTCTGCCATTCGGCTTAGCCTCGGCGCCCAGAGTATTTACAAAGATTCTGGCGCCTCTCATGGCAATTCTTCGAAGACAAGGAATTACGATTCTTCCTTACCTGGACGATCTTTTGATCGTCGCATCCTCGGAGGAGGAAGCAGTGACAGCTCGCAATCTGTCTCTTCAGTTACTAAAGGACTTCGGTTGGCTGGTCAATTGGGAGAAGTCGTTTCTGGAACCGTCGCAAGCTATCCTCTTTTTGGGAATGCATTTCGACACGGTACGGGCAGTGGTGTCCCTACCTCCAGACAAACAGTCATGTCTTCTTCGACATGTACAGATCATGAAGTCTTCGATAACAATGTCCCTTCGAAAGTGTATGCGTCTTCTGGGTTTAATGGTGGCGTCCATGGAGGCAATTCCGTTTGCCCAGTTTCATTCCAGAGCTCTCCAAAGGTTCATCCTGAGTCATTGGAATCAGTCGCAATCGCTGGATTGCAGTGTCACCATCTCTCGCAGGGTGCGAGAGTCTCTAGGATGGTGGTTACGTCCAGGAGCTTTATCCCTGGGGAAATCTTTCCTCCCTCCGAAATGGTCGGTCATAACCACAGATGCCAGCCTGACGGGCTGGGGGGGTGTTTGGAACGATTCCTGGATTCAGGGAGTATGGTCATCAGAAGAGACTGTTTTACCGATCAATATCCTGGAATTGAGGGCGATTTTCTTTTGCCTCCAACACTGGACGGTCCCTTTGAGCGGTCTGCCAGTCCGAGTGCAGACAGACAACGCCACAGCGGTTGCGTATATCAATCACCAAGGCGGAACAAGGAGTCCCAGGCTCATGGCGGAAGTGTCTCGGATCCTGATCTGGGCCGAGGCCAGGGTTCCAGCCATTTCTGCAATCCACATCCCAGGGGTTCAGAATGTTACGGCGGATTTTCTCAGTCGCGAGAAGATGGATCCGGAGAATGGAGTCTTCATCCGGAGATTTTTGCAATGCTGTGCTCCCGTTGGGGAACTCCCCAAGTGGATTTGATGGCATCCAGGTTCAATGCCAAACTACCAATGTTCATGTCCAGGTTCAAGGACCGGAAGGCTGTGGAGGTGGATGCTCTGGTGGCTCCGTGGGATCAATTCGAGCTGATTTATGTGTTTCCCACCGATATCCTTGCTTCCTCTGGTACTGCGTCGGATCAGACTGGAGAGAATCCCGGCTATGTTAATAGCACCAGATTGGCCAAGGAGGACGTGGTTTTCAACGCTAATGTCGCTGTTGGCGGCACCTCCATTTCCACTTCCTCTTCGACCGGACCTGTTAACTCAGGGGCCGTTTGTCATCCGGACTTGAAGTCTCTGCGTTTGACGGCGTGGCTCTTGAGACCGAAATGTTGACTCGTAGAGGTTTTTCAGCCGAGGTCATTGCTACTCTTCGAGCTGCCAGAAGTCCGGCTACTACTAGGATTTACCACAAAACTTGGGAAACCTTCTTTTCGTGGTGTTCGGGGTCTTCACGGAACCCGAGGAAATTTTCCATTCCCAATTTGCTGGCTTTTCTGCAGCATGGGTTAGACAAGGGTTTGGCAGTTAGCACCCTGAGAGGTCAGGTTTCTGCTCTGTCTTTATTATTCCGGAGAGCTATTGCCTCGCGTAGGGACGTGCTTTCCTTTTTCCGCGGTATAGCTCGTAAGTTTCCGCCGCGGAAGGCACCTGTGTCTCCTTGGCGGCTCAACCTTGTTTTGGAGGCTCTTCAGCATAAACCTTTTGAGCCTATGGACTCTGCTAGTCTTTCTTTACTTTCTTGGAAAGTGGCCTTCCTAGTAGCGGTCACCTCTTTGAGAAGAGTTTCTGAGTTGGCAGCTCTTTCTTGCTCGCCTCCTTTTCTGGAGTTTTTTCCGGATCGTGTAGTGCTTCGCACACGGGGTGATTTTTTACCAAAAGTAGTGTCACAATTTCATGTTAACCAGGATATTGTGTTGCCTTCACTCTGTCCGGATCCGAAGAATGCGAAAGAGCGAGCTTTGCACACATTGGATTTAGTGCGGGCCTTGAAGTTTTATTTATCCGTTACTCAAGGTTTTCGTAAGACGGACTCCCTGTTTGTGGTTCCAGCAGGTCGTCGGCGTGGTCAACGAGCTTCCAAGGATTCTATAGCTCGTTGGATCCGGTCAGCTATTTTGGAAGCTTACCATCTTAGGGGTGAATCTTGCCCGATTAAGATTCGAGCCCATTCCACGAGAGCTGTGGCTTCATCGTGGGCTTTTCGTCAAGGGGCCTCGGCAGCTCAGCTCTGCCGGGCGGCGACTTGGCGCTCTGTCCACACGTTTACTAAGTTTTATAAAGTGGACGTCAGTGCTTCCGCTGATGCAGCCCTCGGACGTAGGGTCCTGCAGGCAGCTGTAGTGTAAAGTTCTAGATGAACTTGTGTTTAGCGCTGGTTGCGCTTTTTGTTAAGGTTGTTGGGTTTCTGCCCTTTGTTGGTTTTTTCCCACCCTTATTTTTGAACTGCTTTGGGACGTCCCATCAGTAATGAATACTGTGGCTCTCTTCCTTCCATCTGCAGCTGAAAGACGGATTTTGGTAAGACCTTACCTGTAAAATCCTTTTCAGCGAAGGAAGGAAGAGAGACACAGCACCCTCCCAGGGCAGAAGTGTGTTGATGTTTTCAGATGCAGCGCGACCCTTATCTGATAGCGATTATCTGGGCTGAGGTCAGCGCGCTAAGGCTCTGTTCCAGCATTGCCAGCTCATCACAGTAGTCAGGTTCAGTGAGTAGTACCTGGAACTCTGTGGTTTGCCTTACTTTGCATGCATAACCTGTATTCTTGTGTTGTTTCTCTGAAGTTCCTTCAGAAGGGGTTATGTTGCTCCGCTGGTGATCTTGGTTCTTCCCTAAAGCTTTGGTACGACTGAAGGAGCTGAGTAGGAGGAGCCCGAGCTGGAGGGGCCAGCCAGTCAACACGCTTTTGATCTGAGGTGTCATCCTGATCTGGGGCTCCGCCTACCCATCAGTAATGAATACTGTGTCTCTCTTCCTTCCTTCGCTGAAAAGGATTTTACAGGTAAGGTCTTACCAAAATCCGTCTTTTAAGTCTGTCATACAATGTCCAGTTCCAGAGAAATGTTTTCCCACAGGCATGTCCATTTCATTCCTGATTGTATGTCTGTGTAAATTAATCTTTGTCTGTAGTTTTTGCATGGTTTCTCCAATATAGATAGCTCCAGGGCACCTCGTACATTCTAAGAATACTTTTGTCATCTTTGGACGGAAAAGTATTCACATCAATTTTTCTGGCTAACACGGTACCACAATATATTTTATTATTGTGCATCGTTTTGATGGGATGAATAGTGATGCATGCTCTTTTCGAATTTAGACCAGATCCTTCAATGTACAGTGCCTACAAGTAGTATTCAACCCCCTGCAGATTTAGCTGGTTTGATAAGATGCAAATAAGTTAGAGCCTTCAAACTGCAAACGAGAGTAGGATTTATTAACAGAAGCATAAATCTTACAAACCAAAAAGTTATGTTGCTCAGTTGAATTTTAATAAATTTTAAACATAAAAGTGTGGGTCAATTATTATACAACCCCTATGTTTAATATTTCGTGGAATAACCCTTGTTTTCAATTACAGCTAATAATCGTCTTTTATAAGACCTGATCAGGCCGGCACAGGTCTGTGGAGTTATCTTGGCCCGCTCCTCCATGCAGATCTTCTCCAAGTTATCTAGGTTCTTTGGGTGTCTCATGTGGACTTTAATCTTGAGCTCCTTCCACAAGTTTTCAATTGGGTTAAGGTCAGGAGACTGACTAGGCCACTCCACCACCTTGACTTTTTCCCTCTTGAACCAGGCCTTGGTTTTCTTGGCTGTGTGCTTTGGGTTGTTGTCTTGTTGGAAGATGAAATTACGACCCATCTTAAGATCCTTGATGGAGGAGCGGAGGTTCTTGGCCAAAATCTCCAGGTAGGCCGTGCTATCCATCCTCCCATGGATGCGGACCAGATGGCCAGGCCCCTTGGCTGAGAAACAGCCCCACAGCATGATGCTGCCACCACCATGCTTGACTGTAGGGATGGTATTCTTGGGGTCGTATGCAGTGCCATCCAGTCTCCAAACGTCACGTGTGTGGTTGGCACCAAAGATCTCGATCTTGGTCTCATCAGACCATAGAACCTTGAACCAGTTTGTCTGAGTCCTCCAAGTGATCATGAGCAAACTGTAGACGAGCCTTGACATGACGCTTTGAAAGTAAAGGTACCTTACGGGCTCGTCTGGAACGGAGACCATTGCGGTGGAGTACGTTACTTATGGTATTGACTGAAACCAATGTCCCCACTGCCATGAGATCTTCCCGGAGCTCCTTCCTTGTTGTCCTTGGGTTAGCCTTGACTCTTCGGACAAGCCTGGCCTCGGCACCGGAGGAAACTTTCAAAGGCTGTCCAGGCCGTGGAAGGCTAACAGTAGTTCCATAAGCCTTCCACTTACGGATGATTCTCCCAACAGTGGAGACAGGTAGGGCCAACTCCTTGGAAAGGGTTTTGTACCCCTTGCCAGCCTTGTGACCCTCCACGATCTTGTCTCTGATGGCCTTGGAATGCTCCTTTGTCTTTCCCATGTTGACCATGTATGAGTGCTGTTCACAAGTTTGGGGAGGGTCTTAAATAGTCAGAAAAGGCTGGCAAAAGAGATCATTAATCCACACATGTGAAGCTCATTATTCTTGGTGCCTGAACTACTTCTTAATACTTTAGGGGGACCAAACAGAATTCTTGTGGTTTGAGGGGTTGAATAATAAATGACACTCTGAATTAACTTTTAACTTTTTTTTTTTAAAAATTAAAGCAAAAATTTCTGCAGCAGTGCATTTCCCACTTCCAGGCTGATCTACAGTACAAATGTCACAATGCCAAGTTAATTCCGCATGTGTCAACCAGCTAAATCTGCAGGGGGTTGAATACTACTTGTAGGCACTGTTTATGTGAACAATGCCTCAGTTCTGCTATGCATCTGTCTTTAGCACTGTGGTAGTATAGGTTATGCTCAGTTGTGGGTTTGATTGTTCAAGAACAGCTACGATACTCATGTATACCCAATGCAAGAATTAGTGGTTCTTACTTTATTCTGTTTTCTTTATCGCTTCATTGGGGGACACCACATATGATGTAAGTGTCGTGAAGGGTTTAAAGCAGGGGTCTCAAACTGCATTCCTTGAGGGCCGCAAACCGTGCGTGTTTTCAAGATTTCCTTAGCATTGCACCAGGTGCTAGAATCATTATCTGTGCAGGTGATTAAATTATCACCTGTGCAATACAAGGAAATCCTGAAAACATGACCTGTTTGCGGCCCTTGAGGAATGCAGTTTGAGACCTCTGGTTTAAAGGGCATCCGTCACCATCTTTTTGCTACCCAATCTGAGAGCAGCATAAGGTAGGGGCAGAGACCCTGATTCCTGAGATGTCACTTAATAGGCTGCTTGCTGTAGTTTTAATAAAATCATTGTATCGAGTTTCACTAGAGGATTATTCTGCTTCCAGGTAGTCTAGTTGCGACCCCCACCATTGATTGTCAACTTTCAGCTTCTGCACAATGCCAATCACAAGTTATACTGAGCTCAGCTTTCAGAGAACTGGTAGATCTGCAGACAATAACCATTTTTAATGAGACCTGCATCACTCATTAAAATGATTACATTACTGCAATTGAGGGTCTATGCCCCTATATCATGCTGATCTAACATGGGGTGGCAAACACCTGGTGACAGTTTTCCTGTTAAAATGAGCTAATCAAAGGTTAGTTTTGGGAGAGATGGAGCTTGTAAGAAGCCACTAGCTTCTTGATGGGTCACTGCCTGAGTGACATCAGCAGCCAGGCAAAGAAAGAAGACTGTCCGCCATTAGTGATGAGTCAGTATACTCGTTGCTCGGGTTTTCCCGAGCATGCTCGGGTGTCCTCTGAGTATTTTGGCGTGCTCAGAGATTTCGTTTTTGTCACCGCAGCTGCATGATTTGTGGCTCTAGACATCCTGAATACATGTGGGGATTGCCTGTTTGTTAGGAATTCCCCACATGTATTCAGGCTGTCTAGCAGCCGCAAATCGTGCAGCTGCAGCGACATAAATTAAGTCTCCGAACACACCGAAATACTTGGAGGACACCTGAGCATGCTCGGGAAAACCCGAGCAGTGAGTTGCTCATCAGTCACTATCAGCCATCAATCAAGCTAGACTGCTTAAGCCCCTTCTCACACAGCGATCTCGCTAGCGAGATCGCTGCTGAGTCACTAGTTTTGTGACGCAGCGGCGATCTCCCCAGCGATATCGCTGTGTGTGACATTCAGCGACGATCAGCCCCCCTGCTGGGTATCATACGCTGATCGTCGCTGAATGCCCTGGACATTTTCAGCTGCAGATGGAAGGAAGAGAGCCACAGTATTCATTACTGATGGGTAGGCGGAGCCCCAGATCAGGATGTCACCTCAGATCAAAAGAGTGCTGACTGGCTGGCCCCTCCAGCTCGGGCTCCTCCTACTCAGCTCCAGTCTAAGATTTGAGGTCCAGAAGGATGGTCGCTGCTAATGCAGCTCCTCAGAAGATTTTATTATTTTATATTCGGACAGGAGACCTGGATCACTAGTTGGTCTAGAGGTCTCAGGGGTACCAGCGCTGCTGTACCCCAACCTCTCCCTTGGCGGATCTGTACTTACTCAAAGTCCCTGCAGAATCCTTGCCGGCCCTGGGGGATGAGGAGAGCTTCCCTGGCGGGACGCAAACCACACGTGCGGTCACTGCGTTCCTCGCCCTGGGGGGAAGCATGGGCATAGCGCCAGAAACCCCTGAGGGTCCCTGTGGCGCCTTGGCTGGTGAGTACTCCACACAAAATTTTATTATTAATGTGTGAGTGCTTTAGCGTCTGATGACAGCGCTATTACATGTATATCAGTATGCTTCAGCGCGGCGGTGACAGCGCTATTACATGTTTATCAGTGTTTTTTCACCAGCCTCTCCCTTGGCGGATCTGTAATTACATAATGGTCCCTGCAGAATCCTTGCCGGCCCTGGGGGATGAGGAGAGTTTTCCCTGGCGGGGGCGCAAACCACACGCTGGGTCACTGCGCTTCCCGCCCTGGGGGGAAGCATGGGCATAGCGCCAGAAACCCTTAGGGGTCCCTGTGGCGCTGAGCTGATGAGTTTTCCACACAATTTTTATTATAATAATGTGTGAGTGCTTCAGCGCTGCGGTGACAGCGCTACTACTGTATGTCAGTATGCTTCAGCGCTGCTGTGACAGCGCTATTACATGTATGTCAGTATGCTTCAGTGCTGCTGTGACAGCGCTGTTACATTGTAGATGTGGTGATCTTTTGTCCGCAGGCAGATAGCTGCAGGACAGAGAGGGAGCAGGAGCGGGGGAGTTCGCGCTCAACATTTGAGCTAGCAGGGGGCGTGGCCTATCTATTCCCGGTCTTTTGAGCAGGAAGACGCGCGCTCTGGCGTTTCTCCTGCGACTCCCTCACTGTGGCGGCCATTACACAGGCTCCTGGGCTCCTCAGACCGCTCCTCTCCTCATAAGACACCACGGCCAGCTGGGTGAGTGCTGATTCCTCACCCTGCAGCGCAGCGATCGCTATCCTGCAGCTGCAGTCTCATTAGAGACATAAAATTGGCTGGGACTCACACTTCATATATATATGTTGTGGTGAGTTTGCAATATTAACCCTTCTGAGGGTTATTTCTACCAGAAAAATTTTTTGACTGAATACCGCTGGGGTAACCCTGCCTGGTGGAGCGTTAACCCTTCAGCATATAAAAAAAAAAAAAAGTAAAACCGCATAGTTTTTGCTGGTATTACCGCTTTGGCCTGTTCATACAGGTGAGACATGTCTGAACAGAGTTCAGATGCCGCGGATCACGTCCCAGTGCCATTGCGGCAATCAGATACGCAGACCTCCACAGCGTCTAGCGCTGCGGTCGACAGCGGTGAAAAATTGGACGATATCGCTCGATCGATCAACAACTTGTCTGATCTTTTAGGTCAATATGTGTCTGCTTATTCTTCTCAGAGGAAGCGACGCAGGCCGTTACCGGCCTCTACACGGAGCGAGTCAGATGTATCTGATATTGGGCAGAGTTCCCCTTTAAATTCGGATGGAGAAATATCCGATTCAGATGCGGACGAGCCGCAGGGGCGTTCCTCTATGGCGAAGCGTACGGAGGCATTGATTGAAGCCATGAGAGATATATTACAGTTACCGGAGGAGGTAACTAGTCGTCCTGGTAAATCAGCACGCATGTTCCAGGAGTCCCGTGCTTCGCGTACAACATTGCCAGCTCTGGATGAGCTTAATAGTGTAATAGAGGAGGAACGTCTATGTCCAGATAAGCGTTTTCATGGAACGCATTTCTTTGATACACTTTATCCTTGCTCTGCGGAGTTAAAGGCTAATTGGACTTCTGCTCCTGAGGTGGATGTGTCTTTATCTCAGCTTAATAAATCCTCACTACTCCCTATTAAGGGAAAAGCGAGCTTACAGGAGCCTTTGGATAGAAAAGCAGAATTGGCGGCAAAAGCAAGCTATGAGGCTGCGGGTCATGGATTCCGAGCAGTGCTAGGATCCATGTGTGCTGCTAGAGCTTCTCTAAGCTGGCTGGCACGTCTGAAGACGGAGTTGCACAATGAATCTCCGTTATCTGAGATACGGGAAACTTGTGAATGGTTAGAAACGGCAGCCTGTTATATCTTTGATGCCGGTCTGGATACGGCATCTCTGCTGGCCAAAGCGCAAGCTTCAGCGGTCACAGTCAGAAGAGCTTTATGGCTCAGACAGTGGGCCGGGGAGCAGTTTCCAAACAAGGGTTGTTGGCCTTACCTTACAAGGGTGGCCATCTTTTTGGATCTGACCTCACAGAGCTGATTTCCAAGGCTAAGGCGAAGGAATCAGCATTACCACAACGTAGGGCCATGGCCTCGGTGTCCAGTAGGCCTGGTGTCTATAGTGGTCGGCGGTCCTTTCGGGGCCGAGGACGATCTAGTCACTCCTCGTGGGGATCGGGTCGTCCTTCCTTCTCAGGAAAGAAATCCTCTCAGAAAACTCGCACTTCCTGGAAGCAGAGTTTCCGCCAGGACAAGCGGGAGCTTGACAAGAAGCCCGCAAAGTCTAATTGACGCCAGGGGTCCACTCGAGGATTCTCGAGTGGGGGGTCGCCTGCTTCTTTTCAAGGCGACTTGGATGGCTCGCGTTCCAGATTCCTGGGCAACGCGGATTGTGTCGGCAGGCTATTTCATAGAGTTTGCTTCTCGACCCCCAAATGTTTTTTGTCAGTCTCGCGTTCCGTCGGAACCCGAGCTTGTTGTCGCTTACAGCGAGAGGTCGAATCTCTGCTACAAAAGGGTGTAGTGATACCGGTTCCGTCAGAGGACCGAGGAAAAGGTTTTTATTCCAACCTTTTTATAGTTCCCAAAAAGGAGAACAAATTTCGCCCGATTCTGGATCTCAAGCGATTAAACCGGCATGTCCATGCCCGGAAATTTCGCATGGAGTCGCTTCGTTCCGTTGTGGCAGCTCTGTCACAGAACGATTTTCTGGTGTCAATCGACATTCGAGACGCCTATTTGCATATTCCCATCGGAAAGGCTCATCAGCGCTTTCTTCGATTTGCCATAGGTCGGAATCATTACCAGTTCGTGGCTCTGCCGTTCGGCTTAGCCTCAGGCCAAGGGTCTTTACAAAAATTCTGGCGCCTCTCATGGCAATCCTTCGAAGACAGGGGATTACGATTCTCCCTTATCTGGACGATCTTTTGATCATGGCTTCCTCGGAGGAGGAGGCGTTGACGGCTCGGGATTTGTCTCTTCAGTTTCTGAAGGACTTCGGTTGGCTGGTCAATTGGGAGAAGTCGTCCCTGGAACCATCGAGGACAATCCTCTTTTTGGGAATGCATCTCGACACGTGTCGGTCGGTAGTTTCCCTACCACCAGACAAACAGTCATGTCTTCTTCGACATGTACAGATTATGAGATCCTCAACGGCAATGTCTCTACGGAAGTGTATGCGTCTTCTAGGACTGATGGTGGCGTCCATGGAGGCAATTCCTTTTGCCCAGTTCCACTCCAGGACTCTTCAAAGGTTCATCTTGAGTCGATGGAATCAGTCGCAATCGCTGGATTGCAGTGTCACCATTTCTCGCGCGGTGCGGGATTCTCTAGAATGGTGGTTACGTCCAGGGGCATTCTCCCTGGGGAAGTCTTTCCTCCCTCCGAAGTGGTCAGTCATAACCACCGATGCCAGCCTGACGGGCTGGGGGGGTGTTTGGAACAATCTCTGGATTCAGGGGGTATGGTCATCGGAAGAGTCTGTGCTTCCGATCAACATCCTGGAATTGAGGGCGATTTTCCTTTGCCTCCAACATTGGACGGTCCCTTTGAGCGGTCTGCCAGTCCGTGTGCAGACAGACAATGCGACGGCTGTCGCGTATATCAATCACCAAGGTGGGACAAGGAGTTCCAGACTCATGGTAGAGGTGTCCCGAATTCTGATTTGGGCAGAGGCCAATGTACCAGCCATTTCGGCGATTCACATTCCAGGGGTTCAGAATGTTACAGCGGACTTTCTCAGTCGCAGAAGGATGGATTCCGGGGAATGGAGCCTCCATCCGGATGTGTTTGCACTACTGTGCTCTCGCTGGGGAACCCCCCAAGTGGATTTGATGGCATCCAGGTTCAATGCCAAGTTACCGACATTCATGTCCAGGTACAAGGATCCGAAGGCGGTGGCGGTGGATGCTCTAGTGGCTCAGTGGGATCAGTTCGAGCTGATCTATGTATTCCCGCCGATATCCTTACTTCCTCTAGTACTGCGTCGGATCAGACTAGAGAGAATTCCAGCTATTTTGATAGCTCCAGACTGGCCAAGAAGGGTGTGGTTCTCGACAATAATGTCGCTGTTGGCGGCACCTCCTTTTCCACTCCCTCTTCAACCGGACTTGTTGACTCAGGGGCCCGTTTGTCATCCGGACTTGATGTCCCTGCGTTTGACGGCGTGGCTCTTGAGACCGAAATCTTGACCCGTAGAGGTTTCTCAGCCGAGGTCATTGCTACCCTTCGTGCTGCGAGATGTCCGCTACTACTAGGATTTACCACAAAATTTGGGAAACCTTCTTTTCGTGGTGTTTGGGGTCCTCTCGGAACCCGAGAAAATTTTCCATTCCCAACCTGTTGGCTTTTCTACAGCATGGGCTAGACAAGGGTTTGGCAGTAAGCACTCTGAAAGGTCAGATTTCTGCTCTGTCCTTATTGTTTCGGAGAACTATTGCTTCAAATAGAGACGTGCTCTCCTTTTTCCGAGGTATATCTCGTAAGTTTCCGCCGCAGAAGGCACCCGTGTCTCCTTGGCGGCTCAATCTTGTTTTGGAAGCTCTTCAGCATAAACCTTTTGAGCCTATGGTTTCTGCTAGCCTTTCTTTACTTTCTTGGAAGGTGGCTTTCCTTGTTGCAGTCACTTCCTTGAGGAGAGTTTCTGAGTTGGCAGCTCTTTCTTGTTCGCCTCCTTTTCTGGAGTTTTTTCCGGATCGTGTAGTGCTTCGCACTCGGGGTGATTTTTTTGCCTAAAGTGGTGTCACAATTTCATGTCAACCAGGATATTGTGTTGCCTTCATTCTGCCCGGATCCGAAGAATGTGAAAGAGCGAGCTTTACACACATTGGATTTAGTGCGGGCCTTGAAGTTTTATCTATCTATTACTCAAGGTTTTCGTAAGACGGACTCCCTGTTTGTGGTTCCAGCAGGTCGTCGGCGTGGTCAACGAGCTTCCAAGGATTCTATAGCTCGTTGGATCCGGTCAGCTATTTTGGAAGCTTACCGTCTTCGGGGTGAATCTTGCCCGATTAAGATTCGAGCCCATTCTACGAGAGCTGTGGCCTCATCGTGGGCTTTTCATCAAGGTGCCTCGGCAGTGCAGCTCTGCCGAGCGGCAACTTGGCGCTCTGTCCACACGTTTACAAAGTTTTATAAAGTGGACGTCAGTGCTTCCGCTGATGCAGCCCTCGGACGTAGGGTCCTGCAGGCAGCTGTAGTTTAAAGTTCTGGATGAACTTGTGTTTAGCGCTGGTTGCGCTTTGTTGTTAAGGTTGTTGGGTTTCTGCCTTTTATTGGTTTTTCCCACCCTTGTTTTTGAACTGCTTTGGGACGTCCATCAGTAATGAATACTGTGGCTCTCTTCCTTCCATCTGCAGCTGAAACACGGATTTTGGTAAGAACTTACCTGTAAAATCCTTTTCAGCGAAGGAAGGGAGACACAGCACCCTCCCAAGGCAGAAGTGTGTTGATGTTTTCAGATGCAGCGCGACCCTTATCTGATAGCGATTATCTGGGCTGAGGTCAGCGCGCTAAGGCTCTGTTCCAGCATCGCCAGCTCATCGCAGTAGTCAGGTTCCGTGAGTAGTACCTGGAACTCTGTGGTTTTTGGCTTTCTTTGCATGCATAACCTGTATCTTTGTGTTTTTTCTCTGAAGTTCCTTCAGAAGGGGTTATGTTGCTCCGCTGGTGATCTTGGCTCTTTTCCTCAAAGCTTTGGTACGACTGGAGCTGAGTAGGAGGAGCCCGAGCTGGAGGGGCCAGCCAGTCAGCACTCTTTTGATCTGAGGTGACATCCTGATCTGGGGCTCCGCCTACCCATCATTAATGAATACTGTGTCTCTCTTCCTTCCTTCGCTGAAAAGGATTTTACAGGTAAGTTCTTACCAAAATCCGTGTTTTTTGATCGCTGGTCTCCCGCTGACAGGCACGCATCGCTACGTGTGACAGGCGGGAGACCAGCGATCCGCTGGTAACCAAGGTACACAGCGGGTTTCCAGGCGCGGGGCTGTGCCTAGAAACCCGCTGTGTACCTTGGATACCAGCGCCCTGATGCAGGGACCTGGTAACCAAGGTACACAGCGGGTTTCCAGGCACCGCACACTCAATGTGTACTTTGTTTACCAGCTCCCTGCATCAGGGCGCTGGTATCCAAGGTACACTGCGGGTAACTAAGCGATGTTACCCGCAGTGTCGCTGTGCTGATCGCTGCCCTGAGCTGCCTGTTTGGCAGCTCAGCAGCGATCATGTAGCGATACACCAGCGATCCTGACAAGTGCATATCGTTGTCGGGATCGTTGGTGTATCGCTATGTGAGACCCAGGCTTTAGTCCTGGATGGGGAAAATACATGGGAAGTGCTCTGTCACTCGACTAGTACTTAATCACTAATTAGTGGAAGCAATAATTTGTCTGCAGGTAATCAATAGGTGGGATGTATAGGCCCCCAGGTCTCACTTCTGTGACTCTCACTTTAAACCCCTTTACCACCCAAGGCTGTTTGCATTTTAATGACTAGGCCAAATTTTACAATTCTGACCAGTGTTCCTTTATGAAGTAATAAATCTGGAACGCTTCATCAGACCCCACTGATTCTGAGACAGTTTTTTCGTTACATATTGTAATTCATGATGGTGGTAAAATTTATTTTATATGACTTGTTTAGTTGTGAAAGAAAATGGAAATTTTGAATATTTTGCAATTTTCAAACTTTGAATTTTTATGTCCTTAAATTATTGATAGACAAAATCTACTATATAATTGTCTAACTTTTCACTTCCATCTGTATCGGAAATCCTGCGTCGCTGATTGGTCGCGCCTGGCCGGAAGTGATTGGTCGCCTCCAATCAGCGACAGGCACAGTCCGGCCGCGAATTAGCGCAGGATTTCAACCAGGCACGCCACCGCTATCGTCGGGAGATCAGCGACGCTAGCTGCTGATCTCCCGACAGTAGCCGCGGGTCATCTCCATGTACATACTCACCTTTCATCCCTGTCCCGGCGCGTCTGCTTCTATCCTGTGCGGTCGCGTAGTACCGCTCATTAAGATCATGAATATGGATGCGACTCCACTCCCATAGACGTGGCGTCCATATTCATGACCTTAATGAGCTGTACCATGTGACCGCAACACACCGGAAGAAGCTGACGCACCGGGATAGAGATGCAGAGATGTGCAGCAACGGTGTCAGGGGTAAGTATGATGGGGAGCCCAGCCATGCATACAAGGATTGGAGGGGGGAGAGGAGCCATGCATGCAAGGATTGGAGGGGGAGAGGAGCCATGCATACAAGGATGGGAGGGTGGGAGCGGAGCCATATATACAAGGATGGGAGGGTGGAGTTGAGCCATGTATACAGGGTGGGAGCAGAGCCATGCATACTGGATGGGAGGGGGGAGCCATGCATACAGGGATGGGAGGGGGGAGCGGAGCCATGCATACGAGGGTGGGAGCAAGAGATAAAATATATAATATATATTATATATATATATATATATATATATATATATATATAATGGATGGGAGGGTGGGTGCGGAGCCATGTATACAGGGTGGGAGCGGAGCCATGTATATAGGATGGGAGGGTGGAGTGGAGCAGAGTATATAGGATTGGAGGGTGGGAGCGGAGCAGTGTTTATAGGGTGGGAGCGGAGCCATGTATACAGGATGGGAGGGTGGAGTGGAGCCATGTATATAGGATTGAAGGGTGGGAGCGGAGCCGTGTATATAGGATGGGAGGGTGGGAGCGGAGCCGTGTATATAGAATGGGAGAGTGGGAGCGGAGCCGTGTATATAGGATGTGAGGGTGGGAGCGGAGCCGTGTATATAGTATGGGAGAGTGGGAGCGGAGCCATTTATATAGGATGGGAGGGTGGGGGCGGAGCAGTGTATATAGGGTGGGAGCGGAGCCATTTATATAGAATGGGAGGGTGGGGGCGGAGCAGTGTATATAGGGTGGGAGCGGAGCCATGTATATAGGATGTGAGGGTGGGAGCGGAGCATGTATATAGGATGGGAGGGTGGAGTGGAGCCATGTATACAGGATGGGAGGGTGGAGCGGAGCCATTTATACAATGATGGGAGGGTGGAGCGGAGCCATATATACAGGATGGGAGGGTGGGAGCGGAGCCATTTATACAGGATGGGAGGGTGGGAGCGGAGCCATGTATATAGGATGGGAGGGTGGGAGCGGAGCCATTTATATAGGATGTGAGGGTGGGAGCGGAGCCATGTATATAGGATGGGAGGGTGGGAGCGGAGCCGTGTATATAGGGTGGGAGCAGAGCCATGTATATAGGATTCGGAGGGTGGGAGCGGAGCCATGTATACAGGATGGGAGGGTGGGAGCGGAGCCATGTATACAGGATGGTAGGGTGGGAGCGGAGCCATGTATATAGGATGGGAGGGTGGGAGCGGAGCCATGCATACAAGGAGGGGAGGGGGGAGAGGAGCCATGCATACAGGAGCAGGAAGCAGCATTATATGGGGCATATTTTAATATGGAACATCTTATGGGGCCGTCATTAACCTTTTATGGAGCATTATGTGGGGCATATTTTAATACGGAGGATCTTATGGGGCTATCATCAAGCTTTATGTAGCATCTTATGGGGCCCATCATGAACTGTATGGGGCTCCTGATTCAATATGGATATTCAAAAACATTTAACCTCCTGATGTCTCAATTAATTTTACTCTTTTTGGTATCTGTTTTTATTTTTGAAATTTACCAGTAGCTGCTGCATTTCCCACCCTAGGCTTATACTTGAGACAATAAGTTTTCCCAGTTTTTTGTGGCAAAATTAGTGGCCTCTGCTTATACTCGAGTCGGCTTATACTCAAGTATATACGGTACCCCATATGTGTCAAAGCTCAGAAGGGAAGAAGTACCATATTCAAGTTCATATTTTGCTCGACTGGTTTGAGCATGCCATACCACATGGGCAGAGCCCCTGAGATGCCAGAACAGCAGAACTCCTCCCCCCCATTAGAGACCCCATTTTACAAATTAAATCTCTCAATGAATTCACCTATGGGTGCAGTGATCATACTGACAACACAGGTGGGTCACAGAATTTTATACCATTGGGCAATGAGGAAAAAATAATTACATTTATACCACAAAAAATTTGTTTTGGCTCCAGATTTTACATTTTCACACTGGGAAATGGGTAGAAATGGCACCAGAATTTGTCCCACAATTCCGTCTGAATGTAGAAGTAACCCCATATGTGGCTGTACAGTGCTTCTTAGCCATACGGGGACGGCACTTTTATGCACTCCTAATAAATAAACGGTCACTGCCGGATCACAGGCCAGAAGGGTCCACAGTGCCTCCATTTGCCTCATTATAGGGAATCTTAAACCAGGGTTTCCGTCTGAATCACATTTCTCAGAGGTTTACACAAAAACCCTGGTATAAGCACAGAGTGCAGGATAAATGTGCCCGAGCCTTACTGTGATCTTTGGGAGGCAGAATGGATAAATCAGCAGCTGAAGAATTGGTTTTATTTATTTTTACGCCTTTCCTCGTGCGGTATAAGTGATTAGGCGACTTTATTCTTCGGGTTGGTGCGATTACAGCGATACCAGATTTATATTGGGTTTTTATGTTTGGCAGCTGTCACGTCACACACTATAAGACGCTTTTTTTTCCCAGAAAATGATTTCTGTAACGCCATATTTCAGCAGCAGATGGAAGGAAGGGAGACACAGTCATTACTAGTGGGTAGGCGGAGCCCACACAGGATAGAACACCTCAGATTAAGAAGAGTGTTGACCGGCCCCTCCAGCTTGGGCTCCTCCTACTCCAGCTCTCCAGTCTAAAATTTGAGGTCACAGAGGATCGTCGCTGCTGGAGCAGCTCCTCAGAAGAATTTTTTATTTTTATCGGACAGGGACCCCCGTGGTCTTGAGGTCTCAGGGGTCTCAGCGCTGCTGGACCCCCACCCCTCCCTTGGCGGATCTGCATTACCCTTTAAGGTGGTCCCTGCAGAACCCTGCCGGCCCTGGGGGATGAGGGTTGCTTCCCTGGCGGGGACGCAAACCGCGCTTCTGGGGTCACTGCGTTCCCTGCCCTGGGGGGGAAGCTATGGGCACAGCGCCACAAATCCCTGGGGGTCCCTGTGGCGCTCAGCTGGGTGAGTACTCAACATTTTAATATGTGTTTGAGTGCTTCAGCGGCTGCTGCGGCAGCCGCTGCTACATGTTTTCAGTGTTGGTGACTTGTGTACTTTTGTCCGCAGGTGGATGCCTGCAGGACATGGGAGCGGGGCAGGAGCGGAGAGCGGGGGGGCGTGGCTTCGCGCTTTCCCGTTCTTTCGCGGGCAGGAAGCGCTCTGAGCGCGCGCTTTACCCTGCCTCTCCTCTTCCGGCTTCTCTCCTTCAGCGCGGCGGCCATTACTGACGGCCTCCTCGGGCTCCTCACTCTCCGCTCTCCCTGACCGACCGAAGGAACAATTAGGACACTGCACCGCAGCCAGCTGGGTGAGTCGCTTCTGCCTGTCAGGGCAGAAGCTTAACCCCCTCACCCCCACAGCGCAGGGCACCTTTCTGAGGCACAATTAGGTGGCAGACTGCGCTGTCCTGCAGCTGTTGCCTCATAAGAGGCACCTTTTTTGTCTGGGGCTCGCACACCCTTTTCATTAACAGAGGTTGTGGGGAGTCTGCGACATTAACCCCTTCTTAGGCGGTTAACCCTTAATTGGGGACAGCTGGGGTAGCTCTCTCTTTAAGAGCTTTAACCCTTCAGCGTTCGTTTTTTCTTTAAGAAACCACACTGTTCTAGTTACTGACAGGTTTAACCTGCCATATACTGTGTGAGGGCATGTCAGATCAGGGTCCAGGAGGTGCGGACCGTCTCCCAGATCCGCTACAGGATCAGTCTCGCGTATCTGACACGCAGACCTCGACGGCGTCAAGCGCAGCGGTCGGAGGTTTCAGTGATGTCAAAATGGAGGCCCTCGCTCGTTCTATTGATGGCCTGTCTGACCTTCTAGGTTATTGGGTGTCAGCTAGATCCTCTCATGGCAGGAAGCGACACAGGCCTGTGCCATCCTTCCCGCGTAGCGACTCGGAGATCTCGGGCATGGAGGGTTCCCCTTCAAGCTCGGATGGGAGATGTCCGATTCGGATAGGGAGGATCGGCAGGGACACTCTGCCTCTCTTTTGGGCCGTACAGAGGCTTTTATTGGAGCCATGAGGGAGGCGTTACAGTTACCGGAGGAGGTAACTAGACGTCCTGGTAAGTCGGCCCGGATGTTTCAGGAGTCGCATAGGTCGCGATCAGCATTACCATTTCTGGATGAGCTTAATGGGGCAGTGGAGAAGGAACGCCTGTGTCCAGATAAACGTTTTCAGGGGACACGGTTTTTTGAGACGCTGTATCCGTGTACGGCGGAGTTGATTGATAATTGGATTCCTTCTCCTGAAGTGGATGTCCCTTTATCCCAGCTTAGCAAATCCTCATTACTTCCTGTTAAAGGGAAGGCGAGTCTGCAGGATCCGCTGGACAGAAAAACGGAGATGGCGGCGAAATCCATCTACGAAGCCGCGGGTCATGGATTCAGAGCAGTACTAGGGTCCATGTGTGCTTGTAAAGCTTCCCTGAGCTGGTTAGACCGTCTACGGACGGCGTGGCAAGATGGATCCCCACTATCCGAGGTAGATGGGCTTTTCAAGTTATTGGAGGATGCAGCCCGATATGGCAGTGATGCACGTTTGGATACTACGTCACTGCTTTCCAGGGCGCAATCCTCGGCGGTCACAGTCAGGAGAGCACTGTGTCTTAGACAGTGGACCGGGGACGCGGTTTCCAAGCAAGGTTTTGCTATCTTTAGCTTACAAGGGTGGTCAGCTATTTGGATCTGACCTCACGGAGCTGATTGCCAAGGCAAAGGCAAAAGAAACGGCTTTACCGCAGCGAAGAGCTGTGACTTCTGCGTCTGGCAGGCCTAGTGCCGGTAGTAGTCGGCGGTCCTTTCGGCCCAGGGGACGGTTCGGTCAGCCCTCTTGGGGATCGGGTCGTCCCTCTTTTTCAGGAAAAAAGAACTCTCAGAAATCCCGCACTCCCTGGAAACAGAGCTTCCGTCAAGACAAGCGGGAAGCTGACAAAAAGCCCGCTAAGGCGGACTGACGCCAGGGTCTCACTCGAGGGCTCTCGAGTGGGGGGTCGTTTGCTCCAATTTGAACCGACTTGGGCTTCCCGCGTGTCGGACGCCTGGGTGACGCGGGTTGTGTCGGCAGGCTACTTCATAGAGTTTCTTTCTCGACCCTCAGACAGTTTTTGCCAGTCTCGCATTCCGTCAGAGCCCGAGCTATTTGCCGCTCTACTGCGGGAGGTCGATTCCCTTCTGCAGAAGGGTGTGGTGGTACCGGTTCCGCCGGAGGACCGGGGAAGAGGGTTTTATTCCAACCTCTTTGTGGTCCCCAAAAAGGAGGACAAATTTCGCCCCATTCTGGATCTCAAAAGATTGAATCGGCATGTACACACCCGGAAATTTCGCATGGAGTCGCTTCGCTCCGTTGTGGCGGCCCTGTCGCAGAACGACTTTTTGGTATCAATCGACATTCGCGACGCTTATTTGCATGTTCCCGTCGGAAGGGCACACCAACGCTTCCTTCGTTTTGCCATAGGTCAGGACCATTACCAGTTTGTGGCCTTGCAATTCGGGTTGGCCTCAGCACCCAGAGTTTTTACGAAAATTCTGGCACCTCTCATGGCGATTCTTCCCTACCTGGACGACCTTTTGATTGTGGCGTCCTCAAAGGAGGAGGCGGTGACTGCTCGCAATCTATCCCTTCAGCTCCTGGAGGACTTCGGGTGGCTGGTCAATTGGGAGAAGTCGTCTCTGGAACCGTCGCAGTCAATCCTGTTTTTGGGAATGCATTTCGACACGGTACGAGCAGTGGTATCTCTGCCTCCAGACAAGCAAGCGAGTCTTCTTCGACATGTACAGGTTATGAAGTCTTCGACAGCAATGTCCCTTCGAAGCTGTATGCGCCTTCTGGGTTTGATGGTGGCGTCGATGGAGGCAATTCCATTTGCCCAATTTCATTCCAGGGCTCTCCAAATGCTCATTTTGAACCGTTGGGATCGATCGCAGGTTTCACTGGATTGCAGTGTCATCATCTCCCACAGGGTGCGAGAGTCTCTAGGATGGTGGTTACGTCCAGAAGTGTTATCCCTGGGGAAGTCCTTCCTTCCTCCGAGGTGGTCGGTCATAACCACCGATGCCAGCCTGACGGGCTGGGGGGGGTGTCTGGAACGATCTCTGGATTCAGGGAGTATGGTCGTCGGAAGAGTCTGTCTTGCCGTTCAACATCCTGGAATTGAGGGCAATTTTCCTTTGCCTCCAACACTGGACGGTCCCTTTAAGCGGTCTACCAGTCCGAGTGCAGACAGACAACGCGACGGCGGTAGCGTATATCAACCATCAAGGTGGAACGAGGAGCTTCAGGCTCATGATGGAGGTGTCTCGGATCCTGGTATGGGCCGAGGCCAGGGTGCCAGCCATCTCTGCGATTCACATTCCAGGAGTTCAGAATATCACAGCGGACTTCCTCAGTCGCGAAAAGATGGATCCCGGAGAATGAAGTCTTCATCCGGAAATTTTTGCACTGCTGTGCTCCCGTTGGGGAACTCCCCAAGTGGATTTGATGGCATCCAGGTTCAATGCCAAGTTACCGATGTTCATGTCCAGGTACAAGGACCCGAAGGCTGTGGCGGTGGATGCTCTGGTGGCTCCGTGTGACCAATTCGAGCTAATCTATATCTTCCCGCCGATATCCTTACTTCCTCTGGTGTTGCGTCGGATCAGACTGGAGAGAGTCCCAGCTATGTTGATAGCCCCAGATTGGCCAAGGAGGACGTGGTTCTCGACGCTGGTGTCGCTTCTGGCAGCGCCTCCACTTCCACTCCCTCTTCGCCCGGACCTGTTAACCCAAGGGCCCGTTCGTCACCCGGACCTGAAGTCTCTGCGTTTGACGGCGTGGCTCTTGAGACCGAAATCTTGATCCGTCAAGGTTTTTCAGCCGAAGTCATTGCCACTCTGCGAGCTGCCAGAGGTCCGTCTACTACTAGGATTTATCACAAGACTTGGGAAGCCTTCTTTTCGTGGTGTTCGGGTTCTTCTAGGAACCCAAGGATTTTCTCCATTCCCAATTTATTGGCCTTTTTACAGTTCGGGCTGGACAAGGGTTTGGCAGTTAGCACTCTGAAGGGTCAGGTTTCTGCTCTGTCCTTGCTGTTTCGGAAGGCTATTGCCTCACGTAGGGACGTACGTTCCTTTTTTCGCGGGGTAACCCGTCAGTTTCCGCCGCGGAAGGCGCTTGTGTCTCCTTGGCGGCTTAATCTTGTCTTGGAGGCTCTTCAACATGGGCCTTTTGAGCCTATGGACTCTGTTAGCCTTTCTTTGCTCTCTTAGAAGGTTGCTTTCCTAGTGGCGCTCACTTCTTTGAGAAGGGTTTCTGAGTTGGCGGCTCTTTCTTGCTTGCCTCCTTTTTTGGAGTTTCACCCGGATTGCGTAGTGCTTCGCACACGGGGCGACTTTCTACCTAAGGTGGTGTCACAATTTCATGTTAACCAGGATATTGTGTTGCCTTCGCTTTGTCCGGAGCCGATTAATGCGAAGGAACGGGCCTTGCATACATTGGATTTAGTGTGGGCTTTGAAGTTTTATTTGTCTATTACTCAAAGTTTTCGGAAGTCGGATTCTCTGTTTGTGATTCCAGCAGGTCGTCGACGTGGTCAACGAGCTTCCAAGGATTCTATAGCTCGTTGGATTCGGTCGGCCATTTTAGAGGCTTACCGACTTAAGGGCGAACCTTGCCCGATTAAGATTCGAGCTCACTCCACGAGGGCTGTGGGTTCATCGTGGGCCTTTCATCAAGGAGCCTCGGCAGCTCAGCTCTGCCGGGCGGCGAACTGGCGCTCCGTCCACACATTTACGAAATTTTATAAGGTGGACGTCAGTGCTTCCGCTGATGCGGCCTTAGGACGTAGGGTCCTGCAGGCGGCTGTAGTTTAAAGTTATTGTGAACTTGTATTTAGCGCTAGTTGCGCATTTATTTAAGTTGTTGGGAATCTGCCTCTGTTGGTTTTTTGCCCACCCTTAATTTCTGGACTGCTTTGGGACGTCCCACTAGTAATGACTGTGTCTCCCTTCCTTCCATCTGCTGCTGAAAGATGGATTTTGGTAAGACCTTACCTGTAAAATCCTTTTCAGCGAAGGAAGGAAGGGAGACACAGCTCCCTCCCATGGCAGAAGTGTGTTGTTGTGTTTTCAGATGCGGCGTGACCCTTCTCTGATAGCGATTATCTGGGCTGAGGTCGGCGCGCTAAGGCTCTGTTTCCAGCATTGCCAGCTCATCGCAGTGGTCAGGTTTAGTGAGTAGTACCTGGGACTGTGTTTTTTTCTGTTATATGCATAACCTGTCTTTTGTTTTTTTTCTCTGAAGCTTTTTCAGAAGGGGTTATGTTGCTCCGCTGGTGATATTTGCTCTTCCTTAGCTTGTGTACGGACTGGAGAGCTGGAGTAGGAGGAGCCCAAGCTGGAGGGGCCGGTCAACACTCTTTTTAATCTGAGGTGTTCTATCCTGTGTGGGCTCCGCCTACCCACTAGTAATGACTGTCTCCCTTCCTTCCTTCGCTGAAAAGGATTTTACAGGTAAGGTCTTACCAAAATCCATCTTTTGAGAGCTATAATTTTTCCACATTTTGGCTGACAGATTAAAGTGAGGGTTTATTTTTTGCAGGATGAGTTGACGTTTTTAATGGTACCATTTTTGGGCCATTGACTTCTTTTATTCGAACGTCCATGACAGCACTACAGAGAGAGGGGATCCGCCCCTTAGGAACAGGAAACCTACAGATATAAAAGGGCAGCACTTCTCCCACACATCAGTTGGTTTCCTGTTCCTAAAGGACGGGTTTCCTACAGATGAAGATCTTCAGGAGGACCCAGGCCGGCCGGTCGACCCAGGTAGCGGGGGGGGGATCTCCTACCTCGGCCGGTGCGGAGCCCCTGGAAGCGCCACGGTGGGTCCGGGTAGGATTCCACGGCAGTGTGCGGAGCAGGTGGAGCAGTATCCAGAGGATCTCTGTCTCCCAGCCAGCGCCGGTAGGTAAGTATTCCCCCCCTCTCCCTGGTCCCGATGCCTTCTCCCTGTCCTCTCCTGTGGTCCTGTCATGGTGGGGGCCTCTTGAGGGTGCAGCCGTGATTTTTAAAAAAAAAAAAAAAAAATTTTAAAAATTTGAATTTCCCGCCGCGTCACTGCTGTGAACGGCGCGGCGGGGGTTTTTTGAATTTCCCGCCGCGCGTCACTGTTATGGACGGCGCGGCGGGCGGTTTTGAATTTCCCGCCGCGCGTCACGGCTATGGACGTCGTGCGCCGCTGTTGCAGCAGCGCGGCTGGGGTCGGGGGAGATCTCCGCTCGGAGGGGCGATGCAGCGGGGGATTATACTTACCTCCATCGGTATAGTGGGGTCCGTGCGAGCGGGGGAAAAAAGGGGGCGGAGTCTCCACCACCGGAACCGGAAGTGAGACGCCGGCCGGCGTTTTTGAAAATTTTGGCGGCTGCATCATCGGACGGCGCCTGCTGTGGGGACGGCGGGGAGGTGCGGGGGGGGGGGCCGTGGGGCGGGGAGTAGGAGGGGGTGGACCCCTGGCCAGACCTGCTGATCCGGATATCCGGGGGAGGATATAAGGAGCCTAGGAAAGAGGTAAAGCGCTTCTGCCCCATTTTTTTACGATGGACACTGCAGAGGCTCCCTCGGTGCAACAGGAGAGCCAGCAGCAGCAGACAGAGCTCTCCTCTTCAATGGCCAGGAGCACCAGCCGCAGAAGTTCCGCAGCTGGGAAAAAGCCCCCTCCCCGTGATCCGGTACCTACTGCTGTACAATCTGGGTAAGAGATCGTCAGATTTAGAATACCCAGTAATACAGTTTTTTCCCCATTTTGTGTCTGTTACTAGGGGAAGAAGTGTTCGGTGAAAAGCAAGCACAGGGAATGTGCCTTTTGCGCTTGCCCTCTGCCTGACGCCCTAAGAGGTTGTGCCAGCCGTGCATGCAACAGACGGTAGGGCATTTTTAAGGGGAAGGGCAGGGGCATGGGATGACATAGTAAACCCCCCCCTATGCCCCTTCCCTTTTTAGATAGCGGAGGAGACTCCAGATTTCACCGAAAGCCTGAAGGAGATAATAAGAGCAGAGTTGAAAGCGTCCTCAAGACACTGAGAATTTTCCAGGCGTAGAAATGTACCAGTTTTATCTGATTCAGAGTCACCTGCCGCCCATGATAGGGGTGAAGTTGTGTCAGGACCCTCCTCGCCTTCCTCTTCGGCTTCCTCCTCGTCTTCTACGGAAGACGCTACCCGTTTTTGTTTTCCCTTGGACCAGATGGACAAATTTGTCAAATCAGTTAGGTCCACCATGGGGGTAGAAGAGGCGAAACCAGAGCCCTCAGTACAGGATCTGATGTTTGGTGGTCTAGATCCAAAAAAAACGGAGATCCTTTCCACTAAACAGTAGCATCCAAGGCCTTATAGACAGAGAGTGGAAGAAGCCTGAAAAAAGAGGCTCCTTACCCCAAGCGTTTAAACGGAGATATCCCTTTGAAGATCCCCTGACGGGTAAATGGGATAAGGCCCCGAAGCTGGATGCAGCAGTGGCGAAGGCTTCTAAAAAATCCTCCATCCCATTTGATGATATGGGGTCTTTGAAAGATCCACTAGACAGGAAGGCAGACTCCTTCTTGAAAGGCACATGGGAGATGTCGGCAGGTGCCCTGAGGCCGGCAGTTGCAGCCACTTGCGCAGCCAGGTCATTGATGGTCTGGCTAGACCAGTTAGCTTCCCAGTTAACAGATGGAACCTCCAGGGGGACAATTCGGAAGACCTTGCCAATAATTCAGAATGCGGCGGCTTTCCTGGCTGATTCCTCAGCGGACTCAGTAAGAATGGCTGCCAGAGCGGCAGGGCTGTCTAATGCAGCACGAAGGGCATTATGGCTGAAATGTTGGCCGGGCGATATTCAAGCCAGATCTCGCCTCTGCTCCATTCCGTGTGACGGCGAATATCTTTTTGGCCCGGTCCTGGACGAACTTTTAGAAAAGGCAGGGGACGACAAGAAAAAGTTTCCCAGTCTATCAACCCCTTCCTATAAAAGACCTTTCAGCAGAAGGAGGTTCAGCTACCGAAGGTCGTCCAGGGAACGAGCCAAATGGGATGAAAAGAGGCGAAGAGGTACAGGGTTTATGTTTAGAGGTCCACCTAGGGAAACAAAAAAACCCTCGCAATGACTAGCAATGCCGGTAGGAGGCAGATTGAAGGCCTTCTACCCGGCCTGGTCGGAAATCTCAAACAGTAGCTGGATCCTTAACATCATAGCTACAGGGCTGCGGTTAGAATTCTCCTCGGTACCTTGGGATAACTTTAAAATTACCCCACTCAGGTCATCGCCATCGGAGCAGGCCGCTCTAGAGTTGGAGGTTCAGGAGCTTTGCGCTAAGAATGTCTTAGTGGAGGTGCCAGAAGCAGAGCGGGGTAAGGGGTTTTACTCCCCTCTGTTTTTGATACATAAACTGGATGGGTCTTTTAGAACAATTATTAATTTGAAAGCCCTCAATAAATTCCTGATTATTCACCCATTTAAAATGGAAACGGTCAGCTCAGCAATAAAGCTTCTGTTTGAAAATTGCTTTATGGTGGTGTAAGATCTGAAAGACGCTTATTACCACATACCGATCCATATGGAGCATCAGCGTTTCCTCAGAGTAGCAATCCAGATGGGGAATCACTGCGACATTTTCAATTTAGCGCCCTTCCCTTTTGCTTGGCGGTTGCCCCACGAGTATAACTAAGGTTATGTCGGAGGTCATGGCCCACTTACGTGAATCAAATATGCTTATAGTCCCCTACCTTGACGACTTTCTTATTATAGGAAAGACGGCAGAGCATTGCCTAGAGCAACTGAAAAGAGCGATTTCTACCTTAGAGCGGCTGGGATGGCTAATAAATACCAAAAAGTCTCGTTTGAATCCGATGAGGGTTCAGCAATTTCTAGGGCTAATTCTGGATTCACAAAATCAGAACTATAGTTTACCGTCAGACAAGTTAATTCGTTTACGGTACCAGGTCCTAAACGCTTCCAGTAACCCCTCCATGTCGCTTAGGAAGGCCATGTCTCTTTTGGGCTCCCTCTCGTCCTGCATTCCCGCGGTTCGGTGGGCCCAATTTCACACAAGGGCACTGCAAGCTGAGGTCTTGCTGTATCAAAATTTGCTAGGTGGTTACCTGGAAGGCCAGCTATCCTTGTCCCAGGCTGCTATAAGATCCCTGGATTGGTGGAAGAATGAGACAAACCTGTCTAAGGGGGTTCCCTGGGAATATGACATATCCCGAATAGTCACAACAGATGCTAGCCCCTCTGGGTGGGGGGCTCATATGGGGGACGTTATGGTTCAGGGCTCATGGGAGCAGGATCAAATTCAAATGTCTTCTAATATGAAGGAATTAGCAGCGGTAGAGCTAGCGATTAAAAAACTCCTTGTCTATCTACAGGGTCACCACGTTCGAGTGCTCTCCGACAATCGGGTCACAGTCGCATACATCAACCACCAGGGTGGTACTCGTTCCGGTCCTCTCATGGAAGTGGCAAGGCGCCTACTTCAGATAGCAGAACGACACTTTCTTTCTCTAACGGCTCTACATATAAGGGGAGAAGAAAATACCAAGGCGGACTTCTTAAGCCGCAATCTCCTGAGCCAAGGAGAGTGGTCATTAAAGACTTCCATCTTCGACCTAATTGTGCGGAAATGGGGTCTACCGGAAGTAGATCTCTTTGCTACCAAAAGCAACAGGAAAGTGAGACAGTTCTGCTCTCTGAATCCCAAAGAACGCCCTCTGGCAGTGGACGCTCTTCTATTACAGTGGGATTTCAATCTAGCCTACGCCTTCCCTCCCCTGTCCTTACTCCCCCTAGTATTGAGGAAGGTCAGGAAGGACAGGGCAAGGATAATATTAATCGCTCCTTTTTGGCCCAGGAGGGCATGGTTTTCATGTTTCAGAAACATGTCGATAGCCGACCCGTGGGTCCTGCTGGACATTCCCGATCTGCTCTCCCAAGGTCCAGTCTACCATCCTCGAGTAGCGGGCCTCCACCTGACGGCGTGGATTTTGAACGGTCGCTGCTGACAGATAAGGGTTTTCTGCTAATGTAATTAATACTCTCCTTAAAAGCAGAAAAGAGGTTACAACTAGGATCTACGCTAGGATTTGGAAGAAATTTCTTCAGAGCTCGGCGGTTGTAGCAGGGGACACAACACCGATAACCCAGATTCTAGAATTCCTACAAAAGGGTCTGGACTTAGGTCTCTCCACAAGCACCCTTAAGGTGCAAGTTTCAGCTTTGGGGGCACTCTTTAGTTGCAACATCGCAAATAATTACTGGGTCAGTAGATTCATTAAAGCTGCGGGTAGGTCGAGACCCATAGTGAAGGTGAGAATCATGCCATGGGACTTAAATCTTGTTCTCACTGCTTTAACAGAGCCCCCTTTTGAACCTATATCAGCAGCATCAATAAAAATTCTTTCCCTTAAGACCGCTTTCCTGGTAGCATTAACCTCGGCTAGGAGGGTAAGTGACATCCAGGCACTATCTAGACTATCTCCTTACACTCAGGTCCTGAATGACAGGATAATACTTAGACCGGATCCGGCATACCTACCTAAGGTGTCTTCCGCTTTCCACAGAACACAGGAAATTATTCTCCCTTCGTTCATCCCTAATCCATCTAATCAAAAAGAGATGAAACTTCATACTTTAGATGTTAGAAGATGTCTGCTGCAATATTTGGCAGTCACTGATCCCTGGAAAAGGGACAATGCATTGTTTGTCTCTTTTCAAGGAATTAACAAAGGCCGTAGATTAACAAAGAGCTCATTGGCCAGATGGATTAGGGAAGCAATTTCTCTGGCATACACCTCGAGGGGCAAGCAGCCACCTGAGAGGCTAAGGGCGCATTCCACTCGAGCTGTGGCGACTTCATGGGCAGAAAGGGCAGAAGTCTCGATTGACCAGATATGTAAGGCAGCTACGTGGTCTTCTCCACACACGTTTTACACTCATTATAGATTAGATTTGGGTGCTTCCTCAGACCTTTCTTTCGGACTAAGGGTGCTGCAGGCAATAGTCCCTCCCTAAGTAGTTATTACTCTCTGTAATTCTCTCTGTAGTGCTGTCATGGACGTTCGAATAAAGTCTAAGTTACTTACCGTTAACGGTATTTTTCGAAGTCCATGACAGCACCCTTACATTCCCACCCAGGTTCTATGTGCACTTCTTCCGCTTATGTAGTCCACATGTAATAAACAATTGATTAATGTTACTGTGTGATGCATAAAATTTTTTTGCTGTATACCATTTAACCTTGATGTCCTCTTATGCTCTGTAATCCAACTGATGTGTGGGAGAAGTGCTGCCCTTTTATATCTGTAGGTTTCCTGTTCCTAAGGGGCGGATCCCCTCTCTCTGTAGTGCTGTCATGGACTTCGAAAAATACCGTTAACGGTAAGTAACTTAGACTTTTGGTCGCTTTCTATTCTGATTTTTGAGACAGAATAAGCAAAAACCAACAATTCAAGAATTGTTTTTTTTTGTTTTTTTTAATGCTATTCAGTGTATGGTAAAATTGATAGGTCAGCTTTATTCTTCAAGTCAGTACGATTACAGCAATACCCCATTTATCGTTTTGGCGCTTTTACACAATAAAAACTGAGAAAAAAATATTCTGCTTCGCTTTATTCTAAGCTAGAACGTTTATTTTTTGGCCGATAGAGCGGTATAGCGGCTTGTTTTTTTTTTTTTTTTTTTTTTTACTTTTTTCAGTTGTACCACTTTTATTTACATTCGTCTTTTTAATTGCGTTTTAGTCCACTTTTTGGTTGATGATGGATGATAAAGCATTGTTTTTTGCATTTTTGTGTGTTCACTAAAGGGGTTAACTAGTGTGACAGTTTTAAAGGTTGGGTCGTTTTAGACGCGGCGATACAAAATGTGTCCTTTTTGTTTTCTTTCATAATATTTATTTAGGTACAATACACTTTATTTTGTGATATTTGTTTTTTTTTTTTTATTATAAAATTCACAACTTTTTTTAACCCCTTAACGACCGCCGATACGCCTTTCAACGGTGGTCATTAAGGGTACTTAAACCACAGCGCCGTTAATTAACGGCGCTGTGGAAATAGTGAATAGCGTCCCCAGAGGCGCATTTTCTCCGGGGTCTCGGCTACCGGGGGTAGCCGAGACCCCAGAGAACATGAATTGGGTCGATTTTTACCGACCCCGATGTTGCGATCGTCGTTATTAACCCTATAACGACGATCGCAACAACAAAAAAAATGGTGTGCCATTTAATTTCTCTCTCCTCTGGTGTGATCGGACATCAGAGGAGAGCGAAAAAGGGTCCCCAATTCCCTCCATGTGGCCCCCGGGCCCTCCGGTGGGCGCCGCCATGTTTGAGGCCTAGAAAATGGCGGGCGCATGCTCAGTGCGCCCTCCGCAATGTGCTGGGGGGGCTTGGGCATTTTTCTCTGAGGTCTCGGCTGCCGAGGGTAGCCGAGACCCCAGAGAACATGATCCGGGTCAGTATTTACCGACCCCGGTGTCGCGATCGCCGTTATACTGAGTATAACGGCGACCGCAAAAAAAAAATGACCTCTCCCCTCTGTTGATAAACTATCACAGTGATCAAAATAAAAAAAAAACAGTACATAACCCCCCCCCTTATCACCCCCCTAGTTAGGGACATATAATAAAATATTGAAATTATATTTATTTTCATTCTTCCGTTAGGGTTAGGCTGGGTTCATACTGTGTTATGGCAGTCCGCTAGACGGACTGCGTTATAACGCGGTGTAACGCAGTCCGTTAACGCTGCCATTCACCCCCATTTGAGGGCGTATTGCGACGCATGCCGTAAAGCGGCATACGTTTGCGGCGTGCCATCATTCAGTGACGGAGCCTCGGATGCGGCCTGCAGCGTCTGGGCTCCGTCACCGCTAGCGCAGATGAATCATCTGCTGATTCCTCTGCGCTAGCAGATATAGCATAACGCGATCGCGTTATGCTATACCGTTACCAGCCCGTCAACGCTATGTGTTGAACGGGCTGGTAAAACGCAAAATGAACCTAGCCTTAGGGTTAGGGTTATAATTTGGGTTAGGGTTACAATTAGGGTTGGGATTAGGGTTAGAGGTGTGTTGAGGTTAGGGTTGGAGCTAGAATTGAGGGGTTTCCACTATTTAGGCACATCAGGGGGTCTCCAAACACGACGTGGCGTTCAAAAAGTCAAATGGCCCTCCCTCCCTTCCGAGCCCTGCCGTGCGCCCAAACAGTGGTTTACCCCAACATATGGGGTATCCGCGTACTCAGGACAAATTGCACACCAATTTTGGGGTTCTAATTTCTCTTGTTACCCATGGGAAAATAAAAAATAGCTGGCTAAAAAAATCATTTTTGAGGAAAACAATGATTTTTTATTTCCACTTCTCTGCGTTTAGAAATTTCTGTGAAGCACTTTGGGGTTCAAAGTGCTCACCACACATCTAGATAAGTTCCTTAGGGGGTCTAGTTTCCAAAATGGGGTCACATGTGGGGGTTTTCCACTGTTTAGGCTCATCTGGGGCTATGCAAACGGAACATGACCCCCATCAACGTCTGCATTCCAAAACGTTATTACTTCCTTTCCAGGCCCTGCTGTGCGCCCAAATAGTTCCCCCCACACCCCCCCCCCACACACACATATTTGGTATCAGCCTACTCAGGACAAATTGGACAACAACTTTTGGGGTCCAATTTCCTTGTGAAAAATCAAAAATTTGGGACTAAAAAATCATTTTTGTGGAAAATTGTTTTTTTTTTGTTTTTTTTCACACCCAGGCATTATAAACTTTTGTGAAGCACTTGGGGGTTCAAAGTGCTCACCACAGATCTAGATAAGTTACTTAGGGGGTCTAGTTTCCAAAATGGGGTCACTTGTGGGGGTTTTCCACTGTTCAGGCACATCTGGGGCACTGCAAACGGAACATGTCCCCCATCAACGTCTGCAGTCCAAAACGTTATTACTTCCTTTCCAAGCCCTGCCGTGCGCCCAAATAGTTTCCCACCCCCCACATATTTGGTATCAGCGTACTCCGGACAAATTGGACAACAACTTTTAGGGTCCAATTTCCTTGTGAAAAATCAAAAATTTGGGACTAAAAAATCATTTTTTGTGGAAAATTTTGTTATTTTTCACACCCAGGCATTATAAACTTTTGTGAAACACTTGGGGGTTCAAAGTGCTCACAACAGATCTAGATAAGTTCCATAGGGGGTCTAGTTTCCAAAATGGTGTTACTTGTGGGGGGTTTCCACTGTTTAGGCGCATCAGGGGCTCTCCAAACGCGACATGGTGTCCAATCTCAATTCCAGACAATTTTGGTTTGAAAAAGTCAAACGGCGCTGCTTCCCTTCCAAGCTTTGCCGTGCGCCAAAACAGTGGTCATCCCCCCACATATTGGGTATCAGCGTACTCAGGACAAATTGGACAATAACTTTTGTGGTCTAATTTCTCATGTTACCCTTGGGAAAATAAAAAATTGGGGACTAAACGATCAGGTTTGTGGAAAAAATGATTTTTTATTTTCACGCCCAGGCGTTACAAACTTCTGTGAAGCACTTGGGGGTTCAAAGTGCTCACCACACATCTAGATAAGTTCCTTAGGGGTTCTAGTTTCCAAAATGGGGTCACTTGTGGGGGGGTTTCCACTGTTTAGACAAATCAGGGCCTCTACAAACGCGACATGGCGTCCAGCCAATTCTGTGTTGAAAAAGTCAAATGGCGCTCCTTCCCTTCCAAGCTCTGCCATGCACCCAAACAGTAGTTTACCCCACATATGGGGTATCAGCATGCTCAGGACAAATTGCACAAAAACTTTTGGGGTCTTGTTACCCTTGGGAAAATAAAAATTGGGGTGAAAAGATCATTTTTGTGGAAAAAATATGATTTTTTTTATTTTCACGGCTCTACGTTATAAACTTGTGTGACGCACTTGGAGGTTCAAAGTGCTCACCACACATCTAGATAAGTTCCTTAGGGGGTCTAGTTTCCAAAATGGGGTCACTTGTTGGGGGTTTCCACTGTTTAGACACATCAGGGGCTCTCTAAACGCGACATGGTATCCAGCCAATTCTGCGTTGAAAAAGTCAAACGGCGCTCCTTCCCTTGCGACCTCTGCCGTGCGCCCAAAAAGTGGTTTTATCCCCACATATGGGGTATCTGCGTATTCAGGAGAAATTGCACAACAAATTTTGTGGTTCATTTTTTCTTTTAACAGTTGTGAAAATAAAAAAAATTGGTTCCGAAGTAAAGCTTTTGCAAAAAAAGTTAAACGTCAATTTTTTCCTTCCACATTGCTTCAGCTCCTGTGAAGCACCTGAAGGGTTAATAAACTTCTTGCCTGTGGTTTTGAGCAACTTGAGGGGTGCAGTTTTTAGAATGGTGTCACTTTTGGGTATTTTCTATCATATAGACCCCTCAAAGTTGACTTCAAATGTGATGTGGTCCCTAAAAAAAAATGGTGTTGTAAAAATGAGAAATCGCTGGTCAACTTTTAACCCTTATAACTAACTTCGTAACAAAAGAAAATGTTGTTCCCAAAATTGTGCTGATGTAAAGTAGACATGTGGGAAATGTTATTTATTAAGAAATTTGTGTGACATATCTCTCTAATTTAAGGGCATAAAAATTTAGTTTGAAAATTGCTAAATTTTCAAAATTTTCGCCATATTTCCGTTTTTTTTCATAAATAAAAGCAAGTCATATAAAAATTTTTTACCACTAACGTGAAGTATGTCACAAAAAAACAATCTCAGAATCAGCTGGATTCGTTAAAGCTTTCCAGAGTTATACCTCATAAATTGACAGTGGTCAGAATTGTAAAAATTTGCCCGGTCATTAAACTGCAAAATGGCTGTCACTAAGGGGTTAATTTACCTAGTGCCACTATGTGACGTTCACTTTCTGCAGTCTGATTGCAGTTATAAGGTATTGCAATACAGGAGCATCGCCATACGTTATAGGCTGTCAGCCCTGCAGATACAAGTTAGTTAGAACATGCACTGCACATGATCTAACTAACTTCCTAGTGCCTGGTGACCCTGATGTCGTCATGACGACATTGAGTCACCTTGGCAATGATGGGGACCCCGCGATGATGTCGTGGGGTCTCTGATCCAAGGACAGTGGGGATTTCTTCCCTATGCCTGTTCCCGTAATGCTGCGATTTAGAGGGTTAAAGTGCCAGGAGCAGTGCAGGCACCACTCCTGGCACTGAGTCGGGTGTCATGTGTGCTAAGCCTCTGTGTGTTCAAAATCGCTTAGACGCATCTATACGTCCATGTCTGTAAGTACCAGGCAACCTGGACGGGTACATCTATGGTCATAACGTAAAGGGATTAAGACGGTTGCCATAACCTTAACCCAAGGTTATATTTTCTAATTCCTTGAGCTATTGAATTTTAATTAAAGATTATATAAGAAAAAAAAAATATTGAGCAGGATTGGATATTTTCAACATTGCAGAGTAAGCTTCACACTAGTAAATTATTGTATCACTGTCATTTATTTGGTTTTGCTTCACTCAGTTGCTTGACTTGCATTCTGTAATGCTGTAGATAAGCCCCCGATGTTACCTGAAAGTGAAGAAAAACGAGTTATGTTATACTCACCCAGGGGCGTTCCGCCGTCCGTTCGGGTCAGATGGCCGTCACGGTCAGGCCTGGGACCTCCCATCTTGTGACGAAGCCCGCGTGTTCTTTCTGTCCCGTCGCGGCTCCTGCGCAGGCGCACTGCTCTGCCCTGGTGAGGACAGAGCAGAATACTGTAGTGCGCAGGCGCCGGACTTCTCTGAACTTTCCCGGCGACTGCGCACTGTAGCACTCTGCTCTTCCCTCACCAGAGCAGTGCGCCTGCGCAGGAGCCGCGACGGGACGGAAAGAAGAGGCCGGCTTTGTTGCAAGATGGGAGGCGCCGAACCGGACCGCGACTCCCTCCGGACCGGACCTGACGGCGGAACGCCCCTGGGTGAGTATTTTTACTCGTTTTTCTTCACTTTCAGGTAACATCGGGGGCTTATCTACAGCATTACAGAATGCTGTAGATAAGCCCCTGATGGCGGTTGGCCCTATCTCATAGGGCGAAAATGGGGTGACAGATTCCCTTTAATGTCGGTTTATTATTATGATTATTATTATAATTATATCCTCATTTATTCATAAGGAAGTAGCTGTTAGAACTGTAACAAAGACCATGGTATCCACTGTTGACGAAGATGGAGAGGATGAAGAAGCTGATTTTGGGGAGGAAGATCTATTTCACCAGCAGGTAACCATGACATAACCCATTTATATACAGCATACAGCCAAGCTGGACAAGGGTTGCTGTCACTGCTCGCCAGGCATATCTCCTGAATCCAGCACATGGCACTGGCTAAACCTGTGTTTAATGTGTAATGTGTTAGTCAGAAATTGGGAGGACACATGTTTGTACTGGGAGATGGAATGCAGATTAAGGGATGGCATGTATTTCTCTATTCCGATAAACCCCTTTAACTTCATGCAGCAACATATAAAGGGGTAGTCCAGTACTTTTACATTAAAGGGGTTGTCCACTACTTTAAATTAACCCCCCAATGTATCCCCCCGGGGTCCCTAATGAATTTTGTAAATAACTCATGTTTCCTATACTGCCTGTGACCGGCGCTATCCGTGGCCGCTCACAGGCAACACGTGACCCAGCACTGACGTTACAACAAGTGAGGCGGGACTCAGCGCTGGGTCCCCGTGGTGGCTGCTGGGTTGTGGGCGGGGTTAGCCCGTGTCACACCCAGCATCCACCGTGCGCTTTCACAATGAATGGAAGAGGGACCCCCGGCTGCTGTCAGCACTTGTCGGGACGTCAGCAGAAGCAAAAGTCGGCTGCAGGTGTCACGTGCTGCCTGTGAGCGGCCAGGGGCATACATTGGGGGGTTAATTTAAAGTAGTGGACAATCCCTTTAATTACCTATCCTTAGGCTAGGTCACCAATGTCTGACCATCCGGCATCCGTCACAGTCAGCTGCTAACAATGTCGGTGGAGGTGGCAGCTGGCTGGAAGTAATCACTTGCAGAACTGGCCGTCTACTACACTCTGGTGCTTGGTATTACACATCCGCCTCCTATTGATTTGAATAGGAGGTGAATGTGCAGTACCAAGCCCCGGCCGCTACTCTTAGACGGCCACCTCCACAAATAATCCGGACGGCAGCTTCCGCCACCGATAGCAGCTGATCGGCAGGGGTGCCGTGTGCCTTACCCCGGCCGATCAGACATTGATTACCCAGCTTAAGGATAGGTCATTATTGTAAAAGTAGTGGACAACCTCATTAAATGTTGCTTCGTGGATTTGAAGTGGGTTTATCACAATAGAGAAATACATCCCATCTAATAGGTATTGTAAAAATAACACTTCCTAAATAGAAGTCAATACCAGACATGTATTTTTGTCTCTACATCATTCATACCTACGTATCTGATCACTGGTCTTTACATTCTAGCCGTGTAGTTTGTCCAGCAGCTGGCTTTTCCTGCTGTGACTGAGCATGTACAGATGATATTTGTAGCATACAGATGGAGAGCACACACACCCTTCACATGGTCCCAGGCAGACAGCAGAGTTCTCATAGCCGACTGTCAGATGTGAGGCTGAGCCGGCCAATGAGCGTGCTAACCAGAGCTGATGACTATATGGTGGAGACAGAGGGTGATGTTCTATGCAGCTGTCTGCCTGTACTATGGCCATAAGCACTCTGCAATCTGTGACTACTGGCTTGTACTCACAGTAACCGAAGAAGAGATTACTGCGGACTCTTGTCCATAATGCACACAGACCGATGCATAGTACTTAGCTGTGTGCCTGCATCATATGAATGCTCTGACTGGCACGTCATTGTAAGCAGCGCTGATGACTATGCTAGTCAGAGCATTCATATGATGCAGACAGAGATATCTTCTTCAGTGTCTGTGGGTACAAGCCAGCAGGGCTGAATTTTTTTTTTATATATCTGAAAAGGAAAACTCAAAGGAACATCTTTTGGGATAGGCATTCACATTAGTTGTATGCGTATTTGTTTGTGGTAAGTGGTCCTTGCTCTAACACTGGTTAAATTCCTATCTTTATACAGGGTGATCCTCGTACAACATCCACTGGCTGTTACCTGATGTAACCAGTCTCTCCAGTGTTTTCTGCCAGAGTTATTTTTATACCTTTTAGGCATTGTTTAGTTGCACATATAAGGAGCAAACTACTGCCAGACATGTTTGCAAAGGTTTTTTTTTTTGTGCTTTTCTTTTTATATATATATATATATATATATATGTATACTATGATTATTGTTCTGTGTTTTTTTTTAATTAACACTATACCTCTCAACGAGGGTGCAAGTTTAAGTTTTAGCTTTCATATGGGAGAACTCTTGTGAAGGACAAGTTGTGTGGCTTGTATGCACAAAATGATGTTTTATGGTTAATTTTACAGTTGAATGACACTTTTAGCGTTTGATACATTTTATAGTACTGCATATAGCTACTTGGAGGTGTTCTACAAATGAGAGAAATATTCACATTGTAACGCAATCAGTGGCAACTTATTTTGGCCATGTCTACCTCTGTTGTAGATTATCTTGACATGTAGGAATGACCAAATGTAAGCATCTAAAGTGTGATGTATTCTTCTTTGCCTTCTGCACATGTACAATTGCAACCTTTTTGATTCTGAAATTCTTAGCCTGTAAACTTACAGCCAAGTTATGTGTCATAACCTGCAGACAAGATAAATGGCACTCTGCCCTGCATGCAAGTGTAGGATATTACCCTGTGATATAGACAGTAGAAGAACCCCAGGGCTCCAATAATGCAAATTTAGAAAGTGTTAGTGTGCAGGAAATCCAAAATTAAATATGTGAGCTTTCAGTTCATATCCTCTGACCTTTCTTGAACTTGTGGTTTGCTAAGCAGAGAATTGTCAAAATTTGTCATCAAGATGAGAGTGCCGTCCTCAAGCAATGGATGTCACATCTATGCCCAATGCCAATCTCTGGTGGCTCAGAGCGGTCAGAGACCGCTCCTGCGGCTTACATTGATGTCACATTGACAGAGGTAGTTTCTCTTCCGCTCTGCTCCTTTAACAAAGCATTGCTTTCAATGTCATACTTATTGACAGCTAGTTTCCCGCTGTTTAACTGGAGGGAAGCTGCTGTCTATTAGCTTGACGACCCATCATCAGAGCAGACAAAGCAGCAGAATTGCCGGCTGGAGCGGTCCATGAGCACTCTGAGCTGGCAGAATAGCTCCGGGCAGAACAGGCACATAGTTAGCAACTACCTGCCTGTAAGTTCTTAAACCCCATAAGAAAAAAAAATACAAAAGTCCTGGATACACCCTTCAAATTGTGCCTATGTATTACTAATGGGTTCAACTGCACCTGTTTGCAAGCACCAAACAAGAAATGTTAGAAAACTAAAGGGTGCAATGTAGATTTTTTTTCTTATTGTAAGAGATCTTTGCATTGTGTAGATTTGCAGAAAGAGTATTGGGGCAATTAAAGTGGTCAATTGTGTTTTTCTAATCTTGAACTTCAAAAAGATCTTAAAATTTACCTGAAGATTTACCAACCTGCATTTAAGAGAAGTTTCTGATCTTGTTTGTTACCATGATGTTTCAGCAGAGGTTTTTTCTTTTTGTTCGCTAACCATTGTCACAAAGAGTCATATTGGGACCTTTTATATTGCCTATAACTGTTTAACAGCTGGCAGTCCAAGACCTGTGCTTTGTATAAGGAGGAGTATTGCATCCAGTTTATTTTACAAGAACACCAGATGAAAAAACTTTAGAATAATGCTCTCTAAAAGGGAACCTGTGAGCTGATTTGTAGTGCTCAAATCACGGGCAGGTGCCAACTCCTGCACATTCAACACCTAGGTTTTACTATATGAAAAGATGTAGTGTTTAAGAGAAATGCAGGTGACCAGTCCAAGAGGAAGGTTCCCAACCCCTCAGCTAACAAGTGTCTCCTTGTAGACCCGCAAACTTGTGGGCTGAGCGGATAGGAAGAAGCCTGCTGGGACAAACATTTTTGGGCGAGTCATCTCGAAATGCTTTTCAGAGTAAATCGGAGATGTTTGTGATACTAGAGCTGGTCTATTGTTTCACGTTGCCTGTAGTTCAGGCCGCACTAAGTGGCTGACAGGTTCCCTTTAATTTGGTTCCAGAGTTGAAATCCTGTGGAGGGCCCTTTTTTTTTTTTTTTTTTTTTTTTTAGATATTTCCATTTACTGCATTGCATCCAGAGACTCGGTGTAGACGTACATTTGGAAAGGACCTTCAATTTAGGACCAAGTTACTAAGTTTATTCGTCTTGTTATGAAAGTAATTGATCTTTGCTTCAGTCTTAAGTAACACATTATAGTGAACTGTTCCCTGATTTTAAAAAAAAATCTTATTAGATTTCAAGGCATCACACACTTAAATTACCAGTGCTGTCTGGATTACAGTTTAATTGTCTATGCAAAAAAGTTGCGGTGACTGTTGAAAAATAAGTACTATGTTCTACAATATCTGTAATGGGTTGGAGAAGGTTTTTCTATGTAATGATGTGCATCTTGTAACTTTCAGTTCAGTGATCAGGGAAGAAAAGAATATCCTACCTGAATAAACAATGCTATTTTGTTACTATGAGGCAGAATTGATCCATACTTACTGTCAATAACATGAAAAACTGCAATAAATGTTTCTATTCAAGCATTCTTCAGCTTATTACATATTGTGATTTGCATTATTGCGCTTTTTATAGAAATATTTTGTTATTTGAAGCGGTATTCCCGTTATTAACAAGCGCCTATAAAAATATTATTGTGGGTCCATTTCCTGGCTCCCATAAGTTGCTAGAATGGGTGGCAGCCCCAATATCCCTGAATGCACGGAGGATGATTTTCAGGCATGCACACGGTCACACTATGAAAACTTCATGAGTTATTTCAAAGCTGAATACTTCCCTACTCAAACAGCTGCTTGCAGCCATTGTGTGGAGTCCCTGGTGATAAATGATTAACAAGGTATTTCCTCTTTGTAAGAGACAGGAGTGATTTCTCACCCACTCTCCCCAAACTGTTTATGGTCATTTTGCTCTCTGAAAGATGTCCTCCACATTGTTACTTATACATTCATTGCTCCCGGGCTGGAAAAAGCACTGCTTTAATATGTGAATGAGGTTTAAAAGCGATTGTTACCCAAACTACAATTTAATCAATAGATCGTGGAATATTAAAAATTTCCACAATTGACGGTGTTAAACAAAGAAAAAAAAACAGTTCTTGTGCTGAGAATTTTATAATTGTGCCCCTGCTATATACTGTGCAATGGCCGAGTCCAACCACGTAGAGCTGCAGCCCATGATTACGCATACACACGTCCTGGCCAGGAGAGGAAGCAATAAGTGCTCACACACTGTGAGGTCACCAGTGCATTCAAACACACTTCTCTGCCTGCTTTATCACAGGAACAAGCCCTGTGAGCTAATCATGAATCAAGTCCGTGACTTAACTCCTGCTGACTGCTGAGCTCATATGTCACTGACTTGATTTTTGGTGAGCTCAGAGGGCTGGTGACAAAGCAGGAATACTCTCCAGTTGGCCTGTATAAATGATTGATGGTTGCAGCTATTTTTTTTCCTGGCTAATGCGGAGCTTGGCACTGACCATACTGACGTATATATCCATACCCATGTCTAGGAATCGGATATGTACATACTATACGTTCACTGGAGAGCGCCAAAGAACCCGCCTATTAGCGAAAGCAGCCTTGGCCTCCATCAATCATCGGTCAATTGTCCTGATGATTGGAGGCTGTGGAGTGCTGGTCATGACAAGGTGGTGACAGTGGTGGGATAACAGACAGGCAGGGAAATGTTCACTCACACAAACGAGCTGTTGAGTCCCTTCTAGTGATGAGCCGTGCTGCTTGTATATTTTATTTGAGTCCCCGCGGCTGCATGAGTTGCGGCTGTGAGGGGATTGCATAACAGGCAATCCCCACATGTGTTGAGAATGTCAAACATACTATTCAAGCATGCCCAGATACTCTGATGTCTTATCAGAGCATGCTTGGGTGTTATCCGAGCACGATTGCTCATTACTAGTCCCTACCATATAGCTAGTACATTCACCTTTGCTTTCTTCCGTAGCCAGGACTGTTGTATGCGTGACCATTAAGTGCAGCACCTCTAAATATACAGAGACTGCAAATAACACCGTACGTAGCAGGGTTTTCTCAGCACAGTAATTTTTCTTTTTAAACACCTCCAAATGCTAGTTATTCCAAGATATATTGATTGAAGTGTGCTTTGTTTGTGGGACTACCCCACTAAGTGCTTTAGGAATGTCAAAACACAGGCCAAGCCTATGCCTTCCCTGCTTCTAGTCTCTGCACAGACCCACCCAGTGGGCTGTCTGTCAAACAGGAGAAGGTGGGGAATAGAGCCAGGGAGGCAGATGCTTGGGAAGGGTTTTGAATACTGCATATTTGCATATAAATAAATCCTGCATTTTGTTTTCAGTTAGGGGGCAGCAGATTACAAGAGCAAAGTTGTGGGTGATATTATCTTTCAGCCAGGAACATGACCATATAAACAGTTTGGAGGGTGGGGGTTAAGATCATTCTGTCAGATTCACCTTTTAGGCTAAAGGTACTGCCACACTTAGCGATCTCGTTAGCGATCACGATAACGACGCAATCGTTGGTGTGATCTCTTTTAGGTCGCTAGTAGCTGCCAAACAGGAGATCTCATAAACGACTCATCAGCGGTCAGCGATCTCTTTAACGACTTTGGCGGTCGTTAGGATCTGTCATTAGCATGTACTGAGCGCATCTGATTCATAGGAATTTCCAGCATCGCTCCTGCTCTCTGCGTCCTGCTAGCCTGCTTTGCAACTTCTGCGATCCTCTCTGTGACGCAAAAGAGAACTTACAGATATTGCGATCCACTCCGTGACGCAAAAGTCATATGCGTCACAAACGAGGTCGCTCATCGTTCGCAAAAGGTGCCAAACACAGCGATTCAGGCTCACCAGCGGGACGCCAACGATCAAAAAACGGTCCAGAACTCTAGTGAACGATCAGCGACATCACAGCAGGGGCCACATCGTTGCTACATGCCACACACAACGAGGTCGCTAACGAGATCGCAAAATAGTGACGTTTTAGTGATCTCGTTAGCGATCTCGTTTGCGATCTCGTTTAGTGTGGCATACCCTTAAGTTCACACAACTGTATAAAAAATTGTGAGTTTCTTCCAGAAAACAGCTTTGAAGGGTTGATGAATTGAAGCCTGTTATTGCAGCCAGGTATGTTTGACTGTGAAATGCTGCGGAGTTTCAGAGAAAACCTGGCTTGATGAGGCGGCCCAGAACTATAAAGGGGAGATGTGACTAGTATGGTGCCACACCTGGCCCACTTCTCTCCGCCGCTCTACATTTGGGTCGACAAGTTAAAATGGTTTCAATCACATGATCACTATGACAGCCAAATAATGAGGCTCACAGGAAAACCTTGTTCCACAACTTTAAAAAAAACAAACTTTCCTCTCGTGTCTCCTGTCAGATTGGAGTGTTGAGAGGGGCTTTTGCACAGTATTCATGTACATTTCACTGAAATTGTCATTTATTAGTTAACCTTATATGGATTACTTAAATGAATTTTGCACTCCGTTTCCAATTTGGCACTGGTTGCACCCCTGTGTCTTCATGGATTAAGTAATTTCTGGGGAACACTTGAGCAGTGTTGGATTTCTCAGGTAATGTTGTGTTCCATCTTTGCCCAAGATTTTAAATAAAATCTCCCATCAACATATTGAAGCTTATGTGATTGTGGGGGGAGTAGCTACCGTTGCAAGTGTACATTTCCATATTTTAGTAGCTAACCCTTCAGAACCGGGGGTGCTGTACATATTGATGGCAAATATGTATATATCATCTAACGTAGAGGTCCCCAACATGTAGCTCAAGCGCCACATGTGGCTCCCGGGCCCGTGATATGCATCTTGCGGCTGTCTTCCATCGTGGTGCATTAGCACCAGTTGTAGCAAACGGCTATTAAGAGTAGATCTCTAGATGGTGACTTGTGTGTAGCCCTGTACAGAAGAGCAGATCTGAATGGGGGTAAGATAGGAAAACCCTGGAGCTTGATATACTGCTTTGGTGTGATTTCTGTGGAAAAGCTTTGGCTGTCTTTATACCTATGTCACAACTGTGGGGCAGGACATGGATGTGGCTCGCTACTCTTTCATATCTGAATGTGGCGAGAAAGGTTGGGGACCTCTCATCTAACGTATGACAATATAGTGCTAAAAGAGCATGGCTGCCACTTCAGTTTTGTGTCCGCTCAAAATGTTTTGGACAAGGAAATCACATTTCTGTCTCAATGGTATCACCATGACCACATGTTCGTAAGATCAGGTGGTGGGGCTGCTGTTGGCTGCAGAATAACATGTATATATGCATCAGTTCTTCAAAGTGGCATGGAAATCTGTGCATAGACCGTAGGTGGTCCTGAAGTGGTTAAAAACAAACTGCTATAGGACACTGATGTGCGTGCAGCATATATTACAGTAATGAAAAATCTGCAAAATGTCTGTAATCCTTTAGCCTGCTTTCACACACACAGGTCATGAGATTTTAAATTGCAAGAGTCCTTGTGCTGCTCTGATATTTCCAGTTTTCTGTCACTTAAAGGGAATCTGTCAGCAGGCCTTTGCTGCCTCATCTGAGAGCAGTATATTGTAGGCAGAGGGATCTTGAATCCAAAGATGTATCACTTTGTCAGAACTGCTGCAGACAGTAAACTGAGTTTTTAGATTTAACATTGCAGCAGAGCTGAGAAAGATAACCCCTCCCACACCAGGCTCTTTGTGTATAGTCTATAAACCATGAGCTGCTTATCACAGAAAGGGGTGGAGTCAGACATTTGTCCTTGTTCCAGCTAGTCACAGCAATGATAATCAAAAGGTGATTAAACCTTCAGTTTAAGTAAACAAAACCACACAGCTCAACATGATATATCATTGAATTCAGTGTTTTAACCTCTACCTCATGCTGTCCTCAGATTACATGGCAAAAACCTGCTGACAGATTCCCTTTAATGTTGCAGGGAATTGCTTGTAAGACCACAATAAAAATGGCCCCCACTGTTTTGCAGGGGTAGCAGCTCTTTCCTTAAGGCTAAGTGCACACGTTCAGGAATATTTGCGTTTTTTTCGCGTTTTTTCGCCGGAAAAAAACGCGTCAAAAACTCATGTATTAAGCATCCTATCATTTAGAATGAATTCCGCAATTTTTGTGCACATGGTGCGTTTTTTTCCGCAAAAAAAACGCATCGCGGAAAATCTAGCAGCATGTCCATTAATTTTGCGGATTTCTAGCGTTTTTCCAGCTTTATTATTGACCTAGAAAGTTCAGGAAAAAATCGCGGTAAAAACGCGTCAAAACCGCGCAAAAACGCACCAAAAACGCGCAAAATCCGCGCAAAAAAACGCGCGTTTTTGCCACGAAAAAAGTCCGGTTTTGCTCAGGAATATTCTGTAAACATTCTGCAAACGTGTGCACTTAGCCTCACAGTTAGTGATTTTGTCCATGGAAACCATCATCAGGGTATGTGCACACGTTGCAGATTGGTCTGCAGAATTTTCTGCACAGAATCTGCATCTCTTGGCAGAAACTGCAGGTCAAAATCTGCGTAGTTTTTATCCTTTTTTTTGTCCTTTTTATCTGCAGATTTACTGCAGTTTTTGTGCAGATTTCCCCTGCCTTTTGAGACCTGCAGAGTCCTATAATGGAGCAGGTGTAAAACCGCTGCAGTTCTGCACAAAAGAAGTGACATGCTGCAGTTTTAAATCCGCACCAAATCTGCGCAGAAAAATCTGCAGCATGTGCACTGCGTTTTCTGATTTCCATTGACTAGAATGGTACTGTACATCACTTGCAGTTCTGCTGCAGATCTGCAAGGCAAAATCTGCTGCAGAACTGCAACAGAATCTGCAACGTGTGCACATACCCTCAAAAGACCTCAGCAGCACAGGCTGTTGCTGTTTTCAATTGCTGTGTGACCACTGCATGTGAACACAGCCCAATTCTTATTTTGGCTCAATTTTTAGATGAGAGACCTCTCCTTTCTATTAGTAATCATGCTATAATGGGACATTATAGTCAATATTAAAGTGAACATGTCATCAGGAATTAAACTGCAGGCATTGTCAGGTTGGAACTGTTACACTGATTAAAGTGATACTTGGGTTGAAAAAATTGGTCTTGTGGTTTTGTGTTTTCAGTTAATGAGATTTTTATGCTTCTGGGCAGAACTGTGAACAGGGCTTTGTGGTGCTCTGGCCTTGTCTTAATCCTTGTGGGCTTAAATGACAGGTCACTGAACCATCAGTACCTGCCTCCCATTTAACCCATTTACCCCCAAGGGTAGTTTGCACGTTAATGGCCGGGCCAATTTTTACAATTCTGACCACTGTCCCTTTATGAGGTTATAACTGTGGAACGCTTCAACGGATCCTGGTGATTCTGAGATTGTTTTTTCGTGACATATTGTACTTCATGTTAGTGGTAAAATTTCTTTGATATAACTTGCTTTTATTTGTGAAAAAAATGGAAATATGGCGAAAATCTTTGCTGTTTTCAAACTTTTAATTTTTATGCCCTTAAATCAGAGAGTTATATCGCACAAAATAGATAAATAACATTTCCACATGTCTACTTTACATCAGCACAATTTTGGAATCAAATTTTTTTTTTTTGTTAGGAAGTTAAAAGGGTTAAAAGTTGACCAGCGATTTCTCATTTTTACAACACTTTATTTTTTTTTTTTTTTTGGGACCACCTCACATTTGAAGTCACTTTCAGGGTTCTATATGATAGAAAATACCCAAACGTGACAGTGACACCATTCTAAAAACTGCACCCATCAAGGTGCTCAAAACCACATTCAAGAATCTTATTAACCCTTCAGGTGCTTCACAGTAATTTTTGGAATATTTAAAAAAATGAACTTTTTTTTCACAAAAAATTTACTTCAGATCCAATTTTCTTTATTTTACCATGGGTAACAGGACAAATTGGACTCCAAAAGTTGTTGTGCAATTTGTCCTGAGTACGCTGATACTTCATATGTGGAGGGCGGAACCACTGTTTGGGCGCATGGCACAGGGGTTAAAGTTCCGGGTGTCAGCTGTGAGAATCAGCTGACACCCGGCTGCGCTCCCAACGTGAGCGCAGCCGATCGCATATGACGTACTATCCCGTCCAGGGTCAATAAGGTCCAGGTCACATGGACGGGATAGTACGTGAAAGGTCAGAAAGGGGTTAAATACTGCGCTTGCGCGGTCTACATTGTGTTAAAAAAAAAATTAACTCTAGCAAAATAGCGGCGGCTCCTGGGCAATATTATCAGTCACTTGCCGATAGATTCTTCAGTTCTTATGCCAGCGCTGGTTTGCTGGAGCCAATTTGTTTTCTTCCAACGAAATTGTGACTCATGCATGCGCAGTAGCATTGATGAGCAAGCGATACTCTCAATTTGCGCAAGCGCCACCCACTAGTGCACAGGGTTTGTGCAGATTAAGGGCATCGCTTACAGATGCATGCTACTGCGCATGTGCTGGCGCCATTTTGTTGGCACAAAAAAAATTTGTCAAAGATTAAACAAGAGCCACAAGACTGATTTCTGTAATCCAGGTATCATTTTAATCTGTATAACAGCGCCAACCTGACACTGTCTGTAGGTTACTCAGCACAATCCTGCTAACAGGTTCCCTTTAAGTCTTATTCTCATAAGGCTCATTCACAGATGACATTTTGAACGTACCAGAGATTTGAATGTTAGGCTATGTCATTAGAATATTGTACAATACAAGGAATATGAGCACCTCCTTTTCTTAGCTGACTGCACAGTGGATACAGTATAATGGTTCTAAAATTGTCCCAATGCCTAATATACAGTGCTATTAATATACTAATGCATGAATCTGGCAGTTGTTTTTTACGTTATTTTTTTTCTCTACGTGTAAAATGAAATTGTGCTTTGAGTTTAGAAATTAATAATTAACAATTTTACCTTTTGGATTTTGTTCCTCACCAGAATTAACAGATTCTCTGGCAAGCTATCTAGTTTCTTCAAATGCAATCATTTGTGTGGGAAACTAGACATTTATTCAACTACATACAATGCTCCATTTCCTTTCTAAGTTTAACCTTATGCTTATAAGATCTATCCTCATCACTGCTTCATACAGATGTCATTATGTTGTTTTCAGACATTAATGAATGGTTATTATGCTTTAGTTTCTCACCCTTTATTATACTACTATGCTTTAGTTATCCTGTGCTATACTATTGCTTTTAGTTTTTCATCCTATAGTATTATGCTTTAGTTTCACATCATAGACTATTTTATTCTGCTGTATTTTCTTACCATGTACTATACTATAATGCTTTACTTTCTCAACGTATATTATACTACAATACCTTAGTTTCTCATATTATACTATTGTGCTTTACTTTCTCACCTTGTACCATACTATTATAGTTTTTTTTTTTTTTTTTTTTTAAGATTGAAGTTAGACTTACGTCCATCAAGTTCAACCAATAGCCTAACATGTTGATTCAGAGGCTTATAATTTACATGCTCAATATTGTACTTAATATCCCCTATCCTGGTATATATGGTCCCCTAATCCCCATCCTGATACACATGACCCCCTCATCCCTATCCTGGTATGCATGGTCCCTCTCATCCCTATTCTGGTAGGAATGGTCCTCCTCATTCCGATCCTGTAAGGATTGATCATCCCTATCCTAGTATGCATGGCGCCATCCCTATCCTGGTATGCAGGGCCCTATCTCATCCTAGTTTGCATATCCCCCATTCTCATCCTGGTATGCATGGCCCCATCCCTATCCTGGTATGCAGTGCCCTATCTCGTCTAGTATGCATGGCCCCATCCCTATTCTAGTATGATTAGTCCCCATCCCGGTCTTGGTATGCATTGCCCCATCCTTATTATCCTCCACCCCCATCCTGGTATGCATGGCCCCATCAGAAAAAAAAAAAAAAAAAACATTACACTTACCTTCCCCACACTCCCTTGCAGCATCTTGTTCCGATGCCAGCAGCTGCTTTATGCTTGTAAGCAGCGCATGGCAAGGATGTCATGCGCTGCTTGCACGCCGAAGGGCAGTTGCCAGAATACTTACTGCTCTGAACGCCGGCACTGTGTGCGTAGAGAGCAGCGAGTAGTCATCCCTCTCTAGCGAGCACATTGTCAGCCGTAGCCTTCCTGCTGCGGTCCGGTGGTCACGTGTTCCAAGACTTAAGAGAAATGAATATTCACCTCTCTGTGTCATTTATAGTGTACAGTTCCTATAGCGTCTTGTGCTTGGGTGCGAGGAAAACACAGGAGACATAGGTTGAAATGAAATGACTTGTATTACTTCATACAAGCATGCTGAAAAGTTCACACAGTTTGCAGGAACAGCGACAGGAGACACAGCAGGCCAGAGTAACTTCAAGCACTACAATAAATCTCCAAAGCAGGTTCAGGATCTCTTCTCTGTACCGTAATTCCTCTGCAAACATGGATTCACCAAACAGCAGGTTTCCAGAGTCCAAAAGTGTTCCAAGGTTCCTCAGTAGGGAATAGCTGGAGTACAAGTCCAAGGCTTCCAGGAGTCAGGTCACAGACTGACTGAGGCTTGATTCAGGAGCACTGATTGTTCAGCTGAGGCTGCTTAAGAAGCAAGAGGGAAGAATCAGGGCGGGAACATGAAAACTGGAAACTCCATATTAACTGAGGGCAAGAGCTGCAGAAAGACAGAAAGCAAAATGGCCGACGGAAAACTGAGTTTCAAGGAACATGTCAACAGAGACAAAGAACCTTACATTACTCCCCCCTTAGGGACAACCTCCGGATGACCTCAGACCAGGCTTGTCAGGGTACCTCTGATGAAACTGGCGGAGCAGGCGAGGAGCATTTACATTATTGACTGGTTCCCATGAGTTGTCCTCCACTGGGTAGCTCTGCCATTTAATCAAATATTGCAACTGATTTCTGTACAACCTGGAATCTAGAATCCTTTCCACCATAAATTCTTCCTGACCATCGACCAGCACTGGGTCAGGGCAAGGAGAAGAACGTCCAGGAAACGTATTGGGTGTTGCAGCCTTTAGTAGGGATACATGAAAGACAGGGTGGATTCTCATAGTTCTGGGCAGTTGAAGACGACAAGCAACAGCACTTATAATCTTATTGATCTTATAAGGTCCAATGTACTTATGTCCCAATTTAGACGATGGAATCTTTAAGATTTCTGGTTGACAGCCAGACCAAATCTCCTACCTTGAAAGCTGGTGCAGGTTTACGAAATTTATCTGCTGCTTTCTTGTACCTTTCCTGAGCCAATTCTAGATTTTCCTTTAGAAGATCCATATTCTTTTGTAAAGAAGTGATTCTTTCAGCCACTGCCGGCAAGGGCGTATCTATGGGAAATTGAGGAAGAATGTTAGGATGATAACCTAGATTGGAGTAAAAAGGAGACTGCTTAGTGGAGGCGTTCTGAGCGTTGTTATAAGAGAACTCAGCCAGTGGAAGTAGATCCACCCAATCATCCTGTAGGTGGCAGATAAAACAGCGGAGATACTGCTCCAGGGTCTGATTGGTTCGTTCTGTCTGTCCATTAGTCTGGGGATGAAAAGCAGAAGAAAGGTTTACTTTAATGTCCAATGCTGCACAGAAATTTTGCCAAAACCTTGAAGTGAATTGCACTCCTCGATCCGAAATGACCTCATCCGGTACTCCATGTAAGCGAAACACATTCTTAATCATCAAGTCTGATGTCTGTTTTGCAGTGGGTAAGCCGACACAAGGGATAAAATGAGCTGCCTTTGTTAGACGGTCAACCACCACTAGAATGGTGTTCTTCCCTTGAGAGGTTGGTAACTCCACAATGAAGTCCATAGAAATGGATCCCCACGGGCGGGACGGGGTGGGAAGAGGTTGCAACAGACCAGTTGGTGAGGAGCGAGGTGTTTTGCATCTTGCACAGACTTCACATGAAGTGACATAGTTTAAGACATCTTTCCTGTAAGTGGACCACCAAAAGAAACGAGAAAGAAATTCTTGTGTCTTTAGAATTCCCCTATGCCCGGCTATCTTGGAATCGTGGATGAGTTGCAATACTCTCAATCTGACTGTTTCAGGTATATACAGACGTTGTCCCTGAATCCACACACCATTCTTAAAGACAAGACTTACGTCCCTTGGGGGTTGAGCCAACAAAGAATCCGCATGGTATGCTTCCTTGATGTCCTTAAGTAGGTCTTGATTATGAATCACTCCCAGGAATCTAGAGTCAGGAAGAATAGTCTTAGGAGGAGTAAGTGGACGTGTCTCTGCTGAATGAATCCTAGAGAGTGCATCAGCCTTTCCATTGCGCGATCCTGGTCTATAAGAAATGACAAAATTAAATTGGTTTAGGAAAAGATTCCAGCGAGCCTGGCGAGGAGTCAGGCACTTAGCCGACCTGATAAATTCAAGTTTACGATGGTCTGTCAGGACGACTATTTGCTGTGCAGCTCCCTGAAGAAGGTGTCTCCATTCCTTGAAGGCGGCAATAATGGCCAACAATTCTCTATTGCCCACATCGTAGTTCCTCTCAGCCGAAGACAACTGCTGGGAAAAGAAGGCACAGGGATGCAAGACATTCTTCTCACCTGGTCTCTGAGAGAGTATAGCTCCAACGGCACAGTCTGAAGCATCCACCTCTATTATGAAGGCAAGCTCGGGGTTGGGATGTACTAAGATAGGTGCGGTGGTAAATTTATCCTTTAAACAGGAAAATGCTTCCTGAGCTTGCGGGGACCAGGAGATCCTAGACTGTTTCCGGGTAAGTTGGGTGATAGGTGACACTACCTCAGAAAAATTCTTAATGAAACGTCTATAGAAGTTGGCAAACCCGATGAAACGCTGCACCTCCTTCACATTTCTAGGAATTGGCCAATCCTTGATGGCTTGGGTCTTGCTTCCATCCATACTAATCCCTTGCGTAGATAGTACATACCCAGAAATTGAATTTCGGTCCTATGGAATTCACATTTTTCAAGTTTGATGTAGAGATGGTTTTGTCTAAGACCATTCTCACATGTCCATGATATTCCTCTGTGGAGTTAGAAAAAATTAGAATATCATCCAGATAAATCACCACAAATTTATCTAGGAGATCCCTGAAGATATCATTCACGAAGTGTTGGAAAGTGGCTGGGGCGGTACTCAGACCAAAAGGCATAACTAGATATTCAAAGTGTCCATAGCGTGACCTGAAAGCAGTCTTCCATTCATCCCCAGGTCTAATACGGACCAAGTTATAGGCCCCACGGAGATCCAGTTTAGAGAAAATTTTGGCATGCCGCACTCTCTCCAACAACTCAGGGATTAAAGGCAATGGATAACGGTTTCTAATAGTAACCTTATTGAGTTCCCTATAGTCTATGCAGGGTCTCAGAGATCCATCTTTCTTCTTCACAAAGAAGATGGGTGCACCTGCGGGAGATGAAGAGGGGCGTATGAAGCCCTTGGCTAAATTTTCGTCTATATAATCCTTCAAAGCTTTTAGCTCGGGCCCCGCTAGGGGTAGATCTTACCAAAAGGTATCTCGGCTCCAGGCAATAATTCAATTGGACAATCATATGGACGGTGAGGAGGAAGCTGATCAGCGTTCTTCTTGTCACATAAATCCACATAGTCCTGGTATACAGCTGGTAGTTCAGGGACTGACATGGTTCCTTTAGGAACAGAGCAAGCTGAAACTCCTTGACTCATCTGTTTCTCCGGAAAGTGTAATTCCTTGGTCTCCCAGTTAATCGTAGGATTCTGCGCCTGCAGCCATGGTAGCCCTAGAATAATGGGAAAGTGGGGAGAAGAGATAAGCATAAAAGACATTTTCTCCTGATGATCTTTACCCATAAGGACCCTCAAAGGCTCTGTTTCTTGATCCACTGGTCCAGAAGTCAGTAGAGAGCCATCCACAGTCTCCATCTGTACTGGAGTAGCCTTCTTCACTGAACGTATCCCCTGTTTCAGAGCAAAGGAGATATCCATAATTTCCACTTGCTCCTGAGTTGATCATAGCAGAGCTAGACACCCAGACTGAGTCAACCCAGAGTTTGATGGAAAGGAAGCAATGAGAATTGTTTCTTTTACAACTCAGCTGGGACACCGCTGAGGAAACTTGAAAAATTGCAGCGTTTATACCGTCATCGTCCCCAGAACTAACAGAGTTTAAGTCCGAGAAATCAAGATCTCTTGCAGCAGATCTCTCTGGAGCCTGAGGCTCGGACATGACAGAGCTCCTCTCGCAACACTCACAGTGAATGACTGCTGCAGTAGTCTTACGAGAACGGCTGGGGCAGTTTATAATGAAGTGCCCTGACTTACCACAGTAGAAACATAGATTTTCCTTTATACGATGTTCTTTGCGTGCATCACTAACCCGTCTTTGTAAAGAGTCCACCTGCATGGGTTCAGGTTCTGGTTCCCTTGTGATCCTACTCAAAGGTTCCTTAGCTGAGGAGGGAGGTAGTAAAAGGTTAGTGCGATTATTTTCGAACCATCTCTCTTGTCTGCGTTCAGTCAGACGAGCATTAATACGGATACAATAGTTAATAAAGTCACCTAACGCAGTGGGAGGGTCGGCACGAGCAAGTTCATCCTTAATCAGTGGAGACAACCCTTTCCGAAAAATAGATTATTTAGCGGAAGTGTCCCAAGTGGTATCAAGAGCCCATCTCCTGAAATCCAGGGCATATTCGGCTACTGAACGCTTACCTTGGCGCAAAGCTAACATGGCTGCTTCAGCTGTTGCACCTCGATTGGGGTCATCAAACACCTGCCCCATGGCTGAAATAAAAGCATCAAGGTGATTCAAACAATCATCCTCAGTCTCAATCAGAGGGTTTGCCCACATCAAAGCCTTATTGGTAAGCAACATGATTATAGTAAGCACTTTGGATCGTTCAGTGGGAAATTGTGAAGCATGTGCAGAGAAAAATAAATTGCATTGATTAATAAATCCCCTGAATTTCTCACGTTCACCGCCAAAACGAAAAGGAGGTAATTTGGGGATCCCAGAACTTGGGGTTATGGCAGGAGCCTGGGCTCGTTCCTCTAGAGCCTCAATCCTGGCTCGCAATTCCTGGGTAGTCTGTCCAAACACTTGCAAATTATGATTAGTGAGGTCCTGTAGGCTTGCAAAACGGGTCTTTAAAGTCTGTACATCTGAAAGGATTGTATCAGTCACTCCGCAAAGTTCCTTTATGCGGGCCTCCATCTTCCAGATCTTTTAAGGCAGAAGTGCTGGAAGGAGAAGAGGAAAGGAAAAAAAAAAAAAAAATAGTGTTTACCTGTGGTAACACTCCAGAGTAAAATTTTAAGGGAATGCGCTCACCTGGAATGGTTGTGAGAAGTCACAATCACTGTCATCACATAAGGTATTTAAACGGACATCTGATATCCACAGTCACAGCAGACACGGCTTTCCCAGACCCAGCAGACACTAAACATTGGCTCCTGAATCTTGTCATGTATAGTGTACAGTTCCTATAGCGTCTTGTGCTTGGGTGCGAGGAAAACACAGGAGACATAGGTTGAAATGAAATGACTTGTATTACTTCATACAAGCATGCTGAAAAGTTCACACAGTTTGCAGGAACAGCGACAGGAGACACAGCAGGCCAGAGTAACTTCAAGCACTACAATAAATCTCCAAAGCAGGTTCAGGATCTCTTCTCTGTACCGTAGTTCCTCTGCAAACATGGATACACCAAACAGCAGGTTTCCAGAGTCCAAAAGTGTTCCAAGGTTCCTCAGTAGGGAATAGCTGGAGTACAAGTCCAAGGCTTCCAGGAGTCAGGTCACAGACTGACTGAGGCTTGCTTCAGAAGCAAGAGGGAAGAATCAGGGCGGGAACATGAAAACTGGAAACTCCATATTAACTGAGGGCAAGAGCTGCAGAAAGACAGAAAGCAAAATGGCCAACGGAAAACTGAGTTTCAAGGAACATGTCAACAGAGACAAAGAACCTTACACTCTGGGCACGAAGGGAAGGGAAGTGTAATGTGTTTATTTTTTTTTATGTTTTCCGATGGGGCCGTGCATACCAGGATGGGGGTGGGGGCCAATCATAAGGATGGGGCCATGCATACCAGGATGGGAGTGTGGGCCGATCATGAGGATGGGGCCATGCATACCAAGACTGGGGTTGGGGGGCAATCATACCAAGATGCTATTAAAGATAAATGAATATTCATTGCCATGGGCATGGAATACAGTTGAATATTCATTTCTCTTGAGCAGCGGCCACAGGAGTTAGCTGCACCAGCCGGCTCCTGTCTCTGTAACCCGCTGCTCCGCCAATGCTGCTCCCTCACCTCCACACCACAGCCAGAGCAGGTATATCTTGACTGTAAGATGCACCCCCCCCATTTTCCTTCACATTTTTGGAGGAAAAAAGTCTGTCTTATAGTCCGAAAAGTATGGTACCCTCATTTATTGCTCTCAATAAAAATGTGAACACTTACATAGCACATCGTAATCAGACCCTTATATAATGTCAGAAAACATGATCTATGACCAAAACATTTAAACACACATGGCAAATTGTAGTACTCAACAGGCACTACTGATAGGGGGCAATTGCCCCATGGCACTCCATTGCAAATATGAAAAACAGAAAAACTTGGAGCAAAACGCCAAAATTCATATATAAATATTTATTAATGTAAAAAAGACATACATGTCAAGTTATATAAATGTATATAATACATGGCTTAACAAGAGGTTTTGATATTCTGTGCGTGATGTTGTTAGATGTAAATTACATCTGGGTAGCACATGCTACAGGGTAGAGTGTAAATCAGACACTAAATAATAAACATGCATTCATTATAATATTCAATACAGTTCACAATGTTGCAAACTTAGTGCTGCAGAATGCAATGAGAACACTCACCCATGTTAGCACGGCACCCAGAGACGCGCCCCTAAGTTTGCAACATTGTGAGCTGTGGGTATGGGAATCCGGATCCCTGTCCCTTATTCGCACTGGCGTTTTTCACTATATACAATCATTTGCTGATTGGTACCGGCTCTTTGCTGCATAGTTTTAACAACTTTCATGGCACACTATTGTATTGAATATTATAATGAATGCATGTTTATTATTTAGTGTCTGATATACACTCTACCCTGTAGCATGTGCTACCCAGATGTAATTTACATCTAACAACATCACGCACAGAATATCAAAACCTCTTGTTAAGCCATGTATTATATACATTTATATAACTTGACATGTATGTCTTTTTTACATTAATAAATATTTATATATGAATTTTGGCGTTTTGCGCCAAGTTTTTCTGTTTTCCTTATATAATGTCAGTACTACTGCTCTACTAACAATAAATAGTGTTTGAGGCAACGCAGTAAATGACAATATGGCATTTCAGAACTTTGTATAATGATATAAATACTACAGACCCTCAATGAACTACGACACGGGTCCTTGCTCTTAGTTTTGTGTGAACCTTGTACATCTTGCAATACTCCAATTTCTTTGTTGATCCGTTTACTATCCACCATTTACTTTTGGTAGGCAATATCCTTCAAAAATAAAAAGCTAATAGACTTGTGGTGGATCTGTGAGCCACTTTCTCACACACTGGATTTAAAGGAAGTTTTATTGTAATGAGTTAGTAGGATAAGTATTTAAGATACAAACATTGTGATATTTGGTACCCAGTTTCTGTGTCCTTACTTGCATACATGCAATAATAAGTATTTTTAATGCTCCTGTTACATAGTATAAGTAATATAGAGACTTGTCTAATTTCATCCTTTATTCAGGAAGCACTCAATCAAAATTTGTATCCTCTTACTGTATTGCAGTCAATGTATGGCACTGTGTACTTACATTTGCTCATTTTGCCTATCTACCCAGCTAATTATTCTCTTTTTTTCCATTAGGTCTATATCACATGACTAAAAACTGACTACCTGAATAAGATCCCTGTATGAATCATCAGTCACTGCATAAGTCCCTGGCAGGGGGAGAAACAGAGCAGCTGGGTCAGGGGTTGTAGAGGGAATGATAAATGCAGGGACAAAAGACTTCATGTTTCTACATAGAGCAAAGAGAAGAATTAGATGGGTAGAAAGGCAAAATGAGCAATTGTAAACTCAAATATATGATATGATTGCTTCAATATATTAAGAGGATATAAAACTTTGATGGGTGTGCTGCTTTAAATGTGAATCCTCTTTTAACACAATAAGGCTTTGCTCACACTTGTGCTAAAACAGTGCTTACTGCTTCATTTTACCAGTATTTTCTTTCTAACTCTGAGGAAAGACTGCTTTATGAATGCAAAAATGGCTTGTGCTAAATTAGAACAAGTTTGATCAAGACCATAAAAATGAATTTACACTGAATTTTCTCACTGTGAATGAAGCCAGTTCTGTGACTCATTGCTGTGGATATATACAGTACAGACCAAAAGTTTGGACACACCTTCTCATTCAAAGATTTTTCTGTATTTTCATGACTGAAAATTGTAGAATCACACTGAAGGCATCAAAACTATGAATTAACACATGTGGATTTATACATTACACTTTACAAAAAAGTGTGAAACAACTGAAAATATGTCTTATATTCTAGGTTCTTCAAAGTAGCCACCTTTTGCTTTGATTACTGCCTTGCACGCACAAAAGGTAAACGGATGGACTCTACATGCCTAGTTCCCACCGTGAAGCATGGAGGAGGTGGTGTGATGGTGTGGGGGGGCTTTGCTGGTGACACTGTTGGGGATTTTGTTCAAAATTGAAGCGGTGAGCGGTCCAGCTCACCCCAAACCATCTCGATTGGGTTCTGGTCTGGTGACTGTGGAGGCCAGGTCATCTGGCGTAGCACCCCATCACTCTCCTTCTTAGATAAATAGCCCTTACACAGTCTGGAGGTGTGTTTGGGGTCATTGTCCTGTTGAAAAATAAATGATGGTCCAACTAAATGCAAACCGGATGGAATAGCATGCTGCTGCAAGATGCCTTCAATTTTAAATAAATCCCCAATGGTGTCACCAGCAAAGCACCCCCACACCATCACACCTCCTCCTCCATGCTTCACTGTGGGTACCAGGCATGTAGAGTCCAGCCGTTCACCTTTTCTGCGTGCAAAGCAGTAATTAAAGCAAAAGGTGGTTACTTTGAAGAACCTAGAATATAAGACATATTTTCAGTTGTTTCACACTTTTTTGTAAAGTGTAATGTATAATTCCACATGTGTTAATTCATAGTTTTGATGCCTTCAGTGTGATTCTACATTTTTCATAGCTATGAAAATACAGAAAAATCTTTGAATGAGAAGGTGTGTCCAAACTTTTGGTCTGTACTGTATATATTTTTTTTAATTCTAGGTCTGTTCTGTTCACAATCATTGTCTTTTAGGGCCATGGTTTTACATGTGTAAATGAATACATTTCTGTGATAGATGCTTATTAATGAATGAGGCATAAATTGAATTTGCCATGCTTAGTAGAAATCTGGAACTATTGTTGCCATAGTTTATCCACATAATGTGTCTGTGTTAATATTCTAATGGTCTGTCATTTTTTTGTTTTTATTTAGGGGCACATATTTTGATAACTTTTTTTTAAAAAAATTTTTACAGGGAGCTGCTTCAACCAAAAATCTGCAATTCCGGCATTTCAATTTTTTTTCTTTACAACATTTACCGTATGTGTAACTTTTTATATTTTGATCAGACTCTAACGTGGCGATACCAAATATGTTTATTTTATTATTATTACATTCTTATATATTTTTTCATATTTCTAAATTATTTTTTTTTTTTTTAGTATCCATAGGGGGACTTGAATCAGTTTGCTTTTTTATATACTGCAATACTACCTTATTGCAGTATACAGCTCTGGCAAAAATTAAGAGACTACTGCACAGTTTTATAAAAATCTCTTTATAAACCTCTCTAAACATCTCCATCTCTACATGTCTGACAGCCATTCCATTCCAGTGTCAGTTGAATTCCAACCAGAGTTCACCTCATTCTACTTAATGTGCTTCTGATTAGGTGATCACCTGAACCAAATCTTATTTAACAAAGGAAAGTATAAAAAACACTGCTGTGGTGTTCACAATCCTCTTACAATAGGACAAGCTGGACTGCAAAACAAGTGCTAGTAATATCCCAAAAGTATTAGGAATGAAAAAAATAATTTTTGGCATGGTTAAAGGAGTTGAAAAGAAAAGTCTTGAGTGAGGAAAAGAAGGGCTCAATTCTAGCTTTACTAGCAGAGGGATCCAGTGAGCGTCATGTTGCTTCCATCCTTAACATTTTTAAGACTGCAGTCCATTACAATGAGGTCAAGCAGCAGACATTGGGGAGAACAAAGCTACAGACCGGCAGAGGACTAATACGACTCTCCACTGACTAGGATGACCGTCATCTTATTCGAATGTCAGCAACTGCAGGATGACATCAAGTAACCTACAAAAGGAATGGCAAATGGCAGCTGGGGTGAAGTGCACGGCAAGAACAGTTTGTAACATGTTCCTAGAGGCAGGGCTCAAGTAATGTAAAGCTAGAGAAAAGCCTTTCATCAATGAGAAGCAAAGCAGAGCCAGGCTGAAGTTTGCCAAAGACCATAAGGATTGGACCATAGAGGACTGGAGTAAGGTAATCTTCTCTGATGAGTCTAATTTTCAGCTTTGCGCAACACCTGGTCGTCTAATGGTTAGACGGCGACCTGGAGAGGCGTACAAGCCACAGTGTCTTGCATCCACTGTTAAATGTGGTGGAGGATCGGTGATGATCTGGGGATGCTTCAGCAAGGCTGGAATTGGCAGGTTAATCTTTGCTAAGGACGTATGAATCAAGCCGCATACACAATTATCCTGGAAAAAACAGTTGATTCCTTCTGCTCAGGCAATGTTCCTAGAAAAAGCAAAACTCCAGTGTCGGCCGGAGAGAATAGAGAACAAAATTCACCAAATAAATTCTAGAACATAGCAATAGTGAATATAAAATATAACTTTTAATAGTACTTGATAAAACAATAATAAAGTGCAGACAGCATTGAGAGTAGAAGGGTCTTGTCTCTTTACTTTAGCACCATTGCACTTTAATTCAAGTCAGTTCCCTGATGAATCTGATTGGAGGAAACGCGTCGGGACATCCTCATAGGGAAAGTGCAGGGCGAACTTCATTGTAGGGCTAGTTGTGGACTGCCTTGTTAGGGCGGGAGCTTGGGGGATAGTCTGTTGATAGCCCCTTAGGGAATGACGGGATTGTCTTCCCGCTGGATGCATCAGGGACCCTCTAAATGGTACATGGTTCCTGTAAAGGCTCCCGTTCCTTCCACACATCAATGGTGAGATTGTTACGTATTTTTCTCACCTTATGTGTTTAATCTGTTACTATACATTATATTATGCGTTATGTATGTGGTTTCTGGTGACAGCCTTTGAATTTTGGAGGGTAGTACTTTGCTGGTTCCCCCATGTGGTTGCACCATGATACATTGTTGCCACTTTGCTACCATAAGTGGCAATTTTATCCTAAAATAAGTTGCTTGTCTCAGTACTTATTATAGAGCATTTGCATTGCCTACTGATTTGACAGCTTTTTTATTGGGTGACACACTTTATTATTGTTTTATCAAGTACTATTAAAAGTTATATCTCAGGCAATGTTCCCCAACTCTGAGGACTGGTTTTTCCAGCAGGACAATGCGCCATGCCACACCGCTAGGTCAATCAATCTGTGGATGAAGGACCACCACATAAAATCCATGTCATGGCCAGCCCAATCTCCAGACCTGAACCCCATTGAAAACCTCTGGAATGTAATCAAGAGGAAGATGGATAGTCACAAGCCATTAAACAAAGAACTGCTTAAATTTTTGTACCAGGAGTGGCATGAGGTCACCCAAAAGCAGTGTGAAAGACTAGTGGATAGTGTTGAGTGATACTTTCCGATATCACTAAGTTTCGGATCGGAATGGGTATCGCCGATACCCAAAATAGAAAAGATACCCAAAAAATATCGGCGCTACCCGATACCGATACCGGAAATCCAATGTAAGTCTATGGGAACAAAATATCGGAATTAAAAAAAAACATTCTTGCCTTGTTGGTTAATTGTACATGAAGGAAAACAACAAAGAGTGTTTTCCTTCATGTACAATTAACCAACAAGGCAAGAATGTTTTTTTTTAATTCCGATATTTTGTTACCATAGACTTACATTGGATTTCCGGTATCAGGTAGCGCCGATATTTTTGGGTATCTTTTCTATTTTGGGTGTCGGCGATACCCATTCCGATCCGAAACTTAGTGATATCGGAAAGTATCGCTCAACATTACTGGTGGAAAGCATGCCAAGACACATGAAAGCTGTGATTAAAAATCATGGTTATTCCACAAAATATTGATTTCTGAACTCTTCCTGAGTTAAATCATTAGTATTGTTTCTAAATGATTATGAACTTGTTTTCTTAGCATCATTTGAGGTCTGCAAACACTGCATTTTTTTGTTATTTTGACCATTTCTCATTTTCTGAAAATAATTACTCAATTTATTGCTTGGAAATTCGGAGACATGTTGTCAGTAGTTTATAGAATAAAAGAGCTTTTTACATTTTGCGCAAAAATATATCTATAAAGAGAAAAATCAGACAAACTGAAAATTTTGCAGTGGTCTCTTAATTTTTGCCCGAGCTGTATAATTAAAATGACACTTTCCTATGACGCACAGCCACAGATGATATCCTCCAGGTTTATTGTTGGCTCAGTTCTTGAGCCCGCTCCATACACTGGCACCCGGCATATGTTGTACTGGTAACTGACATGTTAGTAAGGAGTTAAAGTGAAGAGCTGTGCTCATTTTCCCCATAATGGACATGTATAACCAGCACAGCAGATTTTAGATTGTCTGTAGATGCAGAGCTCGCCCAGTACGTTCACCTAGACTCCTGTACACTACTGCAACAATAGTGTGTGCAGTCATATTCACTAGACCTCCATAACCTCAGGTATTGTGCATGTACAGTTTTTTTTGTTTTTTTTGAGTAGTCCATTTTATCACAATTTAGCTTGCGCAGGCTATCTTCAGGAAACTTTAGGAAAATGAGAAAAACCACATGCAATTTGCCTTGTGGTTTTCATAAAAAATTGGCATGATCTATTTCTTAATATATTTACTATAAGGCAGGGGCAAATCTTGCATCACAATCACAAATTTTCCTGTATACACAAGTAATGTTTGAAATCCTCATGACAACAAGAATAGAAATGGCTGCCTTCTCTCTTGCACACATTCCGGAGGAACCTCCATGTCTAGCAAGTTATTGATCTGCCAATAATAAAGTGGATTTCTAGTTCAATGTGCTTGCAGTCAAGCATAATAAAGAAGCACTCCCATTAAGTTTATTTCCCGCTAAACCTGTAGTAAATGGTAATGTAGGAGAATTATTATACTCGCCTACGACCATCTCCACCGCTATCCAGCGCCTTTACGATCCTCTCCCAGTCACGTGACGGCAATTCACTCTCTGGATCACACTGCGCTCTGTGTGTGTGAGCCAGAAGTCACTTTTACAATGTATGCCTATGGATCCATGTTCTAACATTGTAAAAGTCACTCCTGGGTCACACAGCACAGTGTGATCCAGAGGCGTCTGATTCGCCATCACATGACTCAGAAGAGGATCGTAGCGGTTCATTGTTAATGGGAGAGAGGACGTACAGTGAGGTGGCAGCAGGTATTCTGAAGGCTGAAGTGCTTTCTGAAATTCCCATTGGATAGTAGGAACTGAAGAGTAGTTAATGACTTATTGCCTGTGCCGAATGCATAGATAGTATGACGTTATGGAACCTGCAGATATTCACTAAAAGCACCAAATTACATTGCTTGTGCTGTAGCCCAATGTTTTCTGTTTTTTCCAGAATGACTGCATTGCTGCTCTGTTGTAGAACTAAAGCAGCCGTATATGCCTGCTAACAAGGAGTTGTGTAGAAGCTTTTTAAATTCAGTTGTTTATATAACATTTTGCATAAGTAGAAGTGATTTTTTTCCCCAGCCTATAAGCTATGTGCCTGAAGCACAATGTATGTTTTATTACTTTATGCTTGATGATTTATTCTGTTCACCTTGTGTTTTATGAAGATACATTATTTTCTTATTTGAAACCATTCTAAAAATAAATGAAGATATAACCTATCTAAATTGTATACTATAATAATTGTATATGCATGGCATGTTTTTGTTTGCATAATTTCATTTCCCTCTCCATTTTACAAGTCATTAGTCATTTTTGTATGGTCAATAAAATCATTTTTCATAGACTGTTGTATCATTGTTTTATTTTTGAATATATTTTAGGCTTTCTGTCCTAGTACCAAAGAGGGCTGTGAAGAATATGGGGGAATTGAAGTCATGCCCATCAACTGTGTTTTATCATCCTACAATCCTACCTCAGCAGGTGGTCCAGCCTGCTCCGCTTCAAAGTGAAAACTCACAGCCCCACCAGCTTAGCTAGTATCTAGGCTTATGACAGGATACCCTCTGTGGAGCCCACACTGTGTAACTGATTGTCAGATGGGAATTTCATAAGGAGCTTATGGAATTATTGTACGTCCTAGCTGTATATCTGGTACATTTCTGAGATCTCTGGAATAGGCGGAATACCTTCCAGCGCTCTTCCTATTCTAGCACCCCAGGGTGGGGAGATGTGCATTACTGCTAATAATAGCCAGGTAGCGAAGCAGTGTTTGGTCTCCAAGCGTAACAGGGGCCTGGCTGGTTCCAATGGCACCAAAACCGCCGCCCTATGACCTGTTGGGAAGTTATGATCCTTAATGGGTTTTGGCGTTTTAGTCACAAAACTAGGTGGCGGGGGGATTAGGACCATCTCTTGGGTGGAAAAGTGTTAAGGCCCCGTCTCACATAGCGAGATCGCTGCTAAACGGCGATTTCGCTATGTCTGGCGTACCACCAATCAGGCCCCTGCTATGAATCACTGGTCGTGTCAAAAATGCCTGGATTTTTTTTTATCACTGGTCTCCCGCTGGCCAGCATGCATCGCTGCGTGTGGCAAGCAGGAGACCAGCGATCAGCTGGTAACCAAGGTACACTTCGGGTTTCCAGGCTCGGGGCTGTGCCTGGAAACCCGATGTGTACGTTGGATACCAGCGCGCTGCTGTAGGGTAGCTGGTAACCAAGGTACACATCGCAGCGCCTGGAAACCCGAAGTGTACCTTGGTTACCAGCTCCCTGCATCAGCGCGCTGGTATCCAACGTACACTGCGGGTAACTGGGCGACGTTACCTGCAGTGTCGCTGTCCTGATCGCTGCCTGTTTGGCAGCTCAGTAGCGATCATGTAGCGACACACCAGCGATCCTGATCGTTGTCGGAATCGCTGGTGTGTCGCTATGTGAGACGTGGTCCTGACTGACCAAGGGGTTAAATGTTTGGATAAGGCCATGTGCTCACTTTCTTTGTCATGCTTGATACTTCTAAAGGGGGGGCACGTTTTGTAAGGTGTTGGTAGGAACTGGAAACAGCTGGCATCCCACACCCCCATGCGGTCCAGCTAACATGGTCGGTTATCAATCTAGTAACTGACACTTTCATCTGCTTACACTTTTTGTACTACCTCCTGTATTTGCATATCTGACCATTGTATATGTATAACCATTGTGCATATAGTGTTTTGTCTAGTGTGCACTTAAGGCAATTAAATATATAATGTAACCCCTTCCCGACCTTAGACGTCCCCAGTACGACTCTGTCGGCAAGTAATTACCTACCATAGGCGTACTGGGAATGGCATAGCTAAAATGCGGCACTCTGACTGCTGTGGAGATGATCGGTTCCATGTATCTGTGCCATCTTGAAGCAGGGCACATGGCGGGGGTGTCAATGCCCCCTCCAATCCCCCACAACTACGATCGCTGTTATTGGCTGTTCAGAATTGAACAGCTGATCAGATTGCCTGAAACACTGATGTCCAGCCTATGATCAGTGCTGTAAGTGCAGTGATCATAGGCTGGAGCCTAGCAATCGCGGAGTCATCAGGGCCAGCTCTGATTGGTGGGATCGATGATGTCGTTGATTGCACCAATCAGAGCACACAGATGTGATCTGACCCCACAGTGACTGCTCTGAACTTCCTTATTCCAGCTTGGCGATGTTACAGATCATTCACTGTTCTGATGTGTCACCCTGTGCTGGGCCTTCTGGTGCTACAGACTATTTCAAGCCTGTGCATCACTGCTGTTCTTTGTCCTGCTGCTTCTGAAGAAAGAAGAGTTCCTGATCCTTGCCTGACCTCTCCTAATTCATTCCAATCGCCATCCCACCCCTTTTGGCCACTCTCACCACCCCCCCACTTCCATCACCGAGTGCTGATCATTGTCACAAATCACTGATCAACATCCGGGCTCGCTGTTTTCGGGACTTTTTTTTTAATTGAGTTCGTGTCAGTGTGGGAAAAAAATCATCCGTGTGTCCGTCCTGCAGCCGTCGAGCAGCAACACATCACTGATCGACCTCTGGCTGTTTTAATTTTTTTGTGTGGAAAGAATAAAAATATATTTTGATTTGTTGATGGGATTACATTTTTTTTCTCTTCTAAATAAAAAAAGTTTACACCAAGCACTCACACACACCTAAATAAAATTTGGTTCACATACGTTTAAACGCCACATACGTGAAAAAATGTCATCACAAACTCTGTATTCAGTGGAGGAGGCATACACTTTCTTTGCTTCCAACACTGACAGAGAGAGGATCCCATCTTCCTTTTATTTTTCTGACTTATCCTCTTCCTCAAATGATTCCAAACTGCCACGTAGGTGCCCCAGGACAGACCATGAACCAGCCCCCTTCATACTGATGCCGCATGAACCTCATCCCCCCCAAAGACTGAGCTACAGATTCCTGATTTTGTGGCGCAATCAGGAATCCAATTTGACACCACATGTCTGACAGCAAAAAAACTTTTTCAAAGTCTTTTTCTTTGAGTATTTTGTAAACCTTATGGCTAGCGAGAAAATGTTGTCACAAAGCAGCCTTTAATTTTCTAACTGGACCCCTGTAGACGCAGTAGAAATTATGATGTTTTGGGGCCTGGTTCTTCACATGGGGTTAGTGAAGAAGCCAGAACTTCGGCAATATTGGAGTGTTGACGTCTTATATAACACTCCACTGTTCCGCCTGGCCATTACCCCTAAAGTTTTGAGGCCATCCACACGTTGTTACGTTACAATGATAAATGCATGGTGTCCTCTCCAAGATGACTCCAACTTTTCAAAGTTCAGTTAAACATGGCAAGAGACAGGTAAGCCATGCAAGACACTCAAACTTGTTCCCAGGTCATGTGCATTACAAAATATATTCATCGGATGTCATTTACCTTCTAGCTGCTGCAATCGCTCATATCTACCGCCCTTTTACATGCTCTGCACTCTATCCACATAAGCACCTCTCCTATGTACAGTTTTCACTCTTCACAATCTTAAATCGCAGACTGCGGCGACCCCTAACAAAAAAACCCCAATAGTATCTCTCTCCCTCCCCTTCCCACAACTACCATATCAATAATGAGAAACATAAGTAATTGCTGGGTGAGGGTCACAGCTTTTAATTTTTTTTATATAAACATATATAACAATAAAAGGAAGCACTTTTAAAACTCACAACGGCCAGTAGCCAAATGCCCTGCAACATCTGCAGGCAAGTCAGCCTACTTAACCTCACAATTCGGTTGCTTCCTTTGTTGAAACAGCCAAGGAGGATCCCGTGTAGTCCTACACGGGACTCCGACCCCCACCCATCAAATACAACGCTTGTTCTATCCCATCTTGGAGCCCCGACAACAGGATATCTAAACAAATATCAGTGAGGTGGACACCTTCTGACCTCAAGAGAGCTGCATTGTCACCCTCCAGCTGACGATGCCTCACCACCACACCAAACTTATTCCGCACAAACTTGGACATACGTGCGTTGATGGTGCGCCTAGTCCGCTCCGCTGCCATCCCATCCCGGGCACCCTGCCACACAGCTCTGGGAACTATTTCCGACCAGACTAAAATAAGCTTGGGGAAAAATCTTGGGAACCTTTCCAAATCAGACCTCATCATGGTCAGCAGCTCAGCCACTTTGTAGGAACACAAGTCATTTCCACCAGCATGTAAAACAAATTACTGGTCCAATCACATCCCTCCCAATATCAACCACCTCCTGTAACACCTGAGGCCATCTCAGACCCCTAATACCCCTCCAATATACTTCCATACCCTGGAAACCTAAAAGTCTTCCACCAGGACGGCATTCCGCTCTCTGAGCCGCCCAGAAAATATATGAATGGCCCAAGAGCCACACCGTTGGCCTGGAACAACCTAGAAATAAAAGAAAAACAGATTAATTAATAAATCCGGTCTGATATACCTGGAATAACAAGCGGAGCTCCACCGTCCAATCCTTTTCACCTCCGACTCTGATAAACCCGCTTTTGCAGCCTCAGTAGTGACCCCTATGCGAAAGGAGTGTGTACCATATTCTCCAGCAGAAACCCCCGATGCCTGTAAGCCCTTACGAAAGATAGACTGAAATTGAAATTTAGTCAACGGGGACCCATCCGCATGCGCGAGGAAAAATTTACCGCTACTTCTGAATTCCAAGTAACATAAAACTGTCTTAACCGGGCAAACTGGGCCTGAGACTGAGTTTACCAAAATCCAAGCTCACCTCCCTGAAGGATCTGTTTTTGACCTGCGAATACAGAGACGAATCGCATCCCCAACTACCACCACATCCTCCCACAATAAACCTCTGTCTGAACTAGCTTTTGATATAGGAACTAATTCGTTGATACGTAATGCGCCAAAATACAAGATTACATACAGCAGAAAATAGGGAAACTTCAGATTGAGAAGAGCAACTAACAGAGGTAAATGACACCAGCTTGTGTAATAAAGCAATAGAAATGGGTCGCCTACTTTCTTTGCAGGGTTGGGCTCTTTTCCACCCTTTTAAAGACTGTCTGATAATAAAAGACTTTGTGACATCCGGCCAACCTAGTAGCTGAAAATAAAAAGCCAAACCCGATAGACGTTTGTTGAGCCGAAAAACCAGAAATCCCAGACTGCAACATTAACATCAAAAATTCAACTGTTACGTCCAGTCTGTCCTCGCAGCACGAGTGAACTGGTCTCCCCTTGATCAAACGACACCACTCAACCCAAGACTTACCGTATGATTGCCACGTAGAGGGGGCTACTGACGAACGGACCACTGACATCAACTGTTGGCTACAATGTCCCATAGGGAAGAAGGGCAAAGCAATCCTACCGGGTGGGCACTGGGGAGAAGCTCTCTGAAGACCTGCCAATTGAAACGCGACAAAGCATCAGCAATATCATTTTCCACTCCTGGAACGTGTCGAGCCCGAAACCAAATGTTCTTATTTAAACATACAAGGACCAGGTGGCGAAGAAGGCTAAGAACTGGAGGAGAGGATGAAGACAAGCGATTTATACAATGGTCCACGCTGAGATTATCACATCAGAAACATATTTTTCCCCTTACGTCCCTCAGGACAGCACAATGGAGGATGTCCTCCCTTGACCTATAGCGGGACAGGATCACAGAGAGGTTAAAAGGCCCACCCACCTCCACCCTCCAGTGTTTTTCCTGTCCCTACAGGGGACGGTTGTATGAGAGGTTGCTCCAGGAGTGGAGCGAAGATAGAAGGTGGACGTTTTACAAGATCCAGGGGGATTGTGCTGCTGGATCCAATCCTTCCCCCTGTCAAGTAGCACCGGGCTGAAACTCTCCTAGGGGGAGTACCTCAGTCACAAAGACCAGTGAGTGGATGAAGCTCCTGGTAGAGCCGCTTCCTCCTTAGTGGAGGCTCTGACACTGGCCGGCATTCCAGCGCAAGATACCGGAAGTTGTGCGGTGCCATGGCGCTTCTGGTGACGTCAGGGCGCCGGAGCTTGAGGCCAGCGTGCGTTCCATGGTTGAACGCGGAGGTGCAGAACGAGACAGGCAACAGACAGGTTTCCTGGATCTCGGAGGGCACAAGAGAGGAAATCACTGGCAGTAATGCAGCATTCCTGGTGGGACGCCGCTTCCCTCCATACTGGGCTCTCGGCGTTTCCAGCTCCCCCTGTCTTTCTAGCAGGTATGGAGCCAGCACAGGTGAGTGCATCATGGAATGTGTTGATGGCCTAGGCCTCTGGACTGATGCTAGTCTCATGCCTTTGTGCCGAAGCTGAAGCATAGAGCCTCATATGCTGAGGTGTGTTTCACATGTATGCAGTCAGGCCTTGGACCTCTAAGCTATAATAAGGCCATATGTCCAGGCTACATCTCATGATTTGACTTCAGTTAAGTTACAACTTAATTACTCCATCCATAGGAGGGCTCATAGTGTTAATGCAGCACATCGTCTCCATGAACACTGCTCTCCAGCTGTGGGGCATTAATTAGCTCCTTCGGGTGGGGTCAATCTGACAAATGAGAACTACTATTCAGGCTGGAGATTTATCTGGAACTCTGAGAGTTTGCTCTCTTGGCTCTAACTGGGACCTGGTCTCTTGTTTGGACACCTTCAAGCATGGTATAGCAGTTGTACTGCAGCATAGTGCTTCTATGCATCATATTGAGTGCCTCTGCATCATATTGAGTGCCTCTGTGCATCATATTGCATCAGAGTGCGACATCATAGCGCTTCATAGTGCCTTTGTGTCATGTTACATTATATATCATATTGCATTATTGTTCCTCAATGCATCTTATTGAGTGCCTCTGTGCATTGTACTGCATCATAGTGCCTCTATTCATCATATTGAGGGCCTCTGTGCATTATATTGAGTGCCGCTGTGCATCATATTGCATCAGAGTGCGACATCATAGCGCTTCATAGTGCTTTTGTGTCATGTTACATCATATATCATATTACATCATTGTTCCTTAATGCATCTTATTGAGTGCCTCTGTGCATTGTGCTGCATCATAGTGCCTCTATTCATCATATTGAGTGCCCCTGTGCATTGTGCTGCATCATAGTGCCTCTATTCATCATATTGAGTGCCCCTGTGCATTGTATTGCATCATAGTGCCTCTATTCATCTTATTGAGTGTCCCTGTGCATTGTGCTGCATCATAGTGCCTCTATTCATCATATTGAGTGCCCCTGTGCATTGTATTGCATCATAGTGCCTCTATTCATCTTATTGAGTGCCTCTGTGCATTGTGCTGCATCATAGTGCCTCTATTCATCATATTGAGTGCCCCTGTGCATTGTGCTGCATCATAGTGCCTCTATTCATCATATTGAGTGCCTCTGCGCATTGTACTGCATCATAGTGCCTCTTTTTCATCATATTGAGTGCCTCTGGGCATCATATTGAGTGCCTCTGTGCATCATATTGCATCAGAGTGCGACATTATAGCGCTTCATAGTGCCTTTGTGTCATGTTACATCATATATCATATTTCATCATTGTTCCTCAATGCATCTTATTGAATGCCTCTGTCCATTGTACTGCATCATAGGGCCTCTATTCATCATATTGAGTGCCCCTGTGCATTGTACTGCTTCATAGTGCCTCTATTCATCATATTGAGTGCCCCTGTGCATTGTATTGCATCATGGTGTCTCTATTCATCATATTGATTGCCCCTGTGCATTGTACTGCATCATAGTGCTTCATAGTGCCTTTGTGTCATATTACATCATATATCATGTTGTCTCTATGCATCATATTGAGTGCCTCTGTGCACCATATTGCATCAGAATGCTTCATAGTGCCTTTATGGGTTATATTACATCATTTATCAGATTCCATCATTGTTCCCCTATGCATCATATTGAGTGCTTCTGGGCATCGTATTGCATCATAGTGTCTCTATGCATCATATTAAGTGCTTCTGGGCATCGTATTGCATCATAGTGCCTCTAGACTTCATATTGATTCTATGCATCATATTGAGTGCCTCTGTACATCACTTTGTATCATAGTGTCTCTATGTGTCATATTACATCAGGGTGCCTTTGGGCATCATAGTACTTCATAGTACCTCTATGCATTATATTATATAGTTCTACATAGTACTTCTATGCATCATATTACATCATTTTGCATCAGGGTGCATCTTGGTGTTTCATAGTGCCTTTGTGCAGCAGATTGCATCATGTTGCTTTATAGTGCCTCTATGCATCAGGTTGCATCAAGGTCCATCATTCTGCATGGGTGTCTTTCTGCATTATATTGCATTATATTACATCATAGTGTCTTTGTGCATCAAGGTGCATCATAGTGTCTATGCCTCATAGTGTCTTTCTGCATTACATTGCTTTATATTTCATCATAGTACATCATATTGCATCATAGTGTCTTTCTACATTATATTGCATCATATTACATCATAGTGTCTTTCTGCTTCGTATTGCTTCATAGTGTCTGTATGAATTGTACTGCATCATAGTGGCTGGGTGCATTTTATTGCATCATACTGCATCATAGTCTTTCTGCATTATATGCATCAGGTTGTGGGTCCGCGGGGACTGGGTTCTCTCCCTTCGGTATCACCCTGTCATTGGGAATTTGTTTGCTGTGGACTGTGTCTGTGGCTTTGTGTGTGGCCCCTTCTCATGTACAGCACCATGGAATTGATGCCGCTGTAATAATATTGCATCATAGTGTTTCTGTGCATATTGCATCATAATGCTTCAGTGCCTCGAGACGTGTCATTCGTGTGTTATATTACCTCAGTGCTTCATAGTACATCGGACATTGTGGGTTTGTGCCTCTGGCTTAGACCTTCTGACTGGTGCCTTATTGCATGGCCGCACAGTGTATGGTCGGCCCACCACTTCACATTTGTCTCGGGCCAACTCTGGTTATAGAGTCCTTATATTTAGAACCCAGGTCCAGCTTCGGTTGCTTCATTCTTTGCAACTAGGCTTAGCTGGATGTTCAGCTATGCCTAAATTGGCCTAGTAACTTAGCTTTTCTTCAGGATTGGAACAGAACTCTCAAGTGAGTTACTGCCTTGAGGATTAAAGGCAAGTCTCTTCCATAGTTGGTTTTAAAGGGAGACAGACGTTTTTGGGCTCATCCTGTAAGTGGACATACTACTGTACTGAAAGCAGGAAATCTCATGAAGTGAGGAGGAAACCTTCCCGTCTCCACATATGGCAGTCGGACTAGTGTCTTTGATCAACACCCGGTAAACAGATTCTTGACCCCTAAATCCGTTGTATTACGTTTACCAGGGTCGGCATTATTGCCTTTGTACTTTATGGCAAATCGGCGGCACTGTCATGTGGCAGAAGATCTCATACCCACTGCTTGTACAGCAGTCAGGGCTCCTAATGTAAGAGAATCTGTATCCAGGTCTCTTACAGTTAAGGCCTCATAGTCCTTCTGACTCACAGTAAAAAATCTCCATCTCGAGAGGAAGGAAACTACTTCCCTCTAGTTTTAAAATATGGTTCCTCCCACCAGGGCAGTCGGGGTGTATAAACATCTCTAAGAAAGTTGCCTTTTACGATATAATATATAAATAATTTGGCACATACTGTATATATAATGTCGTAGCTAATAACTCATATAGAGACAGTCAAATATCCTGTGTCAAAGGATTTTTACCAACATCCCCCCCCCCCCCCACACCGCTTACTGTCATCTTTTCCAGAGTCCAGACTCCCCGTGTCTAACTTCAGTAAAGCAAGAGTGGTGTTCCATATCTTCCTTTTAACACTCCTACTGAGAAGCCCAATGTTGGTACTAGCAGGAGATATTACCTGCCAGATGGAGTATTTCCTTAGTTACAATAATATCCAACTCTTACTGGGGGTTGAGACTTCTAAGGTTTTGGAGTAGACATGATCTCCAGAATGAGTAGGGTACATACATCCCAATGCTCTGCCATTTTCCATGTACTAACTGTTATTTGGCTTGATCTTTCAGCAGTCCAGGGTCTCTGTCCTGCAGGTCTCCTCGTAGTATGGTAAGCCGGTCTCTAACCAAGGTTTAATCTGAGCCCAGGAGGACCAATGAAGGAACAGTCCCGTGTTGTTAAGCACATCCAGCCGATTACTGGTCTGTACAGTCCTCATCGTGTGGTGATTGTAACTATCACAATATTTTGGCTGGGCAATAAGATTTTTAAGGCTATTCTGTGGCTGCGGTGTCTATATCTATCACAATAACTGTAAATTTCTGCGGTTCATTAGTGGTATTGGGGTACAACGGCTGTGTTTCACTCTCCGTCTCTGCGGCATATCTGGTTTACCACATTCATACTGGAATTGGCCATTATAAACATATATCGGACACTCACTACTGTGATTATCTTTACGAATTTCTTTAGATATCTATATTTCTTTTGATCTTTCAGATCATTTTTATATCTAGCCTGGTTCTTATCTGGGACTTTTGTCCTTGAGCTTCTGTTCCCACCCTGGGATGTTTCTTTGGTATTCTCCATTGTGCTGTCCTGAGGGACGTAAGGGAAAAGGAAATTAGACCTACCGGTAATTCTTTTTCCAGGTAGTCCCTCAGGACAGCACCCTTAATTCCCTCCCTTATGTTTCTCTTTAGGATTGCAAGGATCAATCTTTGGTGGATGGTCCATCGAGTTGCCAAGGCTAGAGATATAGAAGAAGCTGTTCAATGGTTTCTTACATACGCGTTTGTAAGGGCGCGTTTAGACCATTTCCTGCCATCCTTCGGTGGTACTTTGAAAAAACACTGGAGGGTGGAGGTGGGTGGGGCCTTTTAACCTCTCTGTGATCCTGTCCCGCTATAGGTCAAGGAGGACATCCTCCATTGTGCTGTCCTGAGGGACTACCTGGAAAAAGAATTACCGGTAGTCTAATTTCCTTTTTTGTTGGTAAACTGAGTACCCCATATCTCCACTGCTGCTACAATGGGGAAAAGTTCCAATAGCGTAAGGTTTTTGCAAAACCCTTGTGATTTCCACGACTCTGGCCATGCGGCCGCACACCACTGATCTCCAAAAATGGTGCCGAAACCAGCCGACCCGGCAGCATCTGAAAATAATTTTAACTCCTGGCTCGTAATTTCTGAAGACATAAAACAATTACGGCCGTTGAATGACATCAAAAATGTTTTCCAAACCTCCAAATCCGCCCGTAAACTTCTTGTTATCCTGATTTTATGACCAGGGAGGGAAGCCCCTCTAGTCGCCAACGACAAACGCCTTGAAAAGACCCTACCCATTGGCATGACTTTACAGGCAAAAACCAAGAGTCCGAGTAAGGATTGCATTTGTTGTAGGGTAACTTTTTTAACGGAACAAAAACCTTCAATCATGCACATCAATTTCTTCACTTTTTCGATGGGCAAGCGATAAACCATGTTCACAGTGTCGATTTCAATACCTAAGAACGACAGGGTCGTAACTGGACCGACCGTTTTTTTCCGCAGATAACGGGACCCCAAACTGATGAGCTATATCCTTGAAAAAATTCAATAACTGCAAACACACAGCTGAATCAGTTGGTCCCACAAACAGAAAATCGTCCAAGTAGTGTGTGACAGACCTGAAACCCGTTCCCGATCTAACAACCCAATCCAAAAAGGAACTGAAGAGTTCAAAATAATAACAAGATATGGAACAACCCATCGGGAGGCACATGTCGTAATAATAACCATCATCCACCTGACATCCCAAAAGGTGAAAACAGTCAGGGTGAACTGGTAAGAGGCGGAAGGCGGATTCGATATCAGACTTTGCCAGGAGGGCGCTGGCGCCAGCCTGGCGGATCAAGGCTACCGCCCTGTCAAACGAAACGTATGATACCGATGCGTCCTCCGAAGAAATTCCATCATTAACAGACTCACCCTTGGGGTAGGATAAATGGTGTATAAGACGAAAAGTGCCAGGTTCCTTTTTTGGAACTAAACCCAAAGGGGAAACTCTGAAGTTCCAAAAAAGGAGTGTTGAATGGACCCGCAATCCTGCCTAACTTCACTTCTTTGTCGATCTTCTCGCGCAAAACGTCGGGGTTGTCCCGGGCAGATTTCAAATTAGCGGCAAACGAAGGGGACCTACTAAATTTGAAAGGAATAAAAAACCCATATGAAAAACCAAACCGAATTTGACCCGCCGCATCTTTATTGGGGTACCGGTGTAGCCAAGGGGCCATCGCGGATACGCTCACCGGGGACCTTATTATCCCTGCTTTCAGTAGAGGCAGGCTTGACTGGCAGTTTGTTCATGGGCGGGGACAGCGGGCCGCGGGATGAGCTCCTCCACAGGAGGAGCATTCATGTTTATATTTGCATAACCCAAAAAAGCTGCAGTGTCCTTCATTGAATAACCAGCAGGCTCCCGGTCTCTGGACGACCACTGAGTTATGACCTGCTGTTGTGGGGTGACTAGTGGCCGCTGTTGGAAAGGAGGGCTGTTTTTGAGAAAGCATTAACCTGATCCACACGTCCGTAGCCTTAACCCCCCAACCTATTTCAGGCTGCAGGGCCAGCCGCCTCCGTAACTCCTCATCATAACGCCACCAGGCGGAACCGCCGTGGGCCTTGTAAGAAGTGTAAATCATATCCTGATAAATGAACAAATCAGAACACCGTTCCGGATGTTTTTGGCCCATGACACAGCCCAAAACCGCAAAAGCCTGTAACCAATTACTCATGGTTTTTGCGACCTTCTGTCTGCTCCTATCAAAAGGCCTCTCATTTAGTCTCCTTTCCTTATCGACCGTATGCTGGTCCACCAATACTAATGACCATATATCTATATAATCATTTGACCATATTTTATTCTTGGTTTCGGTATCTAAATGAGAACCAAGTGGGCTAAAACCACAATAAAGGGAATCTTTAAATATACTGGCAAGCAGTGGCTCGACTATACTTCCTGAGATCCTTTGCTTTACTTGTGTATTACCAACCGGTGTTGAAAACTGCTCAATCAAAGCCCTAAGGGCCGGTAAAAGATCGGAATTGTCCGTTTTTCCTGCAAAAGAAAATCTGCACTCACCCACTTCTGCCACAGGAGGAGGGACTCCACTTGAAGGAGGAACTCCGGCACCTGGACTGACATCTGGATGAGTGAGGGCCAGGCTGGCAGCCCTGGATGGAGCTCTCGGCTCGGCCAGGCTGGATGCCCTAGCTGTAGCTCTCAGCTCTCGCCACGAGAACGATGCCGATAATCGGGACTCGCCGATGCGCTGGAAGACTCCGAAGTTGACGGAGAGCGCCATCTTGAGGACGGTGACCTGCGACCCCTCCTGTGAGATCTAGACCTCCGACGCGCATGTGTGGAACGCTTGCTACGCCGGCGTGAGGAGCGGTGTCCATAATGGTGATGGGATGAAGTTGAAGAGGACACACTTGAACCACGGCGACTACGCCTATTCGGTTCAACCACCTTATATGTGGCAGTTGCCAGAACAGGAGCTACGCCTTGAGGCACAGCGGGAGCCAAATCGCCCCCTAAAACCACATTACTGACAGCAGCCATGCCAGAAACAGCACGATCAGACAGGGAGGGGGCACACTAAGAGTTTGCTGCATGCTCACTGAAACAGGCTCTGGTGTGTCCTCTGAGGAGGCAGAGGTACTGCCTCTAGAACCCCATCTGCACACTATATGGGAGCTGCACTGAATAGGGCAGTGGTGAAGGGGTTACAGTTGGTGGCACAGTAATGCTCCTACCCTGCTGTGCACGCTGACATGTGAGGGAAGGCTGGGCTGAGATAAAGTGGGCGGAGCCACACTCTGTCCGGCCCGAGTGTATAGCCACTGACTTGGCAGGCAGCGGAGCAGAGAGTGTGGCCAGGGGGACAGTGACCGGATCCCCCCGTCTGCTCGGCGTGCACTAAAGCGCCCGGCAGACGAAGGGAAATCCTCAGCAGCTGCAGGCTGAGCAACCATTGCCATAACAGGGGGAAGAGCTATAGCGCTATGACTCGCAGGGGCGGAGCCACCGCACTATGACTCACAGGGGCGGAGCCACAGCAGACGGAGCTGTGGAGGATGGGAACACTTTGCTTTTCCGGCACCCACGTGACCGCGCGCCAGGGAAAGCAGAAGAGGTAATGGGGGAAGGGCTGAGACGGGCAGGAAGGCGGGAACGCCTCACGGACCGCTGGCCTCCTGACATCGGAGCAGCAGGAGTTGGGAGATAGGCACTAAGCCCTGAGATCAGGTCCTGCACCCACTGCTCACCCTCCTGCGAAGCCCTAGCACGCAGCAAGTCCAACACGGGATCAGCCATTCTCTCTCTCTCTCTCTTTCTTCACCAGACAGTGCAGACAAGCACCTCCGGGACCCAAAGGGAAAGAGGAGGATCCTCGCCGCTGCTGCCCTCAAATACACAGGTATTGCCGGGGGGGCTGACATATCCCGAACGTTGCCCATTGGCCTGTGTAACACGGACCAAACCACCATAAACCCATAGAGGGGAAGGGGGGGAGTTAAAACCTGACTGTATAGTTTGTGATGGAGGAGGGGCACCGCAGTCAGTGGCACATTCCTTAAACAGTGAAACAGTGTTGTGCCATCCATTGATCCATTTGCTGCCACCATACAACATGAGACTCACAAATCACTCAACCATCTGCTCATTCATTCTATTTTCCTTCTAGTCACTGGAGATATCTCGCCCAGCACCGGCCCTTATTGTAACAGTACATTTAACCCCTCCCCCGTTACACTCATAAACCCGAAAATCTCATTAATGTTCCTTGCATGCCTTTTGTCTTTAACTGTGCCCTATTGAACTCACGGTCAGCATGTAACAAACTTCTACATCCATGAATTTTTCCTTTCAAATTCCCTAAACCTTCTGGCTCTTACTGATACCTAGATCCAGCATTCGGACACGACTACCACTGCTGCTCATATGATGGCATAAATTTTTAACATGCTGCCAGACCTGACAACAGACCAGGTGGAGGTGTTGGTCTGCAAAAAGTACTTTTCAGTTATACCCCAAGTACCATCACTAATATTTCCTTCTTTTGAGGTACATGCTGTCAGACTATCGACCCTTCTTCCTCAAGTAGCGTTTGTGTATTGCCCTCCGGGTCCCTCCTATCAGTTCCTGGATCACTTTGCCACCTGGCTCCCACAGATCCTATCCTGTGACATCTCTACCCTCATGGGAGACTTTAACCCCTTCATGACCCAGCCTATTTTGACCTTAAAGACCTTGCCATTTTTTACAATTCTGACCAGTGTCCCTTTATGAGGTAATAACTCTGGAACGCTTCAACGGATCCTGGCGATTCTGAGATTGTTTTTTCGTGACATATTGGGCTTCATGTTAGTGGTAAATTTAGGTCGATAATTTTTGCGTTTATTTGTGAAAAAAATGGAAATTTGGCGAAAATTTTGAAAATTTCGTAATTTTCAAATTTTGAATTTTTATTCTGTTAAACCAGAGAGTTATGTGACACAAAATAGTTAATAAATGACATTTCCCACATGTCTACTTTACATCAGCACAATTTTGGGAACAACATTTTTTTTGTTAGGAAGTTATAAGGGTTAAAAGTTGACCAGCGATTTCTCATTTTTACAGCAAAATTTACAAAACCATTTTTTTTAGGGACCACCTCACATTTGAAGTCACTTTGAGGGGTCTATATGGCAGAAAATACCCAAAAGTGACACCATTATAAAAACTGCACCCCTCAAGCTACTCAAAACTACATTCAAAAAGATTATTAACCCTTCAGGTGTTTCACAGGAACTAAAGAAACGTGGAAGGAAAAAATGGACATTTTAATTTTTCCAACAAAAATTTTCTTTTAGCATCAATTTTTTCATTTTTACATGGGCAACAGGATAAAATAGATCCTAAAATTTGTTGGGCAATTTCTCCTGAGTAAACAGATACCTCATATGTGGTCATAAACCACTGTATGGGCGCACAGCAGGGCTCAGAAGGGAAGCAGCGCCATTTGACTTTTTGAATGGAAAATATGCTAGAATATTTAGCGGTTGCCGTGTCGCATTTGGAGAGTCCCTGTGTGCCTAAACATTGGAGCTCCCCCACAAGTGACCCCATTTTGGAAACTAGACCCCTAAGGATCTTATCTAGATGCATAGTGAGCACTTTGAACCCCCAGGTGCTTCACAAATTGATCCGTAAAAAAAAGAAAGTACTTTTTTTTCACAAAAATTTTCTTTTAGACTCAGTTTTTTCATTTTCACATGGGCAACAGGATAAATTGGATCGTAAAATTTATTGGGCAATTTCTCCTGAGTACACAGATACCTCATATGTGGTCATAAACCACTGTTTGGGCGCACAGCAGGGCTCAGAAGGGAAGGAGCGCCATTTGACTTTTTGAATGGAAAATATGCTGGAATATTTAGCGGTTGCCATGTCGCATTTGGAAAGTCCCTGTGTGCCTAAACATTGGAGCTCCCCCACAAGTGACCCCATTTTGGAAACTAGACCCCCCAAGGAACTTATCTAGATGCATATTGAGCACTTTGAACCCCCAGGTGCTTCACGGAAGTTTATAAACGCAGAGCCGTGAAAATAAAAAATCCTTTTTTTTTCTCAAAAAATGATATTTTGGCCCTCTATTTTTTATTTTCACAATGGTTACAGGAGAAATTGGACCCCAAAAGTTGTTGTCCAGTTTGTCCTGAGTACTCTAGTACCCCATATGTGGGGGGGAACCACTGTTCGGGCACACATTGGTGCTCGGAAGGGAAGTAGTAACGTTTTGAAATGCCGACTTTGATGGAATGGTCTGCGGGCGTCATGTTACGTTTGCAGAGCCCCTGATGTGCCTAAACAGTAGAAACTCCCCACAAGTGACCACATTTTGGAAACTAGACCAAGCAAAGAACTTATCTAGATGTGTGGTGAGCACTTTGAACCCCCGAGGGATACACAGAAGTTTATAACGCCCGGGCATGAAAATAAAAAAATCATATTTTTTCCACAAACATGATCTTTAGTCCCCAATTTTTTTATTTTCCCAAGGGTAACAGGAGAAATTAGACCCCAAAAGTTGTTGTCCAATTTGTCCTGAGCACGCTGATATCCCATATATGGGAGAAAACTACTGTATGGGCACACGTCGAGGCTCGGAAGGGAAGTAGTGACGTTTTGAAATGCCGACTTGATAGAATGGTCTGCTGGCGTCATGTTACGTTTGCAGAGCCCATGATGTGCCTAAACAGTAGAAACCCCCCAAGTGACCCCATTTTGAAAACTAGATCCCCCAAGGAACTCCTCTAGATGTGTGGTAAGCACTTTGAATCTCCAAGTTCTTCAGAGAAGTTTATAATGCAGAGCCGTGAAAATAAAAAATCATTTTTTTTCCACAAAAATAATTTTTTAGTCCCCAATTTTTTTTCCCCAATGTTAACAGGAGAAATTAGACCCCCAAAGTTGTTGTGCAATTTTTCCCGAGTACGCTGATACCCCATATGTGGGGGTAAACCACTGTTTGGGCATACCACGGGGCTTGGAATAAAGGGAGTACTGTTTGACTTTTTGAACGCAAAATTTGCAGGAATCAATGGTGGCGCCATGTCGCGTATGGAGACCCCCTGATGTGCCTAAATAGTGGAAACCCCTCAATTCTAACTCCAACCCTAACCCCAACCCTAACCCCAACACACCCCTAACCCTAATACAAACCTTAACCATAACCCTAACCCCAACACACCCCTAACCCTAATCCCAACTCTAACCATAAACCTAACCACAAGCCTAACCCTAATCCCAACCCTAAACCCAAAACACCCCTAACACTTATCCTAATTCCAACCCTAACCCAAATTCCAACCCTAACCCAAATTCCAACCCTAACCCAAATTCTAACCATAACCCTAATTCTAACCCTAATGCTAACCCTAACCCTAGTTCTAACCCTAACCCTAAGGCTGGGTTCATATTGTGATTTACCAGCCCGTTCAACACGTAGCGTTGACGGGCTGGTAACGGTATAGCATAACGCGATCGCGTTATGCTATACCCGCTAGCGCAGATGAATCAGCAGATGATTCATCTGTGCTAGCGGTGACGGAGCCCAGACGCTGCAGCCCGTGTCCGAGGCTCCGTCACTGAATGACGGCACGTCGCGAACGCATGCCGCTTATCAGCATGCGTTGCGATGCGCACACAAATGGGGTGAATGGCAGCGTTAACGGACTGCGTTACACCGCGTTATACCGTGGTGAAACGCAGTCCATCTAACGGACTGCCATAATGCAATATGAACCCAGCCTAACCCTAACGCCCCGTGCACACGTTGTAGTTTTTTTCTAAAATCCGCAGGTAAAATGACCTGCGTTTTACCTGCGTATTTAGCGCGGATTTTTCCCTGCGGTTTTACACCTATAATGGAATAGGTGTAAAACTGCTGCGGAATCCACACAAAGAATTGACATGCTGCGGATTTAAAACCGCAGCAAATCGCGCTGAAAAATCCGCAGCATGTGCACAGCGTTTTTTTTTTTACCATTTATTTGCATTGTACTGTACATGGTTTCTGGATCTGCTGTGGATCCGCAACGCCAAATCTGCAGCAAAATCCGCCGCGGATCCGCAGCAAAATACGCCGCGGATCCGCAGCAAAATACGCCGCGGATCCGCAGCAAAATACGCCGCGGATCCGCAGCAAAATAAGCTAACGTGTGCACAGGGCCTAATAGGAAAAAAAAAAAAAAATCTTTATTTTTTTTTATTTGTCCCTACCTATGATAAAGGGGGGGTTCATTTACTTTTTTTATTTTGATCACTGTGACAGTTTATCACAGTGATCAAAATAAATTTTTGGACACTGGGGGGCGCACTGCGCATGCGCCGGCCGGGGGCGCACTGCGCATGCGCCCGCCATTTTCCAAGATGGCGGCGCCCATGAAGAGGCCCGGGCGGACGCCGAGACCGATCCAGGGACATCGGTGGATCGGGAGAGGTGAGTAGGGTGGTCGGAAGGTTAGGGGGGGGATCGGAAGGTGGGGGCACCGGAGCAAAGGAGGAGGGGAGCTGTTAGTGACGGCGGTGACCGATCGCTGCCATCTTTCGGTGGCGGCGGCCGATCGCTGCCGTGACTACGTGTGAGGGGGACAGGGCTCGGTGTCCAGCCATGGCAGATGCTATTGCAGCATCGGCCATGGCTGGATTGTAATATTTCACCAATTAAATTGGTGAAATATTACAGATTGCTCTGATTGGCTGTTTCACTTTTAACAGCCAATCAGAGCGATCGTGGCCACGGGGGGGTTAAGCCAACCCCCCTGTGGTGAAGCACAAAGGGTCCTGTGCCGGCGGGTCGGGTGACCTTTGAGTGACCCCGGTCTCCCGGCCCGCAGGAACGGGATCCTTTCATGACACAGGGTATGCGTCATAGGTCGGATTGGCACCGACTTTCATGACGCATACGCTGTGTCAAAGGTCGGGAAGGGGTTTAATATACCTATTGGTGATCCCCCGCTCCCTATCTGCCACTTGCCTTTTATCTTAACCTCTTTCAGCCTTTCACAGATTTACGAACTCTCCTATTCATGAAGAAGGGAATACTGTGACTTGATCTTCTCCCGGCTATACTCAGTTCATGATTTTGCTAACTCCCCTCTCCCACTCTGACTACAACCTTCCTTCTCTGTCAAGAACTGTCACCCTGCTTAGGACATCCACACTTATAGAAATATACATGCCATTAACCCCTTCACCCCCAAGGGTGCTTTGCACGTTAATGACCGGGCAAATTTTTACAATTCTGACCACTGTATCTTTATGAGGTTATAACTCTGGAACGCTTCAACGGATCTTCGCGATTCTGAGATTGTTTTCTCGTGACATATTGTACTTCATGATAGTGGTAAAATTTCTTCGATATAACTTGCGTTTATTTTTGAAAAAACCGCAAATATGGCGAAAATTTTTGCGATTTTCAAACTTTAAATTTTTATTCCCTTAAAACAGAGAAATATGTCACAAAAAATACTACTTTACATCAGCACAATTTTGGAACCAATTTTTTTGTCAGGAAATTATAAGGGTTAAAAGTTGACCAGCGATTTCTCATTTTTACAACAAAATTTACAAAGCCATTTTTTTAGGGACCACCTCACATTTGAAGACACTTTGAGGGGTCTATATGGCAGAAAACACCCCAAAGTGACACCATTCTAAAAACTGCACCCCTCAAGGTACTCAAAACCACATTCAATAAGTTTATTAACCCTTCAGGTGCTTCACAGGAGCTGAAGCAACGTGGAAGGAAAAAATTAATATTTAACTTTTTAGTCACAAAAATGATCTTTTACAAACTTTTTATTTTCACAAGGGTAAAAGGAGAAAATGGACAGATAAAGTTGTTGTGCAATTTCTCCTGAGTACGCCAATACCCCATATGTGGGGGAAAACCACTGTTTGGATGCACGGCCGATCTCGGAAGGGAAGGAGTGCCATTTGACTTTTTCAAACCAAAATTGGCTGGAATTGAGATTGGACGCCATGTCGCGTTTGGAGAGCCCCTGATGCGCCTAAACAGTGGAAACCCCCCACAAGTGACACCATTTCGGAAACTAGACCCCCTATGGAACTTATCTAGATCTGTTGTGAGCAATTTGAAACCCCAAGTGTTTCACAAAAGTTTATAATGCCTGTTTGTGAAAAAAAAAAAACAATTTCCCACAAAAATGATTTTTTATTCCCCAATTTTTGATTTTTCCCAAGAAAATTGGACCCTAAAACTTGTTGTCCAATTTGTCCTGAGTACGCTGATACCCCATTGTGGGGGGGGGGAAACTGTTTGGGCACACGTCAGGGCTTGGAAAGGAAGTAATAACGTTTTGGAATGCAGACGTTGATGGGGTCATGTTCCGTTTGCAGTGCCCCAGATGTGCCTAAACAGTGGAAACCCCCCACAAGTGACCCCATTCTGGAAACTAGACCCCCTAAGAAACTTATCTAGATCTGTGGTGAGCACTTTGAACCCACAAATACTTTACACAAGTTTATAATGCCCGGGCATGAAAATAAAAAATCCTATTTTTTTCCCACAAAAATATCTTTTAGTCACCAATTTTTTATTTTCCCAAGGGTAACAGGAGAAATTGGACCACAAAAGTTGTTGTCCAATTTGTCCGGAGTACGCTGATACCCCAAATGTTGGGGGTAACCACTATTTGGGCGCACGGCAGAGCTCGGAATGAAAGGAGCACCATTTGACTTTTTCCAACCAAAATTGGCTGGAATTGAGATTGGACGCCATGTTGCATTTGGATAGCCCCTGTTGTGCCTAAACATTGGAAACCCCCCACAAATGACCCCATTTTGGAAACTAGACCACCCAAAGAACTGATCTAGATATGTGGGGAGAACTTTGAACCCCCAAGTGCTTCACAGAAGTTTATAACGTAGAGCCATAAAAATAAAAAAAAATATAATTTTTTTCAGCAAAAATTATATTTTCACCCCAATTTTTTTCCCAAGGGTAACAAGAAATTAGACCCCAAGAGTTATTTTGCAATTTGTTCTGAGTACCCTGATACCCGATATGTGGGGGTAAGCTACTGTTTGCGCGCATGGCAGAGGTCAGAAGGGAAGGAGCACCGCTTTACTTTTTCAACTCAGAATTGGCTGGAATTGAGATCAGACGCCATGTCACATTTGGAGAGCCCCTGATGTGGAAACAGTGTGACAGTGGAAACCCCCCCAATTCTAACTCCAACCGTAACCCCAACACACCCCTAACTCTAATCATAACCCTAACACACCCCTAACCCTAATTCTAACTTTAGCCCCAACCCTAACTTTAGCCCCAACCCTAACCCTAATTGGAAAATGGAAATAAATACATTTTTTTAATTTTATCATTTTTCCCTAACTAAAGGGGTGATAAAGGGTGGTTTGATTTACTATTTATAGCTGGTTTTTATGATTGGCAGCTGTCACGCTAAAAGACGATTTTATTGCAAAAAATAGTTTTTGCATCACCACATTTTGGGAGCTATAATTTTTGCATATTTTGGCCCACAGAGTCATGTGAGGTCTTATTTTTTGCGGCACGAGTTGACGTTTTTATTGGTACCATTTTTGGGCACGTGACATTTTTGATCACTTTTTATTACAATTTTTGGGAGGTTAGAATGAAAAAAAATCAGCAATTGATGAATTTCTTTTGGGGGGGCGTTTATACCGTTCCGCGTGTGGTAAAATTGATAAAGCAGTTTGTCTTCGGGTCAGTACGATTACGGCGATACCTCATTTATATCATTTTATTAATGTTTTGGAGCTTTTATACAATAAAAACAATTTTATATAAAAAATAATTATTTTTGCATCGCTTTATTCTGTGAGCTATAACTTTTTTATTTTTTCGCTGATGCTGTATGGTGGCTCGTTTTTTGTGGGACAAGATGACGTTTTCAGCGGTACTATGTTTATTTATATCGGTCTTTTTGATCACGTGTTATTCCACTTTTTGTTCGGTGGTGTGATGACAAAGCATTGTTTTTTGCTTTGTTTTTATTTTTTAAGGGGTTTACTAAAGGGGTTAACTAATGGGTCAGTTTTATAGGGCGGGTCGTTACGGACGCGGCGATACCAAATATGTGTACTTTTATTGTTTTGTTTTTTTTATTTACATGAAGAAATGAATTTATTGGGGAATATTATTTTTTTTTTAAGATTTTTTTTAACTTTTTTTTATTTTTTTTACTTTTTTACTTTGTCCCAGGGTAGGACATCACTGTATAATACCAGATCGCTGGTGTGACAGTACTCTGTCACACCAGCGATCGCTCTGGCATCGCTGCAGGCTTCTCAGTGCCTGCTCTCAGCAGGCACTGAGGAAGCCGCCTCCCTGCAGGACCCGAAAGGACCCCGGCGCCATCTTGGATCCGGGGTCCTGCAGGGAGGAGGGACCTTCGGAACAGTGCGATACATCGTGCTGTTCTGAGGGTCTCGGGAGCGCGCAGGGAGCCCCCTCCCTGCGCGATGCTCCCCTTTGCCCCCAGTACACCGCGATCATGTTTGATCCGTGACCGCTCCTGGCACATAGTGCCGGGTGTCAGCTGTGATAATCAGCTGACACCCGGCCACGATCGGCTGCGCTCCCCGATCGCATGGGACATACTATCCTGTCCCTGGTCATACAGGCCCAGTTACCATGGATGGGATAGTATGTCCAATGGCAGTAAGGTGCTAACACCCAGAAATTTATGAAGAATTTGCTGCCATCGTAGGCCTCAATCTCCTCCCTCTCATGTCCTGACTCTGCATTGAAACATTGTAATGAAACACTGCAAAGTGCCCTGGATGAAGCTGCACCTCCCATACATAGAACAATTTGGCACAGATGGTGACAACACTAGCACACGCTGAAAACGCGTTTTCTCCAGCGGTGCTCCAGGTGCGCCAAACGTCTGTGGAGAAAATCCAATCTGACAGAAGATTTCATCCTTTATTAGTTCATTCTTAACACATACAACTCTGTCCTTCACCTCTGGAAACCTACTATAACACCCTTAAAGCCACACTATCCAATAATCCTTAATGACTTTGATACATTTCAATCTCTCCTCAATCCAAGAGTACAGGCAACCCCCACAGACCTAAGCGCTGACAATCTGGCCAATTATTTCAAAGAAATGCATTCTCCTCTCTCCAGCACTGCATGTAGCTCACTTTCTGACTTTGAACCGGTCACTGAAGAAGTAAACAGGCTCCTTGCGTCTTCTCGCTGTACTACCTGCACCAGTGACCCTATTCCCTCACATCTCCTCCAGTCCCTTTCCCCAGATTTCACCACTCGCCTAACTAAAATATTTAATCTCCCTCTCTCATCTGGAATCTTTCCCTCATTTACACACGTCAGCATAGACCCATTACTTAAAAAAAAAAAAAAAAGTCCCTCGACAAGAACTGTGCTACTGCTAACTACAGACCTGTCTCTAACATTCATCTCTAAACTCTTGGAACGCTTCCAGGAGTCCACTCCTGTCTAATCCGCCATCTCTCAGATCACTCTTCTTTAACCTTTGCTATCTGGTTTATGCTCTTTACACTCTACTGAAACTGCTCTCTCTAAAGTTTCTAATAATCTACTAACAACTAAATTTAATGGTCACTACTCCCTGCTGATTGTCCTGGATCTCTCTGCAGCATTTGACACTAGATTACCAGCTCCTCAGCATGCTCCGCTCTATCGGTTTCAAATATATCGTTCTCTCCTGGTTCTCCTGCCTCTTCTTCACTGTATTTTTTGCTGAATCCTTACTCGCCTTAACCTTTCTGTTGGGGTTCCTCAATGATCAGTCCTAGGCCCCCTCTCTTCTCTCTATACATGGCCCCTATTGGACAAACCAATAATAGATTTGGTTTTCAATACCATCTTTATGTGGATGACAACTAATTATGTACCTCATCTCACATTACCGCTGCATTACTACAAAATACCAATAATTATCATTTACACTGTCTCTAACATTATGTAAAACATTATCTAAAGCTGAATCTGTCAAAAACTGAACTCCTTGTGTTTCCTCTCCACTAACCTACCTATGCCTGACATTGACATTTCAGTGTGTGGTTCTGCCCTTACTCCCCAGGAACATGCCCGTTGTCTTGGGGTCACTCTTGATTCAGATTTTTTATTCACCCCATGCATCCAATAACTATCTCACTCATATATCTACGCCTATATCTCAAAAACATCTCTAGAATTTGCCCTTTTCTTACGTTTGACTCTGCAAAAACTTTTACTGTTGCTCTTAATCATTCTTGTCTGGACTATTGCAACTCTCTACTAATCGGTCTCCCTCTTACTAAACTCTCCCCTATCCAATCCGTCCTGAATGCAGCAACCAGGATCATATTCCTTTCCAACCGTTACACCGATTCCTCAACTCTGTGCCAGTCATTGCGCTGGTTGCCCATCCAATACAGAGTTCAATATAAGTTCATCACTCTCACCCACAAAGCGCTCCATGGTTCAGCACCACGCTACATCTTCTCCCTCGTCTTATTCTACCACCTTACCCATGCCCTCCATTCTGCTAATGACCTAAGACTAACATTCTCTATAATCTTAACCTCCCAATCCTGACTCCAAGACTTCTCTCTAGCTGCGACAATTCTTTGGAATGCATTACCAAGGACAATCTCATTAATCCCCAATACCCACAGTTTTAAGTGTGCCCTAAAAATGCATTTCTTTAGACTGGCCTATTGCCTCAACACACTTATCTAACTATCCATGTTTTGCCTATACAAAACTTTCTTTAAAATCAAGACTCTTGTAACATCTGTTCACACACCCTCCACTCACTTAGCCCTCTGTCTGTACTTGTACTGAGACTGGCTGATGACCGGTTCATGCAGCGTTAGGTGAATTCCCTATGTATTTTACTGATGGCTTGACCGTACAATACAAACATTTTTTAGCATTGACTTTTCGTGTCGTCTTTATTTCCTCATAGATTGTAAGCTTGTGAGCAGGACCCTCACTCCTTTTGATATCTGTTGACTTTATGTGTTATTCTGTAATGTCTTTATTATCCATACAAGTCCCCTCTAAAATGTAAACTGCGGAATATGTTGGTACTATAGAAATAGCACGTCATAAATAATAATTTATATGACCTGCATGTCCATATAGAGGCTTTGGAGTGTTGATTCTACTGTCAGATTTCCTTTGAAGACATGGCTGCATAATAAGTAAATGAGAATCATGAAGTAGTGTTTAGGCTACTGTCATGGCCAAAAGTTTTGAGAATGACACAAATATATTTTCACATGATCTGCTGCCCTCTGGTTTTTGTGTGTTTGACAGATGTTTTTATCACAGACAGAAATATAATTGCAAACATATGAGTAACAAAAGCTTATATTGACAGTTAGAATGAGTTAATGCAGCAAGTCAATATTTGCAGTGTTGACCCTTCTTCTTCAGGACCTCTGCAATTCTCCCTGGCATGCTCTCAATCAACTACTGGACCAAATCCTGATTGATAGCAGTCCATTCTTGCACAATCAATGCTTTCATTTTGTCAGAATTTTTAGGTTTTTGTTTGTCCACCTGTCTCTTGATGATTGACCACAAGTTCTCAATGGGATTAAGATCTGGGGAGTTTCCAGGCCATGGACCCAAAATCTCTGTTTTGTTCCCTGAGCCATTTAGTTATCACCTTTGCTTTATGGCAAGGTGCTCCATCATGATGGAAAAGGCATTGTTGATCGCCAAACTGCTCTTGGAGGGTTGGGAGAAGTTGCTCTTGGAGGACATTCTGGTACCATTCTTTATTCATGGCTGTGTTTTTAGGCAAGACTGTGAGAGCCGATTCCCTTGGCTGAGAAGCAACCCCACACATGAATGGTTTCAGAATGCTTAACAGTTGGCATGAGACAAGACTGGTTGTAGCGCTCACCTTGTCTTCTCCGAATGAGGCGTTTTCCTGATGTCCCAAACAATTGAAAAGGGGATTCATCAGAGAAAATAACTTTACCCCAGTCCTCAGCAGTCCACTGCCTGTACCTTTTGCAGAATATCAGTCTGTCCATGATGTTTTTTCTGGAGAGAAGTGGCTTCTTTGCTGCCCTCCTTGAGACCAGGCCTTGCTCCAAGAGTCTCCGCCTCACAGTGCGTGCAGATGCACTCACACCTGCCTGCTGCCATTCCTGAGCAAGCTCTGCACTGCTGGTAGCCCGATCCCGCAGCTGAAACACTTTTAAGAGACGGTCCTGGCGCTTGCTGGTCTTTCTTGGGCGCCCTGGAGCCTTTTTGGCAACAAAGGAACCTCTCTCCTTGAAGTTCTTGATGATGCGATAGATTGTTGACTGAGGTGCAATCTCTCTATCTGCGATACTCTTCCCTGTTAGGCCATTTTTGTGCATTGCAATGATGACTGCACGTGTTTCTTTAGAGATAACCATGGTTAACAGAAGAGAAACGATGCCAAGCACCAGCCTCCTTTTAAAGTGTCCAGTGGTGTCATTCTTACTTAATCATGACAGATTGATCTCCAGCCATGTCCTCATCAACACCCACACCTGTGTTAATGGAGCAATCACTGAAAAGAGGTTAGCTGGTCCTTTTAAGGCAGGGCTGCAATGATGTTGAAATGTGTTTTTGGGGATAAAGTTCATTTTCTAGACAAATATTGACTTTGCAAGTAATTGCTGTTAGGCCGGGATCACACATGTGACGAAGTCGTCCGACACTCACATGTGAAATCCCAGCTCTGGCGCTGGCACTCGGGAGTGGAGTGCGCGGCTGCATGTAGTTCTATGCAGCCGCTCGCTCCACTCCCGAGTGCCGGCGCCATAGCTGGGATTTCACATGCGAGCGACGGACGTTTTCGTCGCATGTGTGATCCCGGCCTTAAGCTGATCACTCTTTATAACATTCTGGAGTATATGCAAATTGCCATTAGAAAAAGTGAAGCAGTAGACTTTGTAAAAATTAATATTTGTGTCATTCTCAAAACTTTTGTCCATGACTGTATGTACACACGTTGCGGAATTGCCGCGGAAATTTCCGCGGCAATCCCACACCTCCCTGCCGCGGAAAGTACGCATTTTTATTGGTATGTGTATTCCCGCCTGAAACTAGCGTTTTCCAAGCGATCTGTAGCATTGCTTGGAAAACTGATTGACAGGTTGGTCACACGAGTCACGCATAGTGTTAGACAAGTGTGACCAACTTTTTACTATTGATGCTGCCTATGCCGCATCAATAGTAGAAAGATCTAATGTTAAATAATAAAAAAAATAAAAAATCGTGATATTCTCACCTTCCAGCGGCCTCCGCAGCCTTCCTGGTCCTCAGCGACGCTCCCGGCCAAACCCGTTCCCAGGCATCCTTTGCGACAATGACCTCAGATGACGTAGCATCACAAGAGACCGCTACGTCATCTGGGGTGATTCTCGCAATGCATCACTGGGAACAGGAGTGGCCGGGAGCGTCGCTGAGAGGTGGGAAAGCTGCAGGAGTCGCCGGAAGGTGAGAATATCACGATTTTTATATTAATTATTTTAACAGGGATATGGTAGCCAGGGCCTGGAGGAGAGTCTCCTCTCCTCCAGACCCTGGGTACCATCCGCACATGAACCACTTACTTTGCTCATGGTGGGCATAGCCACATGCGGAAAGTAAGTGGTTCAATGCATTCCTATGGCGGCGGAATCGCCGCGATTCCGGAAAAAGAATGAGCATGCTGCGTGTTTTTCCGAGATGCGATTTGGCCGCGGAAAAACATGCAGCATGTGCACAGCATTGCGGAATCCCATAGGATATAATGAGTTGCGTTGGGTAAGCGTTTTTGCCGCGTTTTTCACGGCAAAAACGCTAATAATCCGCAACGTGTGCACATAGCCTTATAGCGCTTACTTTTCTCCTTCTGAGCTCCTCTTTGCTAATAACACAAATTTCTGCTCAACTTTCAATTAGTCAAAAATCTGCTGAAAGGAGCTATAAAGAGTAAAGATGTGTTATAAACTCTCCCCTCAGAATGGACACATTCCCAATTCTTGATTAACTCGTCCTGCAGCTGGCAACAGACAAGAGTAGTGCAACACAGACTATAGAAGATAAACCGTGCAAAATGTTTAATGAAACCCAATTGCAATAATTATTTTAGACAAATATACATAAAGTATATCTAAGTAAAGACAATTTCCCCAAAGGTGTCTATCAGTTACAGGCCTATATTTACCACTAGACCTGGTGTTGGAAACCTTTTTTGGGGGCTGTACAAAATTATCAACTTGAAGTTTGTCATGCTATATTTGGTCAAATGTTTAATTAAGCTGCACCAAGTTGATGGCTGGAGCTGCTTCTCTGGTGCGCCGTGTACTGTTCGGTGGTATTGATGATACTATCGCAATTGTTTTTCAGGATTTGCTTTGGGCTGGAGTGCATTCGACTCTTGCGCTAAAGCTTGAAAAGAAGTTGCAGCAGTAAGTTCTGAACACAGATTTATATTACACTACATGTCTTCTCACAGTGTGAAATACTGTCCAGGATACATTTATAGAACTCAAGCAGAGGGAGGTCTGGTGTATACATCACATAGGAGACACTTAACCCCTTAGTGACCCAACCAATTTTGTGTTTAATGACCAAACCAAATTTTACAAATCTGACCAGTGTCCCTTTATGAGGTTACAACTCTAGAACACTTCAACGTATCCCAGTGTTTGAGATTGTTTTTTCTTCTATGTGACTTGCATTTATTTATGAAAAAAACAAACACTTAATTTTTATGGCCTTAAACCCTTTCCACCAAAGACGTATCCAACATGTCCCTGTGACCTGGTTCTTATTGACCTGGGACATATGGATATGTCCCAGCGATTTTGTGCGGACACAGACTGTGCATGCACAATCGCTGCCAGGTGTCAGCTGATTCTGACAGTGCTAGGAGTGGTCCCACAATGCTCTCGACACTTTAACCCCCTCAATGCTGCAATCAAACTCGATCGTAGCATTTCAGGAGCAGGCAGAGGGAAGAAAGCCCCCCTGCCCTTGGATCGGAGACCCCGCAACTTCATCGCGGGTCCCGATCATTGCCAAGGTGACTCAATGTCATTATGACAACATCTGGGTCACCAGAGCTAGCAAAGTTGCTTGATCGTGTTCAGAGCATGATAAAGCAACTTTGTCAGTGCAGCGCTGACAGTTTGCATAGCATAGGGATGCTTCTGCATCTCTATGCTATACAAGCAATCAGCCTGCAAAAATAAAAGTCCCATAGTGTGACAAAGTAAAAAAAAATAAAATCTGAATATATTGTACCCATGAATACATATTTTCATGGAAAAAATATAGACAATAAAAGTACATATATTTGATATCGCCGCATTTGGAACAAACCCAACCTATAAAACTGTCCCATTAATTAACCACCTTAGTGAACACCATCAAAAATAAAACAAGGCAAAAACCAATGCTTTCTCATCATACCCTGAACAAAAAGTGGAATAAAACCTGACCAAAAGACAAATATAAATAAACATGGTACCACTGAAAACATCATCTTGTCCTGCAAAATACAAGCCATTTACAGCTCCATCAGCGGAGAAATAAAAAGTTATCGCTCTTAGAATAAAGAGAAGCAAAAATAATAATTTTTCTAAAAAACTGTCTAAAATCACCAAAACATAAAAAAAATATAAATGTGGTATCACTATAATCGTACTGACCCGAAAAATAAAACTGCTTCATCAATTTTTGCCACATGCAGAACGACATAAAAAAAAATCCTGAATTGCTGTTTTTTGTTCATTCTGCCTCCCAAAATTCAGATTAGAAAGCGATCAAAAAATGTCATGTGTCTTAAAGGGAATCTGTCACCCTAAATTGGCGGGATATTTAAATGATGGCAGTCAGGTCAGATGGGCGGTGTTTTGGGTACTTGCCTTAACATGTTGTTCGCCGCTGTCTCCATTATTTCTGGGAATTGTAGTCGTTGCCCTCCATATAACGCGCCTGCACATTGCAATCTTGAATTGCGCAAGCTCAGTATGCTTTGCCCGCAGATTGCAATGCGCAGGCGCGTTATATGGAGGGCAACGACTACAATTCCCAGAAATTATGGAGACAGCGGCGAGCAACATGTTAAGGCAAGTACTCAAAACACCGCCCATCTGACCTGACTGCCATCATTTAAATATCCTGCCAATTTAGGGTGACAGATTCCCTTTAAAATGGTACCAATAAAAAACCTCAACTCTTCCCACAAAACACAAGCCCTCACATGATTCTGTGGGCTGATATATGGAATAATTATACCTCTCAAAATGTAGCATTTGCAATAAAAAGCGATTTTTATTGTGTGACAGCAGCCAAACATAAAAAAAATATATAAATCTGGAATCTCTGTAATCGCACCGGTCCGAAGAATAAAGTTGCCATACCACTTAAACTACAGAAGGAACAGCGTAAAAAAAAATAAAAAAAATTCTTCACCTGTTGATTTCTTCATTTGTCTCCCACAGATTGCAGTAAGGCTCAGCGCACATTTATCCTGCACTCTGCACTAAGTGCTTACACTGGGGTTTCCGTGTAAATCTCTGAAATACGTGATTCAGACGGAACTCCTGGCGGAAAATTCCCTATAATGAAGCAGATGGAGGAACTGTGGACACTGTAGGACCTGTGATCCGGCGGTGTCTGTCTTTTTAATGATACATAAAAGTGTCGTTTGCCACAGTTTTGTGCATGTCTGAAAAGAAGGACACCGCTGAACAGAGGCCAGACTGAGTCCAGAGTAACTTTACTGCCTCATTATAGTGAATGGATCACTTGGGGGGTTTCATCTGAATCACGTCACTCAGCGATTTAGATGGAAACCCCGTTGTAAGTGCTCAGAGTAGAGTGCCGGATAAATGTGATTCCAAACTTTATGTAAAATGTTCCTAACAAAAGCTTCAACTCAATACACAAAAAAGCAATTTAAAGTTTGAAACTTGCAAAAGTACAATATGTCACAGAAAAACAATCTCAGAATCAGTGGGATCCGTTGAAGCGTTCCAAAGTTATTACATCATAAAGTGACAGTGGTCAGAATTGTAAAAATTGGCCCGGTCATGAACGTGCAAACCACCTTGGGGGGTAAAGTGGTTAAAGTGAACCTATCAGCAGGATTATGCTCAGTACCCTACAGACAGTGTCAGGCTAGCGTTGTTATACTGATTAAAATGATACCTTGGTTGATGAAATCCGTCTTGTGGTTGTTAAATCTTTATTTGTAGTTTTCAGTTAATGAGATTCTCATGCTTCGGGGCGGCCTGTGGGGGATCTTCATGTGGTGCTCTGATTAGGTGTTCATATTGATGGCTTATGACAGGTCAATGATCCCTCAGTGACCTGCCCTCTATTTTACAAACTGAATATAATATTGTTTGAAAGAAAAAATATTCACATGCCTACACTGTAGCATTATACGGGGGATAATATGCATATTTTCGTTCTATTTAGAAATACAGTTTTTTTAAGAAAATTTTTATTTTATTTCAAACAAAGTGGCACCTGCGCAGTAGCATCTAAAGCGTTTCGGTAGACGCTACTGTGCAGGCACCGCCATATTGTCAGAGAAAAAAAATTAGGCTCCAGTGCAGTAGCATCGTTCCAATACATGCTACTGCACAGGCGTCGCCAGAGCCATCTTGATGGAGCCTAATTTTTTTTTTTTCTCTAGCAAAATGGAGGTGGTGATAGATGTTACTGCACAGGCACCATTTTGATTGATGCCTATTTTATTATTTCCTCTGCCAAAATGGTGCAATTGATGCTACTGCACAGGCATGGCCGCCTCTATTTTGGTAGAGGAGAAAAAAAATTAAGCTCCATCAAGATGGCTTCTGCATTTGGAATGGGTCTATATGACAAAAAGTACCCAAAAGTGACACCATTATAAAAACTGCACCCCTCAAAGTGCTCAAAACTATATTCAGGAAGTTTATTAACCCTTCCGTTGCTTCACATGAACTGAAGCAATGTGGAAGGAAAAAATGATCATTTAATTTTTTTCACAAAAAAAATTACTTTAGACCCAAACGTTTTTATTTTCACAAGGGTAACAGGAGAAAATGCACCAAATGTCCAATTTCTCCTGAGCATGCAGATACCCCATTTGTGGGGGAACTCTATTGTTTTGGCACACAACAGGGCTTGGAAGGGAAGGAGTGACGTTTGACTTTTTGAATGTAAAATTTGCTGGAATAATTATTAGAGGCTATGTCGCGTTTGGAGAGCCCCTGATGTGCCTAAAAGAGTGGAAACCTCCCCACAAGTGACCCCATTTTGGAAACTACACCTCTCAAGAATTTTATCCAGAGGTATATTGAGCATTTTGAACCCACAGGTATGACACAGAATTTGATAACATTAGGTTGTCATATTGAATACGTCGTCATTAGTGTTGAGTGCAAGTGCTCGCTACTCCAGTTTGCGTCTGGTATGCACAGGGTATCTGCGTCAACGCTAGCCGTCATATCGTCATCATTTTTCTTTTTTACTTTTGAAAAAAAAAAACAGTTCTAACTCCAACCATAACACAACCCTAACCCCAACTGCAAAGAATGGGATTTTTTTTTTTTAATTTAGAATTTTTATTTAACTAAGGCGGTGACAAAGGGGGATTTAATTTACTATTTTTTTCTTTTGATCACTGTGATAGATGCAAAAGGAACAAACAGGAAAAATTCTCTATTGTTGCCGGGTACTGGCCATCAGATCTCGGTGGACACACTGTGCCTGCCATTTTTTTTTCCGGAACATGATGCGGAGGGCCGGGGATGGCGGAGATATTATTTCTCTCTCTTCTGACGTGTATCATGTCAAAAGAGAGAGAAATCTTAGTAACAGTGGGCACACTTCTTTTTTTTTTATTCACTGAATAACGGCAATCACGGGATCGGGGACCGGAAAATCCAACCCTGATCATGTTTTTGCAGGGTCTCAGCTACCCGCAGTAGCCGAGACCAGACCCCAGAGATTTTATGATTCTAGGGGGCGATACAGCCTTATTCTCGATCGTCCTTTTAAAACTGCAATGAGAGGGAGTAAGGCTCCTTAGTGGCCGCTGTTTCAATGCGTATGGTAGGTCGTTAAGGGGTTAAACTTCTGTGTATACATCACTTAGGAGACACCAATACTCTGCATCACATAAGAGACACTGACATTGCGATATACATAAAACCTTCTTGTTGGTTGCTGGGCGGGCATGAGTTGGCCAAATTATATGCTAAATATCTAAATTTTTTTCTTATCTAGAGCAGTTATGCTATTCATATATTTAGTTCATATATTTCATATCTACATGCTTTAGCACTACAGAGTGCAACTTCATCTGTTTGTTATATATAGAGATGGCTACTCTTAGTTCGCACCTGTACACACCAGTTTTTTTTTTATTTGGAAGTTCCAGTCAGTCTTTTATTTGTAGAATATTGGCTCTCTAACTGATCACTCCGCCCTCCATCCTGTGGCGGTTTTAATTTCATCAGGATCCTACCTACCCATAAATTCAGGCTTTAGCCTAAGGCTTCTTTTACACTTACCGGGTTTTTTGCGGCCCATTATTGTGGTCCTTTTTTGCGGGCTGTATCGCCGCAAAAAAAGGCGTTCTACCACAATAACGGGCCGCAAAGAACTTGCGGATCGCAGTTTTTCAGTTTTCCAGCAATATGGAAGACGTAATGGAAAAAAAAAACGGCGTTCCGCAAAGCCGGAATTGACGGTGCACCATAAAACCAAACTTCCACTTGGTTTTGCGGCCCCATTGCTTTTCAATGGGGGCCCATGTCACGGCTGCAAATACGGCCCTCACGGCCATATGGCACACGGCGCACCATGGAATTTTTGCAGGCCGATGTTGCGGCCCCATAGAAATCTATTAGGGCCGCAAAAATGGCCTGCAAAAACACGGAAAGTTGAAAACCAGCCTAAGAGGTATTCACACTAGATACGTAGGTTCCCAGCAAACCGTAGATCGCCTGACGTTGGTATAGTCGAGCTGTTTACTCGTACGGAACCAAGGACTCCCAACATTGAGCCCCTTCCCCATTATCAGGATACCCCTGATATCCTTCCACCAATAACGACAGACAGTAAATCTTTGGATGTATATGGCCACAGCAGCCTTTATTTAAATACAAACAATATTAACAATAATTAACAATATATATAACAACATCAGGGAGGAGTCCTTGAAGCTACAAAGATCATGGTGAATTGAACCAATATCCTGTGACAAACACCCAACCTCTTACTCCCAGCCGTTACCCCACAGGCTCGGGAGCACCACCATTGAGGTGTGCTGTTCACCCAATTACTTGGGGATCCGCCCACTCCATGTGAACTCCCCTTCCACCATTCACCAGATCACCACCACGTAACTTCAAACAGTGGAGACCCTAAACAGAGTCCCCACAAACCAATTTCCACCAACTTCAAGGACTCTCTACCCACCCCCTTGAGCCGCCATGACCCAAAATTATACAAAATAAACAACCTCATAACAGGGAGGGAGGGCGGGACTACTGATGGGGCAAGACAGGAACTGACACCTTACTCCACCCCATCACTGCCTTATAAACCCCCCACCACCCCCTCTCATTTAAATGTTCCTCCCTCTTTGTAAACCCCTCCAAACCCCCGTCATGCCGGCCTCCGCCCACGCCTCTTTCTTGAGGGAGGGAGGCTCTGCTCCGGCCATTACTTGACGTTGGTATAGTCGAGCTGTTTACTCGTACGGAACCAAGGACTCCCAACATTGAGCCCCTTCCCCATTATCAGGATACCCCTGATATCCTTCCACCAATAACGACAGACAGTAAATCTTTGGATGTATATGGCCACAGCAGCCTTTATTTAAATACAAACAATATTAACAATAATTAACAATATAATAACAACATCAGGGAGGAGTCCTTGAAGCTACAAAGATCATGGTGAACTAAACCAATATCCTGTGAACAACACCCAACCTCTTACTCCCAGCCGTTACCCCACAGGCTCGGGAGCACCACCATTGAGGTGTGCTGTTCACCCAATTACTTGGGGATCCGCCCACTCCATGTGAACTCCCCTTCCACCATTCACCAGATCACCACCACGTAACTTCAAACAGTGGAGACCCTAAACAGAGTCCCCACAAACCAATTTCCACCAACTTCAAGGACTCTCTACCCACCCCCTTGAGCCGCCACAACGAGGGCCCATTGAAACCTCAATGGCCCGAGACCCCCTAAACCCGCAAAGCTATGGCCCTTTCAATACATTCCTGAATACCCAAAGCCCAAATATCCGAACCAACGGCATTCAGATGAACCCCATCAGCCAACCAAAAGTCCCCTTCACCCTTCTCCAAATCAAAATGCCGTACAGACACGTTACCGTTCCGGGCCATGAAAGAAGACACAGCCCGATTAACCTTTATCCTGGCCTTGTTAATCTTAGCCAGGGACTTCATGTTCCGCCAACGCCTGCGTGGAACAATTTCAGACCAAACCAAAATGACCCCCGGATATAACACCCATAACCGCAAGCAATCCTGCTTAATATCTTTTACTAATTCCCGGAAGGGTCGCACCGCAAGATCATTCCCCCTGCATGGAGTACCAAAATATCAGGAGCACGGTCCAAACGAGCGCAACCATGAATTTCAGGCAGCACTCTCCTCCACTGCATTCCTCGGAAACCGAGCCATCGCACCACCACCATCAGACCGGGGAAATCCCAATTGCCGACCATCAGTCCTGACATCAGCTCGCAAAGCTCCCCAGTGGACAAAAGAATGACCGAAAATCCAAACCAGCAGGGGGCAATACCTGAAACGAGAAACAATGCTAAACATACCAAAAGAATACCTTCAAAACTATTACCAATAATCACAGGCCCCAAACAGAAAGGCCGACACCCCCACATCGCGAACTAAGGCCTAATATAACTCCGAAATCGATTAGACTTCCAACCCCCAATACGTTGAATCGATGACGCACCCAAACCCCTTCCCGCCGCTTCAGTCACAGCACCAATACGGAAAGAATGAGTCCCAAAACGAGAGTCATCCAGACCCAAAGCTCGTATGGACTTTTTGAAAATGGCGTTAAACTGATACCTAGACAGGCTACCGCCATCAGCATGGCACAACAATGAACCCCCCAATCCGGGCCCAATTCCCAAAAACTCTTCAAACATAGCACCGGACACATCAAATACTCCGGTACACTGCCCAACACTACCCGACGGCCTTTTCCCTCCTGATCCGTCTTGGACCTTCGCAGCCAAAATTCAACACCACCCGCCGTCAATAGCACGTCCTTAGCCAACAAACCGCCTACCCCCTGCTTATTACACGAAACCAGCTCGCCCACCCGCAAGGCCCCAAAAAATGCCAACGAAAAAGCCAAACGGAATAATAGAACCTCAAAACGAGAGGAACACAACGTATCCAAAATAAAACCCAACTGTTCTAATAAAGCAAAAGAAACCGGGCGCCTCATGTCACCAAGCCCCTTGTTCGACGAAAACCTTTCGCCGCTTGCTGTACCAAAAAGGTCTTAGACAAATCAAAACTCCCACGCAAACGAAAACCAAAAGATAATGCTGCCAAAACCCGCGATACTTTGGCACAAGACCATCCTTCCCTCGCTCCTTGCCCCAACCAAGCCAACAAAGCCCTTTGTTGATCCATCCCTTGTCCCATAATTAGAGTTTCCGCTAAAAACTTCTCCCAATTAAGCCACACTGCCTGATAAGCCGCCCAAGTTTTTGGGGCCAAAGACGCCCTAATCAATGACTCTGCGGACCGTAAACCACCTTCCACAGCTCCTCCGGGCAGGCTAAACCTTCGTACTCCGCTTCCGGGGCCAACGAGCGAAAACGATCCCACTGTAAACGAGAAAGAGAATCAGCTATATCGTTCTTCACTCCCGGAACATGCGTCGCCGTTACGTGCGCATTTAATGCCAGACACAGCAAAACCAAATGTTGCAAAACACGAACGACAGGAGGAGAGGATGTGGTAAGCCCATTAATTGCGCAAACAACTCCCATGTTATCACAATTGAACCGCACCCGACGATCCCGAAACTCCTGCCCCCATAAATGCACCGCCACAAGAATCGGAAAAATCTCCAACAATGTTATGTTGCGCACCAAGCCCTCTGACACCCACTCCTCAGGCCAGCGAGATGCACACCACTGCCCCTTGAAATAGGCTCCGAAACCAACACCGCCAGCCGCGTCCGTAAACAACTCCAACACATCATTCCCAACAACCTCAGCCATGACCAATGAGCGCCCGTTATATCCTTCTAGGAAAGAATCCCAAATAGCCAAATCCGCCTTAAGTTCTCCAGACAACCGTATGAAGTGATGAGGGGCTTTTATCCCTGCCGTAGCGCTAGCCAGCCTACGTGAAAAAACTCGCCCCATCGGCATCACTCGACATGCAAAATTCAGCCTCCCTAGCAATGACTGCAAATCCCGCAACGACAAATTCTTCAAACTGCGCGCTCTTCCCACTTCAGCCCGTAAAGCCAACAACTTTTCCTCGGCAATCTGAACTCCTATCGATGACTATCCCCAAAAAACACAAACAAGTAGATGGACCCTCAGTCTTACCAGGCGCCAAAGGAACCCCAAAATGCTCCGCCACCCACTCAACAGCTCTCAAAATCCCATGACAGCGCGAAGAGTTTGCCGGGCCCACACACAAGAAATCATCCAAGTAATGAATAACTGATTCACAACCGGACACCTGCGCACCACCCACTCCAGAAAGGAACTGAACACTTCAAAATATGCACATGATAAAGAACACCCCATGGGTAAACACCTGTCAACAAAGAACCCGCCTTCCCAAAAACAACCCAGTAGCTTCAAGCTATCCGGATGCACCGGCAAAAGCCGAAAAGCAGATTCGATATCAGTCTTAGCCATAAGGACCCCTCGACCGCACTTCCGCACCCACCGCGCAGCCTCATCAAAAGAGGAATAAACCACCGAACAAATTTCAGGATCGATACCATCGTTCACCGATCTCCCCCGCGGGTAAGAAAGATGCTGAATGAGCCGAAACTTGTTCGGCTCTTTCTTTGGAACAACGCCCAACGGGGAAACCACTAGATCCGAAAAAGGTGGCGACAAGAAAGGGCCCGCCATGCGACCCAACGAAACTTCCTTTGCCAATTTTTCTCCCACCACCTCCTTATGCAACAAGCCGAACGCAATTCCTAAGTACCCGCGGGATAACAAACGGGGGATGTGGGATAACGAAACCATCCCTAAAACCATTATACAACAACGCCGCCTTCTCCTTGTCCCCATATCTATTTAGATAAGGGACCATCCTTTCCAGTCTCACTGGAGTCTCTCCCTTGTGAATTACCTCCCCCAGATTTTTGCTTCCCTTTTTTAAAACACTTAACGCTCCGTGAGAGGCGCCGCTGCAGTTGGAGCAAACATGTTTAAATTTGCACCCCGCCCCAAATTTACACTGGCCGTCATTAAACTGCCAGCACACCCCAAATTTGTTTCCTCCTGCTTGTCTTGACCACTTCCTCCAGCTGCCCCCGCGTTACTGCTACTCTGGCTGGCGCCCCCTGTTCTCCCAAGAAAGGAATGCCCAAACTTATTCTGTGCAATGACTCTCATCCACAGACCAATGTCCTTCTGATCCCAACGAATCGCCGGACGAACCGCCTTCCTTTGCCTGAACTGTTTCGTCATACCAGCAGCCAAGCCTGCCCCCCATACACCCTATATGCCTCCCCTATAGCATCAAAGTAGCAAAATAAAGCCGAACAATTATCGGAAGCTTTTTCCCCAATAACACTTGCCAAAATGGCAAACGCTTGTTGCCAATTAACGAACGTCTGAGGAATCAAACGCCACCTCCGTTTCTCCTCCCCTCCTTCTTACTATCCTCCTTCTTACTTTTATCCAAATTAAATTTCTCTAAAGGCAATAAAGAGAATATTTCAACATACTCATCCTTCCAAATACGCTCTTTCACCTCCTTCTTCAAATGCGCCCCCAAAGGGCCCTCAAAACAAACATACACCTCCCCGTGCGCCCTATCATCTAAACGCACCCGACACTCCTGCTCCTTCTCTGTCTGCACCGACACAGATACGGGCTCGGCACTCTGCCCCTCGTGCTCCGTAACGCTCGAAACCAGTTGCCCCCAACCTGCGACCCAACCCAAGCCGACACCGGAGACGGAGAACCAAAACCCCTCTCTAACCGTGACAGCAAATTGCGCACATCAACCAACATATCCTTAACCCCAGCTGCCTCAGAAGCCCCCCCAACACTATTACCAACCCCCGAAGAACTACCCCAAACGGTGAAGAAGACAAAATGAATGACGGACACTTGACGCAGAATTATACTCACCGGGCTGCGAGGGTGCTGTGAGCCCTCCAGCCGGATAACCTGGCTCCAAAGATGCATCCCCACTGCCTTGATCCGACACCACGACTCGCTGCTTTGATCCTGACGTCCAGAAACCCCGCCGGACCTCCAGCAGACAAAGGCCTGAACCCCGAGAGAGATCCAGCCCGCTGGTCCTGAAATAGCGATGACAACTGGGTCGCAGTAGCACCCGATGATACTACCGAACCATCAATAGCCTCAGCTCCAGCAACGGCAGAGTAGGCAGGCCGCCCCTGATTCGCCACACCGCGACGGCCCCCCGAAACATCTGGAAACCCAACCACTATGGGGGATAAAATTTGCTGACCCGAACTGCCGACCGAGGCATCGGCCGCCGACATTCTGAACCCGTCAACAGAGGCAGGCCCCGTGCAGCAACACTGACACTGTGGCCCCCCGACGAACCTAGGACCCCGCCGCTAACCAGGAGGGGGAATTGTTGATCTGATAAGCCGGCCAATCCATCAGCCGCCGACGCACCTGCATCGCTGTCCAAAGCAGGCCGCACTGCAAACCGATCGCAACTGCGACCCCCCGAAGACGCAGCTCTCAATGAACGCCCGTCGCGTAGCGGCTCCACCACGACGCACCTGCCATGCTGCTTAAAGCAGGTCGCACAGCAATGCGATCGCCACTGCGACCTCCCGAGGACGCAGCACTTCCACGACGCCTGGCCCGTAACGGCTCCGCCACCGACGCACCCGCGATGCTGCCTGAAGCAGGTCGCACACAATGCGATCGCCACTGCGACCTCCCGAGGACGCAGCACTTCCACGATGCCTGGCGCGTAACGGCTCCGCCCCCTGACTAGCACGCGGCGGAGGAGAGGTTACGCCGCAAGGCCTCGCCGGCTGAGCGGATTCCTCCCAGGCCTGGGCCTGCTTGCCCGAGCCCGCTGGCGCCCGGCCTGGAGGGGCCCGTGAGGGGCTCCTGCGCCGACGCGAGGCCTGAGGAGCCTGATCAGCCGAAAGTCGCTCTGGAGGCCTCACCCGTCTTGGATGCCTCTCCCCGCTGCGCTGCCCCAGATGATGGACCGGACGCTCCCTGGACAAGGATCGCAACCTGCGCTTCCAGCCATCCCGTCGGCTGCGACAAGGCGCAGACCTGAGTTGCTCCAGCGCTGCATTCACTGACATGGTGAGCTGTACTACTGATGGGGCAAGACAGGAACTGACACCTTACTCCACCCCATCACTGCCTTATAAACCCCCCACCACCCCCTCTCATTTAAATGTTCCTCCCTCTTTGTAAACCCCTCCAAACCCCCGTCATGCCGGCCTCCGCCCACGCCTCTTTCTTGAGGGGAGGGAGGCTCTGCTCCGGCCATTACTTAGGCTTCCATGAATTGACCAAATCATGTGCTAAGTATCTCCATTTTTTTCTTATTATCTAGAGAAGTTATGCTATTCATATTTCATACTTACAGTTGTGCTCAAAAGTTTACATACCCCAGGAGAATTTTTGCTTTCTTGGCCTTTTTTCAGAGAATATGAATGATAACACCAAACCTTTTCTCCACTCATGGTTAGTGGTTGGGTGAAGCCATTTATTGTCAAACTACTGTGTTTTCTCTTTTTAAATAATCTTGACCACCCAAAACATCCAAATGACCCTGATACATACCCCATTTCTTAATACAGTGCATTGCCCCCTCTAACATCAATGACAGCATGAAGTCTTTTGTGGTAATTGATGAGGTTCTTTATTTTCTCTGATGGTAAAGCTGCCCACTCTTTTCAAAAAGCCTCCAGTTCCTGTAAATTGCGCTTTTGTCTTCAAGTTATTATTATTATTATTGTTTATTATTATAGCGCCATTTATTCCATGGCGCTTTACATGTAAGGTGGGGTATACATAATAAATACAAGTACAGTAATCTTAGACATACAAGTTACGACTGCACCGGAGGAGAGCGGACCCTGCCTGCGATGGCTCACAATCTACAAGGGATGGATGAAGATACAGTAGGTGAAGGGTAGAGCTGGTCGTGCAGCGGTTTGGTGGATCGGTGGTTACTGCAGGTTGTAGGCATGTCGGAAGAGGTAGGTCTTCATGTTCCTTTTGAAGGTTTACATGGTAGGCGAGAGTCTGATATGTTGTGGTAGAGAGTTCCAAAGTAGGGGGGATGCGCGGGAGAAATCTTGTATGCGATTGTGGGAAGAGGAGATAAGAGGGGAGCAGTGGCGTAGCGACCCGGGTGCCGGCCGCACCGGGTGACACCTCTGCTTGGGGTGACAACACCAGCCGATCTCAGCTGATCGCGCTACTCCTGCTGCCGGCGCGATCAGCTGAGCTGAGACCGGCTGGCGAGAGCAGAGCAGCAGCCAGCAGGCATTGCTTGCTGCTGCAGTCTTAGGAGGCGGGAGAGGAGTGAAGAGCCGGCGCGCTCCCCGTGACGTCACTCCCTCTGCCTCCCTCCAGACAGTCTCCTCAGTCTCTCCAGTCCCAGCCCTAGGTGAGGGGTGTAAAGCTGGGGATGTATATGAGGCTGGAGGGTGTTGTATATGAGGCTGGGGGATGTATATGAGGCTGGGGGATGCATATGAGGCTGGGGGGTGTATATGAGGCTGGGGAGGTGTATATGAGGCTGGGGGGGTGTATATGAGGCTGGGGGATGTATATGAGGCTGGGGGATGCATATGAGGTTGGGGATGCATATGAGGCTGGGGGGTGTATATGAGGCTGGGGAGTGTATATGAGGCTGGGGGATGTATATGAGGCTGGGGGTGTATATGAGGCTGGGGGTGTATATGAGGCTGGGGGGTGTATATGAGGCTGGGGTATGTATATGAGGCTGGGGGGTGTATATGAGGCTGGGGGATGTATATGAGGCTGGGGGGTGTATATGAGGCTGGGGGTGTATATGAGGCTGGGGGATGTATATGAGGCTGGGGGTGTATATGAGGCTGGGGGATGCATATGAGGCTGGGGGGTGTATATGAGGCTGGGGTGATATGAGGCTGGGGGTGTATATGAGGCTGGGGGATGCATATGAGGCTGGGGGATGTATATGAGGCTGGGGATGTATATGAGGCTGGGGGGTGTATATGAGGCTGGGGGGTGATATGAGGCTGGGGGGTGCATATGAGGCTGGGGGTGCTATGAGGCTGGGGGTGCGTATGAGGCTGGGGGATGCGTATGAGGCTGGGGATGCGTATGAGGCTGGGGGATGGTATGAGGCTGGGGATGTGTATGAGGCTGGGGATGTATGCGGCTGTGTAGTGGCGGTAGTGTGTACACAGCCTTACTGTCAGGTTTCCTCACACATAGGTAATTGCTACCCATTAAAAAAGGGGGACAATTTACTTGGTGTCTATGGACCCTTCTAACACATATGGATTGTCTACAATGGCACAATCTCGGCTTTCCGATCTTGCACTGTTGTCAGTTGAAAGTGAATTAGTGCAAACCATTGATTTTGATGAAGTAGTTAACAGTTTTGCGGCTTTGAAAGCCAGAAAAGCAAAGTTCTGAATTAATTGAGATGTTCTTTAAGTGCACTTATACTTGTTCTTGTTCAATTTTGTGTTATTAATTATTTATTTATTTGTTCCTGTTCAATTTTGTGTTATTTAATTATTTATATTTTTTTTCCTCCTGTTGCAAAAATGCTTATGCAGTAAAGGTTGAACTTAAAAAAAAAACTTTATTTTTTTGGTTAAGAAGCAGTAACTTAGATTTCTTCCAACATATTTCTTGTTATATGGCTAAAAAATGATTGTTTGGGGGTGGGGGTGACACCATTTTATACCGCACCGGGTGACACCAGCCCTAGCAACGCCACTGGAGGGGAGGAGAGGAGGAGATCCTGTGAGAATCGGAGGTTGCGTGCAGGTAGGTACCGGGAGACGAGGTCACAGATGTATGGAGGACACAGGTTGTGGATGGCTTTGTATGTCATGATTAGGGTTGGTGACTCTAGGTTTAGCACCTGTTCACATTGGGTCTATTTTTGGATGTGCCGGTCAGTTTTTTGATGTATGATTAGGGTTTTGAACTGGAGTCTTTGTTTAATGGGGAGTCAGTGCAGGGATTGACAGAGGGGAGAGGCTGGGGAATAGTGGGGGGACAGGTGGATTAGTCGGGCAGCAGAGTTTAGAATAGATTGGAGGGGCGCGAGAGTGTTAGAGGGGAGGCCACACAGAGCAGGAGGTTGCAGTAGTCGAGCCGGGAGATGATGAGGGCATGGACTAGGGCAGGGATGGGGAACCTTTTTTCTGCTGAGGGCCATTTGGAATTTTATAACAGCGTTCGGGGGCCGCATACAATTATTAATAATGATGAGCGAGTATACTCGTTGCTCGGGTTTTCCCAAGCATGCTCAGGTGTTCCCAAGCGTGCTCGGAGATTTAGTTTCTATCCACGCATTTGTTTGATTTGCAGTTGCTGGACAGCCTGAATACATGTGGGGATTCCTTAACAAACGGGCATTCATCACATGTATTCAAGCTGTCCAGCAGCTGCAAATCAGGGAGCTGAGGCGACGAAAACTAAATCTCCGAGCACGCCAAAATACTCGGAGGACATCCAAGCATGCTCAGGAAAGCCCGAGCAATGAGTATACTCGCTCATCACTCATTAATAAACTTTAACATTAGCCAACTATATTTATTCAAACATTTAAATAACTCCTACCTAATGTGATTGCTGGAAGAGAAAAGGACTACAGTTCCCACAACAGCACAGGTCCCCATTAGGCAGCACAGGTCCCCATTAGGCAGCATAGGTCCCTAATATAGGCAGCACAGATCCCCATTAGGCAGCATAGGTCCCCAATAGGCAGCACAGTCCCCATTAGGCAGCACATGTCCCCATTAGGCAGCAAATGTCCCCATTAGCAGCACAGGTCCCCATTAGGCAGCACAAGGTCCCCAATAGGCAGCAAAGGTCCCCATTAGGCAGCACAGGTCCCCATTAGACAGCATAGGTCTCCATTAGGCAGCACATGTCCCCAATAGGCAGCACAGGTCCCCAATAGGCAGCACAGGTCCCCATTAGGCAGCACATGTCCCCATTAGGCAGCACATGTCCCCATTAGGCAGAAACATGTCCCCATTAGGCAGCACAGGTCCCCATTAGGCAGCACAGGTCCCCATTAGCATGCAAATGTCCCCATTAGGCAGCACAGGTCCCCATTAGGCAGCACAGGTCCCCATTAGGCAGCTTCTGTGTCCGCTGCTCCTTACTACCCACCTGGCCCCTGTAGCCGACCAGTAAAAAAAATATGTAGTATGGTGCACAGCAATAATAACAATCACAAGACTAAGGCCGGCGTCACACTCCCGAATTTGATGCGAGTTAGTCGCACGACTTTCTCGCATCAACACCTGGCACGGCCGCCCGCTCTCGGACCCGAGTGTGCGGCGGCATAGAAATACATGCAACCGAACACTCTGGTCCGAAAGCGGGCGGCCATGCCGGGTGTTGATGCGAGAAAGTCGTGCGACTAACTCGCATCAAACTCGGCAGTGTGACGCCGGCCTAAGGGTTGCAAAACAAGTGGTCCATATTGTAACGATAAAGGAAGAAAAGAAGACCACTATGAGGTATGCACACCACAACGTAATGATCAATCAAAAAGGGAACTTTATTAACACAATTTAAAAAACAATTAAAAAATAATGTGGACCCCGCTTAGTCCCTGCTGCCATAAACCAACCTAGTATGGTGCAAAAAAATGCTGCATGGACATTGTCATGCCATAGCCTATACAATTGGTCACAATACAATATCAATAAAGACAATACAAATGACCCACAATAGACCTGTAAACAAATAATCACAATGTAAAACAATAAAGACAGTGCAAATGACCCACGATAGACCTGTATAACTGCACAATGCAATAATATATCACTGCATAAATGGGTATGATATACCTGAATGACCTGCCTTGATGTATTTGGACAATCTCAATAGGCAACCATGATTGACAGACAAAAATAAGTGCCTGGTGCCTAGAAATTGGACCCTAAAAAGTTAGCAAAAGAACCAACCCTAATGGGTCAGGAAAGAGAACCCTAGGTAAATACACAGGGGGAGGCAATGATAAGGGCCCAAAAACAACCACTACACAGTCATAGTGGCTGCAAAAGACCTCCCCAGGGTAAAAGGTAGCTCACGTGTGGCAAGTCCCACATTAGGGTCCATATAGTGCAGCAAGCGGAGGCCGGACAAAATGGGAGTAGGGCCCAGCTGCGGGAACCCCACGCGTATCGTCGTTACAGGGATGGCTTTGTAGAGCCCAGCTGTGCCTGGATTCTTACTTCCCAGAGGATGCACCAAAGGTAATGACCACTAGAGGACTCAATATGCATACACACATCTTCACCAATCCCTAGAGCCACCAGAGGGAGCCTTTTTAGTGTATATAAGAATGGTGAAGCCACAGAGGTGGAGATTAGTTCACTCTGAGGGAAGGAGTTGAAGCCTAGTCTAGTTTGAGAGAAAGTGTGCAGTCTAGCACACGGAGCAGAGCTCAAGAGAGAGAGTTCAGCTTTTGATGGAGGAACCTGAAGTCTGCAGCTTGAAGCTTAGTTTCAAACGAGTGGAGGCTAGTACAAGTGGGACGGAAACCACTCCAGCCTAGTCAGAACTGAGTCAAGTGAGTGCAGTTCAGCGAGCAAGCGTGCCGACGCTTAGAGAGCGGTGAAGAAAGAGAAGAAGCAGCCACCTACTGCCAGTGTGTGATAGTGTGAGGGTCGAGTAGGACGAAAGGCGAGTGGATAAGAAGAGAGTGACAGAGGTGGAAATAGCATTGATAGCTTACCTCTACTCTGATTAACCGGACACCGGGTCCGAGCTTGCTGGATTCTTCATGACCAGTAGGAGATACCGGAGATCCTGGAGTACTTCAAGTTCCAGGAGCCCAGAGTGTTGATACGTAACTAGGTCAGGAAGACAGGAGTCTGGTCGGCCAACCATTAAACACTGTGTTCTTTCCAATAGAAGGCCTTGTACAAAGTCAGTCGGGTGTAAAGTTGAAAACAGAGTTAGGCTTCGTTTCATACGGTCAGAGACTCACATTACAGGAATAAGGAGGCCCTACACCTACTCAGTGGGAAGAACTGGACGTGCATCCTTCACCCTGCCAGTATCCCGGGATGTGCCTGCAATTCCATCAGTAAAGGTACAGAAAGAGACTTTTGTGTGTTCACATTATTACTCCTACGGCCGAACTCCCCTCCTCTATCCTGCACCCCTACACAGCTTAACTACCCTGAAGGTCCCCAGCCTTACCTGTGGAAGACTTAACACCTTGCTGCCTAATACCAA
>JARQOD010000001.1:339195889-339287061 GCA_033576555.1 Oophaga sylvatica
TTGATCAATTGGGGCCTATATATTTTCTCGGCTAAAAAAATAAATCTATTAAAGTACCTTGATTTGCCGAATGTCCGCCGGCACAGATGATGTTCTCCTTGAGGCAGCTATCACAGCGGGTATAGGTTTGTACCAATAAACCTGGAGAAATGCACAGACAGTATTAAAACCTTCTAATGATAGAGACAATAATAACATCAATCAAGGGCTGAAATCAAGTATAAAATGGACTTACCACAACTGTTCTCACCTGAAAAATGAGAAAGGACAAATTACTGAAAGTTTTGGTTGTCAGACTCCTACAGAAACAGTAATGTCCTGGACTGGACGACATTACAGACTAGTGAGGGGAAGAAAATCAGAGGAAGGATTTCACAGGGGGCTATGGGAAACCTAGAGTTTGTGTCTACTAGTATTTCTACATGAGGCTGTGAAAGGATTGTAGCTTTGTGTAAGTACTTACCCTCGTTTATTTGGGCACCTCCCTAAAAAAGAGAATTAAAGAAAAGCAGAATTATTAATTAAAAAACAGAAGAGCAGTGAAATACAGTATATAATGGGGATAAATAAAACATATTCCCTTCTTGGACTGCAGAAAAATCAGGATACTAAGTCACTGTGCGCATCCTATTACCTGCAATACATCAGTATGGGGAGATATATTTACATGGGGACATGGGGAAATGCTTCTATTCCAGGCACAGCCTGGCTCCACAAGAAGAAATATCTATTACTGATGGGAGATTCCTCCACAATGTTCCGGACTTTCTCTAAAAGCCCCTGGAAATGAAGTCCGATGGTTTGAAGGAGTTGGGCCCCTGCAATGTACAAAGAGAAGGAATTAATGACAGATATTACAGTGACTCACCTATTAGTGTTTACCCCCCACCTCAGCTCCCCCAAAAATTTTCAATTTTGCATTAGTGGCAGAAACAGAATTTTTTATCTACATGGAAATGTTAAATTTACCTTTAAAATCTAATTCCTCAATCAAATCCACACATTTTTTATACTCGGAGGCTATGTCTGATATTGTGAAACGATCTGTAATGAAATAAATACAATCATTATCGGGGTCATATCCATCCATCCATCTTACAGTAAGAGGTTTAGGAAAATGTGGCGAATAGTAATGAGAGACTTACCCAGCATCACAACGTCCTCCTCCAGATATCTCACCACTGATCGTTCAGCAGATTTGGCAAACCGCTTGATGGTCACAAACGCATCGATGTCTTCATTGGCTTGGCTGTTGATGTAGACTTTGAACTTTCCCAAAGCCTTTTCCCCTCTGGGGTCACATTCAATGCAGCAGAGAGACGGTCCAATGAAGAAAGATGCGAGCAGCAGGAAAAGCCACATATTGGTCTGGATAAAACCAGACATATTGAAATAAAACAATCCAATCGCTTCTAGTAGCCACTAGTCGCTAAGGTCGCAGAGAAAACAGAAAAGTGTCCCAGAAAGAAGACAACAGCACTGATACAGTTTAGAACCTCACACAGTGTCTTCAAGGAATATGTCTTTATGACATCACAAAGTGACAGGCCGTGATGTCACAAGGAATATGCAAATAATGCTCAGCGACACATGAGCTATTAGGAAGGAAAAAAATATTTATCACACATTACATATGGAAATAACGTCCAGAAACACATGCGATATCGGAAGGATGAATAGTATGTTCACACCATTCACATGTTACATGCATGGAACTCTAACCCTTTAATATCGAGTAACTAGAACTGCAATGGGCAGATCAGGTCACTGGGAATGGACCATTAGTCTTATAGTCTAGAATTCATTGGAATTGAAGCTGTAGGAGTTTTATTTCCAGGCCTCATCTTGTAGATGTTTGCAGCTATGTGGAGACATCACAATATGCCATACACATATATACACATTCTTGTAGATGTACACAAATATACTTACTTTACAGCCTGCATGGACACAGTCACTGTATATATGCTGCACACATACAACATATATACACGTACACTATATTACTGGCTAGGCACTCATCATGTACATTCCATATCTGCTAGACACAGAAGCATAAAGTATATATATGCTACTCACAAATGTACACAGTCACTATATATACAGGCCACAAACATATACACTTATATTATAAATATACTACAAGCATAATGTATATGCTCATGAACTTTATATATTCTACGCTAACATCTATACATGCAGTTAATTGTGTACAGACAAACATACATGCACTATGCATGCGTGAGTCACAAATACACATTTACTATATATATGCTACATACACATATGCCATATACACACACTACATATACACATAGTCCAGTATTATAGTGGTGGCATTGTACGGAGCTTCCTGTGTGCCACCGTCACACCAGGGCACATAGTCCGGTATTATAGTGGTGGTATTGTACGGAGCTTCCTGTGTGCCACCGTCACACCAGGGCACATAGTCCGGTATTATAGTGGTGGCATTGTATGGAGCCTGCTGTGTGCCACGTCACACTAGGGCACATAGACCAGTATTATAGTGGTGGCATTGTATGGAGCCTGCTGTGTGCCACCGTCACACCAGGGCACATAGTCCGGTATTATAGTGGTGGCATTGTATGGAGCCTGCTGTGTGCCACCCTCACACCAGGGAATATCACATAGTCTGGTATTATAGTGGTGGCATTGTATGGAGCCTGCTTTGTGCCACCGTCACACCAGGGCACATAGTCCAGTAATATAGTGGTGGCATTGAACGGAGCCTACTGTGCCACCCTCACACCAAGGCACATATTCCTGTATTTTATAGTCGACCCATTGTACGGATGCCTGCTGTTTGCCACCGTCAAACCAGGAAACATTGTCCTGTATATTATAGTGCTGCCATTTACGAAGCCTACTGTGTGCCACCCTCACACCAGGGCACATAGTCCGGTATTATGTTGGTGGCATTGTACGGAGCCCGCTGTGTGCCACCGTCACACCAGGGCACATAGTCCGGTATTATAGTGGTGGCATTGTACGGAACCCGCTGTGGGCCATCCTCACACCAGGGCACAAATTCAAGTATTATAGTGGTGGCAGTGTACGGATGCCTGCTGTGTGCCACCCTCACAACAGGGCACATAGTCCGGTATTATGTTGGTGGCATTGTACAGAGCCTGCTGTGTGCCACCCTCACACCAGGGCACATAGTCCGGTATTACAGTGGTGGCATTGTACGGAGCCCGCTGTGCGCCACTCTCACACCAGTGCACATAGTCCGGTATTATAGTGGTGGCATTATAAGGAGCCTGCTGTGTGCCATCGTCACACCAGGGCACATAGTCCGGTATTACAGTGGTGGCAGTGTACGGATGCCTGCTGTGTGCCACCCTCACACCAGGGCACATAATCCGGTATTACAGTGGTGGCATTGTACGGAGCCTGCTGTGTGCCATCATCACACCAGTGCACATAGTCCGGTATTATAGTGGTGGCATTATAAGGAGCCTGCTGTGTGCCACCCTCAAACCAGGCCACATAGTCCGGTATTATAGTGATGGCATTGTACGGAGCAGGGCCGGCTACAGGTTTTTATGGTCTCCGGGCAAAAGAGTCTCAGTGGGCCCCCTTAACACAGACCACGATTCATGATGCACAGAGGGCCCCCTTACACAGACCATGATTCATGATGCACAGATACTGCAGAGAAATATAGGTATAGCACAATGCCAAACACTTCTCTTCTTCCATTACATGAGTGATATCTATTGTAAAATGTGCAATAGCTCAAAAAACCGCCAAATCCTCACAGCGCACAGTACAGACTGGACAGTACAGTCCTCCATACAATATTATGGGCACCACATAGTCCCCCTCATCACCCATATAATACCCCATGCAGGATGTCACCCCACCATCCCCCATATAATGCTCCATACAGAATACTGGGCCCAATATAATGCTCCATACAGAATACTGGACCACATATAATGCTCCATACAAAATATGGAGCTCTCCTCTACACTGTGCTGCGTTCTGCACTGTTACGGCTCAGGAAAGGGCGCTGTGGAAAGACTCCCCATTATCATCATCATTGCCTGCCCATTATCATCATCATTGCCTGCCCATTATCATCATCATTGGCTCCCCATCATCATCATTGCCTGCCCATCATCATCATCATCGCCTACCATCATCATTATCATCATTGCCTCCTTATCATCATAGCCTCCCCATCATCATCATCATTGCCTCCCAATCATCATCATTGCCTCCCCATCATCATAGCCTCCTCATCATCATTGACTCCCCATCATCATCATCATCATCATCATTGCCTCCCCATTAATTCATCATCTCCCCATCATCATTGCCTCCTCATCATCATCGCCTCCCCATTATCATTGCCTCCTCATTAATATCATCATCATCTCCCCATCATCATCACCACCATCACACATACAGCACCGCAACACACACCCCCCTCTCACCTGTCCGGTGTCCGCGCCCTCTCTGCCACAGCCAGCCGCTGAATGATGACGTCATTCAGCGGCGCTGCTGTGAGAGAGGAAGTGCCGGCGCCCTGCAGGCGCCCCCTGGAGCCCAGAGCTGAGACAGCGGAGGCAAGGGGAGAGGTGAGTATTGTCCCCTACGGAGACTGCTGTGTGCCATCCTCACACCAGGGCACATACAGTTGTGCTCAAACGTCTACATACCCCAGAAGAATTTTTGCTCTCTTGACCTTTTTTCACAGAATATGAATGATAACACCAAAACTTTTTCTCCTCTCATGGTTAGTGGTTGGGTGAAGCCATTTATTGTCAAACTACTGTGTTCTCTTTTAAATCATTATGACAACCCAAAACATCCAAATGACCCTGATCAAAAGTTCACATACCCTGGTGATTTTGGCCTGATAACATGCACAGAAGTTGACATAATTGGGTTTGAATGGCTATTAAAAAGTAACATCCTCACCTGTGACAAATGCCAGGAAAATTGTTGGTGATGCAAAGAAAAACCCACAAATAACATCAGCTGAAATACTAAACTCTATGAAAACTAGCGGTGTGGGCTGTTTCAAGATGCACAATAATCAATCAATTAATGTAAACGACTGCCCACTCTCTCCAGTCCCAAAGCCCGCTGCCTTGGGGTTATCCTTGACACTGATCTCTCTTTTAACTCACATATCCAAGCCCTCTCCACCTCCTGCCAACTTCAACTCAAAACTATCTCACGGATCCGTACATTCCTCAACCAAGAATCTGCAAAAACCTAGTCCAGGGGTGGGGAACGTCCGGCCCGCGGGCCATATACGGCCTGCCATATCACCTGATCCGGTCCGGCAGCCGATACAGTGTACAGTGCACCCTCACACCTCATTATCACCCAATGTACACTTTTCGCTGACACTTTCTTTTGTTCGTTTTCAATAAAGTTTTGCTCTCTGCGTGAAGCATTGTGGGAACTGTAGTCCGTTTCTATTCCTGTCTATGCAGGGTCTCTGACGTGTTTGTGCTGCACTGTGTTACAGTGTCTCCGGCTGCAGTGGGGGAACCGCGGATTGTTTGTGTATTCGTGCTACACAGGAAGCAGGAGCAGCATCCAGTGAGGGGCGCCACTGGTCGGCATGCGCATGCGCTTCACAATCCTCCATGGTAACCGCTGTACAGTGTCCCACTAACGCAGTCGCAGTGATTGCTATTGGCAGAGACGTCTGCCGGGCTCTGACTAGCCTCGTCATTTCCGGTCCCTGTCCCGGACATCGCCACACACCTGCCGGTGATTCTTCTCATATACTAGGTATTTATACGAGCTTTGGTAGCACATTTGTTACTTTCCCCTGACGAAGCCGTCCCTGTAACGGCGATATGAGTGGGGTTCCCCGCCGCTGGGCCCTGCTCCCACTTTGTCCGGCCTCCGCTTGCTGCACTATATGGACCCTATATGTGGAACTTGCCACACGTGAGCTACTTTTTACCCTGGGGAGGTCTTTTGCTGCCACTATGACTGTGTAGTGGTTGTTTTTGGGCCCTTGTCATTGCCTCTCCCTGTGTATTGTATAGGCTATGGCATGACATTGTCCATGCAGCATTTTTTGCACCATACTAGGTTGGTTTATGGCAGCAGGGACTAAGCGGGGTCCACATTGTTTTTAATTGTTTTTTAAATTGTGTTAATAAAGTTCCCTTTTTGATTGATCATTACGTTGTGGTGTGCATACCTAATAGTGGTCTTCTTTTCTTCCTTTATCGTTACAATATGGACCACTTGTTTTGCACCCCTTAGGCCGGAGTCACACTGCCGAGTTTGATGCGAGTTAGTCGCACGACTTTCTCGCATCAACACCCGGCACGGCCGCCCGCTTTCGGACCAGAGTGTGCGGCTGCATGTATTTCTATGCCGCCGCACACTCGGGTACGAGAGCGGGCGGCCGTGCCGGGTGTTGATGCGAGAAAGTCGTGCGACTAACTCGCATCAAACTTGGCAGTGTGACGCCGATCTTAGTCTTGTCATTGTTATTATTGCTGTGCACCATACTACATGTTTTTTTTACTGGTCGGCTACAGGGGCCAGGTGGGTGGTAAGGAGCAGCGGACACCGGAGCTGCCTAATGGGGACCTGTGCTACCTAATGGTGACCTGTGCTGCCTAATGGTGACCTGTGCTGCCTAATGGGAACCTGTGCTGACTAATGGGGACATGTTCTGCCTATTGGGGACATGTGCTGCCTAATGGGGACCTGTGCTGCCTAATGGGGACCTGTGCTGCCTAATGGGGACATGTGCTACCTATTGGGGACATGTGCTGCCTAATGGAGACCTGTGCTGCCTATTGGGGACCTTTGCTGACTAATGGGGACCTGTGCTGCCTAATGGGGACATGTGCTGCCTATTGGGGACCTGTGCTGCCTAATGGTGACCTGTGCTGCCTAATGGGGACCTGTGCTGCCTAATGGGGACATTTGCCTGCCTAATGGGGACCTGTGCTGCCTAATGGGGACATGTGCTGCCTATTGGGGACATGTGCTGCCTATTGGGGACCTTTGCTGCCTAATGGGGACCTGTGCTGCCTAATGGGGACATGTGCTGCCTATTGGGGACCTGTGCTGCCTAATGGGGACCTGTGCTGCCTAATGGGGACATGTGCTGCCTAATGGGGACATTTGCCTGCCTAATGGGACCATGTGCTGCCTAATGGGGACCTGTGCTGCCTAATGGTGACCTGTGCTGCCTAATGGGGACCTGTGCTGACTAATGGGGACATGTTCTGCCTATTGGGGACATGTGCTGCCTAATGGGGACCTGTGCTGCCTAATGGGGACCTGTGCTGCCTAATGGGGACATGTGCTACCTAATGGAGACCTGTGCTGCCTATTGGGGACCTTTGCTGCCTAATGGGAACCTGTGCTGCCTAATGGGGACATGTGCTGCCTATTGGGGACCTGTGCTGCCTAATGGTGACCTGTGCTGCCTAATGGGGACCTGTGTTGCCTAATGGGGACATTTGCCTGCCTAATGGGGACCTGTGCTGTCTAATGGGGACATGTGCTGCCTATTGGGGACATGTGCTGCCTATTGGGGACCTTTGCTGCCTAATGGGGACCTGTGCTGCCTAATGGGGACATGTGCTGCCTATTGGGGACCTGTGCTGCCTAATGGGGACCTGTGCTGCCTAATGGGGACATGTGCTGCCTAATGGGGACATTTGCCTGCCTAATGGGACCATGTGCTGCCTAATGGGGACCTGTGCTGCCTAATGGGGACATGTGCTGCCTATTGGGGACCTATGCTGCCTAATGGGGATCTGTGCTGACTAATGGGGACATGTGCTGCCTATTGGGGACCTATGCTGCCTAATGGGGACCTGTGCTGCCTAATGGGGACCTGTGCTGCCTAATGGAGACATGTGCTGTTGTGGGAACTGTAGTCCGTTTCTCTTCCAGCCATCACATTAGGTAGGAGTTATTTAAATGTTTGAATAAATATAGTTGGCTACTGTTTAAGTTTATTAATGAGTGATGAGCGAGTATACTCATTGCTCGGGCTTTCCTGAGCATGCTCGGGCTTTCCTGAGCATGCTCGGGTGTCCTCCGAGTATTTTGTCGTGCTCGGAGATTTAGTTTTCGTCGCCTCATCTCCCTGATTTGCAGATGCTGGACAGCCTGAATACATGTGAGGAACGCCCGTTTGTTAAGGAATCCCCACATGTATTCAGGCTGTCCAGCAACTGCAAATCATGCAAATGAGTCGACAGAAAGTAAATCTCCGAGCACGCTAAAATACTCAGAGGACACCTGAGCATGCTTGGGAAAACCCGAGCAACGAGTATACTCGCTCATCATTATTAATAATTTTATGCGGCCCCCGAACGCTGTTATAAAATTTCAAATGGCCCTCGGCAGAAAAAAGGCTCCCCACTCCTGCCCTAGTCCATGCCCTCATCATCTCCCGCCTCGACTACTGCAACCTCCTGCTCTGTGGCCTCCCCTCTAACACTCTCGCGCCCCTCCAATCTATTCTAAACTCTGCTGCCCGACTAATCCACCTGTCCCCCCGCTATTCCCCGGCCTCTCCCCTCTGTCAATCCGTGCACTGACTCCCCATTACACAAAGACTCCAGTTCAAAACCCTAATCATGACATACAAAGCCATCCACAACCTGTGTCCTCCATACATCTGTGACCTCGTCTCCCCGGTACCTACCTGCACGCAACCTCCGATTCTCACAGGATCTCCTCCTCTCCTCCCCTCTTATCTCCTCTTCCCACAATCGCATACAAGATTTCTCCCGCGCATCCCCCCTACTCTGGAGCTCTCTACCACAACATATCAGACTCTCGCCTACCATGTAAACCTTCAAAAGGAACATGAAGTCCTACCTCTTCCGACATGCCTACAACCTGCAGTAACCACCGATCTACCAAACCGCTGCACGACTAGCTCTACCCTTCACCTACTGTATCCTCATCCACCCCTTGTAGATTGTGAGCCCTCGCAGGCAGGGTCCGTTCTCATCCTGTACCAGTCGTAACTTGTATTGTCTAAGATTACTGTACTTGTATTTGTTATGTATACCCCACCTTACATGTAAAGCGCCATGGAATAAATGGCGCTATAATAATAAACAATAATAATAATAATAACTTGAAGAAAAATGCGCAATTTACAGGAACTGGAGGCTTTTTGAAAAGAGTGGGCAGCTTTACCATCAGGGAAAATAAAGAACCTCATCAACTACCACAAAAGACTTCATGCTGTCATTGATGTTAGAGGGGGCAATACACTGTATTAAGAAATGGGGTATGTATCAGGGTCATTTGGATGTTTTGGGTTGTCAAGATGATTTAGAAAGAGAAAACACAGTAGTTTGACAATAAATGGCTTCACCCAACCACTAACCATGAGTGGAGAAAAAGGTTTGGTGTTATCATTCATATTCTCTGAAAAAAGCCAAGAAAGCAAAAATTCTGCCGGGGTATGTAAACTTTTGAGCACAACTGTAAGTATGAAATATGAATAGCATAACTTCTCTAGATAATAAGAAAAAATTGAGATACTTAGCACATGATTTGGTCAATTCATGGAAGCCTAGGCGATCTACGGTTTGCTGGGAACCTACGTATCTAGTGTGAATACCTCTTAGGCTGGTTTTCAACTTACCGTGTTTTTGCAGGCCATTTTTGCGGCCCCAATAGATTTCTATGGGGCCGCAACATCGGCCCGCAAAAATTCCATGGTGCGCCGTGTGCCATATGGCCGTGAGGGCCGTATTTGTGGCAGTGACAATAATGGGCCGCAAAAAACCCGGTAAGGCCGACGTCACACTGGCGACAAAATCGGACGACTGCAATACGATGAAATATCGCATTGCAGTCGGACCTATGTTAATCTATGGAGCAGCTCCCAGTATCAGATTTTTTGTTGTCCGTTTTAAACGTCCGAGTGCAATCGGATTGTCACCGATTGTGGGTCGAGTATCGCCAATGCAAGTCTATGGGAGCGATGAAAAATCGGATTACAAACGGACCGCACGTGTGACTTGCGATTAAATCGCATCAGTGTCCTTTAGAAAAGCCGGCAATTCATCCACGGCTATACTGTAAAATCACACTGACAGCTTTAATAAAGAATAGAATCAATACATATACACACATAGAATACATAAAATATTATATATATATATGTCATTGTGACAATATATATATATATATATACATATATTTATAGTTCTTACACTTCTACATACTGTAATAGCCGCTAATTCAATTGCCGGCTTTTGTGAAATCACAGAAGCCGACATGAAATGATACGTTGTTTCCACTCAGTTAACCATGTCATTTCATGTATTTTGATATATGGTTTTAACTTACAATTACATAAGTGTATGTGAGCAAAATTTCAGACATGTAGGGGTTAATTAAAGGTGTAAATTCGTTGAAAAAAAATGCGTGGGTTCCCGCTGTATTTTCTCCACCAGACAGACAAAGCCAGAGAGTGGGGGCAGATAATAATAGCCTAGGGAGGGTACATTTTTTTTGTGCCCCCCTGGCTACTAACATCTGCCCCAGACACCCCAGAAAGGGCAAATCTCTAATTAGATTAGCCCTTTCTGGCACTTTGCCCGTCTATTCCCATTGCCCTGTAGCGGTGGCGAATGGGTTAATAAGGGGTTAAAGCCACCTTGCAATTGAAAGGTCACTTTAAGCCAGGTTAATAATTGAGAGCTGTCAATTAGACAACTATCAATTATTAATCCTATTGTATGAAAGAAAAATCAAACACTCACACTTTAATAAAAAAAAAGTTTAATGAAATAATCACACAGTTTTTGACCCTATTTTATATTCCTGCTAAAACCATTTCCTGTAATAAAAATAAAATAAAAATGCAAAATTATTCTTACCAATCCGATGCACAGTCAGGTCCCACGCTGTAATCCATCAGAAAGGGTTAACAGGTTACAGCGAGCAGGGAGCTAATGCTGCCTGCTAGCTGTAACACCCTGAATGAATAACTTCCTCTCCCAGCGAAAGGAGAGGAAGTGATTAATGAGTGGAGCTTAATTGATTTATTGCCACTTTCACTTCAGTGACCTGACCTAAAGTGAAAGTGGGACACAATCAATTAAGCTTCCCACAGTAATCACATCCTCTCCTGTCGCCGGGAGAGGAACTTATTCATTCAGGAGCTTTCAGCTGAGCATGCAGCATTACTTGCACTGCTTGGCTCAAAGCTAGTTAACCCTTTGTGAAGGATTACAGCGTGGGACGTGACAGATCGCCAGATAGGTAAGAATAATGTTGTTTTATTATTTTTTCTTTATTTTAGGAGATCAAGGGCTTCGCACGGATTAAGAGTAAAATAAAAGATGGTCAAAAAAATGTGTTTTTATTTCATTAAAATTATTTATTCTTAAAGTGTGTGTGTTTTTTTATTTACTTCAATAGGATTAATAATTGATACTTGTCTAATTGACAGCTCTCAATTATTAACCTGGCTTAAAGTGACCTTTCAATTGCAAGGTGGCTTTAACCCCTTATTAACCCATTCGCCACCGCTACAGGGCAATGGGAATAGACGGGCAAAGTGCCAGAAAGGGCTAATCTAATTAGAGATTTGCCCTTTCTGGGGTGTCTGGGGGCAGATGTTAGTAGCCAGGGGGGGCACAAAAAAAATGTACCCTCCCTAGGCTATTATTATCTGCCCCCACTCGCTGGCTTTGTCTGTCTGGTGGAGAAAATACAGCGGGAGCCCACGCATTTTTTTCAACGAATTTACACCTTTAATTAACCCCTACATGTCTGAAATTTTGCTCACACACACTTATGTAATTGTAAGTTAAAACCATATATCAAAATACATGAAATGACATGGTTAACTGTGTGGAAACAATGTATCATTTCATGTCGGCTTCTGTGATTTCACAAAAGCCGGCAATTGAATTAGCGGCTATTACAGTATGTAGAAGTCTAGGAACTATAAATATAATATATATATATATATACATGTCACAATGACATGTATATATATATATATATATATATATATATATATGTGTGTTCTATGTGTATATATCTATTCTTTCTTTTGTGATTTAAATACTATTCTTTTGGATCCATTATATGTCAGTTTTGCAAGCCTGCGAGAATTTCTCGCAAGTCGGATGAAAATCGGATGTTACAAGGCACACACACATGCGACTAAATCGCATCTTTGAAGGAAAATCGGATGCCAGGCGGATTTGTGATGTTTAAATTTTCCTCCGATAATCAACCGACTAAAACGGTCCGATTTTTTGTAGTTGTGTGTGACTCCGGCCTAAGTGTAAAAGAAGCCTTAGGCTAAAGCCTGAATTTATGGGTAGGTAGGATCCTGATGAAATTAAAACCGCCACAGGATGGAGGGCGGAGTGATCAGTTAGAGAGCCAATATTCTACAAATAAAAGACTGACTGGAACTTCCAAATAAAAAAAAACTGGTATGTACAGGTGCGAACTAAGAGTAGCCATCTCTATATATAACAAACAGATGAAGTTGCACTCTGTAGTGCTAAAGCATGTAGATATGAAATATATGAACTAAATATATGAATAGCATAACTGCTCTACATATGAAAAAAATTTAGATATTTAGCATATAATTTGGCCAACTCATGCACGCCCAGTAACCAACAAGAAGGTCTTATGTATATCGCAATGTCAGTGTCTCTTATGTGATGCAGAGTATTGGTGTCTCCTAAGTGATGTATACACAGAAGTTTAACCCCTTAACGACCTACTATACGCATTAAAACAGCGGCCACTAAGGAGCCTTACTCCCTCTCATTGCAGTTTTAAAAGGACGATCGAGAATAAGGCTGTATCGCCCCCTAGAATCATAAAATCTCTGGGGTCTGGTCTCGGCTACTGCGGGTAGCTGAGACCCTGCAAAAACATGATCAGGGTTGGATTTTCCGGTCCCCGATCACGTGATTGCCGTTATTCAGTGAATAAAAAAAAAAAGAAGTGTGCCCGCTATTACTAAGATTTCTCTCTCTTTTGACATGATACACGTCAGAAGAGAGAGAAATAATATCTCCGCCATCCCCGGCCCTCCGCATCATGTTCCGGAAAAAAAAATGGCAGGCACAGTGTGTCCACCGAGATCTGATGGCCAGTACCCGGCAACAATAGAGAATTTTTCCTGTTTGTTCCTTTTGCATCTATCACTGTGATCAAAAGAAAAAAAATAGTAAATTAAATCCCCCTTTGTCACCGCCTTAGTTAAATAAAAATTCTAAATTAAAAAAAAAAATCCCATTCTTTGCAGTTGGGGTTAGGGTTGTGTTATGGTTGGAGTTAGAACTGTTTTTTTTTCAAAAGTAAAAAAGAAAAATGATGACGATATGACGGCTAGCGTTGAGCGCAGATACCCTGTGCATACCAGACGCAAACTGGAGTAGCGAGCACTTGCACTCAACACTAATGACGACGTATTCAATATGACAACCTAATGTTATCAAATTCTGTGTCATACCTGTGGGTTCAAAATGCTCAATATACCCCTGGATAAAATTCTTGAGAGGTGTAGTTTCCAAAATGGGGTCACTTGTGGGGAGGTTTCCACTGTTTTAGGCACATCAGGGGCTCTCCAAACGCGACATAGCCTCTAATAATTATTCCAGCAAATTTTACATTCAAAAAGTCAAACGTCACTCCTTCCCTTCCAAGCCCTGTTGTGTGCCAAAACAGTAGAGTTCCCCCACAAATGGGGTATCTGCATGCTCAGGAGAAATTGGACATTTGGTGCATTTTCTCCTGTTACCCTTGCGAAAATAAAAAAGTTTGGGTCTAAAGTAATTTTTTTTGTGAAAAAAATTAAATGATCATTTTTTCCTTCCACATTGCTTCAGTTCATGTGAAGCAACCGAAGGGTTAATAAACTTCCTGAATATAGTTTTGAGCACTTTGAGGGGTGCAGTTTTTATAATGGTGTCACTTTTGGGTACTTTTTGTCATATAGACCCATTCTAAATGCAGACGCCATCTTGATGGAGCTTAATTTTTTTTCTCCTCTAGCAAAATGGAGGCGGCCATGCCTGTGCAGTAGCATCAATTGCACCATTTTGGCAGAGGAAATAATAAAATAGGCATCATCAAAATGGTGCCTGTGCAGTAACATCTATCACCACCTCCATTTTGCTAGAGAAAAAAAAAATTAGGCTCCATCAAGATGGCTCTGGCGACGCCTGTGCAGTAGTATGTATTGGAACGATGCTACTGCACTAGAGCCTAATTTTTTTTTCTCTGACAATATGGCGGTGCCTGCACAGTAGCGTCTACCGAAACGCTTTAGATGCTACTGCACAGGTGCCACTTTGTTTGAAATAAAATAAAAATTTTCTTAACCAAAACTATATTTCTAAATAGAACGAAAATATGCATATTATCCCCCGTATCATGCTACAGTGCAGGCATGTGAATATTTTTTCTTTCAAACAATATTATATTCAGTTTGTAAAATAGAGGGCAGGTGTCATGTGTGCATCGCCACGAAGATCGTCGCGGTTGCACATTCTGACTTCTCACAGCTGAGTTGCTGTTTCTTTGTGTTTGGCAGTTAGGGAGTTAATTCTGTCTGTGCTCAGTTCTGGGACTGGGTGCAGTTTTCTCCCGGCTGCAATTAATTATTTGTTGATTGGTTTCCTTTAAATCTCTGGTTGTCTGTGTTGGGAGTTGCCAGTGAAATTCTTCATGCAGACCACAGATAGGATTGTATCTGTATAGACTTAAGTTAAAGAGCTCCTTAGTTGTTTTAAGCTCACCTTGCTTAGAGTTTAATATCCCAGATCATTTATGTTCCTTCTGTGTTTGAGTGTGTATGCAAGTCTGTGTTTTCTCCAGTCTGTCTTATATGTCTAATCTGTGTATTTAGCAGAGATCAGCCCATATCCCTTTGGTGGTAATCATAATCCTTCTTAGGACTGATTACAGGGTTCAGGGACTGATAGGAGACAGGGTTAGGCTGGAGACTTGGACCTCTGAACCATTATCAGTACCTCCAAGGTGAGGGATTAGTTAGGACCCCAGTTTAGGGTCAGGTTAGACCCCCGGTCCTCCTCTTTCCTGTGACAGTGTATCAAGTCCTCAAGATTAACCCTGAGTTCAACGGATATCGTGTCAGGTAAATCTATTCTATATTTACATGCTGATGTTGCTAATCTATATGTTGTATAGAGTGTTGTTCTTTTAAGAATAGTTTACTGACATTGTACACATATCATAAGACCGCGTGACATTTTCACTGGCCCATAAAATTATTCCCAGTTGCCATGGATCCAGTAGCCCAGCTGGCTCTGCAGTTGCAGGGATTATCCATGGAGCTGACGGACATTAAGTCCAAAGTTTTGTCTCCCTCGGAGCAAACCAGATTTGAACCTAAAGTAGCTCTCCCGGACAGGTTCACTGGTGGGCGAGACAAATTTTTTACCTTCAGGGAAGCATGTAAATTGTATTTTCGGCTTCGGCCTCGATCATCAGGGAGTGAAGAGCAGAGAGTGGGAATTGTTATCTCGCTCCTACAAGGGGACCCTCAATCCTGGGCCTTCTCCCTTCCTCCGGGATCCCCGGCTCTACAGTCAGTAGATCGATTTTTTACTGCCCTGGGTTTGGTATATGATGACCCAGATCGGGTCTCTCTTGCTGAGACAAAATTACGTAAGATACAGCAGGGAGATCGTCCGGCGGAGGAATTTGCTTCTGAGTTCCGTAGATGGGCCACAGATACTCAGTGGAATGACCCAGCTCTTAGGAGCCAGTTTTGTCATGGGCTTTCTGACAAATTAAAGGACGTTTTGGCTCAGTATGATTCTCCTCCATCACTGGAGGCTGCTATGGCCCTAGCTATCCGTACTGATAGACGGCTCCGGGAGAGGTGCGAGGTAACTCCACCCCCTGTTGTTACTCCACCTACTACTAAAGTCCCTTATGTTGAGGTTCCCCTTGTCTGTTCGGAGGAGCCTATGCAGTTGGGAGGGACATCATTTCGTAGGAGGGGATTGGCGGTACGCCGCAGGACTAGAAGGTGTTTCTTCTGCGGGAAAGAGGGACATTTTGTTGGGGGATGTCCATCCCGTGCCTTGTTGAGCAAAAAGTCGCCGGAAAACTGTTAATCCCAGGTTGTGTGGTGGACGACAACCTGGGAGTATGTATTTCGTCCGCTAGTTCTTCTCAGTTCCTTGTACCAGTGGAGGTGGTGGTTGGTACGAGAGTGGAGAGATTTTCTGTTCTTCTTGATAGTGGGTCCGGGGCTAATCTGGTTGACGCTCAGTTTGCTCAGGCTCAAGGTATGCATCTGAGTGTATTGGTCAAACCGATCCCTATATTCTCCATTGACGCCAGGCCTCTCGGCCAAGGTAGCTTTGTTCATGAGGTTCATAACATTGACCTTCGGGTAGGGGCAATACATAGGGAACTATTATCTTGTTATGTGTTGGAGGGTCTACCTACTCCTATTGTGTTGGGACTTCCTTGGTTGGTTAAACATAACCCTGTGATTAATTGACAGTCCAGAGATATAAGCCAATGGGGGGAGTTTTGCAAAAGTAACTGCATGAACACAGTCATCAGTGCGGTCGTGCCTAGTACTTTGCCTCCTTTTTTGGAGGACTTTGGGGATGTGTTCTCTGAGGAGGGGTGTCAGGAGTTGCCTCCTCATCGCGTGTATGACTGCTCTATTAATTTACTTCCTGATGCTAAGTTACCTAAAGCTAGGTTATATAACCTTTCTGGTCCTGAGAGGCAGGCTATGAAAGATTATATTTCGGAAAGTCTGGCCAAAGGGCATATTAGACCTTCATCTTCCCCAGTGGCCGCGGGTTCTTCTTTGTGAAGAAAAAAGATGGAGGCCTACGCCCTTGCTTGGATTTCCGCGAACTTAATCGGATTACTGTTCGAGATCCGTATCCACTCCCTCTGATTCCTGATCTCTTCAATCAAATTGTTGGCGCCAAATGGTTCTCTAAATTGGATCTCAGGGGGGCGTATAATCTGATTAGGATAAAAGAGGGGGATGAGTGGAAAACGGCGTTTAACACGCCGGAGGGACATTATGAGAACCTTGTCATGCCTTTTGGTCTGACTACTGCACCAGCAGTATTCCAACATTTTGTTAATGACATTTTTCGTCATCTGGTGGGGCTGTTTGTGGTCGTATATTTGGATGACATTTTAATTTACTCACCAGATCTTGTGTCTCACCAGGAGCATGTGAGACAGGTGTTGCAGATCTTGCGAGACAATAAACTATACGCCAAACTGGAAAAGTGTGTATTCGCCGTACAGGAACTTCAGTTTTTGGGTTTCTTGGTGTCAGCCTCCGGTTTCCGTATGGACCCTGAAAAGGTGAGAGCAGTGCTTGAATGGGATCAGCCAGAGGATCTTAAGGCTCTGCAGCGTTTTCTGGGTTTGCTAACTACTACCGGAAATTTATTTGTAATTTCTCATCTGTTGTCAAACCTCTCACTGACATGACAAGAAAAGGTTCGGATTTTTCTAAATGGTCGGACAAAGCTTGCCAAGCTTTTTCCTCTTTGAAAAAATGTTTTGCTTCGGCACCCGTTCTCATCCAACCAGATGCATCACAGCCGTTCGTTGTGGAGGTGGACGCGTCTGACGTAGGGGTGGGTGCAATATTGTCCCAGGGTCCGTCCCCTGGTAAATGGCATCCGTGCGCTTTCTTTTCTAAAAAATTGTCGTCCGCCGAAAGGAATTATGATATCGGCAATAGGGAACTTTTGGCCATTAAGTTGGCTTTTGAAGAATGGCGTCACTTTTTGAGGGGGCAGTCCACCCGGTCACCGTCATTACTGATCACAAGAACCTGCTGTATTTGGAATCTGCTAAGCGTCTGAATTCCAGACAAGCTCGATGGTCGTTGTTTTTTACCAGGTTTAATTTTGTTGTCACTTATCGCCCTGGATCTAAGAATGTTAAGGCGGATGCCTTGTCTCGCAGTTTCCCAGGGCCGGGAAAATGGATGACCCGATTCCTATCCTTCAGGAGGGGGTGGTAGTGTCGGCTGTATGTTCTGAGCTTGAGGAGGAGGTGTTAGAGGCTCAGGGGGACGCCCCTGCAGGACCTCCAGGGAGACTGTTTGTCCCAAATCAGTTGAGACAAAAGGTTATTGAGGCACATCATAATTCTGCTTTAGCAGGACATCCAGGGAGTAAGGCTACTTTAGATCTCCTTTCTCGCCGGTTTTGGTGGCCTAACGTTAATAAAGATGTTTTAACTTTTGTCGCGTCCTGTGGGGTTTGTGCTCGCTCTAAGACCCCTCATACACGTCCGTCTGGGACCCTCTTACCCTTGAAACTTCCGGAGCGTCCATGGACTCATTTGTCTATGGACTTCATCACGGACCTTCCTCAGTCGTCAGGGAAGACTGTCATACTGGTGGTTGTTGACAGGTTCAGTAAGATGGCACATTTCATTGCTCTTCCTGCCCTCCCTAATGCTAAAACTCTGGCGCAGGTGTTCATTGGGGAGATTGTGAGACTTCATGGGTTGCCTTCTGATGTGGTGTCAGATAGGGGGTCTCAGTTTGTGTCCAAGTTTTGGAGGGCATTTTGTTTACGTCGGGGGATGCAATTGTCATTTTCCTCGGCTTTTCATCCGCAGACCAATGGTCAGACAGAGCGTCTGAATCAAAGCCTAGAGACTTATCTTCGGTGTTTTGTCTCAGAGAACCAGGAGGACTGGTCTTCTTTCTTGCCTCTGGCAGAGTTCGCTCTTAACAACAGGCGGAGCGAGTCCACTGGTAAGTCCCCGTTTTTTGGGGCATATGGTTTTCATCCCCAGTTTTGTACATTCAATGGGGGGGGCCCTTCTGGGGTTCCTGAGGAGGAGCGTTTCTCGTCGTCACTTGCTTCAGTGTGGAGAGGTGTATTGAATAATCTGAGTGCTATGGGGAACCGTTATAAACGTAATGCTGATAGGAGGAGAGTTTCTGGTCCAGATCTTAATGTGAACGATCTGGTATGGTTGTCTACCAGGAATATAAAACTTAAAGTTCCCTCCTGGAAGCTGGGCCCCAGATTCATCGGGCCGTACAGGATCAGTTCCATAATTAATCCTGTGGCATTTCGTCTGGACCTCCCTCCTACGTTTAAAATTCATAATGTGTTCCACAAGTCATTACTTAAGAGGTACGTGGCACCAGTCATACCATCACCTCTACCTCCTCCTCCAGTGGTGGTCAATGGTAACTTGGAGTTTCAAGTGTCAAAGATCATTGACTCACGTCTGAATCGCCGGTCCCTTCAGTACTTGGTGCATTGGAAGGGGTATGGTCCAGAGGAGAGGACGTGGGTTCCTGCGTCTGACATTAACGCAGATCGTTTGGTGCGGACCTTCCACAGAACTCACCCGGGCAAACCTGGCCCTGAGGGTCCGGAGGCCCCTCGTAGAAGGGGGGTACTGTCATGTGTGCATCGCCACGAAGATCGTCGCGGTTGCACATTCTGACTTCTCACAGCTGAGTTGCTGTTTCTTTGTGTTTGGCAGTTAGGGAGTTAATTCTGTCTGTGCTCAGTTCTGGGACTGGGTGCAGTTTTCTCCCGGCTGCAATTAATTATTTGTTGATTGGTTTCCTTTAAATCTCTGGTTGTCTGTGTTGGGAGTTGCCAGTGAAATTCTTCATGCAGACCACAGATAGGATTGTATCTGTATAGACTTAAGTTAAAGAGCTCCTTAGATGTTTTAAGCTCACCTTGCTTAGAGTTTAATATCCCAGATCATTTATGTTCCTTCTGTGTTTGAGTGTGTATGCAAGTCTGTGTTTTCTCCAGTCTGTCTTATATGTCTAATCTGTGTATTTAGCAGAGATCAGCCCATATCCCTTTGGTGGTAATCAGAATCCTTCTTAGGACTGATTACAGGGTTCAGGGACTGATAGGAGACAGGGTTAGGCTGGAGACTTGGACCTCTGAACCATTATCAGTACCTCCAAGGTGAGGGATTAGTTAGGACCCCAGTTTAGGGTCAGGTTAGACCCCCGGTCCTCCTCTTTCCTGTGACAGTGTATCAAGTCCTCAAGATTAACCCTGAGTTCAACGGATATCGTGTCAGGTAAATCTATTCTATATTTACATGCTGATGTTGCTAATCTATATGTTGTATAGAGTGTTGTTCTTTTAAGAATAGTTTACTGACATCGTACACATATCATAAGACCGCGTGACAGCAGGTCACTGAGGGATCATTGACCTGTCATAAGCCATCAATATGAACACCTAATCAGAGCACCACATGAAGATCCCCCACAGGTCGCCCCGAAGCATGAGAATCTCATTAACTGAAAACTACAAATAAAGATTTAACAACCACAAGACGGATTTCATCAACCAAGGTATCATTTTAATCAGTATAACAACGCTAGCCTGACACTGTCTGTAGGTTACTGAGCATAATCCTGCTGATAGGTTCACTTTAACCACTTTACCCCCAAGGTGGTTTGCACGTTCATGACCGGGCCAATTTTTACAATTCTGACCACTGTCACTTTATGATGTAATAACTTTGGAACGCTTCAACGGATCCCACTGATTCTGAGATTGTTTTTCTGTGACATATTGTACTTTTGCAAGTTTCAAACTTTAAATTGCTTTTTTTGTGTATTGAGTTGAAGCTTTTGTTAGGAACATTTTACATAAAGTTTGGAATCACATTTATCCGGCACTCTACTCTGAGCACTTACATCGGGGTTTCCATCTAAATCGCTGAGTGACGTGATTCAGATGAAACCCCCCAAGCGATCCATTCACTATAATGAAGCAGTAAAGTTACTCTGGACTCAGTCTGGCCTCTGTTCAGCGGTGTCCTTCTTTTCAGACATGCACAAAACTGTGGCAAATGACACTTTTATGTATCATTAAAAAGACAGACACCGCCGGATCACAGGTCCTACAGCGTCCACAGTTCCTCCATCTGCTTCATTATAGGGAATTTTCTGCCAGGGGTTCCGTCTGAATCACGTATTTCAGATATTTACACGGAAACCCCAGTGTAAGCACTCAGTGCAGAGTGCAGGATAAATGTGCGCTGAGCCTTACTGCAATCTGTGGGAGACAAATGAACAAATCAACAGCAGGTGAAGAATTTTTTTTATTTTTTTTTACGCTGTTCCTTCTGTAGTTTAAGTGGTATGGCAACTTTATTCTTCGGACCGGTGCGATTACAGAGATTCCAGATTTATATAATTTTTTTTATGTTTGGCTGCTGTCACACAATAAAAAACGCTTTTTATTGTAAATGCTACATTTTGAGAGGTATAATTATTCCATATATCAGCCCACAGAATCATGTGAGGGCTTGTGTTTTGTGGGAAGAGTTGAGGTTTTTATTGGTACCATTTTAAGACACATGACATTTTTTGATCGCTTTCTAATCTGAATTTTGGGAGGCAGAATGAACAAAAAAAGCCGCAAGGATTTTTTTTAATGTCGTTCTGCATGTGGCAAAAATTGATGAAGCAGTTTTATTTTTCGGGTCAGTACGATTATAGTGATACCACATTTATATTTTTTTTTATGTTTTGGCGATTTTAGACAGTTTTTTAGAAAAATTATTATGTTTGCTTCTCTTTATTCTAAGAGCGATAACTTTTTATTTCTCCGCTGATGGAGCTGTAAATGGCTTGCATTTTGGGGGACAAGATGATGTTTTCAGTGGTACCATGTTTATTTATATTTGTCTTTTGGTCGGGTTTTATTCCACTTTTTGTTCAGGGTATGATGAGAAAGCATTGGCTTTTGCCTTGTTTTATTTTTGATGGTGTTCACTAAAGGGGTTAATTAATGGGACAGTTTTATAGGTTGGGTTCGTTCCAAATACGGCGATATCAAATAAATGTACTTTTATTGTTTATATTTTTTCCATGAAAATATGTATTCATGGGTACAATATATTCAGATTTTATTTTTTTTTTTACTTTGTCACACTATGGGACTTTTATTTTACAGGCTGATTGCTTGTATAGCATAGAGATGCAGAAGCATCCCTATGCTATGCAAACTGTCAGCGCTGCACTGACAAAGTTGCTTTATCACGCTCTGAACACGATCAAGCAACTTAGCTAGCTCTGGTGACCCAGATGTTGTCATAATGACATTGAGTCACCTTGGCAATGATTGGGACCCGCGATGACGTCGCGGGGTCTCCGATCCAAGGGCAGGGGGGCTTTCTTCCCTCTGCCTGCTCCTGAAATGCTACGATCGAGTTTGATTGCAGCATTGAGGGGGTTAAAGTGTCGAGAGCATTGTGGGACCACTCCTAGCACTGAGTGCCGGGTGGCAGCTGTCAGAATCAGCTGACACCTGGCGGCGATTGTGCATGCACAGTCTGTGTCCGCACAAAATCGCTGGGACATATCCATATGTCCCAGGTCAATAAGAGCCAGGTCACAGGTACATGTTGGATACGTCTTTGGTGGAAAGGGTTTAAGGCCATAAAAATTAAGTGTTTGTTTTTTTCATAAATAAATGCAAGTCACATAGAAGAAAAAACAATCTCAAACACTGGGATACGTTGAAGTGTTCTAGAGTTGTAACCTCATAAAGGGACACTGGTCAGATTTGTAAAATTTGATTTGGTCATTAAACACAAAATTGGTTGGGTCACTAAGGGGTTAAGTGTCTCCTATGTGATGTATACACCAGACCTCCCTCTGCTTGAGTTCTATAAATGTATCCTGAACAGTATTTCACACTGTGAGAAGACATGCAGTGTAATATAAATCTGTGTTCAGAACTTACTGCTGCAACTTCTTTTCAAGCTTTAGCGCAAGAGTCGAATGCACTCCAGCCCAAAGCAAATCATGAAAAACAATTGCGATAGTATCATCAATACCACCTAACAGTACACGGCGCACCAGAGAAGCAGCTCCAGCCATCAACTTGGTGCAGCTTAATTAAACATTTGACCAAATATAGCATAACAAACTTCAAGTTGATAATTTTGTACAGCCCCAAAAAAGGTTTCCAACACCTGGTCTAGTGGTAAATATAGGCCTGTAACTGATAGACACCTTTGGGAAAATTGTCTTTACTTAGATATACTTTATGTATATTTGTCTAAAATAATTATTGCAATTGGGTTTCATTAAACATTTTGCACGGTTTATCTTCTATAGTCTGTGTTGCACTACTCTTGTCTGTTGCCAGCTGCAGGACGAGTTAATCAAGAATTGGGAATGTGTCCATTCTGAGGGGAGAGTTTATAACACATCTTTACTCTTTATAGCTCCTTTCAGCAGATTTTTGACTAATTGAAAGTTGAGCGGAAATTTGTGTTATTAGCTAAGATGAGCTCAGAAGGAGAAAAGTAAGCGCTATAAGGCTATGTGCACACGTTGCGGATTATTAGCGTTTTTGCCGTGAAAAACGCTAACCCAACGCAACTCATTATATCCTATGGGATTCCGCAATGCTGTGCACATGCTGCGTGTTTGTCCGCGGCCAAATCGCATCGCGGAAAAATACGCAGCATGCTCATTCTTTTCCGGAATCGCGGCGATTCCGCCGCCATAGGAATGCATTGAACCGCTTACTTTCCGAATGTGGCTATGCCCACCATGCGCAAAGTAAGTGGTTCATGTGCGGATGGTACCCAGGGTCTGGAGGAGAGGAGACTCTCCTCCAGGCCCTGGCTACCATATCCCTGTTAAAATAATAATTAATATAAAAAATTGTGATATTCTCACCTTCCGGCGGCCCCCGCAGCTTTCCCGCCTCTCAGCGATGCTCCCGGCCACTCCTGTTCCCAGTGATGCATTGCGAGAATCACCCCAGATGACGTAGCATCACGCGAGACCGCTAAGTCATCTGGGGTCATTGTCGCAAAGGACGACTGGGAACGGGATTGGCTGGGAGCGTCGTTGAGGACCAGGAAGGCTGCAGCGGACGCCGGAAGGTGAGAATATCATGATTTTTTATTTTTTTTTATTATTTAACATTAGATCTTTCTACTATTGATGCGGCATAGGCAGCATCAATAGTAAAAAGTTGGTCACACTTGTCAAACACTTGTTTGACTCGTGTGACCAACCTGTCAATCAGTTTTCCAAGCAATGCTACAGATCGCTTGGAAAACGCTAGCATTCTGCAAGCTAATTACGCTTGCAAAACGCTAGTTTCAGGCGGGAATACGCATACCAATAAAAATGCGTACTTCCTGCGGCAGGGAGGTGTGGGATTGCCGCGGAAATTTCCGCGGCAATTCCGCAACGTGTGTACATAGCCTTAACGCTATTCAAGATTCTCATTTACTTATTATGCAGCCATGTCTTCAAAGGAAATCTGACAGTAGAATCAACACTCCAAAGCCTCTATATGGACATGCAGGTCATAGAAATTATTATTTATGACGTGCTATTTCTATAGTGCCAACATATTCCGCAGTTTACATTTTAGAGGAAATTGTATGGATAATAAAGACATTACAGAATAACACATAAAATCAACAGATATTAAAAGGAGTGAGGGTCCTGCTCACAAGCTTACAATCTATGAGGAAATAAAGACGACACGAAAAGTCAATGCTAAAAAATGTTTGTATTGTACGGTCAAGCCATCAGTAAAATACATAGGGAATTCACCTAACGCTGCATGAACCGGTCATCAGCCAGTCTCAGTACAAGTACAGACAGAGGGCTAAGTGAGTGGAGGGTGTGTGAATAGATGTTACAAGAGTCTTGATTTAAAAGAAAGTTTTGTATAGGCAAAATATGGATAGTTAGATAAGTGTGTTGAGGCAATAGGCCAGTCTAAAGAAATGCATTTTTAGGGCACACTTAAAACTGTGGGTATTGGGGATTAATGAGATTGTCCTGGGTAATGCATTCCAAAGAATTGTCGACAGCTAGAGAGAAGTCTTGGAGTCAGGATTGGGAGGTTAAGATTATAGAGAATGTTAGTCTTAGGTCATTAGCAGAATGGAGGGCATGGGTAAGGTGGTAGAATAAGACGAGGGAGAAGATGTAGCGTGGTGCTGAACCATGGAGCGCTTTGTGGGTGAGAGTGATGAACTTATATTGAACTCTATATTGGATGGGCAACCAGCGCAATGACTAGCACAGAGTTGAGAAATCGGTGTAACGGTTGGAAAGGAATATGATCCTGGTTGCTGCATTCAGGACGGATTGGATAGGGGAGAGTTTAGTAAGAGGGAGACCGAATAGTAGAGAGTTGCAATAGTCCAGACAAGAATGATTAAGAGCAACAGTAAAAGTTTTTGCAGAGTCAAACGTAAGAAAAGGGCAAATTCTAGAGATGTTTTTGAGATATAGGCGACATGAGTGAGATAGTTATTGGATGCATGGGGTGAATCAAAAATCTGAATCAAGAGTGACCCCAAGACAACGGGCATGTTCCTGGGGAGTAAGGGCAGAACCACACACTGAAATGTCAATGTCAGACATAGGTAGGTTAGTGGAGAGGAAACACAAGGAGTTCAATTTTTGACAGATTCAGTTTTAGATAATGTTTTACATAATGTTAGAGACAGTGTAAATGATAATTATTGGTATTTTGTAGTAATGCAGCGGTAATGTGAGATGAGGTACATAATTAGTTGTCATCCACATAAAGATGGTATTGAAAACCAAATCTATTATTGGTTTGTCCAATAGGGGCCATGTATAGAGAGAAGAAGGGGGGCCTAGGACTGATCATTGAGGAACCCCAACAGAAAGGTTAAGGAGAGTAAGGATTCAGCAAAAAATACAGTGAAGAGGCAGGAGAACCAGGAGAGAACGATATATTTGAAACCGATAGAGCGGAGTGTTATGATTTGGTAGCTGAGGAGAGCAAGCAAAAACGGCAATACACCAGAGAGGTTGGAATCTACTGGATTGCAGTACCCTGACTAACCACCACAACTAAAGGCAGCCGTGGAGCGTACCTATGTTGGTCCTAGACGCCTCGTCACAGCCTGAGAGGTTAACTACACCTAAAGATAGAAAGAGGAAAAGCTATCTGCCCCGGAGCAGATCCCCAAAGAACATAGGAAGCCCCCAAACATGTAATGGCGGTTAGACAAGAGGAAATACAGACACAGACAGAAAATAGTATGAGCAAACGTTGGGGCCCAATATTCCTAGACAGAAAAGGATAGGAAGGAGACTTACTGCAATCCCAAAAAACCCTAAAAAGTACCAACTCTACTAATTGCAAAAACACCTGAGATCACACGACCTCTACCACCTAAATTAGTTCTCTGGTGTAACAAAACTAAGCCGCAGCCACTGAAGAAAAACTGGAAAAGGCAAATGAACAAATAACAGTGGCTCAGACAAACTGAGAGGAGCACAAGCCCCCGGAGGGGACCTGGCTGACCTCCAAAAAGTGCAGGAAACAATGCAAAAAGCAAGCACAAAAATAAAAACAGAAAATGTCTTATCTGAGAGCAGGAGAAGAGGCAAGATTCAGCAAGCTTCCAAGTGAACCAGGAACCACAGATGAGACAAGAACAATTGATCACCGGCAACCCTGATGGGAGGGAACCTCCCTTATATAGGACCAGTCTGTAACTCCTGATTGCCAATCTTCACTAAATAGTTCAGCACTGTCTGCAACCACCAGAGGGAGCTTCTGCTCAGAACTCATTTCTAACACATTCACAACAGCGGAGCATACTGAGGAGCTGGTAATCCAGTGTCAAATGCTGCAGAGAGATCCAGGACAATCAGCAGGGAGTAGTGACCATTAAATTTAGTTGTTAGTAGATCATTAGAAACTTTAGTGAGAGCAGTTTCAGTAGAGTGTAAAGAGCATAAACCATATAGTAAAGGTTAAAGAAGAGTGATCCGAGAGATGGCGGATTAGACAGGAGTGGACTCCTGGAAGTGTTCCAAGAGTTTAGAGATGAATGTTAGAGACAGGTCTGTAGTTAGCAGTAGCACAGTTCTTGTCGAGGGACTTTTTTTTTTTTTTTTTTTTTTTAAGTAATGGGTCTATGCTGGCGTGTGTAAATGAGGGAAAGATGTTATGTTTTGGTAGCTGAGGAGAGTAAGCAAAAACGGCAATACACCAGAGAGGCTGGAACCTATTGGATTGCAGTAACCTGAACTAACCACACAACTAGAGGTAGCCGTGGAGCGTTCCTACGTTGATCCTAGACGCCTCGTCACAGCCTGAGAGATAACTACACCTAAAGGCAGAAAGATGAAAGCAATCTGCCCCGGAGCAGATCCCCAAAGAAAATAGGAAGCCCCCAAACATGTAATGTCGGTTACACAAGAAGAAACACGGACACAGACAGAAAACAGAATGAGCAAACGCTGGGGCCCAATCTGACTAGACAGAAAAGTACAGGAAAGGATACTCACTGCAATCCAAAAAAAACCCTAAAAAATACCAACTCTACTGATTGCAAAAACACCTGAGATCACACGACCTCTACCACCTAAATCAGTTCTCTGGTGTAACAAAACTAAGCCGCAGCCACTGAAAAAACAGGAAAAAGCAAATGAACAAACAACAGTGGCTCCAGATAAACTGAGAGGAGCACAAGCCCACCGGAGGGGACCTGGCTGACCTCCACAGAAGTGCAGGGAACAATGCAAAAAACAAGCACAAAAATAAAAGCAGAAAATATCTTATCTGATAGCAGAAGATGCAGTCAAAACTCAGCAAGCTTCCAAATGAACCAGGAACCACAATTGAGACAAGAGCAATTGATCACCGGCAAACATCAAGGGAGGGAACCCAGATTGCCACTCCTCGCTGAAAGGTTCAGTACTGTTAGTAACCACCAGAGGGAGCCTCTGCTCAGAAACCATCTTTAGCACATTCACAACAGAAAGATTCCAGATGAGAGAGGGAGATTAAATATTTTAGTTAGGCGAGTGGTGACATCCGGGGAAAGGGACTGGAGGAGATGTGAGGGAATAGGGTCACTGGTGCAGGTAGTACAGCGAGAAAATGCAAGGAGCCTGTTTACTTCTTCAATGACCGGTTCAATGTCAGAAAGTGAGCTACATGCAGTGCTGGAGAGAGGAGAATGCATTTCTTTGAAATAATTGGCCAGATTGGCAGCGCTTAGGTCTGTGGGGGTGGCCTGTACTCTTGGATTGAGGAGAGATTGAAATGTATCAAAGTCATTAAGGATTATTGGATAGTGTGGCTTTAAGGGTGTTAAAGTAGGTTTCCAGAGGTGAAGGACAGAGTTGTATGTGAAAAGAATGAACTAATAAAGGATGAAATCTTCTGTCAGATTGGATTTTCTCCACAGACGTTCGACGCACCTGGAGCACCGCTGGAGAAAACGCTTTTTCAGGTTTTCAGCGTGTGCTAGGGTTGTCGCCATCTGTGCCAAATTGTTCTATGTATGAGAGGTGCAGCTTCATCCAGGGCACTTTGCAGTGTTCCATTACAATGTTTCAATGCAGTCAGGACATGAGAGGGAGGAGATTGGGACCAATGATGGCGGCAAATTCTTCATAAATTTCTGGGTGTTAACACCTTACTGCCATCGGACGTACTATCCCGTCCATGGTACCTGGGCCCGTATGACCAGGGACGGGATAGTACGTCCCATGCGATCGGATGCGCTCCCAGGGTGAGCGCAGCCGATCGCGGCCGGGTGTCAGCTGATTATCACAGCTGACACCCGGTACTATGTGCCAGGATCGGTCACGGACCGTTCCCGAAACATTAACCCCTGGCACACCTCGATGAAACATGATCGCGGTGTACTGGGGGCACAGGGGAGCATCGAGCAGGGAGGGGGCTCCATGCGCGCTTCCTTGAGACCCTCAGAAAAGCACGATGTATCGCACTGTTTCGAAGGTCCCTCAGCAGGCACTGAGGAAGCCGCCTCCCTGCAGGACCCGGAAGGAACCCGGCGCCATCTTGGATCCGGGGTCCTGCAGGGAGGCGGCTTACTCAGTGCCTGCTGAGAGCAGGCACTGAGAAGCCTGCAGCGATGCCAGAGCGATCGCTGGTGTGACAGAGTACTGTGCACACTGTCACACCAGCGATCTGGTATTATACAGTTATGTCCCACCATGGGACAAAGTAAAAAAGTTAAAAAAATAAAAATAACAAGTGTTAAAAAAAAATCTTAAAAAAAAAAAATTCCCCAATAAATTCATTTCTTCATGTAAATAAAAAAAACAAAACAATAAAAGTACACGTATTTGGTATCGCCGTGTCCGTAACGACCCGCCCTATAAAACTGACTCATTAGTTAACCCCTTTAGAAAACCCCTTAAAAAATAAAAACAAAGCAAAAAACAATGCTTTATCATCACACCACCGAACAAAAAGTGGAATAACACGCGATCAAAAATACCGATATAAATAAACATAGTACTGCTGAAAACGTCATCTTGTCCCGCAAAAAATGAGCCGCCATACAGCATCATCAGCGAAAAAAATAAAAAAGTTATAGCTCGCAGAATAAAGCGATGCAAAAATAATTATTTTTTAATATAAAATTGTTTTTATTGTATAAAAGCGCCAAAACATTAAAAAAATGATATAAATGAGGTATCGCCGTAATCGTACTGACTCGAAGAAAAAAACTGCTTTATCAATTTTACCACACGCGGAACGGTATAAACGTCCCCCCCAAAAGAAATTCATGAATTGCTGATTTTTGTTCATTCTAACCTCCCAAAAATTGTAATAAAAAGTGATCAAAAAATGTTATGTGCCCAAAAATGGTACCAATAAAAACGTCAACTCGTACCGCAAAAAATAAGACCTCACATGACTCTGTGGGCCAAAATATGCAAAAATTATAGCTCTCAAAATGTGGTGATGCAAAAACTATTTTTTGCAATAAAAAGCGTCTTTTAGCGTGACAGCTGCCAATCATAAAAACCCGCTATAAATAGTAAATCAAACCCCCCTATCACCACCTTAGTTAGGGAAAAATAATAAACTTAAAAAAATGTATTTATTTCCATTTTCCCGTTAGGGTTAGGGTTGGGGCTAAAGTTAGAATTAGGGTTAGGATTAGGGGTGTGTTGGGATTAGGGTTGGAGTTAGAATTGGGGGGGTTTCCACTGTCACACTGTTTCCACATCAGGGGCTCTCCAAATTCTGCATTGAAAAAGTAAAGCGGTGCTCCTTAACTTCTGACCTCTGCCATGCGCTCAAACAGTAGTTTAACCCACATATGGGGTATCAGCGTACTCAGGACAAATTGCAAAATAACTCTTGGGGTCTAATTTCTTCTGTTACCCTTGGGAAAAAAAAATTGGGGTGAAAATATCATTTTTGCGGAAAAAAATTATGATTTTTTTATTTTTATGGCTCTACGTTATAAACTTCTGTGAAGCACTTGGGGGTTCAAAGTTCTCCCCACATATCTAGATAAGTTCCTTGGGTGGTCTAGTTTCCAAAATGGGGTAATTTGTGGGGGGTTTCCAATGTTTAGGCACATCAGGGGCTCTCCAAACGCGACATGACACCCCAGACCATTCCATCAAAGTCTGCAATCCAAAACGTTACTACTTCCCTTCTGAGCCCCAACGTGTGCCTACGCAGTAGTTTTCTCCCACATATGGGGTATCAGCGTACTCAGGACAAATTGGACAACAACTTTTGGGGTCCAATTTCATGTTACTCTTGTGAAAATAAAATATTGGGGGTGAAAAAATCATTTCGGTAAAAAAAAATGATTTTTTTGTTTTTACGGCTGTACGTTATAAACTTCTGTGAAGCACTTGGGGGTTCATAGCGCTCACTACACATCTAGATAAGTTCCTTGGGCGGTCTATTTTCCAAACTGGGGTCACTTGTGGGGGCTTCCACTGTTTAGGCACATCAGGGGCTCTCCAAACACGACATGGCGACCAGCCAACTCTGCTTTGAAACAGTCAAACGGCGCTCCTTCCCTTCCGAGCTCTGCCATGCACCCAAACAGTGGTTTACCCCCACATATGGGGTATCAGCATACTCAGGACAAATTGAACAATAACTGTTGGGCTCTTGTTACCCTTAGGAAAATAAAAATTGGGGTGAAAAGATTATTTTTGTGGAAAAAATATGATTTTTTTAATTTTACGGCTCTACGTTATAAACTTCTGTGAAGCGCTTGGGGGTTCAAATTGCTCACCACAGATCTAGATAAGTTCCTTTGGGGGTCTAGTTTCCAAAATGGGGTCATTTGTGAGGGGTTTCCACTGTTTGGGCACATCAGGGGCTATCCAAATGCAACTTGGCGTCCAATCTCAATTCCAGCCAATTTTGGTTGGAAAAAGTCAAATGGTGCTCCTTTCATTCCGAGCTCTGCCGTGCGCCCAAACAGTGGTTCCCCCAACATATGGGATATCGACGTACTCAGGACAAATTGGACAACAACTTTTGTGGTCCAATTTATCCTGTTACCCTTGGGAAAATAAAAAAATTGGTGACTAAAAGATATTTTTTGTGGGAAAAAAACAGGATTTTTTATTTTCATGCCCGGGCATTATAAACTTGTGTGAAGTATTTGGGGGTTCAAAGTGCTCACCACAGATCTAGATAAGTTCCTTAGGGGTCTAGTTTCCAAAATGGGGTCCTTGTGGGGGGTTTTCACTGTTTAGACACATCTGGGGCACTGCAAACGGAACATGACCCCCATCAACGTCTGCATTCCAAAATGTTATTACTTCCTTTCCAAGCCCTGACGTGTGCCCAAACAGTCCCCCCCCACATATGGGGTATCAGCGTACTCAGGACAAATTGGACAACAAGTTTTGGGGTCCAATTTTCTTGGGAAAAATCAAAATTGGGGAATAAAAAATTATTTTTGTGGAAAATTGTTTTTTTTTCACACCAAGGCATTATAAACTTTTGTGAAACACTTGGGGTTTCAAAGTGCTCACAAGAGATCTAGATAAGTTCCATAGGGTGTCTAGTTTCCAAAATGGTGTCACTTGTGGGGGTTTCCACTGTTTAGGCACATCAGGGGCTCTCCAAACGCGACATGGCATCCAATCTCAATTCCAGCCAATTTTGGTTTGAAAAAGTCAAACGGCGCTCCTTCCCTTACGAGACCGGCTGTGCACCCAAACAGTGGTTTTCCCCCACATATGGGGTATTGGCGTACTCAGAAGAAATTGCACAACAACTTTATCTGTCCATTTTCTCCTTTTACCCTTGTGAAAATAACAAAAAAAGTTTGTAAAAGATCATTTTTGTGACTAAAAAGTTAAATATTAATTTTTTCCTTCCACGTTTCTTCAGCTCCTGTGAAGCACCTGAAGGGTTAATAAACTTATTGAATGTGGTTTTGAGTACCTTGAGGGGTGCAGTTTTTAGAATGGTGTCACTTTGGGGTATTTTCTGCCATATAGACCCCTCAAAGTGACTTCAAATGTGAGGTGGTCCCTAAAAAAATGGCTTTGTAAATTTTGTTGTAAAAATGAGAAATCGCTGGTCAACTTTTAACCCTTATAATTTCCTAACAAAAAAAAATTTTGGTTCCAAAATTGTGCTGATGTAAAGTAGACATGTGGGAAATGTTATTTATTAACTATTTTGTGTGATATATTTCTCTGTTTTAAGGGAATACAAATTAAAAGTTTGAAAATCGCAGAATTTTCAAAATTTTCGCCATATTTGCGTTTTTTTCAAAAATAAACGCAAGTTATATCGACGAAATTTTACCACTATCATGAAGTACAATATGTCACGAGAAAACATTCTCAGAATTGCTAAGATCTGTTGAAGCGTTCCAGAGTTATAACCTCATAAAGAGACAGTGGTCAGAATTGTAAAAATTGGCCCGGTCATTAACGTGCAAACCACCCTTGGGGGTGAAGGGGTTAATGGCATGTATATTTCTATAAGTGTGGATGTCCTAAGCAGGGTGACAGTTCTTGACAGAGAAGGAAGGTTGTAGTCAGAGTGGGAGAGGGGAGTTAGTAAAATCATGAACTGAGTATAGCCAGGAGAAGATCAAGTCACAGTATTCCCTTCTTCATGCATAGGAGAGTTCGTAAATCTGTGAAAGGCTGAAAGAGGTTAAGATAAAAGGCAAGTGGCAGATAGGGAGCGGGGATCACCAATAGGTATATTAAAGTCTCCCATGAGGGTAGAGATGTCACAGGATAGGATCTGTGGGAGCCAGGTGGCAAAGTGATCCAGGAACTGATAGGAGAGGCCCGGAGGGCAATACACAAACGCTACTTGAGGAAGAAGGGTCGATAGTCTGACAGCATGTACCTCAAAAGAAGGAAAGATTAGTGATGGTACTTGGGGTATAACTGAAGAGTACTTTTTGCAGACCAACTGGTCTGTTGTCAGGTCTGGCAGAATGCTAAAAATTTATGCCATCGTATGAGCAGCAGTGGTAGTTGTGTCCGAATGCTGGATCTAGGTATCAGTAAGAGCCAGAAGGTTAAGGAAATTTGAAAGGAAAAATTCATGGATGTAGAAGTTTGTTACATGCTGACCGTGAGTTCAATAGGGCACAGTTGAAGACAAAAGGCATGCAAGGAACATTAATGAGATTTTCGGGTTTAAGAGTGTAACGGGGGAGGGGTGAAATGTACTGTTACAATAAGGGCTGATGCTGGGCGAGATATCTCCAGTGACTAGAAGGAAAATAGAATGAATGAGCAGATGGTTGAGTGATTTGTGAGTCTCATGTTGTATGGTGGCAGCAAATGGATCAATGCGGTTTAAGATTGTGAAGAGTGAAAACTGTACATAGGAGAGGTGCTTATGTGGATAGAGTGCAGAGTATGTAAAAGGGCGGTAGATATGAGCGATTGCAGCAGCTTGAAGGTAAATTACATCCGTTGAATATATTTTGTAATGCACATGACCTGGGAACAAGTTTGAGTGTCTTGCATGGCTTACCTGTCTCTTGCCATGTTTAACTGGACTTTGAAAAGTTGGAGTCATCTTGGAGAGGATTACCATTAGTATCCTGAATAGGACCTGTGCACAGTATATACCCTATGGGAATAAACATGCTAGAATTAGGAGGAAACCACTATGGCTAAATAGAGCTGTAAGGGGCGCAATAAGGGACAAAAAGAAAGCGTTTAGGGGATTAAAGCAAGTAGGTAGTGAAGAGGCATTAAATAAATACAGAAGACTGAATAAATTCTGTAAAAAGCAAATCAAGACAGCAAAGATTGAGACAGAGAGACTCATTGCCAGAGAAAGTAAAAATAATCCCAAAATATTCTTTAACTACATAAATAGCAAGAAACTAAAAAATGATAGTGTTGGTCCCCTTAAAAATAGTCTGGGTGAAATGGTGGATGAGGATTAGGAAAAAGCCAATATGCTAAATGACTTTTTTTCAACTGTATTTACACAAGAAAATCCCATGACAGATAACATGATCAGAGATAAAAAAATTTCTCCATTAAATGTCACCTGCTTAACCCAGCAGGAAGTACGGCGGCGTCTAAAAATCACTAAAGTTGACAAATCCCCGGGCCCGGATGGGATACAACCCCGAGTACTGCAGGAATTAAGTACAGTTATAGATAGACCATTATTTTTAATCTTAAAGATTCCATAATAACTGGGTCTGTACCACAGGACTGGCGTATAGCAAATGTGGTGCCAATATTCAAAAAGGGGCAAAAACTGAACCTGGAAATTATAGGCCAGTGAGCTTAACATCTACTGTGGGTAAAATCCTGGAGGGTTTTTTAAGGGATACTATATTGGAGTATCTGAAGCTGAATAACCTCATGGCACAGTATCAGCATGGGTTTACGAGGGACCGTTCTTGTCAGACTAATCTGATAAGCTTTTATGAAGGGGTAAGTTCAGGACTGGACCAAGGGAATGCAGTGGACGTGGTGTTCATGGACTTCTCAAAAGCTTTTGATACAGTGCCACACAAAAGGTTGATACATAAAATGAGAACAATGGGGATAGGGGAAAATATGTGTAAGTGGGTTAAGAACTGGCTCATGGATAGAAAACAAAGGGTGGTTATTAATGGAGCACACTCGGACTGGGTCACGGTTAGCAGTGGGGTACCACAGGGGTCAGTATTGGGGCCGCTTCTCTTTAACATATTTATTAATGACCTTGTAGGGGGCATACAGAGTAGTATTTCAATATTTGCAGATGACACTAAACTCTGCAGGGTAATAAATACAGAGGAGGATAATTTTATATTACAGGAGGATTTATGTAAACTAGAAGCTTGGGCTGATAAATGGCAAATGAGCTTTAATGGGGATAAATGTAAGGTCATGCACTTGGGTAGAACAAATAAGATGTATAATTATGTGCTTAATTGTAAAACACTGGGCAAAACTGTCACTGAAAAAGACCTGGGTGTATGGGTGGATGACAAACTCACATTTAGTGGCCAATGTCAGGCAGCTGCTGCCAAGGCAAATAAAATAATGGGATGCATTAAAAGAGGCATAGATGCTCATGAGGAGAACATAATTTTACCTCTATACAAGTCACTGGTGCGACCACACTTAGAATACTGTGTGCAGTTCTGGTCTCCGGTGTATAAGAAAGACATAGCTGAACTGGGGCGGGTGCAGAGAAGAGCGACCAAGGTAATTAGAGAACTGGGGGGTCTGCAATACCAAGACAGGTTATTATACTTGGGGTTATTTAGTTTGGAAAAACGAAGGCTTAGGGGTGATCTTATTACAATGTATAAATATATGAGGGGACAGTACAAAGACCTTTCTAATGATCTTTTTACACTTAAGGGTATGCCACACTAAACAATATCGCTAACGGGATCGCTAAAAAACGTCACTATTTAGCGATCCCGTTAGCGATATTGTTCAGTGCGGCAGCTTCCAGCGACGAGCTTCCTGCTGTGATCTCGCTCGTCGCTGGAATCGTTCCGGACCCTATTTCATCGCTGGCGCTCCGCTGGGTAAGTATCTTATCGCTGTGTGGCACCTTTTCTTAGCGATTTAGCGGTACTTTTGTACCGCTAAAGTCGTTAAGAAGATCGCTAACGGCGATAGCGTCGTTAACTATATCGCTAAATGCGGCAGCATTTAGCTATATAGAAACAATCCCGCTAGAGATCTCATTAGTATGCAATGCTAACGAGATCGCTAGCGGGATAGCTTAGTGTGGCAGTACCTTTAGACCTGTGACGGGGACAAGGGGGCATCCTCTACGTCTGGAGGAAAGAAGGTTTAGCCATAATCACAGACGCAGATTCTTTACTGTAAGAGCAGTGAGACTATGGAACTCTCTGCCGTCTAATGTTGTAATGAGTGATTCCTTACTAAAATTTAAGAAGGGACTGGATGCCTTTCTTGAAAAGTATAATATTACAGGCTATATTCACTAGTTTCCTAGATACAGCGTTGATCCAGGGAGCTAGTCTGATTGCCGTATGTGGAGTCGGGAAGGAATTTTTTTCCCCAATGTGAAGCTTACTGTTTGCCACTTGGGGTTTTTTTTGCCTTCCTCTGGATCAACATGTTAGGGCAGGTTAGGATAGGATATGGGTTGAACTAGATGGACTTAAAGTCTTCCTTCAACCTTAATAACTATGTTACTATGTTACCATGCATTTATCATTGTAATGTAACAACGTGTGGATGGCCTCAAAACTTTAGGGGTCATGGCCAGGCGGAACAGTGGAGTGTTATACAAGACGTCAACATTCCAATATTGCCGAAGTTCTGGCTTCTTCACTAACCCCATGTGAAGAACCAGGCCCCAAAACATCATAATTTCTACTGCGTCTACAGGGGTCCAGTTAGAAAATTAAAGGCTGTTTTGTGACAAAATTTTCTCGCTAGCCATAAGGTTTACAAAATACTCAAAGAAAAAGACTTTGAAAAAGTTTTTTTTTGCTGTCAGACCTGTGGTGTCAAATTGGATTCCTGATTGCGCCACAAAATCAGGAATCTCTAGCTCAGTCTTTGGGGGGGGATGAGGTTCATGCGGCATCAGTATGAAGGGGGCTGGTTCATGGTCTGTCCTGGGGCACCTACGTGGCAGTTTGGAATCATTTGAGGAAGAGGATAAGTCAGAAAAGTAAAAGGAAGATGGGATCCTCTCCCTGTCAGTGTTGGAAGCAAAGAAAGTGTATGCCTCCTCCACTGAATACAGAGTTTGTGATGACATTTTTTCACGTATGTGGCGTTTAAACGTATGTGAACCAAATTTTATTTAGGTGTGTGTGAGTGCTTGGTGTAAACTTTTTTTATTTAGAGAAAAAAAAATGTAATCCCATCAACAAATCAAAAATAATTTTTATTCTTTCCACACAAAAAAATTAAAACAGCCAGGTCGATCAGTGATGTGTTGCTGCTCGACGGCTGCAGGACGGACACACGGATGATTTTTTTTCCCACACTGACACGAACTCAATTGAAAAAAAGTCCCGAAAACAGCGAGCCCGGATGTTGATCAGTGATTTGTGACAATGATCAGCACTCGGTGATGGAATTGGGGGGGTGGTGAGAGTGGCCAAAAGGGGTGGAAAGGCGATTGGAATGAATTAGGAGAGGTCAGGCAAGGATCAGGAACTCTTCTTTCTTCAGAAGCAGCAGGACAAAGAACAGCAGTGATGCACAGGCTTGAAATAGTCTGTAGCACTAGAAGGCCCAGCACAGGGTGACACATCAGAAAAGTGAATGATCTGTAACATCCCCAAGCTGGAATAAGGAAGTTCAGAGCAGTCACTGTGGGGTCAGATCATATATGTGTGCTCTGATTGGTGTAATCAACAACATCATTGATCCCACCAATCAGAGCTGGCCCTGATGACTCCGCGATTGCTAGGCTCCAGCCTATGATCATTGCACTTACAGCACTGATCATAGGCTGGACATCAGTGTTTCAGACAATCTGATCGGCTATTCAATTCTGAACAGCCAATAACAGCGATCGTAGTTGTGGGGGATTGGAGGGGGCAAAGTAGCTTTGATTACTGCTTTGCACGCAGAAAAGGTACATGGATGGATTCTACATGCCTGGTTCCCACCGTGAAGCATGGAGGAGGAGGTGTGATGGTGCTTTGGTGGCGACACTGTTGGGGATTTATTCAAAATTGAAGGCATAGTGAACCAGAATGGCTACTGCAGCATCTTGCAGCAGCATGCTATTCCATCCGGTTTGCGTTTAGTTGGACCATCATTTATTTTTCAACAGGACAATGACCCCAAACACACCTCCAGACTGTGTAGGGGCTATTTGACCAAGAAGGAGAGTGTTGGGGTGCTACGCCAGATGGCCTGGCCTCCACAGTCACCAGACCTGAACCCAATTGAGATGGTTTGGGGTGAGCTGGACCGCTCACCTCTTCAATTTTGAATAAATCCCCAACAGTGTCACCAGCAAAGCACCCCCACATCATCACACCACCTCCTCCATGCTTCACGGTGGGAACCAGGCATGTAGAGTCCATTCGTTCACCTTTTCTGCGTGCAAAGCAGTAATCAAAGCAAAAGGTGGCTACTTTGAAGAACCTAGAATATGAGACATATTTCAGTTGTTTCACACTTTTTTGTAAAGTATAATGTATAATTCCACATGTGTTAATTCATAGTTTTGATGCCTTCAGTGTGATTTTACAATTTTCATAGTCATGAAAATACAGAAAAATCTTTGAATGAGAAGGTGTGTCCAAACTTTTGGTCTGTACTGTATATATCCACAGCAATGAGTCACAGAACTGGCTTCATTCACAGTGAGAAAATTCAGTGTAAATCCATTTTTATGGTCTTGATCAAACTTGTTCTAATTTAGCACAAGCCATTTTTGCATTCATAAAGCAGTCTTTCCTCAAAGAGATAAAAAGAAAATAACTAACTGGTAAAATGAAGCAGTAAGCACTGTTTTAGCACAAGTGTGAGCAAAGCCTTATTGTGTTAAAAGAGGATTCACATTTAAAGCAGCACACTCATCAGTTTTTATATCCTCTTAATATATTGAAGCAATCATATCATATATTTGAGTTTACAATTGCTCATTTTGCCTTTCTACCCATCTAATTCTTCTCTTTGCTCTATGTAGAAACATGAAGTCTTTTGTCCCTGCATTTATCATTCCCTCTACAACCCCTGACCCAGCTGCTCTGTTTCTCCCCCTGCCAGGGACTTATGCAGTGACTGATGATTCATACAGGGATCTTATTCAGGTAGTCAGTTTTTAGTCATGTGATATAGACCTAATGGAAAAAAAGAGAATAATTAGCTGGGTAGATAGGCAAAATGAGCAAATGTAAGTACACAGTGCCATACATTGACTGCAATACAGTAAGAGGATACAAATTTTGATTGAGTGCTTCCTGAATAAAGGATGAAATTAGACAAGCCTTTATATTACTTATACTATGTAACAGGAGCATTAAAAATACTTATTATTGCATGTATCCAAGTAAGGACACAGAAACTGGGTACCAAATATCACAATGTTTGTATCTTAAATACTTATCCTACTAACTCATTACAATAAAACTTCCTTTAAATCCAGTGTGTGAGAAAGTGGCTCACAGATCCACCACAAGTCTATTAGCTTTTTATTTTTGAAGGATATTGCCTACCAAAAGTAAACGGTGGACAGTAAATGGATCAACAAAGAAATTGGAGTATTGCAAGATGTACAAGGTTCACACAAAACTAAGAGCAAGGACCCGTGTTGTAGTTCATTGAGGGTCTGTAGTATTTATATCATTATACAAAGTTCTGAAATGCCATATTGTCATTTACTGCGTTGCCTCAAACACTATTTATTGTTAGTAGAGCAGTAGTACTGACATTATATAAGGGTCCGATTACTATGTGCTATATAAGTGTGCACATTTTTATTGAGAGCAATAAATGAGAGTACCATACTTTTCGGACTATAAGACACACTTTTTTCCTCCAAAAATGTGAAGGAAAATGGGGGGTGCATCTTACAGTCAAGATATACCTGCTCTGGCTGTGGTGTGGAGGTGAGGGAGCAGCATTGGCGGAGCAGCGGGTTACAGAGACAGGAGCCGGCTGGTGCAGCTAACTCCTGTGGCCGCTGCTCAAGAGAAATGAATATTCACTGTATTCCATGCCCATGGCAATGAATATTCATTTATCTTTAATAGCATCTTGGTATGATTGCCCCCCAACCCCGGTCTTGGTATGCATGGCCCCATCCTCATGATCGGCCCCCACTCCCATCCTGGTATGCATGGCCCCATCCTTATGATTGGCCCCCACCCCCATCCTGGTATGCACGGCCCCATCGGAAAACATTAAAAAAAAACAAAAAACACATTACACTTCCCTTCCCTTCGTGCCCAGAGAGGTGAATATTCATTTCTCTTAAGTCTTGGCACACGTGACCACTGGGCCGCAGCAGGAAGGCTACAGGCTGACAATGTGCTCGCTAGAGAGGGATGAATACTCGCTGCTCTCTACGCACACAGTGCCGGCGTTCAGAGCAGTAAGTATTCTGGCAACTGCCCTTCGGCGTGCAAGCAGCGCATGACATCCTTGCCATGCGCTGCTTACAAGCATAAAGCAGCTGCTGGCATCGAAACAAGATGCTGCAAGGGAGTGTGGGGAAGGTAAGTGTAATGTTTTTTTTTTTTTTCTGATAGGGCCATGCTTACCAGGATGGGGGTGGAGGATAATAAGGATGGGGCAATGCATACCAAGACCGGGATGGGGACTAATCATACTAGAATAGGGATGGGGTCATGCATACTAGACGAGATAGGGCACTGCATACCAGGATAGGGATGGGGCCATGCATACCAGGATGAGAATGGGGGATATGCAAACTAGGATGAGATAGGGCCCTGCATACCAGGATAGGGATGGGGCCATGCATACTAGGATAGGGATGATCAATCCTGACAGGATAGGAATGAGGAGGAACATTCCTACCAGAATAGGGATGAGAGGGACCATGCATACCAGGATAGGGATGAGGGGGGTCATGTGTATCAGGATGGGGATTAGGGGACCATATATACCAGGATAGGAGATATTAAGAACAACATTGAGCATGTAAATTATAAGCCTCTGAATTAACATGTTAGGCTATAGGTTGAACTTGATGGATGTAAGTCTACCTTCAATCTTAAAAAAAAAAAAAAAAAAACTATAATAGTATAGTACAAGGTGAGAAAGTAAAGCATAATAGTATACTATAAGAAACTAAGGTATTGTAGTATAATATACATTGAGAAAGTAAAGCATTATAGTATAGTACATGGTAAGAAAATACAGCTGAATAAAATAGTCTATGATGTGAAACTAAAGCATAATACTATAGGATGAAAAACTAAAAGCAATAGTATAGCACAGGATAACTAAAGCATAGTAGTATAATAGAGGGTGAGAAACTAAAGCATAATAACCATTCATTAATGTCTGTGAAAACAACATAATGACATCTGTATGAAGCAGTGATGAGGATAGATCTTATAAGCATAAGGTTAAACTTAGAAAGCAAATGGAGAATTGTATGTAGTTGAATAAACATCTAGTTTCCCACACAAATAATTGCATTTGAAGAAACTAGATAGCTTGCCAGAGAATCTGTTACTTCTGGTGAGGAACAAAATCCAAAAGGTAAAACTGTTAATTATTAATTTCTAAACTCAAAGCACAATTTCATTTTACACGTAGAGAAAAAAAATAACGTAAAAAACAACTGCCAGATTCATGCATTAGTATATTAATAGCACTGTATATTAGGCATTGGGACAATTTTAGAACCATTATACTGTATCCACTGTGCAGTCAGCTAAGAAAAGGAGGTGCTCATATTCCTTGTATTGTACAATATTCTAATGACATAGCCTAACATTCAAATCTCTGGTAAGTTCAAAATGTCATCTGTGAATGAGCCTTATGAGAATAAGACTTAAAGGGAACCTGTCAGCAGGATTGTGCTGAGTAACCTACAGACAGTGTCAGGTTGGCGCTGTTATACCGATTAAAATGATACCTGAATTAAAGAAATCAGTCTTGTGGCTCTTGTTTAATCTTTGACAAATTTTTTTTGTGCCAACAAAATGGCGCCAGCACATGCGCAGTAGCACGTATCTGTAAGCGATGCCCTTAATCTGCACAAACCCTGTGCACTAGTGGGTGGCGCTTGCGCAAATTGAGAGTATCGCTTGCTCATCAATGCTACTGCGCATGAATGCGTCACAATTTCGTTGGAAGAAAACAAATTGGCTCCAGCAAACCGGCGCTGGCATAAGAACTGAAGAATCTATCGGCAAGCGACTGATGATTTTTCCCAGGTGCCGCCGCTATTTTGCTAGAGTTAATTTTTTTTTAACACAATGTAGACCGCGCAAGCGCAGTATTTAACCCCTTTCTGACCTTTCACGCACTATCCCGTCCATGTGACGTGGACCTTATTGACCCTGGACGGGATAGTACAACATATGCGATCGGCTGCGCTCACGTTGGGAGCGCGGCCGGGTGTCAGCTGATTCTCACAGCTGACACCCGGAACTTTAACCCCTGGCACTGCGATCAAATATGATTGCAGCGTTTCGGGAGCAGGCAGAAGGGCTGTCAAACTCTGACAGCCCCTCTGCCTTTGGATTGGAGACCCCGCATCAAGACGGGGGGTCCCGATCGCTGCAATGGAGACTCGATGTCATCTTGATGACATCCGGGTCTCCAGAGCTCAGACTTCCTGTCATGCGCAGTGAAGATCAGGAAGTCTCTGAGGTCAGTGTAAAATCCATACAGCGCTGACAGCTTCTATAGCATGCAGCTCTGCATACTATAGAAGCGATCAGCCTGCACAAAATGAGTGTCCATAGTGGTACAAAGTGTAAAAGTAAGAATGAAATTAAATAAATAAAAAAATTAAAAAAAAATGTAAATAGTAAAAAAATTAAAAAAAAATTAAAAAAAATCAATTATTCTATCAATAACTGGGCCTGTAAACTGGACCCTTGGCCTGAATTGGCACAATATGCCTTACAGGAGCTCGCTTGCCCTGCTGGTAGTGTGCTATCTGAAAGAGTCTTCAGAGCTGCAGGATCAATCCTGACAGAAAGAAGGACCCGTCTGTCGACGCAAAATGTTGATGATCTAACCTTCATTAAAATGAACCATGCATGGGTTTCAAAGGATTTTGTCCCACCTTCCCCTGATGACACATAGGTTGCCAGAAAAATGGCTCGCTTTGTCCTCCTTTTCCTCTGACTTATCAAATTCCTCCATTTGCAGCTGCTTTAAGTCCATTATACACCTCAACATATGCCATTTTTGCCACCTCCCGATCTGGGCTGTCACCCCCCCTCCTCCACCCCCTTTAATTTTATATATTCTGGTGTGAACCATACTGAGCCTGTGAGAGCCTTTGTCTGGCTCTGGCAAAATATACGGAGATTTAACATTTCCCCAACTCTGCATACAGCTGTACGCTTCTAATACATTACCCTTTTTCTACTTTTTATATTGTGGTGTGATCAATACTGAGCCTGTGAGAGCCAGTGTCTTACTCTGGCAAAATATACGGAGATTTACAATTTCCCAACCCTGTATACAGCTGTACGCTTGTAATCCATTACCCTTTTTCTAGTTTTTATATTCTGGTGTGATCAATACTGAGCTTGCGAGAGTCAGTGTATGACTCTGGCAAAATATACGAAGATTTTCTATTTCCCCAACCCTGTATACAGCTGTACGCTTGTAATACATTACTCTCTTTCTAGTTTTTATATTCTGGTGTGATCAATACTGAGCGTGTGAGAGCCAGTGTCTGACTCTGGCAAAATATATGAAGATTTACAATTTCCCCAACCCTGTATACAGTTGTCAGCTTGTAATCCATTACCCTTTTTCTAGTTTTTATATTCTGGTGTGATCAATACTGAGCCTGTGAGAGCCAGTGTATGACTCTGGCAAAATATACGGAGATTTAACACATCCCCAACCCTGCATACAGCTGTACGCCCGGGGTCCACCATGCAGGCAGAGCCTGCTGCTAGTAGGATGGCGGTATGGCGAACTCTGTTACTTCACAGAGTCGCAACTATAGACACTGTGGCCCTATATGGCGATATAAGCGAACTCTGTTACACCACAGAGCCGCTAAGGTAGAGACGCAGAAATATGGACTGTGTCCTGTTAACTCCACAGGTATGCACAGACAACTGCTGTGCGGACAGCAGTCCGTAGAAACGCAATCAGCAACGCAATCAGACAATCTCCTCACCGGAGAAGCCGGTATTCTAGGGGCTTATTTCAGCCGAGCCCTAAACAAGTGCATACAATCTCCTCACCGGAGGTGCCGGTATTCTAGGGGCTTATTTCAGCCAAGCGCTAACACATGCGTGCAAGATCACCCTGGCGCAAAGCACATAATATGATTGATACTAGCGCATGGCGGCACTACCATGCCACCCTTTTATAGTAGCAACTACAGGACCTGCCAGATAAGGACCAATAGGAAACTGCTCCAGAACACAAGTGGCTTCAGGACCTTCCTGGCGGACCAATAGGAGCTGCTGCAGTACCTGAGCATGTGACCCCTGATCTCCAATGAGAGATCTTACTCTGGGCATGCTCAGAAGAGGAAAGCAAGGACTTTGTCCTAAAGACGTCTGCTCGCCGCTAACCAGTACTGGCTACAATAGCAGAGCCTGGAGAGGCAGCAGTAATCCTCTGCACAATGTTAAACTGGGCGAGACGCTGGGACTGACGTCTAAGCTGAGCAGAGTCCACTGCAGCCGGAGACGGATGGGAGACCGCAGCAGGGACGGCTCGAGATTCCCCTTGTGCAGAAGCGGGAATTCGGCCCCTAACATTACCCCCCTCCTAGGGCCCCCCTTCTTTGGGCCTCGCTACGTTCAAAGGCAGAGATGAGCTGCGGAGCATGAATATGTTCGGCAGGCTCCCAGGACCTATCCTCAGGCCCATAACCCCTCCAATCCACCAAAAAAACTTTTTTTCCCCGTACCACCTTGCACCCTACAATGGCGTTCACCTCGTAATCATCCGTAGACGAACCCGACGTCCCGGCAGATGACTCAGGCAACCGGGAGATGACCACGGGTTTTAGGAGGGACACATGGAAGGTGTCGGAGATACCAAGGCGAGGCGGAAGGTCCAAAAGGTAAACCACAGGGTTCACCTGCTCGAGAACCTTGAAGGGACCCAAATAGCGGGGTGCCAACTTAGTGGATTCCACCCGTAGCCTGATGTTTCGGGCGGAGAGCCACACTAGGTCGCCAGGAGCAAATATCAGAGCGGGACGCCGATGGGCATCGGCAGAAGACCTCATCCTTTCCTTGGAAGCCTGAATGGCATCCTGGGTGCAGTCCCATATGTCCCATGCCTTCACAGCCCAGTCTGCCACCCTGGAGTTGGCGGAAGCCACGGGCATGGGCACTAGTACCTGCGGATGCTGGCCGTAATTTAAGAGGAATGGGGTCTGTCCGGTGGAGTCAGTCACAGCATTGTTTAGCGCGAACTCCGCCCACGGGAGCAAGGATGCCCAGTCATCCTGCCTGGCAGAGACAAAATGTCACAAGTATGTGACCAAGGTCTGGTTGGCCCTCTCTACCAACCCATTCGTCTCGGGATGATATGCAGAAGAGAGGTTTAACTCAATACAGAGTAGATGACACAACTCTCTCCAGAACTGAGACGCAAATTGGGGACCTCGATCGCTGACAATCTTGTCTGGCATACCATGTAGACGGAAGATGTGTCTAATAAATAATGCTGCCAAGGCCCGTGCAGAAGGTAACCGGGGAAGCAGCACTAAGTGCACCATTTTGGAGAAGTGGTCGGTGATTACCCAAATGATAGTGCAACCCCGAGACTTAGGTAAGCCCACCACAAAGTCCATCCCGACCATCTCCCAGGGCCTGTGTGCCACCGGCAAAGGAAAAAGTAACCCAGCTGGCCATTGTCGAGGGGACTTGTTCTAGGCACAGGAGACACACGCCTGAACATACTCCCTGACGTCACGGGCCATATGTAGCCACCAGTATGTCCTCGCCAATAATTCAGTTGTCCTCTTTGCCCCAAAGTGTCCACCGACCCTGGACGAGTGTGCCCAAGAGAGTACCTCCGGTAGCAAATTAGTGGGCACAAAAGTCTTACCCGGAGGCACAGACTCTAGCGAAACCGGGGCTACAGTTCTCAGGCTCTCTTCAGGGACAATAAGCCGAGGCTCCTCATCCTCCTCCTCTGATGACACTAAGGAGCGAGAGAGAGCGTCGGCCCAAACATTCTTCTCACCGGAGAGAAAATGGAGGGTGAAGTGGAACCGAGAGAAGAATAGGGACCATCTGGCCAGGCGAGAATTTAGCCGCTGAGCCGTTTGCAAATATACCAAGTTTTTGTGGTCGGTGAAGACTTGGAAGGGAAAACGAGCCCCCTCCAGAAGATGTCTCCACTCAGAGAAGGCAAACTTCATAGCCAGCAACTCCCGGTCCACGATGGAATAATTCCTCTCTGTTGGTGTAAAGGTCTTAGAAAAGAAGAAGCAGGGATGCTTACGACCTTGAGCATCCTTTTGATAAAGGACTGCTCCAGCACCAACAGAAGAGGCATCCACCTCTAAAATAAACGGCTTATCAACATCAGGGCGATGTAATATGGGAGCACTGGCAAAATGCGACTTGATGGAAGAGAACGCTTTGGAGACCTCCTCAGACCACAACTTGGGATTTGCTCCCTTCTTAGTGAGGGCTACCAAGGGAGCTACCAAAGTCGAGAAATGGGGAATGAACTGGCGATAATAATTAATGAACCCCATAAAGCACCGCTTTAAGAGAATGGGGTTCTTGCCAGTCCATTACAGCCTGTAGTTTGGCAGGATCCATAGCCAATCCTAGGCGGAGATTATATAGCCCAGGAAAGGTAAGGACTCCTGCTCAAACACACATTTTTCCAGCTTGGCATAGAGGGAGTTTGCCCGTAAGAGGTCGAAGACTTTGTTGACATGCCTCCGGTGAGAGTCTATATCTGGTGAAAAGATGAGAATATCATCCAGATAGACTACTACAGAGGTGGAGAGCATATCCCGGAAGATGTCATTAACAAAGTCTTGGAAAACAGCGGGAGCATTACAGAGCCCAAAGGGCATCACCAGGTATTCATAATGCCCATCCCTGGTATTAAAAGCTGTCTTCCACTCGTCCCCTTCACGGATGCGAATTAGGTTATAGGCACCACGTAGATCTAGCTTGGTAAATACCTTTGCTCCTCGGAGCCTATCAAAGAGCTCAGAGATTAGGGGCAACGGGTACTTATTCTTGACAGTGATGGCGTTAAGACCCCTGTGGTCAATACATGAACGTAATTCTCCGTTCTTCTTTTGCACGAAGAAGAACCCCGCCCCTGCTGGTGACACCGACTTCCTAAGGAACCCTCTTGCCAGATTCTCCTGAATATACTGGGACATGGCCTCCGTCTCAGGAAGCGAGAGAGGATAGACTCTTCCCCGAGGAGGTTCTGCTCCAGGCAAGAGATCAATAGGACAGTCGTAGGGGCGATGAGGCGGAAGAGTCTCCGCCGCCTTCTTGGAGAAAACGTCTGCGTATGACCAATAACACTGGGGGAGAGAAGTGAGATCTACGGGTATCTCTGTGGTGGTGACCTGAACGCACTCCCTGACACACCTGCCTCTACATGAATCACCCCAACCCAATATCCTCCCAGAGGACCACTCAATATGGGGAGAGTGGTGATGGAGCCAAGGTATTCCCAGGAACACCTCGTCTATTCCCTCGGGCAGGACAAGAAAGGAAATACTCTCCTGATGGGAAGGGGACATAGACAACGTAAGAGGGATGATCTGGTGGGTGATTTGTGAGGGCAGGGTCGATCCATTCACTACTCGCACAGTCACCGGTTTGGCGAGCATCACCAGAGGTATAGTGTGGTGTAGAGCAAAGGCAGAGGACATGAAATTCCCCAAGGCTCCAGAATCCACACAGAGCTCAGCGGTGAGACTGGATGAACCTACAGTAATTGTCCCCTTAAAAGACAACTTGGTGGAAAATGCCGCAGTGTCTAGTGAACCTCCTCCCAAGATCACTAGATGCGACCGTTTTCCTGACCGCTGTGGACATTTGTTGGCATAATGTCCGAACTGCTGGCAGATGTTACAGACCACAGGTACTCGAGCGGCCTGGGACTTAGGTCCAGCTCGAGAAACCTCCATGAACTCATGGGAGTCGGGCGCCTGGCTGAAAGATTCCAGAGGTCTGGCGAAGGTGGGTGCCAGCCGAACCTCTGCCTACACTGGGACCGCTCCAACCTCCGCTCGTGAAAACGGAGGTCGATGAGGGTAGATATGGCGATAAGCTTCTCTAGTGTGCGGGAATCTCCCTGGTAGCCAAGGCGTCTTTCACATGGCCCGCTAGTCCTCTCCAAAATACGGGAATGAGGACTTTATCTGGCCAGTCCAACTCCGAGGACAGAGTCTGAAATTGGACAGCAAAACAGCTGACCAAGGACGAACCCTGTGAACTTGCCAGGAGTTGGAGCGCCGCATCGTGGGTAACCTGAGGTTCTAGAAAGACCTCTTTTAGAGCCTCCAGAAAACGAGGAGCACTCCGCACCACACGGTCGTCACGCCCCCACAGCAGGGTGGTCCACTCCAACGCTCTGCCCGACAGAAGAGATATTACAAAGCCCACTTGTGCCCGATCCGTGGGGAAACGTGCAGCCAGAAGCTCGAGTTGTATAGAGCACTGACTCACGAATCCCCAACATTGCTTGCTGTCACCAGTGAACTTGTCTGGAAGTGGGATAATGTGGGGGCAGAGGTGGCAGTGGACACACTGGCTGCAGCCACGCTAGCAGCCTGAACAGCGACTGCGGTAACATCCACAGCTGAGGTTGTGCGCTCAAGAGCCGCCAACCTACCCTCCAGCTGCTGGATGTCCTGCAGTAGACACTGGTCGTTCGCCATTTTACTAGCCAGACCCTGGCACTAGTATTATGTTAGGGATGGCGGAACGCGCAAAATAAATATAAATAATTAGTGCGTTCGCAGCCCGGGGTCCACCATGCAGGCAGAGCCTGCTGCTAGTAGGATGGCGGTATGGCGAACTCTGTTACTTCACAGAGTCGCAACTATAGACACTGTGGCCCTATATGGCGATATAAGCGAACTCTGTTACACCACAGAGCCGCTAAGGCAGAGACGCTGAAATATGGACTGTGTCCTGTTAACTCCACAGGTATGCACAGACAACTGCTGTGCAGACAGCAGTCCGTAGAAACGCAATCAGCAACGCAATCAGACAATCTCCTCACCGGAGAAGCCGGTATTCTAGGGGCTTATTTCAGCCGAGCCCTAAACAAGTGCATACAATCTCCTCACCGGAGGTGCCGGTATTCTATGGGCTTATTTCAGCCGAGCCCTAACACATGCGTGCAAGATCACCCTTGCGCAAAGCACATAATGTGATTGATACTAGCGCATGGCGGCACGACCATGCCACCCTTTTATAGTAGCAACTACAGGACCTGCCAGATAAGGACCAATAGGAAACTGCTCCAGAACACAAGTGGTTTCAGGACCTTCCTGGCGAACCAATAGGAGCTGCTGCAGTACCTGAGCATGTGACCCCTGATCTCCAATGAGAGATCTTACTCTGGGCATGCTCAGAAGGGGAAAGCAAGGACTTTGTCCTAAAGACGTCTGCTCGCCGCTAACCATTACTGGCTACAATAGCAGAGCCTGGAGAGGCAGCAGTAATCCTCTGCACAATGTTAGACTGGGTGAGACGCTGGGACTGACGTCTAAGCTGAGCAGAGTCCACTGCGGCCGGAGACGGATGGGAGACTGCAGCAGGGATGGCTCGAGATTCCCCTTGTGCAGAAGTGGGAACTCGACCCCTAACACTGTTAGATAAATTTTGGGCACTACTGATAAACAACAGAACTTTATTGATTTTGTGTGTGAAGGGGTTAATTTTGTGTTTACACACAATGCGTTCATGTTCATGGAGACGTGGTACCTACAAAATGTTGGGACTGCAATGGGGACTCCGGCAGCATGTACCTTTGCAAATTTATTTCTTGGCCTGTTTGAGGAGAGATTTGTCTATTCAGCTAATAATGATTTTCTCAAACATATCAGATTATATCTTAGATATGTTGATGGTATCTTCATGGTATGGGATGGTTCTAGGGATACTTTTGAAGCCTTTGTGTCCCAACTCAACCAAAACACCATGAACATGTCGTTTACGTCTGTTTTAGGTGGCCCATAATTGGAGTTTCTTGATGTTTCAGTCAAGATCATAAATGGGGCTGTATGTACATCCTTGTTTAGGAAACCAACAACAACGAATTCCATGATGCATTACAGAAGTTTTCATCCACCTCATGTAAAAAAAATCCCTGCCATACAGCCAATTTCTCAGGGTGCTACGGGTTAATAACACCAGTGAAGGTTACGAAACACTATCCATGGAGCTATGTAATACATTTAGAGAGAGGGGGTATCCAGATATATTGTTGAGCACAGCTCTGGATAGAGTTAATAAAGAGGGACCAATTGGGAGGATAGGTTCTGAAAGCAGCAATATTGTTAAGAGAAAAGAAAAAGCTTCACATTTTCCTTCCAGTATGGTCCTATGGATCGCCAAATTCATGCCTCCATAAGGAGAAACTGGCATATCCTAGAGAGGGACAAGGAATTAGCAGAAATTGCTGCAAGGAGACCTCTGATCTCATGTAAACGCAGTACAAGACTGAGGGACATTTTGGCCCATAACCGTTTAGGGAAAGATGACAATAACTGGTTACATGCAGGAATCCCCAAAGTTAATCATAGATGTGGTCATTGCCTATATTGTAAGTTTCATCTGACGGATAGGGTTATTCACGGGGGCAGTGTCATGTAGTGTCTGAATTCATTTCATGTAAAACTGATTTTGTTTTATATGTTATTTTTTTAAATTATACGGCCGTTGTATGTACGATTCAGAGAGCATTACAAATCTGTCTTGTCGGGTAAAGGGGTACCCTTTTATTAATCAATCACATAAAAGAGTCACACGCAGGAGATCCCAATGTTCTATCGTTTGCAGGTTTAGAGAGAGTGACCCTGCCCCAACAGGGCTGTAATTTGCATAAACTCCTACTTAGACGGGAGGCAAGATGGATCATGCATACCGATGCGATGGGCCCTATTGGATTTAATGATAAAGTGGATATGTCCATTTTTGTAGAAAGGTTATTTTGTAAATATGTGCTTCATAAGAATTCGTTGCAGAAATGTATCTACTTGATTAACTGTATGTTTCTGACGCTTGTATTACGTTGATTTTAATTGGTTTTATGCTTTATGTGTAATCATGCATCAGCTGTGGAGGGAGGAACAACATGGTGACGGGCTATTTTCTTTCCCCATCACATCCACCTAATTGACCCGTAGAAGCACCAGTCTGCGCGAAAAAGCAGTCAATCTTGTGCTCACTCCTCTCACTCCCCCGGCCACCATGCTGTTTTATCAATAAAGAGCGGATTTTCTTCACAAGGTCGGTGAGTGCTATCTGATTTCTTCTTGCTGGAATCTCATCACATTGTTGTTTCTTGGATATGCACCCGAGATCAGGAGGCAAAGTTTGCAACATGGTGTAATACCGGCAGCAAAGGTTTCCAACAGTACTAGCGGTGACGTCCGTGTTTTCTCTTGCTGTTTCGTGTTTATATAGTCTACGCTAACATCTATATGTGCAGTATAATTGTGTACTGTAAGCTTTTCAGGGATATAGCTCTGGGATCGCCGTCTGGGTAGACAGAGTGGCACGGAAACAGTTCATTCACAGCAGTTCTGGTGAAAACTGGCCGCAACCAGCTTTATTAAAGTCCACAGCAAACAGATATAAAACAAATCATAAACAGAAGACCTAGGCTTGTCTAGCCACTTACTACACATAGATAGATTTCCCTATCTATCCGGGTCCCGACTCTACCAGCCGGGGCCAAAACAACACATATGTTCAGCATTTACCAGCATTTACCAGCATTGAGGTTCACAGAGGCTCCTCCTTGTGTCTGAAGGCACCTTCAACGTCCAGACTTGAGAGAGCTCCCCTCCTATTCAGCTGCTATCCGCATGGATTCTCAGAGACTACTCCTGTGTCCGGGGTACATCGAGCACCCAGACTGAGATAGCTCAAACTCCTGGAGACACCTTCTGTGCCTGGACCCCTCCTGTGTCCAGACTAAACGAGCTCTCTGACTGTGTTTGCAGACACCTACTTCTGGTCTCCTAATTAACAGCTGAATGGTTTCAGGCCTGAGCTGCAAGTGTGTACTGAATGTAAGGTGTAGTGACCTTTCTCTACCACTAGGTTTACAAAGCCACACATTTCCCTTATACCATACAGCACAGTACCTAGGTGAAATGTACACCCCATTCAACACACATTTCTTCACTGTCTCACATATCCCCTCCCTCTTCTCCAGACCGGAGGGCTGGTCATCCAGACCGGAGGGCTGGTCAACAATCCAAAAGAGACAGTTAACTCTGGACCAGTCATGGCCCTCATCAGCTTCATGTTCACTACTGTCATCTGTATCTTCACCTGAGCCATAGCCAACATCAGCTTTCTCTTCATCTGAAGTATCCGCACTACCCTGTACCCTCCCAGGCCTATGCTCTCTGCGGGCCTCGGGTATCTTGCACGGTTTCATCTTGACCTTAGGGCCGGGCTCAGTTTCGATATAGTGCCTGGCCAGAGAAGTACGACCCGGCACATCAGAACACTTCTGCTGACTCTTCCTCAGAAACTCACGTACCTCCTGTCCTTGGTGCACTGACCATGTGTCACCATCTATCACAGGAGGTATAGGGGGTTTTTCACTTTTCTCTAGTTCCCCTTGAACCTTCTTTAGCACATCTACTTTCTCACGAAGATGCTCATAGCTTTCATCACACTCCTTCATCACAGTTTGGAGTTTTTTCTGAGAAGTAATCAATTCATCTGGTGCCTGTGCAACCACTTTTCCTTGATCCTGCAAGGTACTATATACACTTTCCCCTTCATTTCGTGCTCTCTGGAGCAACTGCTGGAACCGCTCACGTTCCCGGCGAAAAGATACCACATCCAGTTCACACTGCTGCAGCTGCTCGCGTAACGCAACATTCTCAGTCTTCATTTTTTTGGTGGAGACCTCATGGAGACGCATCTTCTCCTGTAGCTGTTGGACGTCCTTTACGTCCTCAGCCCCTTCTTCAGGCTCTTCTGGTAGAACATGCTCAGAAGCCGTACCGTCAGTCTTACATTCTACCTCTTCAGTCACATCACTATGGTATCCAATATCTCCATTTATTCCAGCTTTCAAGTTCTCCTTGATAGCTGCATCTGTATACTCAGAACCCGCCGGATTCTTCTCTTCCACCACATTCTGCATCCCATCTGAGCTCCCGTGTGTCTGCAGCAGCAACGGAGTGACACACCGCTTTTCCCATTTGTTGGGACGTGGCTCCGATGTAGACTCCATGAAAGTGCGCTTGAGCTCACCAATGCCAGCCTGCTGTCTCCAAATCTCATCTTGTGATTTATCCAGATCCTTGGTATCACTCGGGAACACTGCTGGGGCTCCGGGCGCCGAACTTCCAGCCTGAGCTTCACGAGTTGCAGCTACTGATCCGGACCGTAACCTATCCACGCCGCTGTCTTCGGCAGAAACAGATTCCTGGACAGAGTCAGTCCCCATATCTTCAGTCTTGTTCCTCACAGTTCACCTGAGACCTCAGCTTCTGATGAGGCATCTGGCTTGGTGACCACCACTTCCATGGCTTTTTCCACCTCTGCAGCATTACCTTCAGAGTCCTGGGCATGATGCAGCTCCATACCATACATTGATAACTTCTCATTTTCGACAGCATCCACTTGTGCTGTGTTCAATTTCAGAGTCCTGCCTTTAAAGCTCAGCTCTCCTCCTTTCACCTTAGTCTTCGCCAGGGAATTGGCCAACTGTAAAACATCTTCAGATGCCATCTTCTGTCCGGCTGTAAGGTCAGCATCAGCTTTCTTCTCAGGACTCTCAACCTCCTCTGCTACCATGCCTTCCTCATTTGCACTGGTTGCTTGATCGTCATCAGATGATTCACTATCACTATCCCTGTCTGACCCCTTTTTCTCAGCCACATCTGGCTCACTTTCAGGGTTATACACTTCATTTTCATTCACATCCTGCTCACTGTCAGGGCTATACAATTCATTCTCATTCACATCCTGCTCACTGTCAGGGTTATACAATTCATTCTCATTCACATCTTGATCTGGAACCTTAGTTAACATGTCATCCACAACATTAACTTCACCATCTGGTCCCTGGTTTCCCTCAGGTGGTCCCTCAAGTATGTGACTATGTGACAACCCCAGCACTATACTTCCATATAGCTCAGGTACTAGGAGCTGGCTCACGACCTCTCCCTGGACTTCAGTGTCCCTATACAACAGGTGAGTGTTTATGGCAACATGAGGTAACCTCTCCTCAGAGCCAGGCTCTTGGGAAACCTCATTTAGAACATTTATATTTTCCTCGGCCGTTTTAAGAGAGGGGTCTCGCCACTGCTCACTCTCAAAATTGTCACAGGATACAGGTAAGTCAGGGACACTCGGTTCCCGAGAACCACCATCCTCGTCTCCCAACATCACCTGCAAAGGAATTTCATCACTATCATGATCATCATCATTATCATTATCAGCATCAGCATCATCATGGTCATCATCATTATCATGATCATCATCATCATCATCATATCTTATCATCATCATCATTATCATCATTATCATCATCATTATCGCATAAGTTTAACGGCCCACTAGCATTGTGTTCCGCCCCTCGGGACTGCGCACCCTCAATAGGAGCTTCATCACACTGTCCATCAGAAACATTTTTCCCCCAGAGATCCTTAGATCGGGGAAAGTCATTACCCAATATAACGGGTTGCACCAGGTTCTTCACTACCCCCACTTCATATGAAACCTCCCCGAGTTTGGGGACCAAGTCCACGGCAGTCTCTGGGTAGACTTTGGTGTCTCCATGGATGCACACCATACTCAGGTGCTTATCAGGGATGAAGTCCCTATCAATCAGGCTGTCCCATACGGAAGTCACTGGACTCTCTGAGTCCAAGAGGGCCTGTGCTGGGCAGTCATTTACAACCACCGGGGACCCCTGTGGTCCAGTCTCTTCGGCTGGGGTGGACACACACACAGGTTCTGCGCAGAGAGAGAGGGATCTGCCAACATCACAATACATAGGCTCCCCCTCTATTGGACAGTTGGCTGCAATTTCACGACATCTCCAACCCTGTCCATCACACTTTTCCACCCACATGTCCCCTCGGGCCTGAACCCGCTTATCAGCATACCCCATGTCCCAAACAGCTGGAACGCTCTTACCGCGAGAGTTCAGCGTCCGGGAACTCTGAAGTGACGACCTCTCAGACGGCTGGTCACGGAGACAGTCTTTGCTGGCGAAGGCCTTCTCCATCAGGCTGACCAGACGATTGGCGTCCTGGTGGTCTCCTTGTCCGACCTCTGGCTGTACCTCAGGAGGACATGCTCGGGTGTAGCGGTTCACTATCACCTTTTCAACTCCATAATCAGGTTTGCTGACTGCAGACTCCCAACTACATCTCCATTCATGAACTCCCCTGGCACGGGCTGTCACCGTAACACCCAGCCGGGTAAGAATCTCCGCTTTCAGCTTGGCATAGTCTTGGCTGTCCTGCTCGCTCAGGTCAGCATAGGCCCTTTGGGGCTCTCCAATCAGATAGGGGGCGACCATCATGGCCCATTCAGATAGGGGCAGATTCTCCTTCTCTGCCAATCTCTCAAACCTAGTGAGATATACCTCCACATCATCACGAGGTGTCATCTTTTTCAGGGACCGTCTTACCGCCTTCTTTACAGCGGACAACACAGGTGCCTTCACAACATTACTCTGGGACGAGGTGCTGAGAGCTGCAATCTGCTCCAACAACCGGTTATTCTCCTGCTGCTGCTGCTGGCACTGCAGTTGCATGCTCTGCTGGGCCTGTACCAGGTACTCAATGAGCTCCTCCATACTGCCGGACTTATCTGTCTCAACCACGGCAGTCTTATGTTGCACATTAACTTGCGCAATTTGTTCAAACAGCGCCTCCATGCTGTCATCCATGCTGTCAGACTTCTCTGTCTCAACAACGGCAGTCTTCACTCAAGACATACACACTCCACAGTCTTTTCCACAGAAAATTCAGCTCTGCTGTGCAGACACCTTTTTTTTTTCTCTGCAAACTCTATTAGGGCCACTGTCTCTTTAAGACTGCTCCAATAGACGTTTCTCTTTTGCTGCTGCACACTCCACAGTCTTTTCCACAACAAGTTCAGCTTTGCTGTGCAGACACACTTTTTTTTTTTTTTCCTTTTGCAAACTCTATTAGGGCTACTGTCTCTTTAAGACTGCTCCAATCAGACGTTTTTTGCTGACACACTTTTTTTTTTTTTCTCTGCTGCTACTTCAACAGACTTCACCTTTATTGCTGTCTCTCGCCACTGTGCTGCACGCACATTCCAGCACCAATTGTATCAGCCACTGTGCTGCACGCACATTCCAGCACCAATTGTATCAGCCACTGTGCTGCCCCAGCATTCTCCGCCAATTGTAAGCTTTTCAGGGGATATAGCTCTGGGATCGCCGTCTGGGTAGACAGAGTGGCACGGAAACAGTTCATTCACAGCAGTTCTGGTGAAAACTGGCCGCAACCAGCTTTATTAAAGTCCACAGCAAACAGATATAAAACAAATCATAAACAGAAGACCTAGGCTTGTCTAGCCACTTACTACACATAGATAGATTTCCCTATCTATCCGGGTCCCGACTCTACCAGCCGGGCCAAAACAACACATATGTTCAGCATTTACCAGCATTTACCAGCATTGAGGTTCACAGAGTCTCCTCCTTGTGTCTGAAGGCACCTTCAACGTCCAGACTTGAGAGAGCTCCCCTCCTATTCAGCTGCTATCCGCATGGATTCTCACAGAGACTACTCCTGTGTCCGGGGTACATCGAGCACCCAGACTGAGATAGCTCAAACTCCTGGAGACACCTTCTGTGCCTGGACCCCTCCTGTGTCCAGACTAAACGAGCTCTCTGACTGTGTTTGCAGACACCTACTTCTGGTCTCCTAATTAACAGCTGAATGGTTTCAGGCCTGAGCTGCAAGTGTGTACTGAATGTAAGGTGTAGTGACCTTTCTCTACCACTAGGTTTACAAAGCCACACATTTCCCTTATACCATACAGCACAGTACCTAGGTGAAATGTACACCCCATTCAACACACATTTCTTCACTGTCTCACAGTACATACAGACAAACATACATGCACTTTGCATGCGTGAGTCACAAATACACATTTACCATATATATGCTACATACACATATGCCATATACACACTAAATATACACATAGTTTTGTATTATAGTGGTGGCATTGTACGGAGCTTGCTGTGTGCCACCGTCACACCAGGGCAAAAAATCCGGTATTGGGCATTGTACGGCGCCTGCTGTGTGCCACCGTCACACCAGGGCACATAGTTCAGTAATATAGTGGTGGCATTGTACGGAGCCTGCTGTGTGCCACCCTCACACCAAGCACATATTCCTGTATATTATAGTCGACCCATTGTACGGATGCCTGCTGCTTGCCACCCTCACACCAGAGCACATAGTCCGGTATTATGATGGTGGCATTGTGTGGAACCTGCTGTGTGCCACCTTGACACCAGGGCACTGTAGTAAGAGTTATTTTTTAATGGTTTCAACACTCCAATTAATTATAATACTAATTATTGATCAATCAGTTATACATATATATATATATATATATATATATATATATATATATACACGTTTATATATATATATATCATTACTTCCATGGAGATTGCAGGTCATTGAAGTTTAAATGTCCAAACAGATGACCCAACTAACAAAGGAATGTAACTGACCAGTGATTTGTTGTTAGTAAATGTATTTGTTGTTAGTAAATGACCAGTGATTTGTAGTTGGTAACTGACTGGTTTGGGGAGGTTTCTCCCTGGCATCCCAATGAAGATCAAACTTTTTACTGAGATACATTGGATGCTTTAGGATATAAAAAGAGCACACAGGGACACACACAGAGATTGGAGATGTGACCTACAGAGACACAGATGGATGGACTTTCTACCTTAATAATGTAATGTACGTAATGTTTGTTATTTATTGCTTTTACTGTTCATTATTTAATCTTATCATTTATTAAGTAAATCAATTTAAACAAATTCAATTCATGTGTGAGCATTTTCTTTATTCATTACAATCTTTTGAATCCTTAACAAAACAAAGTGGTGTCAGAAGTGGGATTGTTTTGAATAAAAAATGTTTGCAAAATTGAATAAGTTTGTTAAGAATAGGAAAGCAGTTGAGAGCAGCAGTGTCAGATCCTTGCCAGAATGGGTGTTATCAGGAAAATGGACCCCAATGGCTCAGGAATGTAACAAGTATATGTAGGGACAGCACTTAACAAATCCCCAGGATGTGGCGGCCAAATTTGATCTCTCAAGGTATGATGCAAAGGAACAGAAAGCTGCAGCAGGGGTTGGATGGGTCTGTGTGCAGGCACTTCAAAGCTTACAGGAGGAGATTGATAACATTTCTTTTAGAGCTGCATACAGCTATAGAGCAAAGGATCAGCTTGAGATCAGCCTTGAGAGACCAAATGAAACAGCATGATGTGGTTAAAAATGTGAATAATAGGCCCAGGAGACAGCAGCCAGTGTCAGATATTCGTTACTGCATAGATTAGGACCATGATTGCACATGAGAAATGGTCAGATTTGCTAGAATGGGACAGCGCTGACAGTGAGATGCGGTAGAAAGGCATGCCAGACTCATTGTAATAACAAAAACTAAGAGAGAAGTCACATAGCGTAGTGGAGATAGGATGGATGCAGGAAATGCAGCTGCTGGAGCACAAGCCGCCATGACAGACGAATCTAGGAATTATACCGCAGGAGAATTAACAGAATTAGCTAGCAGGTACAGGCAGCAAGCAGAAGAACATTTGATAGCATGGATTCTCAGGTTATGGGATCATGGAGCCAATATAATAATTTTAAATTGTCTCGAGGCCATAGGCATTGGTAGTATTTGTACTGATCCTATGGTACGCCTAAAAATGAGACGTGCAAGGGACACTGCAGAGAATTTCTCTTTGTTGCATTTGATGAGAGATTCTGTGGCACAAGTGTATGATTCTCCTACTGAATTAATACCACAAACTCGATGGGAGTCTCTTGCAGATGGAGTTCAGAGATTGAGAGAAATCGCATGCATAGGTGGTATAACTCACAAAGTCGCAATCCTTTGCCAGATCTGAATGACTACTTTGCTGTTGTAGAGGATTGGAAGGGACCAGATGCTGCAATATTGACAGTAATGATGAAGAATAAGTTCATAGAAGGTGACCCAGCTGCTTACAAATCCCCATTATTCACTATGTTCAGTGCGCTTATGGGAAATTCTACTACTGTCTACACAGCATGCAATCTAATCTCCCAGTTATCTGCTCTAGAGAGAGCAAAAGTATCAAAGAACAGTACAGTAGAGAGAGTAGATCAAGATTGTAGAAAAGAGGATGATACCCAAATTAGAAAGAGCAGGAAGGAGTTGTTTGATGACCTTATAGCTAGTGGAGTTCCATTACAGGAGATAGATGGGATCTCTACTAGTGACTTGTTGAGATGGCAAGATCTGAGAAAAGTAAACTGCAAATCGCCAGGCCCAGGAGGGTGGAGACAAATGAGATAGGGGGTTGGAAAAATAGAGGTGGGACACCTGATAGAGGCATACAAAGCACCTACTGTAACCGCCCCTTACACTCCTCCAATACCATGGCATACTATACCCCCTGCCCTGATTCCCTTATGGACTAATTTTAATTTCAAATTTTAACTAAAAGTTGTGAACATCCCCATGAAATTGTGTTTGAACAGTTTGCCATTTTTGGATATTGTCTAATGATGTTTGTTTTCGTTCTAGAGTTTTTAAGAAGAGAAATATTCCTGTGAGCATACTATGACGTATGCGCTGGCTGAGATATATGATGAATTAGGTTTGGTCTTGGTGATGCATAAATGTGCATTTCTTACTTGAGGGTTTGTAATACCTTCCAAACTGACAGACAATTGTCATTTGGAGTTAGACCTTGATGTTTTTAAATGGCGAAAACCACTGTATGTGGGTGCCATAATAGAAGCATACAAGGAAAAGAGGGAATGATATTACAGACAATGAATTTAAGACTAGTGTGAGATGACTGGTGATATACTGGGAGTTGACTAAAGAAATAGATGACTTATTTGTGCTACATGTTGTCTTTGCCACTGTATGTTTGTGCAACCTCTGTATATGTCATGGATATCCTTTGTTAAATTGGTTCACAGCCAAAGAAAAATTCACGTGGTATTTTCATTTTTTATGAACTCATTCTTTCAATTTTGTTTGTACTTTGGTTTTAAAAGAAACTGTTTTCTCCTTTCAGTCTGCTAAATGTTGGATTGGGGGTGGGGTATGTAATGAACCTTTTGTTTGTTTGCAGGAGTGAAAGAAGAAACCTTGGCCATTTAATTAACATGTAATTACAGTGCACAGTAAATAGTTCGTTTTTGCAGTACTGAAGATATTTTATTTGACTTTTATTTTTGAGTTTTTCACATTTTTATTTTTTTGGGAACTACAGTGCATATTGGGTTTTAAAGAATGTATACATTTAAGAATAGGAAAGATGTGTATCTTCGTACCGTGTTAGCCAGTAGATAGAAAAATATTTAGACTTAAGGGTCCTCAGTGGTTGATACCTTTTAATGGCTAACTGAAAAGATGGTAACAAATTGCTAGCTTTCAAGACTACTCAGGTCTCTTCATCAGGCAAAGACTAAAACAAAAAGAAGTCTCCTTATCTATGAACTGTTCCAATATTTATGTTCATCCCTCTGCCATAATGACAGTTCTGCTTCACGTCACTTGTCTTACCTATTGCACTATTCCTGTGTCCTGTTGTATATATAAATATGTGATTCTTCAGATTTTGTTTTAGTCTTTGCCTGATGAAGAGACCTGAGTAGTCTCGAAAGCTTGCAATTTGTTACCATCTTTTCAGTTAGCCATTAAAAGGTATCAACCACTGAGGACTCTCAAGTCTAAATATTTTTCTACATTTAAGAAATGATTTTATCGAATGTTTGCTTGTTAATGTTGGTCTTTTGTGCTTGGTATAGCTTTATTCACCTACACCTGAGTACAGTGTTAGCCTGCAATCCAAATGTGTGGCTACCCAAAGTGTGTATTTTGTTTATATGAAAATGAAAATCTCTCCTGCTTACTGAATGAATGCATTAGGTGAAGCCAGGGACAGTGTGTGTTGATGTGTATGTCATGATGTAAAAATTATAATTTGCTAGAATTGGATTAATAGAAAATTGGTTTGGGTTCTGTTTTCCCTAAAAAATGTGGAAACATGTAATTGTACTGATTTTGATTTAGTAGTAACATTATTTTATGATCTCAATTAACATGATTGTACTGGTAATTATGATTATCATTACTATGCAAATGTGAGTGACATGAATTTGATGTGTTTGATAACTGGTGTTTGATATTCAGGAGTTATAATTTATTTCAGTGTATAAATCCATACAAATATGATATAAATATGTATTATTTAGTAGTTATCATCTAGAATAGAAACATTTGTTTGCTACAGTAGAAAATTTCAAAGGTCGTTCTGGGCACAGTAAATTGGACCAACAAACCTATATTAATTTTGTTTTATTCAAGGGGTGGAAAAACAAGCCACCAGGACTGAGTTATCTTGGATAAGTTAATCTATCTTGGACTGTAGCTTTGGACTGAGTTAGCTCTGCCAAGACTTTGGAACTTTTTCAAGTATGATTTTAATTTCACTTTCCCACAGTACAGGCTGTGTCTTGTGTATAGACTGAAGATGTCCAATTGAACACTGAGACTGAGCCCAGAAGCTGCTAAACTGTCACCAGGATGAATCCTCATAACTGCCAGCTGATGACAAGCGAGGGGAGAACTAACCCTAGAAGCTTCTGCCTGAAACCAAATTGCCTATAAAGTGAGGCCCTGAACAACGGCATCAATAGAAGATGAAAGGACTTTGCTCAGCCATGGACACCTGCACTTCCCACACCCATTACTTTGGAGAAACGAGGGGTTAATGTCATAAAGGTCAGGGACAGATTACTCTTTAGAGTCTGTTCTTTTGCTATCCAGGGAAAGTAGTGAAGTCACCTTTTTATGGCCAGGTGATGAGGGCATAATACTCCCCTTGCTTCCCTGCAACAGAGACCAAATAGGATTGTGGTCTAAGAAGATCCAAAAAAAGAAGATTTCTACAAAGATATTTGATATTTCAGTACCTGTTGGTCCAATGTTTGTTTTTATTTTGTTTTTTTCCCTTTTAAGCCCAGGTCGTTGTTTTTTTTATCAAAGTAGTTTTCTATTGGCAGCAAATAAATAAATAAATATATATAGGAAACAATGCAATAAATGGTTGAGGAAGAATTAGTATAGTTTAGTGGAAGGTTAATTAATTAAAGTGGTTGAAACCAGGGGTGGATTGTAGTAAGAGTTATTTTTTAATGGTTTCAACACTCCAATTAATTATAATACTAATTATTGATCAATCAGTTATACATATATACATATATCATTACTTCCATGGAGATCACAGAAGGTCATTGAAGTTTAAATGTCCAAACAGATGACCCACCTAACAAAGGAATGTAACTGACCAGTGATTTGCTATTGGTAAAGGTAATTTGTTGTTAAAAACTGACCAGTGATTTGTTGTTAGTAAATGTATTTGTTGTTAGTAAATGACCAGTGATTTGTAGTTGGTAACTGACTGGTTTGGGGAGGTTTCTCCCTGGCATCCCAATGAAGATCAAACTTTTTACTGAGATACATTGGATGCTTTAGGAATAAAAGGAGCACACAGGGACACACACACAGAGATTGGAGATGTGACCTACAGAGACACAGATGGATGGACTTTCTACCTTAGTAATGTAATGTATGTAATGCTTGTTATTTATTGCTTATACTGTTTATTATTTAATCTTATCATTTATTAAATAAATCAATTTAAGTAAATTCAATTCTTGCGTGAGCATTTTCTTTATTCATTACAATCTTTTGAATCCTTAACAAAACAGGCACATAATCTGGTATTATAGTCATGGCATTGTACGGAGCCTGCAGTGTGCCACCCTCAAACGAGGGCACATATGTTATTCAGCTGATCAGATGTATCAAAGACACAGTTTCTAGAGCACAACATATGGTAGGTCTACACAAAGTAGATGGAACATTGTAAAACATAATGAAACATACCAAGTAAATAATGCTGCAGGTGAGCAGCTCGGTAAGAAACCCCTCGAGTTCGCTACATGCGTTTCGCTTCCTATAAATGATCTTGCTTCATCATGGGGAAAAGCTTGCCTCAGAACAAACAGGACCTTTTTTTAACCCAGACAGCTGCTCATGTGACCGTAAGACAACAAATGTAAGTTATATAGCGGCACATGCGTGCCTGGTATCTCCACATCACATGCCCATCCCCACATGCGTCAGACGAGGTGCGCATGAGCAGGAGCGTGGATGCGTCACCATGGCTCCTGGACATGCACACAGTGACGTGATTACACTGCAGAGAAAGGGGAGGAGACGGGCAGTAGGAGAATGCTGTCAGCTTTGTAATGTCAGGTGACACTGAGCCCATGGGTTAGTAATGGAGAGGCATCTATAAGACACACCATTACTAACCCCAAAATCAAGTGTAAAATAAACAGACACAGATAAAAATCTTTTATTTTAAATAAAACACTGACTCCCTTTATTTGAAACACTGCCCACCCTCTTTCACCTATTTATTACTGTAAAATAAAAAATAATTAAACACTGCATTCTTCACCTGTCCAACAACGTGCCCCAACTCTGCTACATCTGGATTGCACGGCTGAGCAGTGGCCTGATGTGACCACTTAGCGGTGAATCCAGAAGACACTGAGCTGAGCCTGAGAGCGCACCAACGGAGACGTCATTGAGGTTACCGACGGTCACAGGTAGTGTTTGTCAGGTTCAGCTCAGTGTTTCCTGGATTCACCGCTAAGTGGTCGCATCAGGCCTCCGCTCAGCCATGCAATCCAGATGAAGCAGAGTTGAAACATGTCGTTGGACATATGGATTATTGTTGCACAGGTGAGAGATATGGTGTTATCATTTTTAATTTTATAGTTAAAGTGTTTATTACAAATAAATGAACAAATTTCTTTGGGAGGGTGAGGAGCGATTTCGCTTTCCAGAGCCTTTGTACTACCAGTAACTTGGAATCCTCCTATATTTCCATTAACAGATGACGGACCTGAGTGGGGACTTTTTGTGGATTGATTTGAAGCTTTTATTAGGAACATTTTACATAACATTAAGGATCACATTTATCCAGTGCTCAATGCTGAACACTTACTTTGGGGTTTCCATCTAAATCTCTTAGTGACGCGATTTAAATGAAACCCCCAAAAGATCTATTCACTATAATGAGGCAGCAGTGTTACTTTGGACTCCGTCTGGCCTCTGTTCAGCGGTGTCCTTTTCAGTAGTGCACAAAACTGTGGGCAACGGCACTTTTATGCAATCCTAAAAAGACAGACACCCTCCGATCACAGGTCAGGTGGCACCCACGGTGCCTCCATCTGCCTCATTATAGGGAATCTTCCATAGAGGGTTACGTCTGAATCACGTATTTCTGAGATTTACACAAATACCCCGATGTAAGCGCTCAGCGCAGAGCGTAGGATAAATGTGTGCCGAGCCTTACTGCAATCTTTGTGGGACGGAATGAAAAAATCAACAGCAGGTGAAGAATTGATTTATTTTTTACGCCGTTTCTCGTGCGGTATAAGTGATTAGGCGACTTTATTCTTTGGGTCGGTGAGATTACAGCGATACCAGATTTATAGCTAGGTTTTATGTTTGGCAGTTGTCGCACACTAAAAGACGCCTTTTATTGCAAAAACTAGTTTTTACATCACCATATTTTGAGAGCTATCATTTTTCCATATTTTCGCCAACAGAGTCAGGTGAAGGCTTGCTTTTTGTGGGACACGTTGACGCTTTTATTAGTACCATTTTCAGACATTTTTTGAGCACTTTTTATTTCAATATTTGGGAGGCAGAATGAACAAAAACCAGCAGTTCATGTTTTTTTTTGGGGGGGGTTATGTCGTTCTGCGTGAGGTAAAATTGATAAGGTAGTTTTATTCTTTGGGTCAGTATGATTATAGCAATACCACATTAATATTTTTTATGCTTTGGCACTTTTACACAATAAAAACTATTTTATAGAAAAAATTATTTTTGCTTCGCTTTATTCTGAGAGCTATAACTTTTTTATTTTTCCGCTGTATGGCGGCTTGTTTTTTTGCGGGACAAGATGACGTTTGCATCGGTACCATGGTTATTCATATCCTTTTTTTAATGCATTTTATTCCACTTTTTGTTCAGCGGTATGATTATAAAGCATTGTTTTTTCCTTGTTTTTTAATTTTTTTTCTGGTGTTCACTAAAGTGGTTAACTAGTGGGAAAGTTTTATAGGTCAGGTCGTTCCGGATTCGGTGATACCGAATATGTACTTTTTTTGTTTATTTCTTTTTTTTTCATTCAAATATTTATTTATGGGTACAATAGTTTTTTATTTTTCTTTATATTTTTACAATTATTTAAAATATTTTTTTTTACTGTTTTACTTTATCCTACAATGGGACTATCATTTTTTGCAGGCTGATCGTTTGACATTGGGTCACCATGGCAACGATTGGAACCCCAAGTCACGCCATGATCTCCAATCCAAGGGAAAAGGGGCTGTCATCTCTCTGCCCACTCCAGGAATGCTGCGATCGCTTTCATTTAGGAGGTTAAAGTTCCAGGAGCGAAGCGAGACTGATCCTGGCACTTAGTGCCGGGTGTCATCTGTCAGAGTCAGCTCAATGCAATTTAGTTTGGTCTTCCAGACCTTATTTTGATCTCCACTGTTCTCGTTCACTGCCATTTCTTAATTACATTTCAAACTGATCAAAGGGCAACCCGAAAACGCTTTGCTATCTTCTTACAGCCTTCTCCTGCTTTGTGGGCCTCCACCATTTTCAGACACCATCGCCATGCGGTAATAATGTGTCCTGCATCAATAAAGCCAAGGGCGTGTGGACGTATTATTATTGACTATGTCGAAAAGGGGTTAATGTCTAAACTGCTAGCAACAAAAGTGAGCACACCCCTAAGTGAACATGTCCAAGTTGTGCCCAATTAGCCATTTTCCCTTTCTGGTGTCATGCGAATCATTAATGTGTTACAAGGTCTCAGGTGTGAATGGGGAGCCGGGGTGGTATGTCTATTTGGTGTTATCACTCTCATACTGGTCACTGGAAGTTTAATATGGCTCCTCATGACAAAGGACTCTGAGGATCTGAAAAAACAAACTGTTGCCTTACATAAAGATGGCAGCCTGTGCGACCTCTTATGCTAATCTGTTTCTGGGGCTGTGGGACAGGGGCCTACTCTTGTCAGATCAACACTCATTGATGGACAGGGTCATATTTTGGACCCAGTACATTGATGATGTTTTTATTATCTGGCGAGGTACACTGGAAGAGCTACAGCTCTTTTTTCAGGAAATTAACACTAACAATTTGAACATTCAGCTTACTTATAAATTTGATTATGTACAAATTGACTTCCTAGATGTTCTTATTAAGAGGGATGAATTGGACATAATCCATACTGATATCTTCCGGAAAGAGACATCTATAAACTCAATTTTGCATGCAACATCATCTCATCCTGCCCATGTCATCAAATCTGTCACAACTAGCCATGTCATAAGACTACGTTGTATTTGTTCAACAGATACAGTGTTATGATTTAGTAGCAGAGGAGGACGGTAGCAAAAATAGGCTTAGGGAACCAGGCACCCAGACAGGTTGGTAACTAGCAGACTGCAGACCCCTGAACTGCCAGCACAACTAGAAGTAGCCGTGGGACATGCCTACGGTGCCCTAGATGCCTCGTCACAGCCGGAGAGATAACAGCCTAAAGAGAGAAAGGGGAAAGCTATCTGACCCGGAGTAGACCCCCAAAGGAATAGGTAGCCCCCAACATATATTGGCGGTGAGACAAGATGAAATACAGAAGAAGATAGCACAAGCAAATGCTGGGGCCCCAAACTGTCTAGATAGAAAAGGACAGGAAGGAATACTGTCTGCAATCCGGAAAAAACACTAAAAAAAACTCCAACACTTCTGATATATAAAAATACTGAGACCACACGATCTCTCCCCCACTAGATCAGACCTCCGATGTGCACTGGAAGCAAAACAGCAGACACTGAAATAACAGAGAAATAACAGAGAACCAAAAATACAGAGAACCAAAAATACATAAACTGTCTCTGGTGTGAACAGGTAGCAATTCAGAGGATGCAAAAAGAACAGGGAACAGAAAGTGCATAAACAATGGCAAACGAGAAACAGTATCCAGCGCAGGACCCACAGGGGAACCTGGCTGTACAATCTAGTAGATCAGAAAACTAAGGTTGACAAAAACACAAGCCAAAGAAATAAACAGCAAATAACTTATCTGAACGTTGCAGGACAAAGCAGAAAGCTGGCTGACTTCCAAAAGAGACCAGGAAGTACCTAATCACCGGCGAGGATCATGGGAAGGTTACTCACCTAAATCTCCCCAGTCATCAACACCAGATTGCCAGCTGATGAACCTGTTAGCCATTACTATCAGCAGCCACCAGAGGGAGCTCAAACTCAGGAGTCAGATCCAGAGCGTTCACAACACCGGACTATGTGCCCTGGTGTGAGGGTGGCACACTGCACTCTCCGTACAATGCCACCAGTAGGGGTCACCGAACCCTCATCTGCGCCACCAGGCCGATCAGGATCAGCCCGGTGAAAGGTGCGAACCAATCTCTCAGCATGAATGTCAGAAGCAAACACCCAAGAATTGTCCTCCTGACCGTAACCTTTCCACTTGACCAAGTACTGGAGTCTCCATCTAGCCAGACGAGAATCCAATATCTTCTCAACTTCATACTCCAGATTGCCCTCAAACAAAACAGGCTCAGGGGGCGTGGCCATGGAAACTACTGGCTCAACAAACCTTTTCAATAAAGATTTATGGAAGACGTTGTGAATCTTAAACGTCCCTGGAAGAGCCAAACGGAAAGAAACGGGATTAAGGATTTCCAAAATCTTATAAGGTCCAATGAACCTTTAATATTTCTTGAGGACAACCAAACCATGTCACCCACTTTAAACCGAGGACCATCAGTCCTATGCCGGTTGGCAAACAGTTGGGCCCTCTCCTGAGAAACAACTTATCCACTACTGATCCCAAATCTGCTGCATTCTCTCTACAATTGAGTCAACACCTGGACAGACAGAAGCATCCACCTGCCCCGAAGAAAACTGAGGATGAAACCCGAAATTGCAGAAAAAAAGGGACATCAAACTGGCAGAACTAGCCCTATTGTTTAGAGCAAATTCAGCCAAGGGCAAAAAAGAGACCCAGTCATCTTGATCAGCAGACAAAAAACATCTCAAATAAGTTTCTGGTTTGTTCTCTCAGTCTGCCCATTGGTCTGAGGGTGAAACGCAGAGGAGAAAGACAGCTGAACTCCCAGTTTAGAACAAAAAGGGCCTCCAAAATCTGGAAAAAATTGGACTCCTCTGCCAGACACAATGTTCTCCAGAATGCCGTGCAAACGAACCACCTGCTAAGAAAACAAGGGCACCAACTCGGAAGAGGATGGCAACTTCGGCAGTGGCAGAAACAGCAATAGCTCCGGTGTCAACCAGAGTTCAAATTAGACCAACTTCACCAAATAGAGATACAATATACAGCAAAGGTGAAAAATATAAAACATAACTTTTAATATATATTGGAAATAAAATCACAATAGTGAGTCACCCAATCAATAAAAGAGGAAAGTGCTGCTTGCTCAGTCAATATACAATTGACATGGAGAAGACCGGCACTATCCCTTAAGGATACAAATTGGCACTCAATGCAAAAGAGGAGGCAAAAGGATTCAAAGTCACAGCCAAAAGAGATCAAAATATAACCAAACAAGTGTCCAAGGCTGTGAGCAAGAATGTACATATAATATACACCATAAAAAACATACAGTACAAACCAAAAGTTTGGACACACCTTCTTATTCAAAGATTCTTCTGTATTTTCATGACTATGAAAATTGTAGAATCACACTGAAGGCATCAAAACTATGAATTAACACATGTGGAATTATACATTACACTTTACAAAAAAGTGTGAAACAACTGAAAATATGTCTTATATTCTAGGTTCTTCAAAGTAGCCACCTTTTGATTTGATTACAGCTTTGCACCAGAAAAGGTGAACAGATGGACTTTACATGCCTTGTTCCCACTGTGAAGCATGTAGGAGGTGGTGTGATGGTGGGGGGTGCTTTGCTGGTGACACTGTTGGGGGTTTATTCAAAATTGAAGCGGTGAGCGGTCCAGCTCACCCCAAACCATTTCGATTGGGTTCAGGTCTGGTGACTGTGGAGGCCAGGTCACCTGGCATAGCACCCCAACACTCTCCTTCTTGGTCAAATAGCCCTTACATAGTCTGGAGGTGTGTTTAGGGTCATTGTCCTGTTGAAAAATAAACAGGGTATTGTCTTCCCATTCAACGCACCAGGGATTCATCGCATTCCACAAGATTCCTGTATTGGCTCTCGTTACCTCTTCATATTGGCGGTGAGATTGTTCCTTTTTTCTCATCACATGTTTTTTATGGTGTATATTTTATGTACATTCTTGCTCACAGAATTGGACACTTGTTTGGTTATATTGTGATCTCTTTTGGCTGTGACTTTGAATCCTTTTGCCTCCTCTGTTGCATTGAGGGGCCAATTTGTATCCTTAAGGGATAGTGCCAGTCTCCTCCATGTCAGTTGTATATTGACTGTCTGAGCAAGCAGCACTTTCCTCTCTGTTATTGATTGGGTGACTCACTATTGTGATTTTATTTCCAATAATATATTAAAAGTTATGTTTTATTTTTTCAACTTCGGCAGTGGCTCAAGATGGACCATCTTGGAAAATCTATCACAGATCATCCAGATAACAGTCATTCTCTGAGAGACAGGGAGGTCGAAAATAAAATCCATAGAGATGCCACTCTATGGCCTCCTGGGCACAGGCAGTGGCATTAACAATCCACTAGAGCCAGAGAGGGTTTGGACCGAGAACAAGTCCCACAGGACTGCACAAAATTCCTGACATCACGAGATAAAGTAGGCCACCAAAAGGACCGACTCACCAAATCTCTGGTACCAAAAATACCAGGATGACCAGCCAACGCGGAGCAATTAATTTCAGACATTACTTTCTTCCTCCATTGGTCTGGGACATGCAATTTCCCCACAGGGCAACGTTCAGGTTTATCCCCCTGAAATTCCTCCAGGGCCAGTTTCAAATCGGGTGAGATAGCGGAAAGAACCACACCCTTCATCAGAATGGCAGTAGGCTCAGTCACATCAAGAGAATCCGCAAGGAAACTCCTAGAGAGGGCATCCGCCTTAACATTCTTAGTACCCGGGAGAAAGGAGACCACAAAATTAAAACGCGTGAAAAACAAGGCCCACCTGGCCTGTCTGGGATTTACATGCTTGGCTGATTCAAGATAGATAAAGTTCTTGTGGTCAGTGAGGACCACAACCTGATGTTTGGCTCCCTCAAGTCAATGTCTCCACTCTTCGAAAGCCCACTTCATAGCCAATAGCTCTCGATTCCCGACATCATAATTATGTTCAGCTGGGGAAAACTTTCGGGAGAAGGAAATAGGGTTAATCTTAGAGGTTACAGGATCCCTTTGAGACAAAACGGCTCCTGCACCAATCTCAGAAGCATCTATTTCCACCTGAAATAGGAGAGAAACATTAGGTTGACGCAGAACAGGAGAAGAAGTGAATCTCTGCTTAAGCTCCTAAAACGCCGAAACTGCCTCTGGAGACCAATTTACCACATCAGAGCCCTTTTTGGTCAAATCAGTCAGTGGTTTCACAATACCAGAAAAATTACTTATAAATTTACGGTAAAAATTAGCAAAACCCAAAAATCTCTGAAGAGCCTTCAATGAAGTGGACTGAACCCAATCACAAATGGCCTGAACCTTTACCGGGTCCATTTCAATAGCGGACGCAGACAAGATGAATCCCAAAAACGAAACCTTCTGTACGCCAAAGAGACATTTTGACCCTTGACATAAAAAGCATTTTCCCTCAAAATCCGGAATACCGTCCGAACACGCTCCACATGAGAATCCCAGTCATTGGAAAAAAAATCAAAATATCGTCCATATAAACGATCAGAAACGTATCCACAAAATCCCGGAAAATATCGTTCATGAAAGATTGGAAGACGGAAGTGGCATTAAGTGAACTCAAAATGCCCTTGGGTATTAAACGCCGTCTTCCATTCATCCCCGTGCTTAATGCGTAGTTTATATGCCCCCCTAAGGTCAAGCTTGGTAAACCAACTAGCACCCTTTACTCTGGAGAATAAAACGGAAATCAGGGGTAACGGATACTGATATTTAACAGTGATCTTATTAAGGAGATGATAGTCAATACATGGCCTCAATGAATCATCCCCACAAAGAAAAAGCCGGCACCCAAAGTTGAAGAGGATGGTCTAATATGACCCTTCTCCAATGACTCTTTGATATAAGATCGCATCGCATCATGCTCAGGTACAGACAAATTGAAGAGCCGACCCTTGGGAAATTTACACCCGGGCATTAACTCAATAGTGCAATCATAACTCATGTGAGGAGGTAAGGACGCAGACTTACTCTCACTAAACACATCAGAAAAATCAGTAAAATAGTCAGGGACATCCTGAGACTGGGGAGAGGTAGAAAAAACAGGAGTGTCACCATGAACACATTGACAACCCCAACTAATCACAGACACAGACTTCCAATCCAAAACAGGATTATGGTTCTGCAACCAAGGAAACCCTAGTACAATAATGTCATTTAAATTATGCAACACCAGAAATTTACAGTTCTCTTGGTGGTCCGGGGCTACCCGCATTATCACCTAGGTCCAAAAGTGGGGTTTATTCTCCGCCAAAGGGGTTGAATCAATGCCTAGCAAAGGAATAGGAGTCCGCAGGGGTAACATGGGAAAACCACGTTTGGCAAAGCCAAAATCCATCAGATTCAGGGCTGCTCCTGAATCGACAAAAGCCTTGGGCGCAAAATGTGGACAAGGGGCAGATCAAGGTAACAGTCAAGAGAAATTTAGACTTTACATTGCCCAAAATAAATGAGCGCGAAAAACATCTTCCCCACTTAGAGCAGATGGAAATAGTATGAGAAGCATCACCACAATAAAAGCACAACTTATTACACTTTCGAAATTCTTCACGCTGAGCCCCAGAAACAACCCCATCACACTGCATGGGCTCAGAGGTTTGTTCACAAGGAATCACCACCTCTCGCACATTTCTACGTTCACGTAAACGTCTGTCAACTTGAATGGCTAATGACATAGAATCATTGAGACCAGAGGGGACAGGAAATCCCACCATAACATCCTTTACGGTATCAGCCAGACCCTTCCGAAAAAGAGCCTCTAAGGCATCATTGTTCATTTAGTAAGGACTGCCCACTTTCGAAATTTCTGCCAATATAACTCTGCTGTTTCCTGACCCTGGTTCAATGCCAACAAGGTTTTCTCAGCTTGATCAATAACATTAGGTTCATCATACAACAACCCCAGATCTTGAAAAAACACCTCAACATTAGGCAACACAGGATCCCCAGGTATCAGGGAAAAGGCCCAGTCCTAAGGGTTGCCGCGCAACAGGGAGATGACAATTTGAACCTGCTGCGCTGCGTTCCCCGAGGACTTAGGTTTCAAGGCAAAAAACAACTTACAATTATTCTTAAAGTTCAAAAAAGTAGACCGATCCCCAGAAAATAAACCAGGAATAGGGATCTTAGGTTCTGCAGTAGACAACTGAGCGAGATGGAAAATTACCCGAACTGCAGGGGCGAGCTGCTTAACACGATCAGACACGATCAGACAACTGCTTAATTTCCATTGAAGAGAAAAAAAAATCCTCCTACAGCCCCCAGAGAAAAAGAGGAAAAAATATACAAAAGACTCAGAAACCCTCTTTTTTACTATTCTTTTCTTCTTTTGAGTACCCTTGAATTACAGTCTGGCCGGTGATTCTGTTATGATTTGGTAGCCGAGGAGGACAGCAGCAAAAACAGGCTAAGCGACCAGACACCCAGAGAGGTTGGTAACTAGCGGACTGCAGACCCCTAAACTGCCAGCACAACTAGAAGTAGCCGTGGGACGTGCCTACGGTGCCCTAGACGCCTCGCCACAGCCGGAGAGATAACTAAGCCTAAAGAGAGAAAGAGGAAAGCTATCTGCCCCGTATTTCTTGCCATAATACAAATTCTAACAGTCTATTCAGTAGGACTATCAGCTGTGTATCCACCAGACTTCTGCACAACACAACTGATGGTCCCAACCTCATTTATAAGGCCAGAAATCCAACTTATTAAACCTGACAGGGCACACCTGTGAAGTGAAAACCATTTCCGGTGATTACCTCTTGAAGCTCATCAAGAGAATGCCAAAATTGTGCAAAATATTTAGAATTGAGAGTCCTCAGTGGTTGATACCTTTTAATGGCTAACTGAAAAGATGGTAACAAATTGCAAGCTTTCGAGACTACTCCGGTCTCGAAAGCTTGCAATTTGTTACCATCTTTTCAGTTAGCCATTAAAAGGTATCAACCACTGAGGACTCTCAATTCTAAATATTTTTCTATCTACTGGCTAACACGGTACGAAGATACACATCTTTCCTATATCAAGATTGTGCAAAGCAGTCATCAAAGCAAAAGGTGGCTACTTTGAGGAAACTAGAATATAAGACATTTTCAGTTGTTTCACACTTTCATGTTAAGTATATAATTCCACATGTGGTAATTCATAGTTTTGATAACTTCAGTGTGAATGTACATTTTCATAGTCATGAAAATACAGAAAAATCTTTAAATGAGGTGTGTCCAAACTTTTGGTCTGTACTGTATATATATATATATACATATATATATATATGTATATATATATATATATGTATATATATATATATATATAATACCATGTAATAAACAAAAACATACTAAATAACATTTGTGCAGTCTATGAATTTGTTCTAAGAAATAGAATTGCCTCCATCAGGTCCTTTTTCATAGATGACCTCAAATCTGACCTAATAATTTTTAGGCTGGAGAACAACCTCTCTACACTAACTTGGGTTGGAGGCAAAGCCGTAACCACATGGGCAACATCTCTAACAATTTCCGGGTATAAAGGAATTGCATCGTGCATAGTCAGTTTTGATGAACGGTTGAATTTTTCTATTTCTTTGAGAGCAAGTGAAACATTTTGCTGAAATATGGTCAATCTGCTTGCTATAGGAGGAGTGAAATCTTTTTCCTTGCGGCAACGCTTTGCCTGCTCCATGTCATCCAAATACTTGTCAGTCAAACTACATTCACACCATGGGCATAGCCAGGATCAAACCTAGGGGGAGGCAGAACCTCATACTATTCCGCGGAACCTCATACTGCACAACTCAGCTGCTGCAGAACCTCATACTGCACACCGCTACGCTTGAAAATAAAGCCTGCACCTTAAGATGTGGTGATGAATGCAGTCTATTTATTCCAACTATCAATTGATGTTGATGTGTTACTGAAGACGAGCAATGCCTGTCCTGGGCGTCCTTTTGGGCAGCAATGAGGTGTACCTAACTGGTGCTAAAAAAAACGGAGTATTAGTCTGTGTGCTACCCGGCTTTGATTCTTTTTGGTACAGATAAGATATGGATAGACAGATATGGATAAATGAATAGATAGAGCAGATATTGAAAACATTATCTATGAGCTCAAAAACCTTTCAGGTGTTGCGTTTTTTTAAAAAGCTGATCTGCTTTTGCAGCTGAAAAACGTAGCCTCAAAAAACGCAGCAAAAACGCTGTGTGTGAATGTAGCCTTAGATCAGGAATAGAACAGCCATTTATAGGACATTTCATAACTTTTCCAAATTCCTATGAAAAAATATTCAGCACATTCTGCATTGAACTGCTGTACACAGTTTATTATATATTTTAGGAGTCGGAGTCGGTCCATTTTATACAGACTCCACCAAAATGAGCACCGACTCCGACTCCGCAACTCCGACTCCACAGCCCTGGTTGTGATGCTGGGTAACTCTCATTGCTATTCGCCATATTTTCCTAAATCTCTTAATGTAAGATGGATGGATGGATGGATATGACCCCAATAATTGTATTTATTTCATTACAGATAATTTCGCAATATCAGAAATAGCGTCTGAATATAAAAAATGTGTAAACTTGATTGAGAAATCAGATTTTACAGGTAAATTTAACATTTCCATTTAGTTAAAAATTCTGTTTCAGCCATTAATGCAAAATTGATAATGTTTTTTGGGTGCTGAGGTGGGGGGTAAACACTAATAGATGAGTCGCCTGTAATATCTGTCATTATTCCTTCTGTTTGTACATTGTAGGGGTCCAACTCCTTCAAACCATCAGACTTCATTTCCAACGTCTTTTAGAGAAAGTCTGGAACATTGTGGACGAATCTACCCTGTCAGTAAGTGAGATATTTCTTCTTGTGGAGCCAGGCTGTGCCTGGAATAGAAGCATTTCCCCATGTCCCATGTACATATATTTCCCAATACTAGTATTGCAGTGTTTATGTGTTTCTGGACGTTATTTCCATATGTGATGTGTGATAAATAGTTTTTTCCTTCCTAATAGCTCATGTGTCGCTGAGCATTATTTGCATATTCCTTGTGACATCACGGGCCTGTCACTTTGTGATGTCATAAAGACATATTCCTTGAAGACACTGTGTGAGGTTCTAAACTGTATCAGTGCTGTTGTCTTCTTTCTGGGACACAGTTCTGTTTTCTCTGCGACCTTAGCGACTAGTGGCTACTAGAAGCAATTGGATTGTTTTATTTCAATATGTCTAGTTTTATCCAGACCAATATGTGGCTTTTCCTGCTGCTCGCATCTTTCTTCATTGGACCGTCTCTCTGCTGCATTGAATGTGACCCCAGAGGGGAAAAGGCTTTGGGAAAATTCAAAGTCTACATCAATAGCCAAGCCAATGAAGACATCGATGCGTTTGTGATCATCAACCGGTTTGCCAAATCTGCTGAACGATCAGTGGTGAGATATCTGGAGGAGGACGTTGTGATGCTGGGTAAGTCACTCATTACTATTCGCCACATTTTCCTAAACCTCTTAATGTAAGAAGGATGGATGGATATGACCCCGATAATGATTGTATTTATTTAATTACAGATCGTTTCACAATATCAGACATAGCCTCCGAGTATAAAAAATGTGTGGATTTGATTGAGGAATCAGATTTTACAGGTAAATTTAACATTTCCATTTAGATAAAAAATTCTGTTTCTGCCACTAATGCAAAATTGATAATTTTTTTGGGGGGCTGAGGTGGGGGGTAAACACTAATAGGTGAGTCGCCTGTAATATCTGTCATTATTCCTTCTCTTTCTACATTGCAGGGGTCCAACTCCTTCAAACCATCGGACTTCATTTCCAGCGTCTTTTAGAGAAAGTCCGGAACATTGTGGAGGAGTCTCCCATCAGTAAGTGAGATATTTCTTCTTGTGGAGCCAGGCTGTGCCTGGAATAGAAGCATTTCCCCATGTCCCATGTACATATATCTCCCCATACTGATGTATTGCAGGTAACAGGATGCGCACAGTGACTTAGTATCCTGATTTTCTGCAGTCCAAGAAGGGAATATGTTTTATTTATCCCCATTATATACTGTATTTCACTGCTCTTTTGTTTTTTAATTAATAATTCTGCAATTCTTTAATTTTTTTTTAGGGAGGTGCCCAAATAAATGAGGTAAGTACTTACACAATGCTACAATCCTTTCACAGCCTCATGTAGAAGTACTAGTAGATACAAACTCTAGGTTTCACCATAGCCCCCTGTGAAATCCTTCCTCTGATTTCCTTCCCCTCACTAGTCTGTAATGTCGTCCAGTCCAGAACGTTATTGTTTTTGTAGGAGTCTGACAACCAAAACTTTCAGTAATTTGTCCTTTCTCATTTTTCAGGTGAGAACAGTTGTGGTAAGTCCATTTTATACTTGATTTCAGCCCTTGATTGATGTTATTATTGTCTCTATGATTAGAAGGTTTTAATACTGTCTGTGCATTTCTCCAGGTTTATTGGTACAAACCTATACCCTCTGTGATAGCTGCCTCAAGGAGAACATCATCTGTGCCGGCGGACATTCGGCAAATCAAGGTACTTTAATAGATTTATTTTTTTAGCCAAGAAAATATATAGGCCCCAATTGATCAAAGTAATCTTACCAGAATTCTGGCAGAAATTGCTTTGAAAAGTCACAAAAATTTTGAGCAACTCAAAGTTGCGTAATAATGTTGCGACTTTAGGTGTTTTCATCTCAGTTCCTCCCAGATCCACCAAAATGGTGAAGCTGGGGAATGACAGGTTCTTCTAATTGATGACTAACTGTGGTGTTCATAACGTCAGACATCTTACAGCTCAGGTCATTGTCTATACGCGTAATCTTTCAGGAGGTTAGATATTATAATAATGTACATAAGGAAAGGAGAAATGACAACTTTCCCCTGACTGGATGATGGGAATTATTGTATGATGTCTCCTCTCTTCACAGAGTACTTCGATAGATGCAGCTGTGTGTGCTTTGAAAACAAATGTACCGGTAAAGTATCATCCTATCTCTTATATATACATCTATATACCCTTTGTGCACAAGTATTAAGCCCCCAACCCAACCTGGAAGAACTGAAAAATACGTTTTATTATACTCCCCTGCGGGATGGGGCAGTTCAATGGGTGTCGCTGGCCTTGGCCCAGCGCCTCCCATCTTCTTATGATCGCCACCCTCCTGCTTGCTTCTTGGGGAAGAAGCGACCCTGTATCATCCACACAGGATCCCGGGCATCACGCTCCTGCGCAGGCGTTCTTCTCTGCCCTGTTGATGGCGGAGAAAAGTACAGGTGCAGGAAAAGGTCAAAGAGCCTCACCACCTGCGCACTGCAGTACTTTGCTCCGACATCAACAGAGCAGAGGAGTACACCTGAGCAGGAGCCCAGTGCCGGGGAGACTGTGTGGATGATGCAGGCGTTAGGGTTCGAGTTCCCACTCCTGCGGTCCCCCATCCATCTCCGGCGGTTCCTGCTTAGCAGAGACGTCGGCCCCAGCGTTTTCCCGGCCCAGTACTGTGCAGAGACTTGCTGCTGCAACAGGTGTTGGAGCAGGCAGATTTGGGACTAAGTCCTTTGTTGCTTCATCTGAGCATGCCCAGGGTAAGATCTCCCATTGGAGATCAGGGATCACATGCTCAGATACAGCTGCCACTCCTATTGGTCCTTCAGGAAGGTCCTGTGGCTGTTGATGTTCTGAAGCAGCTTCCCATTGGACCTTCCTAGAAGGTCTTTTTCTCGTGGCTGCTATAAAAGGCTGTCCTTACCGCACGGCAGTGGGCTAGTATCAACCGTTATATGCTTTGCGCCAGTATGGTCATGCGTGTGTGTGGTTAGGGCGGCTGAAATACACCATTACAATACCTACCTAATCGGTGAGGAGCTTTGTATGCTAGCTGGTCAGGGTTGGTGTCTTAGATGCCTTAGATTACCGGCATAACGGGTGAGGAGTTTGATTGCCGTATTCAGGGCCTGGTGTTCAGACGCCATAGATTGCGGGTGACTCCCGCGAGGACATTAGCGCATGATTAATTTCTATGTTCGCTTAGCAGTCAACTGTGTACCTGGGTACCTAACAGGACACAGAAGTTTGTCTCAGCGGCTCTGTGATGCAACAGGGTTCACTTTCAACGTTAAACAGCGCCCTAGCGTGTTTACTTTGCGACTCAGTGGTGTTAACTGAGTTCGCACACATCGCCATATAGCGCTACGGGACTCTTAGCGGCTCTGTGGAATAACAGAGTTCGCACATATTGCCACAGCGCGTTACGGCGTTTATTTTGGCGACTCTGCGGGATAACAGAGTTCGCTTCTTGTGCCATCTTACTAGCAGCAGGCTCCGCCTGCACGGTGGACCCCATGCTGCGAACGCACCTCTCTACATCTTATATTTGGTGCATTCCGCAGACCCTAACATAATACTAGCGCCAGGGTCTGGCTAGTAAAATGGCGGATGAACAGTTTTTACAGCTGTACATCCAGCAGCTGGAGGGTAGGTTGACGGCTCTTGAGCGCACAACCTCAGCTGTGGATGTTACCCCAGTCGCTGTTCAGGCTGCTAGCGGAACTGCAGCCAGTTTGTCCTCTGCCACCTCTGCCCCTACATTGTCCCACCTCCCACTTCCAGATAAGTTTGCTGGTGACAGCAAGCAATGTCGGGGATTCGTGAGTCAGTGCTCCAAACACCTCGAGCTTCTGGCTGCACGTTTCCCCACGGATGGGGCACAAGTGGGCTTTGTAATAGCTCTTCTGTCGGGCAGAGCGTTGGAGTGGGCAACGTTGCTGTGGGAGTGCGACGACCGTGTGGTGCAGAGCGTTTCTCGTTTTCTGGAGGCTCTGAAAAAGGTTTTTCTAGGACCTCAGGTCACCCACGATACGGCGCTCCAACTGCTGGCAAGTTCCCAGGGTTCGGCTTTGGTCAGCCATTTAGCTGTCCAATTTCGGACTCTGGCCTCGGAATTAGAGTGGCCAGATAAAGTCCTCATTCCCGTGTTCTGGAGAGGACTGGTGGGTAATGTGAAAGACGCCTTGGCTACCAGGGAGATTCCTGCCACACTGGAGAAGCTTATCGCTGTTTCCACCCGCGTCGACCTCCGTTTCCACGAGCGGTGGCTGGAACGTGCCCAGTGTAGGTGTGTCGACCCGCCACCACAATTGTGGGTTACCAGGGCAATGGGGTACTCAGAGCCGAGCCCATGGAAGTCTATGGGGTTTGTCACAGGTAGCGGTGGCTCGGTCTGTGGCCCTGGCGGTCTGGCGTATGTTGGGGGAATATTTACAGGGGATAGATATATTTACAGTTCGTGACGCCACCTGTAGTCTCTGGTAATTTGTACCAGCGCTGCTGTAGATCTCTGAGGGGATGGTGAGGCAGCTAGATGTCGGGTCCCCTACAGGTGGGACTCTTCCCTCAGGTCGATGGTTATGGTGGGGTTGTGCAGGCATGCAATTAAATAACTCAGTCTCACACCGTCAGCGTCTTTCCATACCTTTTACTTGTAAGATGGTAAGGCAGGTCCCAGGAGGCTGATGGGGTTGATGGAGGATGAGTTTTGAGGCAACGGCTGAGCAAGGCAGGGGCCTCCTTTACTTTCCAATGATGATGAGTCCAACCAGCATAAAGCGTAGTTCACTCCTGAAACTTCAGCTATTTCAAAGCTATACTGCCCGGTCAGTTTTGTGGTGGAGCCTTCCAGTGATGAAACTAGGTTCTTCTATGCTTGGCCTAGCTCAAAGTTCCTATTCCACCTGACCCCTGTTACGTACTGACACTTCAAGGGCTGCTTTCTGTTACCTAAGGTCCAGTAAGCCTCTGGTTTTTCTACCACTATGCGTGAAGCTATAGTGATGCTTCGGTCTCCAGTGACCGGTGACAATGTGCAGGATACTTCAATCCTAAAGCACTTCTGATTTCCTTCCACTGTGCCTTTCGACTTGCTCAAACTCTCAATCTCAGCACTGACTAGGCTAAGGTGAACTGGCTCACCTGTACTAGCCTCCACTACTGTACTGTCTCTCTGAATCGACAGGAATCTTGGTGCTCCAGACAGGCACTCCTTCTCTCTCCCTTCACCTCAGGAGACACTACCAGACTCTCTTGTGCTCAAAACCACACCCCTCTACACCCCTGCTGGGTGTGTCCGAAGTATATGTGATGTCATGTAGAGCCCTTAACCGTTACCTCTCCACTCATCCTCCTGGTATTGTGTACCTTAAATACCAGGGCTACACATTCCCCCATGGTAAACGACAGCACTCCCGGGCTGTGAAATACAAAGAGACAATTTTGTTTATGCATTAAACATTAACATTAACTCGTCCCATCCGGGAGGTAAGGATTTCTTGAACGTTGCAAACAAAACATTAAATATAGAAAAATACAAAATATCAAATAGACATGTTCATATAATAAACGGCAAGATTCTTGTGAAGGACCCGCACCAAACCTTCAACGTGGGTCCTGGGTGGGCTGCAGGACATATGAATGCAGACCTCACTCAGTGCCACACCACACGGGTTTTATGTTCAGAGGTAAGTCAAGGCTTCGTGTGAAACCATTATAAGGCACCTTAGTGCAACTATTTACAAGATAAGTTCTGGGCTGGCACAGTCCTCAGCCTCTCAGTCCATTATAAGACACCATAAGGAAAAGACACATATATATATATACTTTTTACAATATTCACATTAATTTGTTATAATTACTGCTGGTATCGAATGGGTATCTTCCCTTTTGTGATTCGCTCTGATCTACGTGGAGTAGCTTCAGGTATCTTAAGTTGTGATCTGTCTGCACTGCGTAACGGCAAACTATAGAACTGCCTCAATCTTTCTATGGATCTGGCAAGCGTACTGATGGCTGGGCGGTGTGAGTCAGCTCCACCAGGGGATCCCATAGTATGGGGCGCTGCTTCTGATGATCCTTCTTGAGATTCTGTAGGTTGAGGTGTTGCTGGAATGGGTAACTCCTGAACGGACTCAACTGGCACCACGGACACAACTGGAGGTAGAACTTCCTCTTGTGGCTGATAAAACTGCAACACCGGAACTATTACAGCATCTCCCAGTCGGGGCCAATCCGCAGGAAAATCTCCCAGATCCGTGTGTATGACCTCTTCCTTTCCTTCCTCTTGATTGATGACAGGGTTCTTTTCACAAAGCTTTAAGGGTTCTGGACACAATTTCAAATGGTCTCTGGACACAGTGGTTATTGTTCTTCCTCCGTCCTTACTGATGATACAAACTTTTCTGTTGTCATATTTAGAATCTTGTACAACGTAGGGTTCTTGTTCCCACTGGTTATCCAATTTGTGCATTTTCCTTTTCCTTTTTAATACCACTTCTCCAGGCATCAAAGGCTTGGCAGGAGCATTTCTGTTGTAAATATCTTCCTGTTTCTCCCGTGCCTTGTTGAGACTTTCTTCTACACAGGTTTGCACTCGTCTGTACTGCTCTTGCCGATTGATGTCCCAGTTTTCAATGGTGTCGTCTGCCTCCGGTTCTACCACTCCAAGTTCTAAATCCATTGGTAGTCTTCCGGGCCTTGCTCTCATAAGATAGGCTGGAGTGCAGTTAGTAGAACTTACAGGTATATGGTTATACAAGTCAACCAAATCAGGTAGTAAGTCCGGCCATCGATTTCTGTCTTCCAATGGTATGGATCTCAACAAGTCAAGGACAATATGGTTCATTTTTTCGCAAAGACCGTTGGTTTGAGGGTGGTATGGCGTTGTTCTAATTTTCTTGCACCCGTACATGTGACAGAATTCCTTGAATAAATCAGCTTCGAAAGCAGGTCCTTGATCGGTTAATACTTGCTCCGGATACCCATGCGGTCTGCAGAAGCTTGCTTGAAAGGTTTTCGCGGCCGTCACTGCGGTCTGATCCTTAACTGGAACAACCACCAGAAATCTGGAGTAATGGTCCACCATGGTCAGGGCGTATGTGTATCCAGATCTACTTGGCGACAGTTTGACGTGGTCCAGGGCCACAATCTCCAGGGGGCGAGTCGTCCGGATAGGTTGCAGGGGTGCCTTCTGACTACCGTAGTCCTTCCTTCTGAGACCACAGGGTCCACAGTTCCGACACCACCTCTCAATGGAGCTGCGCATCGCTACCCAGTAGAACCGGCATCTCAACAGGGTCTCCAGCTTTCTCCAGCCAAAGTGTCCTGCTTGATCTTGGTATGCTTCCAACACCATTGGGACGTCTGCCTTGGGGACCACGATTTGCCAGACCATCTCATGGGTTCTGGGGTTGACGTATCTCCTGCACAACTTCTCACGGTATAAGAACAACCTGCTTTTCTCGTTCCACAGGAGCTTGGCTGACATAGGTGCATCCTTTTCCAAAGAGGAGCCTTCCTGTCTTAACAACTCCTTGATGCGGCTGACCACTGGATCACTGTCCTGAGTCTCTTTCCAGCTGTGATGGGGTAAAGGATTTAATGTTGCACCATACTGCTTTCTGTTGACTCGATGCTCGTGGACTACCCCATTTCGATGGAACGCAGGTAGCTCAATTTCTTCCAGGTCGTCCGATTCTTCTTCCGTGTCAGAGTCATGCGGCATTCGGGACAATGCGTCAGCATTAGCATTCTTTCGACCTGCCCGGTACTTGATAGTAAACTGGTAATTGGACAACCGAGCCATCCATCACTGCTCCATGGCACCCAGCTTGGCGGTTTCCAGGTGCGTTAAGGGGTTGTTATCTGTAAACGCAGTGAACCGATTGGAGGCCAGATAATGCTTAAATCTTTCAGTAATGGCCCAGACCAGCGCCAGAAACTCCAGCTTGAAGCTGCTATAATTTTCCGGATTCCTTTCAGTTGGCCTGAGTTTTCTGCTGGCATATGCGATGACTTTTTCTTGGCCATTCTGCTTCTGACTGAGAACTGCTCCCAACCCTTCATTACTGGCGTCGGTGTACAACAGGAACGGTTGGCTGTAATCAGGATAGGTTAAGATCTCATCACCTGTAAGGATCTCTTTCATCTCTTGGAATGCTTCAGCCTGTTCCTTACCCCAATTAAAGGGAGGGTTTCTGCTCTTTAGGGATTGTCCTACTAGGAGGTCCTGTAAAGGAGCTGCCTTCTTCGTGTAATCTTTCACGAATCTCCTGTAGTAACCCGTTAGTCCCAGGAACTGTCGCACTTCCTTAAGGTTCTTCGGCTCCGGCCACTTCTGGATGGCAGTGACTTTCTCTGGGTCCGGCGCTACTCCTTCCGAACTGACGATGTGCCCCAAGTATTGTACCTTCTGTTTGAGTAGATGGCATTTTGAGGGTTTTAATTTCATCCCGTACCTGGACAGGGACTCGAATACTTCTGCCAGGTGCTTCAGATGATCCTCATAAGTCTTGGAATACACGATGACGTCGTCTAGGTATAGCAGCACGGTTTCAAAATTGAGATGTCCCAGGCAGTTCTCCATCACTCTCTGAAATGTTCCTGGGGCACTACTGAGCCCAAACGGCATTCTGTCGAACTCACAGAGCCCCATTGGGGTGGTGAAAGCCGTTTTCTCACGATCCTCCTCAGCCACAGCCACTTGCCAGTAACCACTAGTCAGATCAAGGGTAGAAAAGTAGTTAGCCGTTTTCAGAGCAGCTAATGATTCCTCTATGCGTGGTAACGGGTATGCATCCTTGTGTGTTATGCGGTTCACCTGCCTGTAATCCACACACATTCTCATACTACCATCTTTCTTTTTAACCAGAACTAGAGGGGCTGCCCAGGGGCTACAACTATCCCTTATCACCCCGGCCTTCTTCATATCATGCAACATTTCTTTAGCCTTCTGATAATGGGCTGGGGGTATAGGCCTATACCGCTCCTTGATGGGAGGATGACTGCCTGTAGGGATATGATGTTGGACTCCCTTAATTACCCCAAAATCAAGTGGGTGCTTGCTAAACACTTGGGCATACTCTTGCACCACCCGTAATACCCCTTGCTTCTGGTGAGCGGGAGTGGTGTCCGTCCCAACATGGAGTTGCTGACACCATTCCGCCACCTGAGTTGCTGGGTCATTGTCCTCCGCTATTTGACAGGAGTCTAAGGACTCAGCCGGAAGAATAGAATTATTGTCGACAGCATGTAGTTTAGCAATGGTTGCATAACGGGGTAAGTTTACCTCATCATCTCCCCAATTGAGAAGCCGTACCGGTACTCTTCCATTCACCACTTCTACTACTCCCCTAGCAGTCATAAGTGTAGGTCTATGTTCTGAATGGTGGGGTTCTACTACAGCTTGGTAATTCTGTCCTCTCAGACCTATGGCTGCCCTGCACCAGATAATCATTTCACTCATTGGGGGTATCACAATAGGATCCGAGTCAGTGACCCGTACATTACCAATTTTGCCGTCTGTAAGCTTCGCTTGCTGCTGACACACCAGGGCCCGGATCTCTCTTTGGATTACTCCTTTCTGCCTTGGTCGGGCAATCTCAGCGAGCTGTTGGAGCAAGAACACAACTTCTCCCAAACAATTACCGATAATGTTAGTGCCCAAAATTATATTTAAACCGTTCTCCTCATTTGCAGTCTTTACTACCAGAAGCCCCTGGTCTTTCAACTCCTCTCTGCCCACCTTTACATCTACACATTTTGTCCCGAGTACTTCTACAGGAAGACCATTAGAAGCATATACGGTAAAGTCAGGGCTCGGGGGTTTAAGACTGTCCATTGACCAGTACTTAGTATATAGGGCATCAGGTATTAGGGTCACTTGGGACCCAGTGTCTAACAATGCCGGAACTGCAATACCATCTAAGATGATAGACAGGTAGGGTCGCCCACCCACATACCTGCGGTTCCAGTCTAAGGGGCCTGACGGGTATTCTCCTGGGTGTTGGCCCTTGGACCCAGGTTCTGCCCGTTTAAAGGACACTGTGGAGACATATGACCTTTCCGGTTGCATCGATAACAGATGATCTCTCGACGAGGAGGGTGTTGATCAGAGGTCGCTCCTGGGGGTGGCGTTGTCCTCCTCCGGGGGGCGACGTCTTCTTTCTTCTCCGGTGCATCCACGGGACGTCTTCTGGGCAGTCAGCTAACAAGATCTTCCCTTCCTCCTCTTTCCGCAGCTGCAGGGCACTCATTACAGCAGCCAGATTTTTAGTCAGCTGGCGCACCTCTGAGCGCAGACAATCCAATTCACTGGGAGGTGTCACCTGCGTTTTGGTTTCGGCCACTAACGGGAACAGGGGGTTACTGCCGGTTCCAGAGTGACTTCACCCTGATGATGTTGGGTTGCCACCTCAGGTTTGCCCAGGGGCCGCAGCCCTTTTATTGCCATGTCTCTTAGGGCATCAAAGGTAGCATCCGGATGATCTAAGGACCACCAGTTTACAGTTCTGCGTTCCTCTTGGGATCTCAATCCCTGGATAAATTGTTCTTTCAGCATTTTATTCTCATCGATAGCATTTAAATTATTAATCTGCTTAAGAGCTCTCCGGGCTCCTTGTAGTCGGCAAGCGTAGTCCCGGATGCTGTCACCTGGCTGTTGTGAACAGTGATAGAAGGCCATCCGAAGATCCGTTTCCGTGCGGTCTTCAAATATGGCATGCAGCTTAAGGAAGATCGCAGGTACCGACTCCTGATCAACGGTATCCCAAGTCTCCACTTCCCTCTCAGCAGCGCCAGTTAGCTGCCCTATTAGCACAGCAGCTTTTTGTCTCTCAGGCATGGAGTACATTTCTAGGATGCTGCATAACTTCCGCTTGAAGCCTGCTAATGTGCCTGGCTCACCGCTGTACTGGGGAAGCCATTTCGCCCCAGGCATATATGGGAGCGTTAGTGGCATGATCGGGACTACCGGACTGGGTGCTGGACCTGCACCCCCATCTGGCGCTACAATACCAGGCGGTGCGGGATTGGGGCCTCCGGCTGGGGCCGCACTGTCGGCCGGTTGTTGTGACATCTTAGCGCCCCCTTGGTTAAACGGAGCCTACCGGTTTCAGATGCTGCTACTTCACAGGCACAGCAGTGGGAACAGGACCTTCGTCGCAGGCGCTCTGATGTCAGAGCGTTCACTTCCTGTTGCAGGACCTGCCGCTGAGTCAGAGCCGGGGGCGTGTCCAAGACTTTGCGCGCTCTTTCAGGTACGCCCACCTTCTTCTCCAGCGCCTTAGGGCGCGAATCTGGCGGCAAATATGGCGGTATTTGGCGCCAAACAATAGCAACAGTCTTTTTCACCAAAACACTCCACAGGCACACAGGGCTCGCAATGCTGCAAGTTTCGTATCCTGTTCGTGACGCCAAAGTTTTGTGTCGACCCGCCACCACAATTGTGGGTTACCAGGGCAATGGGGTACTCAGAGCCGAGCCCATGGAAGTCTATGGGGTTTGTCACAGGTAGCGGTGGCTCGGTCTGTGGCCCTGGCGGTCTGGCGTATGTTGGGGGAATATTTACAGGGGATAGATATATTTACAGTTCGTGACGCCACCTGTAGTCTCTGGTAATTTGTACCAGCGCTGCTGTAGATCTCTGAGGGGATGGTGAGGCAGCTAGATGTCGGGTCCCCTACAGGTGGGACTCTTCCCTCAGGTCGATGGTTATGGTGGGGTTGTGCAGGCATGCAATTAAATAACTCAGTCTCACACCGTCAGCGTCTTTCCATACCTTTTACTTGTAAGATGGTAAGGCAGGTCCCAGGGAGGCTGATGGGGTTGATGGAGGATGAGTTTTGAGGCAACGGCTGAGCAAGGCAGGGGCCTCCTTTACTTTCCAATGATGATGAGTCCAACCAGCATAAAGCGTAGTTCACTCCTGAAACTTCAGCTATTTCAAAGCTATACTGCCCGGTCAGTTTTGTGGTGGAGCCTTCCAGTGATGAAACTAGGTTCTTCTATGCTTGGCCTAGCTCAAAGTTCCTATTCCACCTGACCCCTGTTACGTACTGACACTTCAAGGGCTGCTTTCTGTTACCTAAGGTCCAGTAAGCCTCTGGTTTTTCTACCACTATGCGTGAAGCTATAGTGATGCTTCGGTCTCCAGTGACCGGTGACAATGTGCAGGATACTTCAATCCTAAAGCACTTCTGATTTCCTTCCACTGTGCCTTTCGACTTGCTCAAACTCTCAATCTCAGCACTGACTAGGCTAAGGTGAACTGGCTCACCTGTACTAGCCTCCACTACTGTACTGTCTCTCTGAATCGACAGGAATCTTGGTGCTCCAGACAGGCACTCCTTCTCTCTCCCTTCACCTCAGGAGACACTACCAGACTCTCTTGTGCTCAAAACCACACCCCTCTACACCCCTGCTGGGTGTGTCCGAAGTATATGTGATGTCATGTAGAGCCCTTAACCGTTACCTCTCCACTCATCCTTCTGGTATTGTGTACCTTAAATACCAGGGCTACACATAGGCAGAGGGTTCGGTTGGCTCCTACCTTCGCCACCCCTCTGGAGTCGCCCGTTCAGGCGCCCGATTTTCAGGAGGTTGCTCCTGCGGGATCTAAATCTCGGGTCACTCGTCCATCCCCGATTTGTTATATTTGCCAGCAGCAGGGACATTTTGCCAACCGATGTCCACAGCAGCTGAATAAACGGTCACGCCCAGTAACTGTAGGAACAGGATCACTGGACGCCATGAGTTTTGCCCCTAAAGTGCTCCTCAAGGGGATAATTACCCACGGTTCTACCACCCTACCCGTCAAGCTGTGTGTGGATTCTGGGGCAGAGGGGAATTTTATGTCGTCCTCCTTTGCTTCTCGCCACACCATGCCTTTGGTGTTGCTGGCTGAACCAGTGTCGGTACGGGTGTTGAACGGAGCAATTCTGCCCACACAAATCACCCATCAGTCTGTCCCACTCACCTTGTCTATGTCTCCTTCCCATCAGGAGAATATATCATTTTTTATCCTCCCTGAGGGTATAGATGAGGTTTTGTTGGGATTACCCTGGCTCCGCCACCACTCTCCCCATATTGAGTGGTCTTCAGGGAGAATTCTGGGTTGGGGTAATTTATGTAAAGGCAGATGCATTAGGGACAGCGCGCAGGTCACCACCACTGAGATACCCATAGACCTCTCTCCTCTTCCCAAGGTCTATTGGTCCTATGCCGACGTTTCCTCGAAGAAGGCTGCGGAGACTCTTCCGCCTCATCGCCCCTATGATTGTCCTATCGACCTCTTGCCTTGAGCTGAGCCTCCAAGAGGAAGAGTTTATCCCCTCTCTCCTCCTGAGACAGAGGCCATGTCCCAATATATTCAGGATAACTTGGCAAGGGGATTCATTAGGAAGTAGGTGTCACCAGCGGGAGCGGGGTTCTTCTTTGTGCAGATGAAGAACGGAGAATTACGTCCGTGCATTGATTATAGGGGTCTCAACGCTATCACCGTGAAAAATAAGTATCCTTTGCCGCTAATCTCTGAGCTCTTTGACAGGCTTCAGGGAGCAAGGGTATTTACTAAGCTAGACCTGCGGGGTGGGTATAACCTGATTAGCATCCGTGAGGGAGACGAATGGAAGACGGCATTTAACACCAGGGATGGGCATTACGAATATCTGGTAATGCCCTTTGGGCTCTGTAATGCCCCAGCTGTCTTCCAAAACTTTGTGAACGACATTTTCCGGGATATGTTGACCACCTCGGTGGTAGTCTATCTGGATGACATTCTCATCTTCTCTCCAGATATGGCCTCCCACCGGAGAGATGTCTGCAAGGTCTTCGACCTCTTGCGAGCAAATTCCCTATATGCGAAGTTGGAGAAGTGAGGAGTCTCTACCTTTCCTGGGCTATATCATCTCCGCCCAGGGATTGGCTATGGATCCTGCGAAACTACAGGCTGTAATGGATTGGCAAGAACCCCACTCCCTTAAAGCGGTTCAGCGCTTTATGGGGTTCATTAACTACTATCGCCAATTCATTCCCCACTTCTCTACTTTGGTAGCTCCCTTGGTAGCCCTCACCAAGAAGGGAGCTAATCCCAAGTTGTGGTCAGAGGAGGTCACCAAGGCATTCTCCTCCATCAAGTCGCATTTCGCCAGTGCTCCCATCTTACATCGCCCCAATGTCGATAAACCGTTTATTTTAGAGGTGGATGCCTCTTCTGTTGGTGCTGAAGCAGTATTTTTTCAAAAGGTTGCCCAGGGTCGGAAGCATCCCTGCTTCTTCTTTTCCAAGACCTTTACACCAGCAGAGAGGAATTATTCCATCGGGGACAGGGAGTTACTGGCTATGAAGTTGGCGTTCTCCGAGTGGAGACATCTTCTGGAGGGGGCTCGCTTCCCCTTCCAAGTATTCACGGACCACAAGAACTTGGTGTATTTGTAGACAGCCTAGCGGCTAAATTCCCGTCAGGCCAGATGGTCCTTGTTCTTCTCCCTGTTCCATTTCACCCTCCATTTTCTCTCCAGTGAGAAGAACATTCGCGCTGACGCTCTATCTCGCTCCGTGGTGTCCTCTGAGGAGGTGGAGGAGGAGCCTCGGCTTATTGTCCCCACAAAGAGCCTAAGAACGGTGGCTCCGGTTTCGCTTGAGTCTGTGCCTCCGGGCAAGACTTTTGTGCCCACCAATTTGAGACTGGAAGTACTCTCTTGGGCACATTCGTTCAGGGTGGTGGACATTTTGGGACAAAAAGGACTTCTGAGTTGATGGAGAGGACATACTGGTGGCCGCAGATGGCCCGTGACGTCAAGGAGTATGTCCAGGCGTCCATCTCCTGCGCCAAGAATAAATCCCCTCGACAACGGCCGGCTGGGCTACTTTTCCCTTTGCCGGTGGAAGACAGGCCCTGGGAGATGGTTGGGATGGATTTTGTGGTGGGCTTACCCAAGTCTCGGGGCTGCACCATCATCTGGGTGATAACCGACCACTTCTCTAAAATGGTGCACTTGGTGCCTTTACCACAGTTACCGTCTGCACGGGCCTTGGCAGCATTATTGACTAGGCATATTTTCCACCTACACGGTATGCCAGACAAAATTGTCAGTGATCGAGGCCCCCAGTTTGCGTCTCGGTTCTGGAGAGAGCTGTGTCGTTTACTCAGCATTGAGTTGAATCTCTCCTCTGCATACCATCCCGAGACGAATGGGTTGGTAGACAGGGCCAACCAGACCTTGGTCACATACTTGCTACATTTTGTTTCTGCCAGGCAGGATGACTGGGCAACCTTGCTACCGGGGGCTGAGTTCGCTCTAAATAATGCTGTGGCTGACTCCACCGGACAGACCCCATTCCTCCTGAACTACGGTCAGCATCCGCGGGTGCCAGTGCCCATGCCCGTGTCTTCCGCCGATTCCAGGATGCAGACTGGGCTGTGTAGGCACGGGATATTT
>JARQOD010000001.1:339287161-339301731 GCA_033576555.1 Oophaga sylvatica
TGTCTTCTTTCAGGTTTATCTTTCAGGGTATATCCCCCCAATTTAGAGCGCTGCGGTTTGTGTTGCATCCCCCGCGGGGGCAAGTGTGACGCATAATGGGTGGGATTTCAAAAATCCATGTCCCTGTGCGTCCCCCGACCCCCTTTTGCTCACCCAGGAGAAGCAGCAGTTATTTTCTTAAGGTGATGCTATTTTACGCAAGAGAAAATTCAACACCAATATAATGTGTTAAATGTGTAAATTCGCGTGTTCAGAGAGCACATGCAGATTCATCGCGTTCAATAGAAGGAAAGGGTTTGGCGCAGTGATTGTGCGCTGTGTTCCGGATCGTGGGCACCCCGGGCCCTTTGTTGCTATCCCCTTGGGTGGTGGGAGGGTCTAAGGTGCACCCGCCCTTTGTCTCTATCCACTCTGACTGAAGGGAGGAGACTAGGTGCTGTTATCTTCCCACATAAGCCAGACAAGACAGAGAGGTTGTATGCTGTTCTTCACTTTTTATTGAGCAAAAGTAGGGGCAGGAAGATATGATGAAGTTATAAAACAAAACGAACTGTTGGTGTGAAACAAGCTCTGATGTGAGGGAAAAAAAAACTGTAGAAAGTCAGCACAATGGTTTTGTGTCTACCTCTACCCCGGGTTTCTCTACCCGTCCCTCACTCTTCCTTTGCCCCCATCTCATGGTGGAAAAAAAAAAGCAGATTTTTGATAAGATAATTCATTTTTGAGAATTGTTTTATACCATTAAGTTTTATCCTTTAGGCAGTTGATTGTCAGAGTATGGGTATAGTGTACAGTACAAAGCAACATGCGAATGAGGAAAGGAGTACATAGGAAAAACAAAGAGAATTCAGTAGAAGAGTGGGGGAACTTATACGAGATATTGCTAATGCAAGAGACACCTCAATAGCTAACCACATCAACAAGCTCCACCAGGGTGATTCCAAGAAGATCACCTTCAGGGGATTGACAAAACTACCTTGTCAGAGGCGGTAACTGGACCAGAAGATCCTCCAAAAAGAAGCGAAATGGATCTTTTGGTTACAAACTATACATCCAAAGGGTCTTAATGACCAACTCTCTTTTGTTTCTTTTATATAATATAGGGGATACTAAGGAGATTACAGAGGGACAGCCGCCGCCGAGTGGGGATGCCACTGCGCAGGTTTCTAGGGTGCCAATCTCCGCATTAGGTAGGGAAAGATAGACTAGGGACATCATAGTAAGACACATCTTTTACATTTCGGTATTTCCATTGTCCAGTTGTCTGAGAAAGTCGTTTATTCTAGCGCGTTACTTGTTTAGACTGTCCTTTTCTATACTAGTATTTATTTATTGTACTAGTTTTCTTCAAGCTGGTAATATCCACTTGCTTATTTAGGAGTGTATCATTTTCAAGAAAATGCATTTTGAGAACCCTTAAGGGATATACAAAAGTGTCCTGTGAATGGGTATCTGCATGTAATCGAATGGTTAATAATTCATTAAGCATGTATGTAATGGATTGTTATTGTATTGGCCCAATTGGGTTATATATAAAAAAAAGGGTTTGGGTGGAATGATTTAATATGAGATGTTTATACTTTCTTCCTTTTTTGCTGGCAGTGATAGTTTGGTGCTTGCGCATTGACTGTGTACCTCGTTTTCAGTACGACATGCGTTCCAGGGAACTGGCGCTTCTATGACATGTGCGGTCCAGTCACTCTTTCCCTCTTGTGTTGAGCAGTGCTAGATATCGCATGCTCAGTAGCTGTGTACCGCGCTGGTAGTGCGTCATGCGCTCCGCAGAGCGGGCGCACTGATGATGCTTGCGGTCCAGCTACCGGATGTTGCGTGAGTATGAAAGTGTATCTTTTTCCAGCTAGCAAGGCACCAATATAAAAAGATAGGTTAAGCGCTATTCTGTACACACATAAAGGCAATGTTTACATGAAACGGCCACCCGGAACGCATGGCTTTTGTGTGGCCCTCATCGACTCCCCTGATGAGCAAAATGAAACGCGTCAGGAGAAGGGGTATTATGTTCACCTTTTAATGGGGATGGAAACATTTGATTGATCCGAATCCCGCTATTTGGTGAGACCATTCCTATTTATTTATGAATGCCTAATATGATTGTGCTATGATTGTCTCCTCCAGTAAGAGGGAAATGTGGTGTCTATTGTTTAAGTGAGGTTATATATGATTATATCATTTCCTCTGGGACACGTTAGAATATTAACAAGTTTATTAACCCCTAAATAACCTACAGTGGTGTGCAACGGAGGTTAAATAGGTATTAAGCTGATAAGTGGACTATAACTTTTGATTCAGGGTCCACTATATTGGTCGGCTTCAGCTAATTCTTTGAGGTTTTGAGTAGGCCTATTGTATATGCTATGCTGGATAAAATACCTTGAGACGGAATTGATCCTGGGATCTTGAACCACAGTATTTGATCTTAGGCGCCTTGGGTATGAATGAGTATTTAGCAAATATGTACTGACAAAGGCCTGGTGAGCATACTGCAATACATAATTATCTGATAAACCTGGTTTTCAAGCATTTAAATACCGAGTATTTAAGATGCAGTATTGTAACACAGGACTGTAGTATTGGATCTTGTTTGTTGGTCATAAAGGTGAAGTATCATGGACACCTCTTGTTGATATTGTGTGGACCAAAATTTTGTTTTATCAGCTTAAGTTTGGTAACCTTGCACTTTACTATGGGAATTTTTTATGGATTTTCGAAATAAAAGTTATGTCTTATTCTAATTGCTGTATTGTACTGAGGAGTGGATTTACCAGAGCTATGTGTTAGGGTTCAAGTTCCCACTGCTGCACAAGGGGAGTCTCAAACCAGTCCCACTGCAGTCCCCCATTCATCTCCGTCCACAGTGGATCCTGCTGAGCTTAGACGTCGGTCCCAGTGTCTCGCCCAGTCTAACAGTGTGCAGAGGATTACTGCTGCCTCTCCAGGCTCTGCTATTGTGGCCAGTACTGGTTAGCGGCGAGCAGACGTCTTTAAGACAAAGTCCTTGTTTTCCCCTTCTGAGCATGCCCAGGGTGAGATCTCTCATTGGAGATCAGGGGTCACATGCTCAGGTACTGCAGCAGCTCCTATTGGTCCGCCAGGAGGGTCCTATGACTACTGGTGTTCTGGAACAGTTTCATTGGTCCTTTATTCTGGCAGGTCCTGTAGCTGTTACTATAAAAGGGTGGCACGGCTGGGCCGCCATGCGCTAATATCAATCGTTATATGCTTTGCGCCAGTGTGGTCATGCGTGTGTGTGGTTAGGGCTCGGCTGAAATAAGCCCCTAGAATACCGACTTATTCGGTGAGGAGTTTGGTATGCTAGCTGGTCAGGGTCGGTGTCCTAGATGCCCTAGATTACCGGCATAACCGGTGAGGAGTTTGATTGCCGTATTCAGGGCCTGGCGTTCAGACGCCATAGATTGCGGGTGACTCCCGCGAGGACATTAGCGCATGATCACGTTCTATGTTCGCTTAGCAGTCAACTGTGTACCTGGGTGCCTGACAGGACACAGAAGTTTGTCTCAGCGGCTCTGTGACGTAACAGGGTTCGCTTTCAACGCTAGACAGCACCCTAGCGTGTTTATTTTGCGACTCAGTGGTGTTAAGTGAGTTCGCACACATCGCCATATAGCGCTGCGGCACTCCTTCTAGCGGCTCTGTGGAATAACAGAGTTCGCACATATTGCCACAACGCGTTACGGCGTTTATTTTGGCGACTCTGCGGGATAACAGAGTTCGCTTCTTGCGCCATTTTACTAGCAGCAGGCTCCGCCTGCACGGTGGACCTCGGGCTGCAAACGCACCTCTCTACATCATATATTTGGTGCGTTCCGCAGACCCTAACACTATGTAGGTATGAGAACCCCCTTGATGGCCTTTTAGGTAGCCAGGTTTGAGGTGGCATTTCTGAGTTGTGCAGCTAAGGTCTTTGTAGTCTGTACAAGGACCAGTTTGGTGTGAGTGCTGCCTCTCCCTGCAGTAGGTCTTCCCTTTTTCCAATACCAGTGAAAGAGTGTGTTATGTTCATAACACCAGTGTGGAGGACATTATAATAGAAAGGGGCCTGGATGGGGACATTATTACTGAAAGGGGCAAAAAATGGGGAACATTATACTAGAAAGGGGCCTAGGTGTCACGCTGTCTAATGATATGTATACAATGTCAGTAAACTATTAATACAGGAACAACACTCTATACAACAACTAGTATAGCAACATCAGCATGTAAGTATAGAATAGATTTACCTGACACGATATCTGCTGAACCCAGGGTTAATCTTGAGGACTTGATGAGCTGAAACAGGAAAGAGGTGGATCGGATCTAACCTGACCCTAAACTGGGGTCCTAACTAATCCCTCACCTTGGAGGTACTGATAATGGTTCAGAGGTCCAAGTCACCAACCTAACCCTGTCTCCTATCAGACCCTGAACCCTGTAATCAGTCCTAAGAAGGATCCTGACTACCACCAAAGGGATATGGGCTGATCTTAGCTAAATACACAGATTAGACATATAAGACAGACAGGATAACACTCGCTTGCATACACACTCAAACACCAAAGGAACATAAATGGTCTGGGAAATAAACTCTAACCAAGTTGAGCTTAGAACAACTAAGGAGCTCACAACTAAAGTCTATACAGATTCATTCCTATCTGTGGTCTGCATGAAGGTTTCACTGGCAACTCCCCAAGCAGACAACCAGGAATTTAAAGGAAACCAATCAACAAATAATCAATTGCAGCCGGGAGAAACTGCACCCAGTCCCAGCACCGAGCACAGACAGAATTAACTCCCTAGCTGCCAAACACAAAGAAACAGCAGCTCAGCTGTGAGAAGTCAAAATGTGCAACCGCGACGATCTTCGTGGCAATGCACACATGACACTAGGATGAGGGATATTATTCCAGGTAGGGCCCAGGATGGAGCATTATACCATGAAGGGTCCTATCATGGGGAACATTATTAAATAATGGAGCTCAGGATGGGAGACAATATCAGAAGAAGGGGTCAGAATGGGGACATTATACAAGAAAGTGGCCTAGGATGAGGGATATAGTTCCAGGTAGAGGCCCAGGATGGAGCATTATACCATGAAGGGTCCTATCATGGGGAACATTATTATAGAAACGAGCACAAGAGACATTATTAAATAAAGGAGCGACGTTTGCCTTCATAGGATACTACAAGGATTCATACAACTAACCAACAAGCAGTTGGGGTCCCAGGTCCAAATTTTGCACTGAGGCCCATCAAACTCTAGTTATGGCACTAGATCTGAAGCAGATCCGGTGGTGTGTACTTGTGTAATGAGGGAGAATGTGGGCTAACGATATCAATCCCACCTATTAAGATGTGCATAATTTATAGTCGGCTTATTTTTCTCAGGCAAAATGGTGCAAAAAAATGTTAGTCTTACAGAGGGATGCAGCACTCTTAAAATTGCTAAAATATTGATGTGTGATCACAAAACCATCAAAAGTTTTGTTGCAAATAGTCAACAGAGTTGCAGAAAATGCATTGAGTGAAAAAAAAACCGCAGATTAACTGCCAAAGGTTTGACAATAATGAAACATGAAGCAACCTGGAACCAATTATCCTCCATTGCTGTCATATTCCAGAACTGCAACCTCACGGGAGTGCAAAGCTCAAGGTGTTCAGTGCTGAGTGACATGACCAAGGTAAGGGAGGCTAAAACCAGACCACTACTTCACAAGACACAAGTGGAAATGGCGAGACCAGGACAAAGGATATCTGAAGACAGATTTTCCAAAGGTTTTATGGACTGATATGGGTGTGACTCTTGAAAGAGCAGATAGATAGGCATGTGTCATGATCAGTAACCTACAAACACCTTCACTTTGACTCAGATGCCAGGAAATTGGAGGTGTGCAACTGCTATGGGTTGTTATTACTAAATATGAGCTCGTTGGACTTTTTCAGAATGAAGAGGGGCTCAAAATCAACTCCCAAACCTATGGTACTTCCAGTTTTTAGAACACACTTTCCTCAAACAGTAATACAGGAAAAAGGCTGCATCTTTCAATAAAACCATGATCTTTATGCAGGACAATGCTCCATCGCTTGGATCAAAGTCGTTCACTTCATGGCTGCCAGTAAAGTCCTTAAAGACTGAAGAAACATGACATGGCCCCTTCCTCATCTGACCTAAACCCTATTGAGAACTTGTGAGCCCTTAAATGGAAGATTTATTGTGAAAGAAACCAGTAAACGTCTCTGACCAGTATCTGGGAGGCTGTGGTTGGTGCTGCCAACAAGGTTGATCATCAACAGATGAAGAAAATGACAGACTCCATAGACGGACATCTTATGACAGTTATTGTAAGGAAGAGGGGTTATATTGCTCACTGATATTTCATAATAATCTAATAATTCTGCACACATAGATATTCTTCTAAGAAACACAAATCCTCACTTTTCTTATATATTCAGGCTTCAGGTTTAAAGTGAACCTGTCAGCGTTTTTGGCTGATATAAGATACGGCCATCACCTTTCAGGGCTTATATACAGCATTCTATAATGCTGTGTAACGGCCCCCAACCCGACCTGGAAGAACTGAAAAATAAGTTTTATTGTACTCACCTGCGGGGCGGTCCGGTCTGATGGGTGTCATTGGTCTTGGTCTGGCGCCTCCCATCTTCTAATGATCGCTGCTGTCAAACTTGCTTCTTGGGGATGATGCAACCCTGCTGTTAGGGTCTGCGGAACGCACCAAATATAAGATGTAGAGAGGTGCGTTTGCAGCCCGGGGTCCACCGTGCAGGCGGAACCTGCTGCTAGTAAGATGGCACAAGAAGCGAACTCTGTTTTCCCACAGAGTCGCCAAAATAAACGCCGTAACACGCTATGGTAATATGTGCGAACTCTTATTCCACAGAGCCGCTAGAAGGAGTGCCGCAGCGCTATATGGCGATGTGTGCGAACTCAGTTAACACCACTGAGTCAGAAAGTAAACACGCTAGGACGCAGTCTGGCGTTGAAAGCGAACCCTGTTGCGTCACAGAGCCGCTGAGACAAACTTCTGTGTCCTGTTAGGCACCCAGGTACACAGTTGACTGCTAAGCGAGCATAGAAAGTGATCATGCGCTAATGTCCTCGCGGGAGTCACCCGCAATCTATGGCGTCTGGCCCTGAATACGGCAATCAAACTCCTTACCGGTTATGCCGGTAATCTAAGGCATCTAAGACACCGACCCTGACCAGCTAGCATACTAAGCTCCTCACCGATTAGGTCGGTATTGTAATGGCGTATTTCAGCCGCCCTAACCACACAGACGCATGACCATACTGGCGCAAAGCATATAACGGTTGATACTAACGCACGGCCGTGCGGTAAGGACAGCCTTTTATAGTAGCCACGAGAAAAAGACCTTCCAGGAAGGACCAATGGGAAGCTGCTTCAGAACATCAACAGCCACAGGACCTTCCTGAAGGACCAATAGGAGTGGCAGCTGTATCTGAGCATGTGACCCCTGCCTTTTATAGTAGCCACGAGAAAAAGACCTTCCAGGAAGGACCAATGGGAAGCTGCTTCAGAACATCAGCAGCCACAGGACCTTCCTGAAGGACCAATAAGAGTGGCAGCTGTATCTGAGCATGTGACCCCTGATCTCCAATGGCAGATCTTGCCCTGGCATGCTCAGATGAAGCAACAAAGGACTTGGTCCCAAATCTGCCTGCTCCAACACTGGTTGCAGCAAGTCTCTGCACAGTACTGGGCCGGCAAGACGCTGGGACCGACGTCTCTGCTGAGCAGGAACCACTGTGGCCGAAGATGGATGGGGGACCGCAGCGGGAACAGCTCGAGATTCCCCCTGTGCAGGAGTGGGAACTCAAACCCTAAAATTATCCCCCCTTCTAGGGCTCCCCCTTCTTTGGGCCTCGCTGCGCTCAAAGGCAGCGATGAGCTGCGTAGCATGAACATGCTCGCAGGGCTCCCAGGACCTATCCTCAGGCCCATAACCCCTCCAACCCACCAAATAATTTTTTTGCCTCGTACCACCTTGCAACCAACAATGGCGTTCATCTCATGATCGTCGGTAGATGAACCCGACGTCCCGGCAGATGACTCGGAAAACCGGGAAATGGCAACGGGTTTCAGGAGGGACACTGAAAGGTGTCGGTGATACCAAGGCGAGGTGGAAGGGCTAGGCGGTAAACCACCGGGTTCACCTGCTCAAGAACTTTAAAGGGACCCAAAAAGCGAGGTGCCAACTTGGTGGACTCAAAACGTAGCCTGATGTTTTGGGCAGAGAGCCACACTAGGTCACCCGGAGCAAATGTAGGAGCGGGGCGCCGATGGGCATCGGCCGAAGACCTCATCCTCTCTTTGGAGGCCTGAATGGCATCCTGGATGCGGTCCCAAATATCCCGTGCCTACACAGCCCAGTCTGCCATCCTGGAATCGGCGGAAGACACGGGCATGGGCACTGGCACCCGCGGATGCTGACCGTAGTTCAGGAGGAATGGGGTCTGTCCGGTGGAGTCAGCCACAGCATTATTTAGAGCGAACTCAGCCCCCGGTAGCAAGGATGCCCAGTCATCCTGCCTGGCAGAAACAAAATGTAGCAAGTATGTGACCAAGGTCTGGTTGGCCCTGTCTACCAACCCATTCGTCTCGGGATGGTATGCAGAGGAGAGATTCAACTCAATGCTGAGTAAACGACACAGCTCTCTCCAGAACCGAGACGCAAACTGGGGGCCTCGATCACTGACAATTTTGTCTGGCATACCGTGTAGGTGGAAAATATGCCTAGTCAATAATGCTGCCAAGGCCCGTGCAGACGGTAACTGTGGTAAAGGCACCAAGTGCACCATTTTAGAGAAGTGGTCGGTTATCACCCAGATGATGGTGCAGCCCCGAGACTTGGGTAAGCCCACCACAAAATCCATCCCAACCATCTCCCAGGGCCTGTCTTCCACCGGCAAAGGGAAAAGTAGCCCAGCCGGCCGTTGTCGAGGGATTTATTCTTGGCGCAGGAGATGGACGCCTGAACATACTCCTTGACTCACGGGCCATCTGCGGCCACCAGTATGTCCTCTCCATCAACTCAGAAGTCCTTTTTGTCCCAAAATGTCCACCCACCCTGAACGAATGTGCCCAAGAGAGTACTTCCGGTCTCAAATTGGTGGGCACAAAAGTCTTGCCCGAGGCACAGACTCAATCGAAACCGGAGCCACCGTTCTTAGGCTCTTTGTGGGACAATAAGCCGAGGCTCCTCCTCCACCTCCTCAGAGGACACCACGGAGCGAGATAGAGCGTCGGCGCGAATGTTCTTCTCACTGGAGAGAAAATGGAGGGTGAAATGGAACAGGGAGAAGAACAAGGACCATCTGGCCTGACGGGAATTTAGCCGCTAGGCTGTCTACAAATACACCAAGTTCTTGTGGTCCGTGAATACTTGGAAGGGGAAGCGAGCCCCCTCCAGAAGATGTCTCCACTCGGAGAACGCCAACTTCATAGCCAGTAACTCCCTGTCCCCGATGGAATAATTCCTCTCTGCTGGTGTAAAGGTCTTGGAAAAGAAGAAGCAGGGATGCTTCCGACCCTGGGCAACCTTTTGAAAAAATACTGCTTCAGCACCAACAGAAGAGGCATCCACCTCTAAAATAAACGGTTTATCGACATTGGGCGATGTAAGATGGAGCACTGGCGAAATGCGACTTGATGGAGGAGAATGCCTTGGTGACCTCCTCTGACCACAACTTGGGATTAGCTCCCTTCTTGGTGAGGGCTACCAAGGGAGCTACCAAAGTAGAGAAGTGGGGAATGAATTGGCGATAGTAGTTAATGAACCCCATAAAGCGCTGCACCGCTTTAAGGGAGTGGGGTTCTTGCCAATCCATTACAGCCTGTAGTTTCGCAGGATCCATAGCCAATCCCTGGGCGGAGATGATATAGCCCAGAAAGGTAGAGACTCCTCACTTCTCCAACTTCGCATATAGGGAATTTGCTCGCAAGAGGTCGAAGACCTTGCAGACATCTCTCCGGTGGGAGGCCATATCTGGAGAGAAGATGAGAATGTCATCCAGATAGACTACCACCGAGGTGGTCAACATATCCCGGAAAATGTCGTTCACAAAGTTTTGGAAGACAGCTGGGGCATTACAGAGCCCAAAGGGCATTACCAGATATTCGTAATGCCCATCCCTGGTGTTAAATGCCGTCTTCCATTCGTCTTCCTCACGGATGCTAATCAGGTTATACCCACCCCGCAGGTCTAGCTTAGTAAATACCCTTGCTCCCTGAAGCCTGTCAAAGAGCTCAGAGATTAGCGGCAAAGGATACTTATTTTTCACGGTGATAGCGTTGAGACCCCTATAATCAATGCACGGACGTAATTCTCCGTTCTTCATCTGCACAAAGAAGAACCCCGCTCCCGCTGGTGACACCTACTTCCTAATGAATCCCCTTGCCAAGTTATCCTGAATATATTGGGACATGGCCTCTGTCTCAGGAGGAGAGAGGGGATAAACTCTTCCTCTTGGAGGCTCAGCTCAAGGCAAGAGGTCGATAGGACAATCATAGGGGCGATGAGGCGAAGAGTCTCCGCAGCCTTCTTCGAGAAAACGTCGGCATAGGACCAATAGACCTTGGGAAGAGGAGAGAGGTCTATGGGTATCTCAGTGGTGGTGACCTGCGCGCTGTCCCTAATGCATCTGCCTTTACATAAATTACCCCAACCCAGAATTCTCCCTGAAGACCACTCAATATGGGGAGAGTGGTGGCGGAGCCAGGGTAATCCCAACAAAACCTCATCTATACCCTCAGGGAGGATAAAAATGATATATTCTCCTGATGGGAAGGAGACATAGACAAGGTGAGTGGGACAGACTGATGGGTGATTTGTGTGGGCAGAATTGCTCCGTTCAACACCCGTACCGACACTGGTTCAGCCAGCAACACCAAAGGCATGGTGTGCGAGAAGCAAAGGAGGACGACATAAAATTCCCCTCTGCCCAACCGGGGGTAATATCCCCTTGAGGAGCACTTTAGGGCAAAACTCAGGGCGTCCAGTGATCCTGTTCCTACAGTTACTGGGCGTGACCGTTTATTCAGCTGCTGTGGACATCGTTGGCAAAATGTCCCTGCTGCTGGCAAATATAACAAATCGGGATGACGAGTGACCCAGATTTAGATCCCGCAGAGCAACCTCCTAAAATCGGCGCCTGAAGGGGCGACTCCAAGGGTGGCAAGGTAGGACCCAAACCGAACCCTCTGCCTACACTGGCACGTTCCAGCCACCGCTCGTGGAAACGAGTCGACGCGTGGAACAGCGATAAGCTTCTCCAGTGTGGCAGGAATCTCCCTGGTAGCCAAGGCGTCTTTCACATTACCCACCAGTCCTCTCCAGAAAAACGGGAATGAGGACTTATCTGGCCACTCTAATTCCGAGGCCAGAGTCCGAAATTGGACAGCTAAATGGCTGACCAAAGCCGAACCCTGGAACTTGCCAGCAGTTGGGAGCGCCGTATCGTGGGTGACCTGAGGTCCTAGAAAAACCTTTTTCAGAGCCTCCAGAAATCGAGAAACGCTCTGCACCACACGGTCGTCGCACTCCCACAGCAGCGTTGCCCACTCCAACGCTCTGCCCGACAGAAGAGCTATTACAAAGCCCACTTGTGCCCCATCCGTGGGGAAACGTGCAGCCAGAAGCTCGAGGTGTTTTGGAGCACTGACTCACGAATCCCCGACATTGCTTGCTGTCACCAGCAAACTTATCTGGAAGTGGGAGGTGGGACAATGTAGGGGCAGAGGTGGCAGAGGACAAACTGCTGCAGTTCCGCTAGCAGCCTGAACAGCGACTGGGGTAACATCCACAGCTGAGGTTGTGCGCTCAAGAGCCGTCAACCTACCCTCCAGCTGCTTGATGTACAGCTGTAAAAACTGTTCATCCGCCATTTTACTAGCCAACCCTGGCGCTAGTATTATGTTAGGGTCTGCGGAATGCACCAAATATAAGATGTAGAGAGGTGCGTTCGCAGCATGGGGTCCACCGTGCAGGCGGAGCCTGCTGCTAGTAAGATGGCACAAGAAGCGAACTCTGTTATCCCGCAGAGTCGCCAAAATAAACGCCGTAACGCGCTGTGGCAATATGTGCGAACTCTGTTATTCCACAGAGCCGCTAGGAGTCCCGTAGCGCTATATGGCGATGTGTGCGAACTCAGTTAACACCACTGAGTCGCAAAGTAAACACGCTAGGGCGCTGTTTAACGTTGAAAGTGAACCCTGTTGCATCACAGAGCCGCTGAGACAAACTTCTGTGTCCTGTTAGGTACCCAGGTACACAGTTGACTGCTAAGCGAACATAGAAATTAATCATGCGCTAATGTCCTCGCGGGAGTCACCCGAAATCTATGGCGTCTGAACACCAGGCCCTGAATACGGCAATCAAACTCCTCACCCGTTATGCCGGTAATCTAAGGCATCTAAGACACCAACCCTGACCAGCTAGCATACAAAGCTCCTCACCGATTAGGTAGGTATTGTAATGGTGTATTTCAGCCGCCCTAACCACACACACGCATGACCATACTGGCGCAAAGCATATAACGGTTGATACTAGCCCACTGCCGTGCGGTAAGGACAGCCTTTTATAGCAGCCACGAGAAAAAGACCTTCTAGGAAGGTCCAATGGGAAGCTGCTTCAGAACATCAACAGCCACAGGACCTTCCTGAAGGACCAATAGGAGTGGCAGCTGTATCTGAGCATGTGATCCCTGATCTCCAATGGAGATCTTACCCTGGGCATGCTCAGATGAAGCAACAAAGGACTTAGTCCCAAATCTGCCTGCTCCAACACCTGTTGCAGCAGCAAGTCTCTGCACAGTACGGGGCCGGGAAAACGCTGGGGCCGACGTCTCTGCTAAGCAGGAACCGCCGAGATGGATGGGGACCGCAGGAGTGGGAACTCGAACCCTAACGCCTGCATCATCCACACAGTCTCCCGGCACTGGGCTCCTGCTCAGGTGTACTCCTCTGCTCTGTTGATGTCGGAGCAAAGTACTGCAGTGCGCAGGTGGTGAGGCTCTTTGACCTTTTCCTGCACCTGCGCACTGCAGTACTTTTCTCCGCCATCAACAGGGCAGAGAAGAACGCCTGCGCAGGAGCGTGATGCCCGGGATCCTGTGTGGATGATACAGGGTCGCTTCTTCCCCAAGAAGCAAGCAGGAGGGTGGCGATCATAAGAAGATGGGAAGCGCTGGGCCAAGGCCAGCGACACCCATTGAACTGCCCCATCCCGCAGGGGAGTATAATAAAACGTATTTTTCAGTTCTTCCAGGTTGGGTTGGGGGCTTAATACTTGTGCACAAAGGGTATATAGATGTATATATAAGAGATAGGATGATACTTTACCGGTACATTTGTTTTCAAAGCACACACAGCTGCATCTATCGAAGTACTCTGTGAAGAGAGGAGACATCATACAATAATTCCCATCATCCAGTCAGGGGAAAGTTGTCATTTCTCCTTTCCTTATGTACATTATTATAATATCTAACCTCCTGAAAGATTACGCGTATAGACAATGACCTGAGCTGTAAGATGTCTGACGTTATGAACACCACAGTTAGTCATCAATTAGAAGAACCCGTCATTCCCCAGCTTCACCATTTTGGTGGATCTGGAGGAACTGAGATGAAAACACCTAAAGTCGCAACATTATTACGCAACTTTGAGTTGCTCAAAATTTTTGTGACTTTTCAAAGCAATTTCTGCCAGAATTCTGGTAAGATTACTTTGATCAATTGGGGCCTATATATTTTCTTGGCTAAAAAAATAAATCTATTAAAGTACCTTGATTTGCCGAATGTCCGCCGGCACAGATGATGTTTTCCTTGAGGGAGCTATCACAGCGGGTATAGGTTTGTACCATTAAACCTGCAGAAATGCACAGACAGTATTAAAACCTTCTAATCATAGAGACAATAATAACATCAATCAAGGGCTGAAATCAAGTATAAAATGGACTTACCACAACTGTTCTCACCTGAAAAATGAGAAAGGACAAATTACTGAAAGTTTTGGTTGTCAGACTCCTACAAAAACAATAACGTTCTGGACTGGACGACATTACAGACTAGTGAGGGGAAGGAAATCAGAGGAAGGATTTCACAGGGGGCTATGGTGAAACCTAGAGTTTGTATCTACTAGTACTTCTACATGAGGCTGTGAAAGGATTTGTAGCATTGTGTAAGTACTTACCTCATTTATTTGGGCACCTCCCTAAAAAAAAATTAAAGAATTGCAGAATTATTAATTAAAAAACAAAAGAGCAGTGAAATACAGTATATAATGGGGATAAATAAAACATATTCCCTTCTTGGACTGCAGAAAATCAGGATACTAAGTCACTGTGCGCATCCTATTACCTGCAATACATCAGTATGGGAGATATATGTACATGGGACATGGGGAAATGCTTCTATTCCAGGCACAGCCTGGCTCCACAAGAAGAAATATCTCACTTACTGATGGAGACTCCTCCACAATGTTCCGGACTTTCTCTAAAAGACGCTGGAAATGAAGTCG
>JARQOD010000001.1:339301831-339403427 GCA_033576555.1 Oophaga sylvatica
CTCAGGGACTGACTGTAGCAGTGTGGACTTTACATCACTGCTGCAGTTATAACACAGAGACCAGAGCATCACAGACTTTGGGGTCCACTTTACTGAAAGCCCCATTAAGTTATTTTTTGGGGGGTTTCTAATCAGTATGTTATATTTCTTCCCATACAGTGTGCTACAAAATCACACAATGATTTCTGACCTCAGGATCACATGTTAGGAGAAATAACTTTTTTAAAGCAGTAGTGACAATATATCAGTAAGATAAACTATACTAAAATCATACAAAAAGAAAAAACACGGCTGCACCGCAAGGAAACCACAGTACCAACAATACACAGTGCATAGAAATGTAAAAGATCTTGACCTGCATGAATGAGCCAATACTTTGGGTGCACACCGAGAAAAAAAGAGGAATGTCCGAATTGAAAGCAGAAAAAAACAGTTGCGGTTGCACTCACCAGTAAAAGTCCATACTTTATTATACACACGGGTTACAGCCAGGGCCACCATCAGGGCATTACAGCCCTGACTGGCGTATGGGGCCCGATCAGCAGAGGGGGTCCGCACCGGGCCCTGTCACCTCTACCCATCGGGCCCCACTGCCCCGCCCCCAGCGGCAGGATTCTGCAGATCAAGTAACTGAACCTGCGTCCATGACGCAGGTTCAGTTACTCTATTACTCTGTGGGCCCGCACGGTAATAGTTAATGCTGCCAGCCAATCGGAGGCTGGCAGCTGACGTCAGCGTGCATGTCGCCGGCGTCTGACGTCATTGTCAGTTGCCGGCGAGTGCGCACTTTCTCTGCAGTATGGATCTCTCGCCGCTGGAACGCGGCAAGGTAAGGAGACAGTTTTTTGTTTTTTTTTTCATTAACATTGAAAGCGACAAAGCCGGGCCTGGCAAGATGGAGACGGGGCAGGATTGAAAAGGGGCAGGAATCATGATGGAGACGGGGCAGGATGGAGAAGGAGCAGGAATGATGATGGAGATGGGGCAGGATGAAGACACTGGGGGCAAGATGGAAAAGGGGCAGGAATCAGGATGGAGACACTGGGGGCAGGATGGAGAAGGGGCAGGAATCATAATCAAACCAGGGGAGGAGTCCCGAGGAGATAATTTGCATATTCCCAGTGCCTTCTGGGATAAGTGAAGAGTCTCCGCGAGCTCAAGGAACACTGGATTTTGGCTGTTGCAGCTGAAAGGAGGACATCAGTAAACCAGGGGAGGAGATAATTTGCATATTCCCAGTGCCTTCTGGGATAAGTGAAGAGTCTCCGCGAGCTCAAGGAACACTGGATTTTGGCTGTTGCAGCTGAAAGGAGGACATCAGTAAACCAGGGGAGGAGATAATTTGCATATTCCCAGTGCCTTCTGGGATAAGTGAAGAGTCTCCGCGAGCTCAAGGAACACTGGATTTTGGCTGTTGCAGCTGAAAGGAGGACATCAGTAAACCAGGGGAGGAGATAATTTGCATATTCCCAGTGCCTTCTGGGATAAGTGAAGAGTCTCCGCGAGCTCAAGGAACACTGGATTTTGGCTGTTGCAGCTGAAAGGAGGACATCAGTAAACCAGGGGAGGAGATAATTTGCATATTCCCAGTGCCTTCTGGGATAAGTGAAGAGTCTCCGCGAGCTCAAGGAACACTGGATTTTGGCTGTTGCAGCTGAAAGGAGGACATCAGTAAACCGCGAGTTTTGGCTTATATTTCACCGCTTGATTATCTCTTGAACAATAAGAACATGGAAGAGGCCAGGAGCCATGTGGTGAGCTGCATTTCTTGCTACATGTTCATAGACTTACCAGTGGAAAAGCCAAACTTCACATGCCAGAAATGCAAGCTTGTGTCCCTGTTGGAGGAAAAGTTGCAAAATCTGGAAGAGAGCTTATCTACATTGAAGACCATTAAGGAAGGTGAAGAGTTCTTAGACAGAGCAGAATTATCTCTTCATGGTACAGAAACAGAAGAAATTCGAAGTGCAACTGAAGAAACAGAGGAATGGAAGCATGTGACCCAGAGAAGCAGGAGGATCAGTCAGCACCAATTCTGCTCAGAAACCAGTACCAGGCTCTTACACAGGAGAACGATGAAGAAATACATCAGGATAAGACTTTGCCCACAAAGAGTAACCTTGTACGCCCTCAGAGTCCTCCTGAATGGAGAAAGAAAAATGTTGTGAAGAAGAAACGGAGAGTTGTTGTCATGGGGGATTCCCTGTTGAGAGGAACAGAGGCTGCTATCTGCAGACCAGATATAACCTCAAGAGAAATGTGCTGTCTTCCAGGTGCAAAAATTAAAGATGTGTCTGACAGGATATCAGGACTCTTCAGACCTAAAGATGACTACCCATTCCTGCTAATACATGTGGGGACAAATGACACCACAAGAAGTGACCTGGAAACCATCTGCAGTGACTTTGAAAACTTAGGTAAGAAAGTGAAAGAACTGGGAGCGCAGGTGGTCTTCTCCTCCATCCTTCCAGTGGATGGCCATGGAACAAGGAGGTGGAATAAGATTCTGCAGGTGAACAACTGGCTACGTCGATGGTGCCGTCAGCAAGGATTTGGATTTCTGGATCACGGAGTGAATTACCTGTACGATGGACTACTTGCTAGAGATGGGGTGCACCTTACGAAGACTGGAAAACATGTATTTGGAAGTCGCCTTGCTACACTCATCAGGAGAGCTTTAAACTAGAACAATGTGGGAAGGGAAGCAAAACGCCAGCAAAAGCCATACATCTGACAAATACTATTGAGAATTCTGCTATTAGAAGTGAAAGGGAAGAACAAAGACAAAAAAATCTACATAATAAAAATATTGAAGAAAGAGAAACCAATCACAAACTAAAGTGTTTCTATACGAATGCACAAAGCATGGGCAACAAACAAGGAGAACTGGAGCTACTAACGCAGGAGAAGAAATATGATGTCATTGGAATCACTGAGACTTGGTGGGACGATACACATGATTGGAATACAAGGCTAGAAGGTTACAACTTATTTGCAAGAAACAGACTTGATAAACGAGGAGGAGGTGTTGCATTGTATGTTAGAAAAGCGTATATCTGCACAGAGATTGAAGCTTCAGAGACTGGGAGTTCTGTGGAAACTGTTTGGGTAAGAATACAAGGACAGAACAATGGAAAGGACACCATTGTAGGCATTTACTACAGGCCGCCTGTGCAAGCTGAAGATATGGATGAACTCTTTATGCATCAAATGGCCAAGTTCTCCAAAAAATATGACATAGTGGTCATGGGAGATTTCAACTATCCAGACATTTGTTGGGAATCTCTCTCAGGCAAAACTAACAGGTCCAGGAAATTCTTATCCTCTCTTGCTGACAACTTTATCTTCCAAAAGGTAATGGAGAAAACAAGGGGATCTGCTACCTTGGATCTAATCCTCATAAACAGGGAGGAAATGGTGGAGGAGGTAAGAGTGGCTGGGACCCTAGGAGGTAGTGACCATGCTATTTTAGAATTTTGGATAACAAGAGGAGGAAGACCTGTGAAGACTCAGACGTCAAGGTTAGATTTCAGAAAGGCAGATTTTAAGGAACTCAGAAAGAGAATTGGAGGGATCCAATGGCTGGATATCCTTAAGGACAAAAATGTCCAGGAAAGATGGAAAATCTTGAAAAATGAGATTCTCAAAGCACAATCGTTAACAATTCCGAAAAGAGGGAAGAATGGGAAGCATTTAAGGAAACCAGGATGGATGAACATAGAACTTAAACACATGCTAAAAAGGAAGAAAGAAATGTTTATCAAATGGAAAGAGGGAGGCATATCTAAAGAAGAATATAATGCCGTCTGCAGAACCTGCAGGGCACAAATCAGATTATTAAAGCTGACAATGAATTAAGGCTTGCAAGTGACGTCAAATGCAACAAAAAAGGATTTTGGGGATACGTCAAAAGTAAAAGAAAAGTCAAAGATGCTATAGGATTTTTACAGGATGAAAATGATGAAATGGTAAGTCAGGATGTTGAGAAGGCTGAACTTTTAAATTCCTATTTTGCATCTGTTTTCTCTCAGAAAGGAAATGTAACATCAACTGATCTTCACTGTCCTATTAAAGGAATAGAAGAATCCAGGATATCTATAAACAGAAAGACAGTGAGGAAACACTTAGCTAACCTAAATGAATTCAAGTCTCCAGGTCCAGATGAATTACACCCCAGGGTACTGAAGGAGATAGCAGAATAAATTCTTGAACCACTGTCCATAATCTTTGAAAATTCTTGGAGAACAGGAGAAGTCCCAGAAGACTGGAGAAGAGCAAATGTTGTTCCTATCTTCAAAAAGGGGAAGAAGGTGGACCCAGGGAACTACAGGCCGGTAAGTCTGACTTCTATACCAGGAAAGATCTTTGAACAAATTATTAAAGAACATGTATGCAAGTACCTGGATAAGAATGAAGTGATTAAACAGAGTCAGCATGGGTTTGTAACTAATAAGTCATGTCAGACTAACTTAATTTCCTTCTATGACAGAATCACTGACTGGGTGGATCAGGGAAATGCTGTAGATATAGTATATCTTGACTTCAGCAAAGCATTTGACAAAGTATCTCACACAATCCTTATTGAAAAAATGACTAAGTATGGAATGGACAAGGCAACTGTTAGGTGGATTCATAACTGGCTTAGTGATCGGACCCAAAGAGTGGTTGTAAATGGCTGCACATCCAGTTGGAAGAATGTCTCAAGTGGGGTACCACAAGGCTCTGTTTTGGGCCCTGTATTGTTCAACATCTTTATCAATGATTTAGATGAAGGAATTGAGGGTAAACTGATCAAATTTGCTGATGACACAAAGCTAGGAGGGGTAGCTAATACTAGAGAAGAGAGAGAGAGGATTCAAAAAGATATACATAAACTGGAGCAGTGGGCAGCAACTAACAGAATGGATTTTAACAGGGAAAAATGCAAAGTACTACATCTGGGCAATAAAAATGAAAAAAGCATATACAAAATGGGAGGAATAGGGCTAAGTAACAGCACATGTGAAAAAGACTTGGGTATACTAATTGATCACAGACTTAACATGAGTCAACAGTGTGATGCAGCAGCAAAAAAGGCAAATGCAATTCTAGGATGTATCAACAGAAGCATACAGTCTAGATCATGTGAGGTCATTATTGCCCTCTACTCCTCTTTGGTCAGACCTCATCTGGAATACTGTGTCCAGTTTTGGGCACCACATTTTAAAAAAGACATCAACAAACTGGAGCAAGTTCAGAGAAGAGCCACCAGAATGGTGACCGGTCTGCAAACCATGTCCTATGAGGAACGGTTGCAGGATTTGGGAATGTTTAGCTTGCAAAAAAGAAGACTGAGAGGAGACTTAATAGCTGTCTACAAATATCTCAAGGGCTGTCACATTGTAGAAGGATCATCTTTATTCTCATTTGCGCAAGGAAAGACTAGAAGCAATGGGATGAAACTGAATGGGAGGAGACACAGATTAGATATTAGAAAAAACTTTTTGACAGTTAGGGTGATCAATGAGTGGAACAGGCTGCCACAAGAGGTGGTGAGTTCTCCTTCAATGGAAGTCTTCAAACAGAGGCTGGATAGACATCTGTCTGGGATGATTTAGAGAATCCTGCTTTGAGCAGGGGGTTGGACCAGATGACCCAGGAGGTCCCTTCCAACTCTACCATTCTATGATTCTATGATTCTATGATAATGGAGACGGGGCAGGATGGAGAAGGGGCAGGAATCATGATGGAGACAGGGCAGGATGGAGACACTGGGGCAGGATGGAGAAGGGGCAGGAATCATGATGGAGACGGGGCAGGATGGAGAAGGGACAGGAATCATGATGGAGACAGGGCAGGATGGAGACACTGGAGGCAGGATGGAGAAGGGGCAGGAATCATGATGGAGACGGGGCAGGATGGAGAAGGGACAGGAATCATGATGGAGACAGGGCAGGATGGAGACACTGGGGGCAGGATGGAGAAGGGGCAGGAATCATGATGGAGACGGGGCAGGATGGAGACACTGGGGGCAGGAATCAGGATGGAGACACGGGGGCAGGATGGAGAAGGGGCAGGAATCAGGATGGAGACACTGGGGGGCAGGATGGAGAAGGGGCAGGAATCAGGATGGAGACACTGGGGGCAGGATGGAGAAGGGGCAGGAATCAGGATGGAGACACTGGGGGGCAGGAATCAGGATGGAGACACTGGGGGCAGGATGGAGAAGGGGCAGGAATCAGGATGGAGACACTGCGGGCGGGATGGAGAAGGGGCATGAATCAGGATTGGAACACTGGGGGGCCGGATGTAGAAGGGGCAGGAATCAGGATGATGGAGACACTGGGGGCAGGATGGAGAAGGGGCAGGAATCAGGATGGAGACGGGGCAGGATGGAGACACTGGGGGCAGGATGGAGAAGGGGCAGGAATCAGGATGGAGACACTGGGGGCAGGATAGAGAAGGGGCAGGAATCAGGATGGAGACACTGGGGGCAGGATGGAGAAGGGGCAGGAATCAGGATGGAGACACTGGGGGCAGGATGGAGAAGGGGCAGGAATCAGGATGGAGACACTGGGGGTAGGATGGAGAAGGGGCAGGAATCATGAATGAGACGGGGCAGGATGGAGACACTGGGGGCAGGATGGAGAAGGGGCAGGAATCAGGATGGAGACACTGGGGGCAGGATGGAGAAGGGGCAGGAATCAGAATGGAGACGGGGCAGGATGGAGATGGGCAGGATAGAGACACGGGGTAGAATGAAAGACATTGAGGCACTGGGGGCAGGATTGGAGGCACTGTGGGCAGAATTGGAGGCACTGGGGGCAGGATTTGAGGCACTGGGGGCAGGATTGGAGACACGGGGGCAGGATTGGAGGCACTGGGGGCAGGATTGGCGGCACGGGGGCAGGATTGGCGGCACGGGGCAGGATTGGAGGCACTGGGGGCAGGACTGGAGGCACTGGGGCAGGATTGGAGGCACTTGGGGCAGGATTGGAGACACGGGGGGCATGATTGGAGACACGGGGGCATGATTGGAGACATGGGGCAGGATAAAAGACATGGGGGCAGGATAAAAGACATGGGGGTGGGGTTGGAGACAGATGGGGCAGTATTGGAGACAGATGGGGCAGGATTGGAGACATGGAGCAGGATAGGGAGATCATATGGGGCAGAATGGAAACTCATGAGGGTGGGATGGGAGAATATATGGCTGAAGCCAGGAATCAGACACACGGGGGCCAGGATGGGGGATATTATTACCATAGGGGCTAATTAAGGGATATTATTACTGCAGTGATGTATTTATTTTATTTTTTTGAGAATACTGTTTTAAATGGGGGGGCGGTCCTGTTACTGTGCAGAGCGACACTATGTCACCTTTTTTCTTCATCTGGTGTAGTTTAGAAGTTGGGAAATATAATAAGTAATGTGTTCTGCAAGCGGAGCACTAGATAACTGTAATTTCCTGCAGAGACAAGCCCTGGCTGGAAGAAGTGATGGTGGTCTGTGCTGGATGAAAGATGAAAAGCAAAGATGAAGGACTTCACCTAGAGACGTCACTGGTGAGTCAGTGTTACCTGTACACTGACACTATACACTGTATACTATATACAGCGGTCCTGTGTACAATGTCACCAGTGATCACAGTATTACCTGTGCACAGACACTGCACACTAAGTACAGATCTCCTGTGTATAATGGCACTTATGGTGATAGTATTGTATTTTTTTTTTATTACTGATCAGTATTGTAGTATTCAGTCACTATGTGGTGGTAATATGTGGTCTGGATATGGTGTTGCGGTATTTGTCCCTTGTATGTGGTATTATTTGGTCACTTTGTGGTGGTAATATGTGGTCTGGTCATGGTGTGGCGGTATTTGTTCCTTGTATGTGGTATTATAGGTCATTATGTGGTGGTAATATGTGGTCTGGTCATGGTGTTGTGGTATTTGTTCCTTGTATGTGGTGTTATTTGGTCACTGTGGTGGTAATATGTGGTCTGGTCATGGTGTGGTGGTATTTGTTCCTTGTATGTGGTATTATAGGTCATTATGTGGTGGTAATATGTGGTCTGGTCATGGTGTTGTGGTATTTGTTCCTTGTATGTGGTATTGTAGGTCACTATATGGTGGTAATATGTGGTCTGGACATGGTGTGGCGGTATTTGTTCCTTGTATTTGATATTATTCGGTCACTGTGGTGGTAGTATGTGGTCTGGACATGGTGTGGCGGCATTTGTTCCTTGTATGTGATATTATTGGTCATTTTAAAAATTGAAAATTAAATAAAAATATGCCTAAATTGCACTGGATATTAATCAATATGTAATACTGTAGTTTACAGTACAGTAGGGCCCGGCCAAAAGAGTCTACCGTGTTATGGTGGCGGCTTAAAAAAATATTTTGGCCAAAACAAGAGCTGCTGGCTACATGTATGATCTGGTGATGGGAACTGTTAATGTGTGATTGGTGAGAAGTGGAGTTTTTCCAAGAGAGAGCGGTGGGGCTGTGGACAGTTCGAGGGGTGGAGATGGGGCTGGGATGGAACCTGGGCGGAGTCTCAAGGGGGCCCCGAAAATTTTGCCAGTATGGGGCCCCGAAATTCCTAGTGGCAGCCCTGGTTACAGCATCTTCAAAGTGAGAAAGGGATCAGGAGTGTGCGGCTGACCACTCCTGATCCCTTTCTCCCTTTGAAGATGCTGTAACCCGTGTGTATAATAAAGTATGGAATTTTACTGGTGAGCGCCACTGCAACTGTTTTTTTTCTGCTTTCAATTTAAACTATACTAAAGTTTACAGTAGGTACGGAAAGTATTGAGACCCCTTTAAATTTTTCACTCTTTGTTTCATTGCAGCCATTTGGTAAATTCAAAAAAGTTCTTTTTTTCTCATTAATATACACTCTGCACCCCATCTTGACTGAAAAAAAACAGAAATGTAGAAATTTTTGCAAATTTATAGAAAAAGAAAAACTGAAATATCACATGGTCATAAGTATTCAGACCCTTTGCTCAGTATTGAGTAGAAGCACCCTTTTGAGCTAATACAGCCATGAGCCTTCTTTGGAATGATGCAACAAGTTTTTCGCACCTGGATTTGGGGATCCTCTGCCATTCTTCCTTGCAGATCCTCTCCAGGTTGGATGGTGAATGTTGGTGGACAGCCATTTTCAGGTCTCTCCAGAAATGCCCAATTGGGTTTAGGTCAGGGCTCTAGCTGGGCCAGTCAAGAATGGTCACAGAGTTGTTCTGAAGCCACTCCTTTATTTTAGCTGTGTGCTTAGGGTCATTGTCTTGTTGGAAGATGAACCTTCGGCCAAGTCTGAGGTCCAGAGAACTCTGGAAGAGGCTTTCATCCAGGATATCTCTGTACTTGGCTGCATTCATGTTTCCTTCAGTTACAACCAGTCGTCCTGTCCCTGCAGCTGAAAAACACCCCCATAGCATGATGCCGCCACCACCATGTTTCACTGTTGGGATTGTATTGGGCAGGTGATGAGCAGTGCCTGGTTTTCTCCACACATACCGCTTAGAATTATCACCAAAAAGTTCTATCTTCGTCTGATCAGACCAGAGAATGTTATTTCTCATAGTCGAGGAGTCCTTCATGTGTTTCTTAGCAAACTCTATGTGGGCTTTCATTTGTCTTGCCCTGAGGAGAGGCTTCCATCGGGCCACTCTGCCATAAAGGCCCGACTGGTGGAGGGCTGCAGTGAGAGTTGACTTTGTGGAACTTTCTCCCATCTCCCTACTGCATCTGTGGAGCTCAGCCACAGTGATCTTTGGGTTCTTCTTAACCTCTCTCACGAAGGCTCTTCTCCCACAATTGCTCAGTTTGGTTGGACGGCCAGGTCTAGGAAGACTTCTGGTTGTTCCAAACTTTTTCCATTTAAGGATTATTGTGGCCACTGTGCTCTTAGGAACCTTGAGTACTGCAGAAATTCTTTTGTAACCTTGGCCAGATCTGTGCCTTACCACAATTCTGTCTCTGAGCTCCTTGGCCAGTTCCTTTGACCTCATGATTCTCATTTGGTCTGACATGCACTGTGAGCTGTGAGGTCTTATATAGACAGGTGTGTGCCTTTACAAATCAAGTCCTATCAGTTTAATTAAACACAGCTGGACTCCAATGAAGGAGTAGAACCATCTCAAGGATGATCATAAGGAAATGGACAGCATGTTACTTAACCCCCTTAAGGACCAAGCCATTTTGTACAGTCATGGCCAAAAGTTTTGAGAATGACACAAATATTATCTTTTCACATGATCTTCTGCCCTCTGGTTTTTATGTGTGTTTGACAGATGTTATTATCACAGACAGAAATATAATTGCAAACATATGAGTAACAAAAGCTTATATTGACAGTTAGAATGAGTTAATGCAGCAAGTCAATATTTACAGTGTTGACCCTTCTTCTTCAGGACCTCTGCAATTTTCCCTGGCATGCTCTCAATCAACTTCTGGACCAAATCCTGACTGATAGCAGTCCATTCTTGGACAATCAATGCTTTCATTTTGTCAGAATTTTTAGGTTTTTGTTTGTCCACCCGTCTCTTGATGATTGACCACAAGTTCTCAATGGGATTAAGATCTGGGGAGTTTCCAGGCCATGGACCCAAAATCTCTATGTTTTGTTCCCTGAGCCATTTAGTTATCACCTTTGCTTTATGGCAAGGTGCTCCATCATGCTGGAAAAGGCATTGTTGATCGCCAAACTGCTCTTAGAGGGTTGGGAGAAGTTGCTCTTGGAGGACATTCTGGTACCATTCTTTATTCATGGCTGTGTTTTTAGGCAAGACTGTGAGAGGGCCGATTCCCTTGGCTGAGAAGCAACCCCACACATGAATGGTTTCAGGATGCTTAACAGTTGGCATGAGACAAGACTGGTGGTAGCGCTCACCTTGTCTTCTCCGAATGAGGCGTTTTCCTGATGTCCCAAACAATCGAAAAGGGGATTCATCAGAGAAAATAACTTTACCCCAGTCCTCAGCAGTCCACTGCCTGTACCTTTTGCAGAATATCAGTCTGTCCATGATGTTTTTTCTGGAGAGAAGTGGCTTCTTTGCTGCCCTCCTTGAGACCAGGCCTTGCTCCAAGAGTCTCCACCTCACAGTGCGTATAGATGCACTCACACCTGCCTGCTGCCATTCCTGAGTAAGCTCTGCACTGCTGGTAGCCCGATCCCGCAGCTGAAACACTTTTAAGAGACGGTCCTGGCGCTTGTGTGTAGCCCTGATATGTAAGGCACACATAAAATCCTGGAGTCTGCACAGAAAGGTAACAGTTAAAGCTTTACATCATTCATTCACACTTTAGACACACCCTCGGGGTATATAAGCTAGTGATGTACAGCAGCTAGTGCTGAGTCTTCCAGGAAGTGAAGTGAAAGACAGTCACTCAGTTAGTTCCTGTCAGCAGTTCAGAAAGTGGAGGCTAGTAAGGGTGAGCCAGTTCATCCTAGCCTAGTCAGAGCTGTTCCTTAACCTGAAGACAGAGACAGTTTGATGGAAAGAAGAGTTAGCAGCAGAAACTTCAGTCGCCTGTCTCAAGGACAGTGAAGTTCAGTCGATGTGTTCCTGAACTAGGAGAATACTGAGAATCTGTCAGCGAGCTCCAAGGAAGAAGTAAGAAAGGATTGACTTGTACTACCATAGGAAGTGTGCAGTGCCTATGTTAAGAGTGGAAAGCAGGGCGAAGGGCACAGTGGAGAAGATAGAAAAGTGCCTTAGGTAGTGAATTACCTGCACTAATTATCCGGTCACTGGGGACCGAGGAGTTGCTATTGATTCAGGCATAGTAACGAGAAAACCAGAGTCTCGCTGGACTATAAGTCGCAGGAGCAAGCCCTTAGTGTCAATACGTAACCAGAGTCAGGTGGAACAGGGACTTTGAGCCCGATCAGCAAAAGTAAGGACTTAGTTTCATCATTAGAAGGCTCCATCACAACGTTGGCCGGGCAGTACAGCTATAGAGTTAGCTGGAGTATTCGAAGTTAACTACGCTTTATGCAAGTTGGACTCTTCTACAATCTGTGGAAGTTAAGGAGGCCTCTAACCTGCTCAGCTGTTACCTAGACGTGCATTCTCCACCTCGACCAGCTTCCCGGGACCTGCCTAAACATCTGACAAGTAAAAGGTATGGAAAGACGCTGGATGGTGTGAGACTGATTCATTTATCTGCACCCTACATCATTATAACCATAGACTTTGAGGGACCAGTCCCACCTGTGGGGGACCCGTCATCTAGCTGCCATAACATCCCCTCAGAGATGTACAGCAGCGCTGGTCTTAGTGACTAGAAAACTACAGGTGGCGTCACGAACTGTTATCTACCAATCCCCTGTAAATAATTCCCCCATCATACGCCTGACCGCCAGGGACACGGAACGAGCCACCGCTGCCAGTGACACAAATCCCATAGACTTTCATGGGCTCGGCTCCGAGTACCCCATATCCCTGGAAACCCACAATTGTGGTGCGTGGTCAGCACAAAAACTTGGCGTCACGAACAGGATCCGAAACTTGCAGCATTGCGAGCCCTGTGTGCCTGTGGAGTGTTTTGGTGAAAAAGACTGTTTGTGCTTTTGGCGCCAAATACCGCCATATTTGCCGCCATATTCGCGCCCTGAGGCGCTGGAGAAGAAGGTGGGCGTACCTGAAAAGCGCGCAGAGTCTCGGACACGCCCCCGGCTCTGACTCAGCGGCAGGTCCTGCGACAGGAAGTGAACGCTCTGACATCAGAGCGCCTGCGACGAAGGTCCTGTCCCCATCGCTGTGCTTGTGGAGCAGCAGCTTCTGGAAACGGTAGGCCCCGATTAACCAAGGGGGCACTAATATGTCGCAACATCCGGCCGACGGTGCGGCCCCAGCCGGAGGCCCCGACCCCGCACCGCGTGGCGTTGTAGCGCCGGATGGGGGCGCAGGCCCAGTCCCGCTCATGCCACTAACGCTCCCATATATGCCTGGGGCGAAATGGCTCCCCCAGTACAGCGGCGAGCCAGGCACTTTAGCAGGATTCAAACGGAAGATATGCAGTGTCCTGGAAATGTACTCCATGTCTGAGAGGCAAAAAGCTGCAGTATTAATAGGGCAGCTAACTGGCGCTGCTGAGAGAGAAGTGGAGACTTGGGCTACCATGGACCAGGAGTTGGTGCCTGCGATCCTCTTAAAGTTACAGGCCATTTTTGAAGATCGCACCGAAACAGATCTCCGGATGGCATTCTACAACTGTTCACAGCAACCAAGTGACAGTATAAGGGACTATGCCTGCCGACTACAAGGGGCCCTGAGAGCCCTCAAGCAGGTTAATACCATAAGTGTCATTGATGAGAGTAAGATGCTGAAAGAACAATTTGTGCAAGGACTGAGGTCCCAATCGGAACGCAGAACTGTAAATTGGTGGTCTTTAGATCATCCAGATGCCACCTTTGATGCCCTAAAGGACATGGCAATAAAAGGATTGCGACCCCTGGGCAAACCTGAAGTGGCAACCCAACATCACCAGGGTGAAGTCACTCTGGAACCGGCAGTTACCACCTTTTCTCCGCTAGCGGCAGGTGACGCCCCCTAGTGAATTGGACTGTCTGCGCTCGGAAGTGCGCCAGTTGACTAAAAATCTGGCTGCTGTGATGAGTGCCCTGCAGCTGCGGAAAGAGGAAGAAGGAAAGATCTTATTAGCCGACTGCCCGGAGGATGTCCCTTGGATGAACCGGAGGAGAAGGAGGACGTCGCCCCATAGGAGGAGGACAACGCCGCCCCCAGGAGCAACCCCTGACCAGCACCCTCCTCGCCGGGAGATCATCTGTTACCGCTGCAACCGGAAAGGTCATATGTCTACACAGTGTCCTTTAAACGGGCAGAACCTGGGTTCGAGGGCCAACACCCAGGTGGAGACTCGTCAGGCCCCTTAGATTGGAACCGCAGGTTCGTGGGTGGACGACCCTACCTGTCCATCATTCTGGACGGGATTGCAGTCCCGGCGTTGCTAGATACTGGGTCTCAGGTGACCATAATACCTGATGCCCTATATACGAAGTTCTGGTCTATGGATAGTCTTCAACCCCCGAGCCCTGACTTTACCGTGTATGCTTCTAATGGTCTCCCTGTGGAAGTACTCGGGACCAAAAGTGTGGATGTGAAAGTGGGCAGAGAGGAGTTGAAAGACCAGGGCTTCTAGTAGTAAAGACTGTAAATGAAGAGAACGGTTTAAATATAATTTTGGGTACTAACATTATCAGTAACTGTCTGGGAGAAGTTGTGTTTCTACTCCAACAGCTCGCTGAGATTGCCCGACGAAGGCAGAAGGGAGTGATCCAGAGGGAGATCCGGGCCCTGATGTGTCAGCAGCAAGCGAAGCTTACAGACGGCGAGATTGGTAATGTACGGGTCACCGACTCGAATCCTATTGTGATACCCCCAATGAGTGAAATGATAATATGGTGTAGGGCAGCCATAGGTCTGAGAGGACAGAACTACCAAGCAGTAGTAAAACCCCATTGTTCAGAACATAGACCCACACTCATGACAGCGAGGGGGTAGTGGAAGTGATAAATGGGAGAGTACCGGTACGGCTTCTCAACTGGGGAGATGACGAAGTAAATTTACCCCGTTATGCAACAGTTGCTAAATTACATGCCGTTGATAATAATTCTATTCTCCCGACTGAGTCCTTAGACTCCCGCCAACTAGTGGAGGATAATGACCCGGCAACTCAGGTGGCGGATTGGTGTCAGCAACTCCATGTCGGGACAGACACCACTCCCGCCCACCAGAAACAAGGGGTATTACGGGTGGTACAAGAGTACGCACAAGTGTTTAGTAAACACCCCCTCGACTTTGGGGCCATTAAGGGAGTACAGCATCATATCCCTACAGGTGGTCATCCTCCCATCAAAGAGCGGTACAGGCCTATACCTCCAGCCCACTATCAGAAAGCTAAGGAAATGTTACATGATATGAAGGAAGCCGGGGTGATAAGGGATAGTTGTAGCCCCTGGGCAGCACCTCTAGTTCTGGTTAAAAAGAAAGATGGTAGTATGAGAATGTGTGTGGATTACAGGCAAGTGAATCGCATAACACATAAAGATGCTTACCCATTATCACGAATTAAGGAGTCCTTAGCTGCTCTGAAAACGGCTAACTACTTTTCTACCCTTGATCTGACTAGTGGATACTGGCAAGTGGCTGTGGCTGAGGAGGATCGTGAGAAAACGGCTTTCACCACCCCAATGGGGCTCTGTGAGTTCGACAGAATGCCGTTTGGGCTCAGCAGTGCCCCGGGAACATTTCAGAGAGTGATGGAGAACTGCCTGGGACATCTCAATTTTGAAACCGTGCTGCTATACCTAGACGACGTCATCGTGTATTCCAAGACATATGAGGACCATCTGAAGCACCTGGCAGAAGTATTCGAGTCCCTGTCCAGGTACGGGATGAAGTTGAAACCCTCAAAATGCCATCTACTTAAACAGAAGGTACAATACTTGGGGCACATCGTCAGTTCAGAGGGAGTAGCGCCGGACCCAGAGAAAGTCACCGCCATCCAGAAATGGCCGGAGCCGAAGAACCTCAAGGAAGTGCGACAGTTCCTGGGATTAACGGGTTACTATAGGAGGTTCGTGAAAGATTACACGAAGAAGGCAGCGCCTCTACAGGACCTCCTAGTAGGACAATCCCTAAAGAGCAGAAACCCTCCCTTTAATTGGGGTAAGGAACAGGCTGAAGCATTCCAAAAGATGAAAGAGATCCTTACAGGTGATGAAATCTTGGCCTATCCTGATTACAGCCAACCGTTCCTGCTGTACACCGATGCCAGCAATGAAGGCTTGGGAGCAGTTCTCAGTCAGAAGCAGAATGGCCAAGAAAAAGTCATCGCATATGCCAGCAGAAAACTCAGGCCAACTGAGAGGAATCCGGAAAATTATAGCAGCTTCAAGCTGGAGTTTCTGGCGCTGGTCTGGGCCATTACTGAAAGATTTAAGCACTACCTTGCCTCCAACAAGTTCACGGCGTACACAGACAACAACCCGTTAACGCACCTGGAAACAGCCAAGCTGGGAGCCATGGAGCAGCGTTGGATGGCTCGGTTGTCAAATTATCAGTTTACCATCAAGTACCGGGCAGGCCGTAAGAATGCTAACGCCGACGCATTGTCCCGAATGCCGCATGAATCTGACACGGAAGAAGAATCGGACGACCTGGAAGAAATTGAGCTACCTGCGTTCCATCGAAATGGGATAATCCATGAGCAGCGTGTCCACAGAAAGCAGTATGGTGCAATGTTAAATCCCTTACCCCATCACAGCTGGAAAGAGACTCAGGACAGCTATCCAGTGGTCAGCCGTATCAAGGAGTTGTTAAGACAGGAAGGTTCCTCCTTGGAAAAAGATGCACCTATGTCAGCAAAGCTCCTGTGGAATGAGAGAAGCCGGTTGTTCCTATACCGTGAGAAGTTGTGCAGGAGATACGTCAACCCCAGGACCCATGAGATGGTATGGCAGATAGTGGTCCCCAAGGCAGACGTCCAAATGGTGTTGGAAGCCTACCACGATCAAGCGGGACACTTTGGCTGGAGAAAGCTGGAGACTCTGTTGAGGTGCCGGTTCTACTGGGTAGGAATGCGCAGCTCCATCGAGAGGTGGTGTCGGAACTGTGGACCCTGTGGTCTCAGACGAAGGGACTACGGTAGTCAGAAGGCACCCCTGCAGCCTATCCGGACGACTCGTCCCTTGGAGATCGTGGCCTTGGACCACGTCAAATTGTCGCCAAGCAGGTCTGGATACTCATATGCCCTGACCATGGTGGATCATTATTCGAGATTTTTGGTGGTCATCCCCGTCAAGGATCAGACAGCAGTGACGGCAGCAAGGACCTTTCAAGCAAGCTTCTGCAGACCACATGGGTATCTGGAGCAGGTACTGACTGATCAAGGCCCTGCTTTTGAAGCGGATCTGTTTAAGGAATTTTGTCACTTGTATGGGTGTAAGAAAATTAGAACGACGCCATACCACCCCCAAACCAACGGCCTTTGCGAGAAAATGAACCACATTGTCGTTGACTTGCTAAAATCCATACCACTGGAAGAAAGAAATCGGTGGCCAGAATTGTTACCTGACCTAGTTGACTTGTACAACCACATACCAGTGATTTCTACCAACTGCACACCAGCTTACCTTATGAGAGCAAGGCCTGGAAGACTGCCAATGGATTTGGAACTTGGTGTGGTGGAACCAGAGGCAGATGACACTGTTGAAAATTGGGACACAAATCGGCAAGAGCAATACAGAAGAGTGCAAGCCTGCGTAGAAGAAAGTCTTAATAAAGCACGGGAAAAGCAGGAAAATGTTTACAACAAGAATGCTCCCGCTAAGCCTTTCACGCCTGGAGAAATTGTGTTAAAAAGGAAAAGGAAGCTGCACAAGTTGGACAACCAGTGGGAACAAGAACCATATGTCGTACAGGATTCCAAATTTGATAACAGAAAAGTCTGTATCATCAGCAAGGATGGAGGAAAAACGACTGCCACTGTGTCAAGAGATCATTTAAAGTTGTGTCCAGACCAGTTGAAGCTTCGGGAAGAGAACCCTATTGTGAATCAAGAAGAGAGTGTTGAAGCGGTTATACACACGGATCTGGGAGATTTACCTGCGGATTGGCCCAGACTGGGAGATGCGGTAATCATTCCTGTGTTGCAGTTTTATCAGCCACAAGAGGAAACTCCACCTCCAGTCATGCCCATTGTGCCAACAGAGCCAGTTCTAGAGGTACCTATTCCAGCAGAACCCCAGCCTGCAGAACCTCAAGAAGTAGAATCACCAGAAGCAGTGCCCCATGCTATGGGATCCCCTGGTGAAGCTGACTCACACCGCCCAGCCCTCAGTACACTTGCCAGATCCATAGAAAGATTGAGACAGTATTATAGTTTGTCGTTACGCAGAACAGATAGATCAGAGACCGTTATACCTGATGCTACTCCACGTAGATCAGAACGCACAACGAAAGGGAAGCTACCTATTCGTTATCAACAGTAGTCCTAACAAACTAGTTTATTATGACTCAGAAAAGGTTTATTATTTATGACCAATTGTATAAAGTTGTATAAAGAAGTTTATTGCACTTGAAGGAATTTAAAGTATTGTGATATAATGTGAATTACTTGAAAATGTCTTATAATGGACTGCGTGGCTGAGGACTGAGCCAGCCCAAAAACTGTATCCTGTAAATAGTTGCACTACGGTGCCTTGTCTTGGTTTCACACGAAGCTTTGACTTACCTCTGAACATAAAACCCGTATGGTGTGGCACTGAGTGAGGTCTGCAGTCAGAAGTCCTGCAGCCCACCCAGGACCCACGTGGGAGGTTTGGTGCGGGTCCTCCACAAGAATACTGTATATTTATTGAAAGTTTTGATAATTTTGATAATGTTTTACTGTCCTTTGTACATAATGTAACGTTCAAGATTTCGTACCTCCCGTATGGGATGAGTTTCATGTTATTGTTTAAATGCAAAACAAAATGTCTTTCTTTTTATATTTTACAGCCCGGGAGTGCTGTGTTTTACCAAGGGGGGATGTGTAGCCCTGGTATGTAAGGCACACATAAAATCCTGGAGTCTGCACAGAAAGGTAACAGTTAAAGCTTTACATCATTCATTCACACTTTAGACACACCCTCGGGGTATATAAGCTAGTGATGTACAGCAGCTAGTGCTGAGTCTTCCAGGAAGTGAAGTGAAAGACAGTCACTCAGTTAGTTCCTGTCAGCAGTTCAGAAAGTGGAGGCTAGTAAGGGTGAGCCAGTTCATCCTAGCCTAGTCAGAGCTGTTCCTTAACCTGAAGACAGAGACAGTTTGATGGAAAGAAGAGTTAGCAGCAGAAACTTCAGTCGCCTGTCTCAAGGACAGTGAAGTTCAGTCGATGTGTTCCTGAACTAGGAGAATACTGAGAATCTGTCAGCGAGCTCCAAGGAAGAAGTAAGAAAGGATTGACTTGTACTACCATAGGAAGTGTGCAGTGCCTATGTTAAGAGTGGAAAGCAGGGCGAAGGGCACAGTGGAGAAGATAGAAAAGTGCCTTAGGTAGTGAATTACCTGCACTAATTATCCGGTCACTGGGGACCGAGGAGTTGCTATTGATTCAGGCATAGTAACGAGAAAACCAGAGTCTCGCTGGACTATAAGTCGCAGGAGCAAGCCCTTAGTGTCAATACGTAACCGGAGTCAGGTGGAACAGGGACTTTGAGCCTGATCAGCAAAAGTAAGGACTTAGTTTCATCATTAGAAGGCTCCATCACAACGTTGGCCGGGCAGTACAGCTATAGAGTTAGCTGGAGTATTCGGAGTTAACTACGCTTTATGCAAGTTGGACTCTTCTACAATCTGTGGAAGTTAAGGAGGCCTCTAACCTGCTCAGCTGTTACCTAGACGTGCATTCTCCACCCCGACCAGCTTCCCGGGACCTGCCTAAACATCTGACAAGTAAAAGGTATGGAAAGACGCTGGATGGTGTGAGACTGATTCATTTATCTGCACCCTACATCATTATAACCATAGACTTTGAGGGACCAGTCCCACCTGTGGGGGACCCGTCATCTAGCTGCCATAACATCCCCTCAGAGATGTACAGCAGCGCTGGTCTTAGTGACTAGAAAACTACAGGTGGCGTCACGAACTGTTATCTACCAATCCCCTGTAAATAATTCCCCCATCATACGCCTGACCGCCAGGGACACGGAACGAGCCACCGCTGCCAGTGACACAAATCCCATAGACTTTCATGGGCTCGGCTCCGAGTACCCCATATCCCTGGAAACCCACAATTGTGGTGCGTGGTCAGCACACTTGCTGGTCTTTCTTGGGCGCCCTGGAGCCTTTTTGGCAACAATGGAACCTCTCTCCTTGAAGTTCTTGATGATGCGATAGATTGTTGACTGAGGTGCAATCTTTATAGCTGCGATACTCTTCCCTGTTAGGCCATTTTTGTGCATTGCAATGATGACTGCACGTGTTTCTTTAGAGATAACCTTGGTTAACAGAAGAGAAACAATGATGCCAAGCACCAGCCTCCTTTTAAAGTGTCCAGTGGTGTCATTCTTACTTAATCAGGACAGACTGATCTCCAGCCATGTCCTCATCAACATCCACACCTGTGTTAATGGAGCAATCACTGAAAAGAGGTTAGCTGGTCCTTTTAAGGCAGGGCTGCAATGATGTTGAAATGTGTTTTGGGGGATAAATGTTATGTTTCGGTAGCTGAGGAGTGCAGGTAAAAAAGGCAATACACCAGAGCAGTTGGAATCTATGAGATTGCAGTACCCTGACTAACCACCACAACTAGAGGCAGCCGTGGAGCGTTCCTACGTTGGTCCTAGACGCCTCGTCACAGCCTGAGAAACTAACTACACCTAAAGATAGAAATAGGAAAGCTATCTGCCCCGGAGCAGAACCCCAAAGATAATAGAAAGCCCCCAAACATGTAATGGCGGTTAGACAAGAGGAAATACTGACACAGAAAGAAAATAGTATGAGCAAACGCTGGGGCCCAAACTATCTAAATAGAAAAGGATAGGAAGGGTACTTACTGCAATCCCAGAAAACCCTGAAAAGCACCAACTCTACTAATTTCAAAATCACCTGAGATCACACGACCTCTACCACCTAAATTAGCTCTCTGGTGTAACAAAATCAAAACAGCAGCCACTGAAAAAACTGGAAAAAGCAAATGTACAAACATCAGTGGCTGAACTAAACAGAGAGGGCAAAAGCCCCCGGAGGGGACCCTGAAGGCCCCCACAGAAGTGCAGGACAAAATGCAAAAATACAGCACAAACACAAAAGAAGAAAATGTCTTATCTGTTAGCAGGAGATGCAGACACGACACAGCAGGCTACAAGGGAAACTGGAAAGAAGGATTCAGACCAGAACAATTGATCACCGGCAACCCTGATGGGAAAATGACTCCCTTATATAAGACCAGTCAGTAACACCTGATTCCCAGTCCTCACAATCCTCACTAGCACCGCTTGTAACCACCAGAGGGAGCCTCTGCTCAGAACTCATCTCAAACCCATTCACAACAGTACCCCCCCCTTGAGGAGGGGTCACCGAACCCTCATTAGAGCAACCAGGTCGGTCAGGATGAGTTCTATGATACGCACGGATAAGTCTCCTAGCATGGATGTCCGAAGCAAACACCCAAGAATTGTCTTCCTGACCATAACCTCTCCATTTAACCAAATACTGGAGTTTCCGTCTAGAAAAAAGAGAATCCAATATTTTCTCAACCACATACTCCAGATTGCCCTCAACCAAAACAGGGTCAGGAGGCACAGCAGCAGGAACCACTGGCTCAACAAACCTCTTCAACAAGGACTTGTGGAACACGTTATGGATCTTAAATATCCCTGGAAGAAGCAAACGAAAAGAAACAGGATTAATAATCTCCATGATCTTATAAGGTCCAATGAACCTAGGCTTAAATTTAGGAGATGCTACTCTCATAGGAATATTCTTTGTGGACAACCAGACCAAGTCCCCCACTTTAAACCGAGGACCATCAGTCCTATGCCGGTTAGCAAACCGCTGGGCCTTCTCCTGAGAGAGGGACAACCTCTCCACTACCTGGTCCCAAATCTGTTGCATACGCTCCACAACAGAGTCAACACCTGGACAGACAGAAGCCTCCGTCTGTCCTGAAGAAAATCGAGGGTGAAACCCAGAATTACAGAAAAACGGAGACATCAAAGTGGCAGAGCTAGCCCTATTATTAAGAGCAAACTCAGCCAAAGGCAAAAAAGAGACCCAGTCATCCTGATCAGCAGACACAAAGCATCTTAGATAAGTCTCCAATGTCTGGTTTGTTCTCTCAGTTTGACCATTGGTCTGAGGATGAAATGCCGAAGAGAAAGACAATTGAACACCCAGTTTAGAACAAAAAGTCCTCCAAAATCTGGAAACAAACTGGACTCCTCTGTCAGACACAATGTTCTCAGGAATGCCGTGTAAACGAACCACGTGCTGAAGGAACAACGGCACCAATTCAGAGGAGGAAGGCAACTTAGGTAATGGCACAAGATGTATCATTTTGGAAAACCTATCACAAATTACCCAGATGGTGGTCATTCTCTGAGAAACAGGAAGATCGGAAATGAAATCCATAGAGATATGGGTCCATGGTCTCTTGGGCACAGGCAATGGCATCAACAAACCACTAGAGCGAGAGCAAGGCTTGGAGCGAGAGCAAGTCCCGCAGGACTGCACAAATTCCCTGACATCACGAGACAAGGTAGGCCACCAAAAGGACCGACTAACCAAGTCTCTGGTACCAAAGATTCCGGGATGCCCAGCCAATGCGGAACAATGAATCTCAGACATCACACTCTTTTTCCATTGGTCCGGGACAAATAATTTTCCAACAGGGCAGCGCTCGGGCCTATCCTCCTGACACCCCTCCAGAGCAAGTCTCAAATTGGGCGAGATGGCGGAAAGAACTACACCCTCTTTTCAAAATAACAGAAGGATCAGATAACTCAGGAGAGTCCGCAAGGAAACTCCTCGAGAGGGCATCCGCCTTAACATTCTTAGTGCCAGGAAGAAAGGAAACCACAAAATTAAAACGTGTGAAAAACAAGGCCCACCTGGCCTGTCTAGGATTGAGTCGCTTGGCAGATTCCAGATAGACCAGATTCTTATGGTCCGTAAGGACCACCACCTGATGTTTGGCTCCCTCCAGCCAATGTCTCCACTCTTCAAAAGCCCACTTCATGGCCAATAACTCCCGATTACCCACGTCATAATTACGTTCAGTAGGAGAAAATTTTCGAGAGAAAAAGGCACAAGGGTTACTTTTAGAGGTCTCTGGATCTCTTTGGGACAAAACGGCACCTGCCCCAATTTCAGAGGCATCAACCTCCACCTGAAATGGCAGAGAAACATCAGGCTGCCGTAGAACAGGAGCAGAAGTGAATCTCTGCTTAAGTTCCTGAAATGCAGAGACTGCCTCAGGAGGCCAATTCACCACATCAGAACCCTTTCTGGTCAAATCAGTTAATGGTTTAACAATAACCGAGAAATTACCAATAAATTTACGATAAAAATTGGCAAAACCCAAAAATCTCTGAAGAGCCTTTAATGAAGTAGGTTGGACCCAATCACAGATGGCCTGAACCTTGACCGGGTCCATTTCAATAACAGATGGGGACAAAATGAATTCCAGAAATGAGATCCTCTGTACGCCAAAAAGACACTTTGATCCCTTCACATACAGAGCATTCTCTCTCAAAATCTGGAATACAGATCGAACATGTTTCACATGAGAGTCCCAGTCATTGGAAAAAATCAAGATATCATCCAAATAAACAATCAGAAATTTGTCCACAAAATCCCTGAAAATGTCATTCATGAAGGACTGGAAGACGGAAGGAGCATTAGTGAGCCCAAAGGGCATCACTAGGTACTCAAAATGCCCTTCAGGGGTATTGAATGCCGTCTTCCATTCATCCCCGTGCTTAATGCGAATAAGGTTATACGCCCCCCTGAGGTCAAGCTTGGTAAACCAAGTAGCGTTTTTCACCCTGGAAAACAGGTCAGAAATCAAGGGTAACGGGTATTGATATTTCACAGTAATATTGGTCAAGAGACGATAATCAATACACGGCCTTAATGAACCATCTTTTTTGGCCACAAAGAAAAAACCGGCACCTAAGGGTGAAGAGGATGGTCTGATATGACCCTTCTCCAATGATTACTTGATATAAGACCGCATAGCGTCATGTTCAGGTACAGACAAGTTAAAAAGGCGACCTTTAGGGAATTTACTACCCGGCACTAATTCAATAGCGCAGTCATAGCTCCTATGGGGAGGCAAGGATGCAGATTTACTTTCGCTAAACACATCAGAAAAATCAATCAAAAAGTCAGGAACATCCTGAGCCTGGGGGAGGCAGAAAAAACAGGAGTGTTGGTATTAACACATTGGCAGCCCCAACTGGTTACAGACACAGATTTCCAATCCAAAACAGGATTATGAGACTGTAACCAAGGGAAACCCAGCACGATAATGTCATGCAGATTATATAGAACCAAAAATTTGCAGCACTCCTGGTGATCAGGTTCAACCCTCATTATCACCTGAGTAGAAAACTGGGGTTTATTCTCAGCCAAAGGGGTAGAATCGATCCCCAGTAGGGGAATAGACTTCTGTAGGGGTATCAAGGGAAACCCACAACGTTTAGCAAAATCATAATCCATCAGGTTAATAGCTGCTCCAGAATCAACGAAAGCCTGAGCAGAAAATGAGGACAGAGAGCATATCAGAGTGACAGTTAATAAAAACTTAGTCTGAACACTACCCAAGACAACTGAGCGTGCAAAACGTCTTCCCCGCTTAGGGCAGACTGAAATAGCATGAGAGGCATCACCACAGTAGAAACATAACCCATTGCGCTTTCGAAAATCATGACGCTGTGCCCCAGACACCACTCTATCACACTGCATGGGTTCAGAAGCTGGTTCACAAGGCAACACCATTCCACGCATACTTCTCCGCTCACGCAAACGTCTGTCAATTTGAATCGCTAATGACATAGAATCATTGAGACCAGAGGGGACAGGGAATCCCACCATAACATCCTTTACATTATCTGACAGACCCTTCCGGAAAAGGGCCGCCAAAGCGTCGTCATTCCATTTGGTCAGGACTGCCCACCTACGGAATCTCTGACAGTATAACTCAGCGTCATCAAGCCCCTGATTTAATGCCAACAAGGCTTTTTCAGCTTGATCAGTGACATTAGGCTCATCGTACAATAACCCCAAAGCCTGAAAAAATGCATCAACATCACTCAAAACAGGATCCCCAGGTATCAGGGAAAAAGCCCAATCCTGAGGATCGCCGCGCAGGAGAGAGATGATAATTTGAACCTGCTGCGCTGCGTTTCCTGAGGACTTAGATTTTAAGGCAAAAAACAATTTACAATTATTTTTGAAATTCTGAAACTTAGCTCGATCCCCTAAAAACAAATCTGGCATGGGGATCCTAGGTTCCACAACAGGCAACCTAGCAAGATATGCAGCAATACTCTGAACCTCAGTGGCAAGCCGATCCACACGGCCAGACAACTGTGCAAACTCCATTGGGAGAAAAGATCCCCCCCAGCACCCAGAGATACAGAGGGAAAAAAAAATGCAACAAACAGAAAAATATCTCTGACAACTCTGACAACCTTTTTTCTTTCACAATATTTTTTCCCTTCTGTGAGTACCATACAATTTTCAATTTTTTGGCCGGTGATACTGTTATGTTTCGGTAGCTGAGGAGTGCAGGTAAAAAAGGCAATACACCAGAGCAGTTGGAATCTATGAGATTGCAGTACCCTGACTAACCACCACAACTAGAGGCAGCCGTGGAGCGTTCCTACGTTGGTCCTAGACGCCTCGTCACAGCCTGAGAAACAACTACACCTAAAGATAGAAATAGGAAAGCTATCTGCCCCGGAGCAGAACCCCAAAGATAATAGAAAGCCCCCAAACATGTAATGGCGGTTAGACAAGAGGAAATACTGACACAGAAAGAAAATAGTATGAGGAAACGCTGGGGCCCAAACTATCTAAATAGAAAAGGATAGGAAGGGTACTTACTGCAATCCCAGAAAACCCTGAAAAGCACCAACTCTACTAATTTCAAAATCACCTGAGATCACACGACCTCTACCACCTAAATTAGCTCTCTGGTGTAACAAAATCAAAACAGCAGCCACTGAAAAAACTGGAAAAAGCAAATGTACAAACATCAGTGGCTGAACTAAACAGAGAGGGCAAAAGCCCCCGGAGGGGACCCTGAAGGCCCCCACAGAAGTGCAGGACAAAATGCAAAAATACAGCACAAACACAAAAGAAGAAAATGTCTTATCTGTTAGCAGGAGATGCAGACACGACACAGCAGGCTACAAGGGAAACTGGAAAGAAGGATTCAGACCAGAACAATTGATCACCGGCAACCCTGATGGGAAAATGACTCCCTTATATAAGACCAGTCAGTAACACCTGATTCCCAGTCCTCACAATCCTCACTAGCACCGCTTGTAACCACCAGAGGGAGCCTCTGCTCAGAACTCATCTCAAACCCATTCACAACAGATAAAGTTCATTTTCTAGCCAAATATTGACTTTGCAAGTAATTGCTGTTAAGCTGATCACGCTTTATAACATTCTGGAGTATATGCAAATTGCCATTAGAAAAAGTGAAGCAGTAGACTTTGTAAAAATTAATATTTGTGTCATTCTCAAAACTTTTGGCCATGACTGTAGGTTAATGACCAGGCCAATTTTTACAATTCTGACCACTGTCACTTTATGTTCTTATAACTCTGGAACGCTTTAACGTATCTCACTGATTCTGAGAATGTTTTTTCATGACGTATTGTACTTCATGACAGTGGTAAAATTTCTTCAATATGACTTGAGTTTATTTATGAAAAAAGTGGAAATATGGCAAAAATTTAGAAAATTTTGCAATTTTTAAATTTTTAATTTTTATGCCCTTAAATCAGAGAGATATGTCACAAAAAATAGTTAATAAATAACATTTCCCACATGTCTACTTTACATCACCAGAATTTTGGAAACACATTTTTTTTTATTAGGAAGTTATAAGGGTTAAAAGTTGACCAGCGATTTCTCATTTTTCCAACAATATTTACAAAACCATTTTTTTTAGAGACCACCTCACATTTGAAGTCACTTTGAGGGGTCAATATGACAGAAAATACCCAAAAGTGACACCATTTTAAAAACTGTACCCCTCAAGGTACTCAAAACCACATTCAAGAAGTTTATTAACCCTTTAGGTACTTCACAAGAATTAAAGCAAAGTGGACGGAAAAAATGAACATTTAACTTTTTTCCCCAAAATTTTTCTTAGGACACAATTTTTTTTTTATTTTGTCAAGGATATCAGGAGAAAATGAACCACAATATTTGTTGTACAATTTCTCCTGAGTACGCCGATACCCCATGTGTGGAGGAAGACCAATCTTTAGGTGCACGGCAGAGCTCAGAAGGGGAAAGGGGCATCATTTGAGGTTTTGAATGTCAAATTAGCTGGAATCGAGACCAGAAGCCATGTCGCGTTTGGAGAGCCCCTGATGTACCTAAACATAAGTGACACCATTTTGGAAACTAGACCCCCCCAAGGAACTTATCTAAATGTGAAGTGAGCACTTTGAACCCCCAAGGGCTTCACAGAAGGTTATAATGTAGAACCGTAAAATTAAAAAATCATATTTTTTCCACAATAATGATCTTTTCACCCCCAATTTTTTATTTTCCTAAGGGTAACAGGACGGCAAAAGTTATTGTCCAATTTGTCCTGAGTATGCTGATACCCCATATGTGTGGGTAAACCACTATTTTGGTACATGGCAGAGCTCGGAAGGGAAGCAGTGCCATTTGACTTTTTTAGCTGGAATTGAGATCGGAAGCCATGTCGCGTTTGGTGAGCCCCTGATGAGCCTAAACAGTGAAAAAACCCCACAAGTGACCCCATTTCGGAAACTAGACCCCCCAAGGAACTTATCTAGATGTGTGGTGAGAGCTCTGAGCCCCTAAAGGCTTCACAGAATGTTATAACGCAGAGCTGTAAAATTAGAAAATCATATTTTTTCCACAAAAATGATCTTTTAATCCCCAATTATTATTTTCCCAAGGGTAACAAGACCCCAAAAGTTATTGTGCAATTTGTCCTGAGTACGCTGATACCCCATATGTGGCGGTAAACCACTGTGTGGGTGCATGGCAGAGCTCGGAAGGGAAGGAGCGCTGTTTGACTTTTTCAACGCAAAATTGGCTGGAATTGAGATCGGACACCATGTCGCGTTTGGAGAGCCCCTGATGTGCCTAAACAGTGGATACCACCCAAAAGTGACCCCATTTTGGAAACTAGACCCCCCCAAGGAAGCTATATAGATGTGTGGTGAGCACTTTGAATCCCCAAGTGCTTCACAGAAAATTTATAACGTAGAGCCGTGAAAATAAAAAAAAACATTTTTTGCCCAAATGTTTATTTTCACAAGGGTAACAGGAGAAATAGGACCCCAAAAGTTGTTGACCAATTTGTCCTGAGTGCGCCGATACCGCATATGTGGGGTGGAACCACTGTTTGTGCGCATGGCAGAGCTCAGAAGGAAAGGAGCGCAGTTTTGGAATGCAGACTTTGATGGAATGGTCTGCGCACGACATGTCGCGTTTGGAGAGCCCCTGATGTGCCTAAATAGTGGAAACCCCCATAAATTACCCCATTTTGGAAACTAGACCCCCCAAGGAACTGATCTAGATGTGTGGTGAGCACTTTGAACCCCCAAGTGCTTCACAAAAGTTTATAACGAAGAGCCGTGAAAATAAAAAAATCATATTTTTTTTCCACAAAAATAATCTTTTTGCCTCCAAATGTTTATTTTCACAAAGGTAACAGGAGAAATAGGACCCTGTTGTGAATGTCCCAGACCGGTGGAAAAAGAGTGTGATGTCTGAGATTCATTGTTCCGCGTTGGCCGGTCATCCCGGAATTTTTGGTACCAGAGACTTGGTTAGTCGGTCCTTTTGGTGGCCTACTTTGTCTCGTGATGTCAGGGAATTTGTGCAGTCCTGCGGGACTTGCTCTCGCTCCAAGCCTTGCTCTCGCTCTAGTGGTTTGTTGATGCCATTGCCTGTGCCCAAGAGACCATGGACCCATATCTCTATGGATTTCATTTCCGACCTCCCTGTTTCTCAGAGAATGACCGTTATCTGGGTGATTTGTGATAGGTTTTCCAAAATGATACATCTTGTGCCATTACCTAAGTTGCCTTCCTCCTCCGAATTGGTGCCTTTGTTCCTTCAGCACGTGGTTCGGTTACACGGCATTCCTGAGAACATTGTGTCTGACAGAGGAGTCCAGTTTGTTTCCAGATTTTGGAGGACTTTTTGTTCTAAACTTGGTGTTCAATTGTCTCTCTCCTCGGCTTTTCATCCTCAGACCAATGGACAAACTGAGAGAACAAACCAGACATTGGAGACTTATCTGAGATGCTTTGTGTCTGCTGATCAGGATGACTGGGTCTCTTTTTTGCCTTTGGCTGAGTTTGCTCTTAATAATAGGGCTAGCTCTGCCACTTTGATGTCTCCATTTTTCTGCAATTTTGGGTTTCACCCTCGATTTTCTTCGGGACAGACGGAGGCTTCTGTCTGTCCAGCTGTTGACTCTGTTGTGGAGCGTATGCAGCAGATTTGGGACCAGGTAGTGGAGAGGTTGTCCCTCTCTCAGGAGAGGGCCCAGCGGTTCGCCAACCGGCATAGGACTGATGGTCCTCGGTTTGAAGTGGGGGACTTGGTCTGGTTGTCCTCAAGAAATATCCCTATGAGAGTTGCATCTCCTAAGTTTAAGCCTAGGTTCATTGGACCTTATAAGATCATGGAGATTCTTAATCCTGTTTCCTTTCGTTTACATCTTCCAGGGACATTTAAGATCCATAACGTGTTCCACAAGTCCTTATTGAAGAGGTTTGTCGAGCCAGTGGTTCCTATGGCTGCGCCTCCTGACCCTGTTTTGGTTGAGGGCAATCTGGAGTTTGTGGTTGAGAAAATATTGGATTCTCGTTTTTCTAGACGGAAACTCCAGTATTTGGTTAAGTGGAGAGGTTATGGTCAGGAGGACAATTCTTGGGTGTTTGCTTCGGACATCCATGCTAGGAGACTGATCCGTGCGTATCACAGAGCTCATCCTGACTGACCTGGTTGCACAAATGAGGGTTCGGTGACCCCTCCTCAAGGGGGGGTACTGTTGTGAATGTGTTAGAAATTAATTCTGAGCATAAGCTCCCTCTGGTGGTTACAAACAGTGCTGAACTATTCAATGTAGATTGTGAAGATTGGCAATCAGGTGTTACAGACTGGTTTTATATAAGGGAGGTTCCCTCCCATCAGGGTTGCCGGTGATCAATTGTTCTTGTCTTAACTTTGGTTCCTGGTTCACTTGGAAGCTTGCTTTGTCTTGCCTGCATCTTCTGCTAACAGATAAGATATTTTCTGCTTTTATTTTTGTGCTTGCTTTTTGCATTTTGTCCTGCACTTCTGTGGAGGTCAGCCAGGTCCACTCCGGGGGCTTGTGCTCCTCTCAGTTTATCTTAGCCACTGTTATTTGTTCATTTGCCTTTTCCAGTTTTTTCAGTGGCTGCTGCTTAGTTTTGTTACACCAGAGAACTAATTTAGGTGGTAGAGGTCGTGTGATCTCAGGTGTTTTTGCAATTAGTGAGTTGGTATTTTTTTAGGGTTTTTTGGATTGCAGTAAGTGTCCTTCCTATCCTTTTCTTTCTAGGAAGATTGGGCCCCAACGTTTGCTCATACTATTTTCTGTCTGTGTCTGTATTTCCTCTTGTCTAACCGCCATTACATGTTTGGGGGCTTCCTATCTTCTTTGGGGATCTGCTCCGGGGCAGATAGTTTTCCTCTTTCTATCTTTAGGTGTAGTTAGCTTCTCAGGCTGTGACGAGGCGTCTAGGACCAACGTAGGTACGCTCCACGGCTGCCTTTAGTTGTGGTGGTTAGTCAGGGTACTGCAATCCAGTAGATTCCAACCTATCTGGTGTATTGCCTTTTTTGCCTGCTCTCCTCAGCTACCAAATCATAACAGTATCACCGGCCAAACTGAAAATTATATGGTACTCACAGAAGGGAAAGATAGTGTAAAAAAAAAAAAAAGTTGTCAGAGTTGTCAGAGATATATATATTTTTTTTTCTTTCCCTCTTTTTCTCTGGGTGCTGAGGATTTTTTTTTCTCTCAATGGAGTTTGCACAGTTGTCTGGCCGTGTGGATCAGCTTGCCACTGAAGTTCGGAGTATTGCTACCTATCTTGCAGGGTTGCTGGTTGTGGAACCTAGGATCCCCATGCCAGATTTGTTTTTAGGGGATCGAGCTAAATTTCTGAATTTCAAAAATAACTGTAAGTTGTTTTTTGCCTTAAAACCTAAGTCTTCAGGGAACGCAGCACAGCAGGTTCAAATTGTCATCTCTCTCCTGCGCGGCGATCCTCAGGATTGGGCTTTTTCCCTGACACCTGGGGACCCTGTTTTGAGTAATGTTGATGCATTTTTTCTGGCTCTGGGGTTATTGTACGATGAACCTAATGTCACTGATCAAGCTGAAAAAGCCTTGTTGGCATTAAATCAGGGGCTTGAGGATGCTGAGTTATACTGTTAGAGATTCCGAAGGTGGGCAGTCCTGACCAAATGGAATGATGATGCTTTGGCAGCCCTTTTTCGGAAGGGTCTGTCAGAGAATGTAAAAGATGTTATGGTGGGTTTCCCTGCTCCCTCTGGTCTCAATGATTCTATGTCATTAGCGATTCAAATTGACAGACGTTTGCGTGAGTGTAGAGGTATGCGTGGAATAGTGTTGCCTTGTGAACCAGCTTCTGAACCCATGCAGTGTGATAGAGTGGCTTCTGGGGCACAGCGTCATGAGTTTCGAAAACGCAATGGGTTATGTTTCTACTGTGGTGACACCTCTCATGCTATTTCAGTCTGCCCTAAGCGGGGAAGACGTTTTGCACGCTCAGTTGTCTTGGGTAGTGTTCAGACTAAATTTCTGTTGACTGTTACCCTGATTTGTTCCCGGTCCACATTTTCTGCTCAGGCTTTTGTTGATTTGGGAGCAGCTATTAACCTGATGGATTTTGATTTTGCTAAACGTTGTGGGTTTCCCTTGATACCCCTACGGAAGTCTATTCCCCTACTGGGGATTGATTCTACCCCTTTGGCTGAGAATAAACCCCAGTTCTCTACTCAGGTGATAATGAGGGTTGAACCTGATCATCAGGAGAGTTGCAAATTTTTGGTGCTGTATAATCTGCATGACATTGTTGTACTGGGTTTCCCTTGGTTACAGTCTCATAATCCTGTTTTGGATTGGAAATCTGTGTCTGTAACCAGTTGGGGCTGCCAATGTGTTAATGCCAACACTGCTGTTTTTTCTGCCTCTCCCCAGGCTCAGGATGTTCCTGACTTTTTGACTGATTTTTCTGATGTGTTTAGCGAAAGTAAATCTGCATCCTTGCCCCCCCATAGGAGCTATGACTGCGCTATTGAATTAGTGCCTGGTAGTAAATTCCCTAAAGGTCACCTTTTTAACTTGTCTGTACCTGAACATGGCGCTATGCGGTCTTATATCAAAGAGTCATTGGAGAAGGGTCATATCAGACCATCCTCTTCACCCTTGGGTGCCGGTTTTTTCTTTGTGGCCAAAAAGGATGGTTCATTAAGGCCGTGTATTGATTATCGTCTCTTGAACAATATCACTGTGAAATATCAATATCCGTTACCCTTGATTTCTGACCTGTTTTCCAGGGTGAAAAGTGCTACTTGGTTTACCAAGCTTGACCTCAGGGGGGCATATAACCTTATTCGCATTAAGCACGGGGATGAATGGAAGACGGCATTTAATACCCCAGAGGGGCATTTTGAGTACCTAGTGATGCCCTTTGGGCTCACTAATGCTCCTTCCGTCTTCCAGTCCTTCATGAATGACATTTTCAGGGATTTTGTGGATAAATTTCTGATTGTTTATTTGGATGATATCTTGATTTTTTCCAATGACTGGGACTCTCATGTGAAACATGTTCGGACTGTGTTCCAGATTTTGAGAGAGAATGCTCTGAAAGTGAAGGGATCAAAGTGTATTTTTGGCGTACAGAAGGTCTCATTTCTGGGATTCATTTTGTCTCCATCTGTTATTGAAATGGACCCGGTCAAGGTTCAGGCCATCTGTGATTGGGTCCAACCTACTTCATTAAAGGCTCTTCAGAGATTCTTGGGTTTTGCCAATTTTTATCGTAAATTTATTGGTAATTTCTCTGTTATTGTTAAACCATTGACTGATTTGACCAAGAAGGGTTCTGATGTGGTGAATTGGACTCCAGAGGCAGTCTCTGCGTTTCAGGAACTTAAGCAGAGATTCACTTCTGCTCCTGTTCTACGGCAGCCTGATGTTTCTCTGCCATTTCAGGTGGAGGTTGATGCCTCTGAAATTGGGGCAGGTGCCGTTTTGTCCCAAAGAGATCCAGAGACCTCTAAAAGTAACCCTTGTGCCTTTTTCTCTCGAAAATTTTCTCCAACTGAACATAATTATGACGTGGGTAATCGGGAGTTATTGGCCATGAAGTGGGCTTTTGAAGAGTGGAGACATTGGCTGGAGGGAGCCAAACATCAGGTGGTGGTCCTCACGGACCATAGGAATCTGGTTTATCTGGAATCAGCCAAGCGACTTAATCCTAGACAGGCCAGGTGGGCCTTGTTTTTCACACGTTTTAATTTTGTGGTTTCCTTTCTTCCTGGCACTAAGAATGTTAAAGCGGATGCCCTCTCGAGGAGTTTCCTTGCGGACTCTCCTGAGTTATCTGATCCTGCTGTTATTTTGAAAGAGGGTGTAGTTCTTTCCGCCATCTCGCCCAATTTGAGACTGGCTCTGGAAGGGTGTCAGGAGGATAAACCCGAGCGCTGCCCTATTGGGAAATTGTTTGTGCCAGACCGGTGGAAAAAGAGTGTGATGTCTGAGATTCATTGTTCCGCGTTGGCCGGTCATCCCGGAATTTTTGGTACCAGAGACTTGGTTAGTCGGTCCTTTTGGTGGCCTACTTTGTCTCGTGACGTCAGGGAATTTGTGCAGTCCTGCGGGACTTGCTCTCGCTCCAAGCCTTGCTCTCGCTCTAGTGGTTTGTTGATGCCATTGCCTGTGCCCAAGAGACCATGGACCCATATCTCTATGGATTTCATTTCCGACCTCCCTGTTTCTCAGAGAATGACCGTTATCTGGGTGATTTGTGATAGGTTTTCCAAAATGATACATCTTGTGCCATTACCTAAGTTGCCTTCCTCCTCCGAATTGGTGCCTTTGTTCCTTCAGCACGTGGTTCGGTTACACGGCATTCCTGAGAACATTGTGTCTGACAGAGGAGTCCAGTTTGTTTCCAGATTTTGGAGGACTTTTTGTTCTAAACTTGGTGTTCAATTGTCTTTCTCCTCGGCTTTTCATCCTCAGACCAATGGACAAACTGAGAGAACAAACCAGACATTGGAGACTTATCTGAGATGCTTTGTGTCTGCTGATCAGGATGACTGGGTCTCTTTTTTGCATTTGGCTGAGTTTGCTCTTAATAATAGGGCTAGCTCTGCCACTTTGATGTCTCCATTTTTCTGCAATTTTGGGTTTCACCCTCGATTTTCTTCGGGACAGACGGAGGCTTCTGTCTGTCCAGCTGTTGACTCTGTTGTGGAGCGTATGCAGCAGATTTGGGACCAGGTAGTGGAGAGGTTGTCCCTCTCTCAGGAGAGGGCCCAGCGGTTCGCCAACCGGCACAGGACTGATGGTCCTCGGTTTGAAGTGGGGGACTTGGTCTAGTTGTCCTCAAGAAATATCCCTATGAGAGTTGCATCTCCTAAGTTTAAGCCTAGGTTCATTGGACCTTATAAGATCATGGAGATTCTTAATCCTGTTTCCTTTCGTTTACTTCTTCCAGGGACATTTAAGATCCATAACGTGTTCCACAAGTCCTTATTGAAGAGGTTTGTCGAGCCAGTGGTTCCTATGGCTGCGCCTCCTGACCCTGTTTTGGTTGAGGGCAATCTGGAGTTTGTGGTTGAGAAAATATTGAATTCTCGTTTTTCTAGACGGAAACTCCAGTATTTGGTTAAGTGGAGAGGTTATGGTCAGGAGGACAATTCTTGGGTGTTTGCTTCGGACATCCATGCTAGGAGACTGATCCGTGCGTATCACAGAGCTCATCCTGACCGACCTGGTTGCCCAAATGAGGGTTCGGTGACCCCTCCTCAAGGGGGGGTACTGTTGTGAATGTGTTAGAAATTAATTCTGAGCAGAAGCTCCCTCTGGTGGTTACAAACAGTGCTGAACTATTCAATGAAGATTGTGAAGATTGGCAATCAGGTGTTACAGACTGGTCTTATATAAGGGAGGTTCCCTCCCATCAGGGTTGCCGGTGATCAATTGTTCTTGTCTCAACTTTGCTTCCTGGTTCACTTGGAAGCTTGATTTGTCTTGCCTGCATCTTCTGCTAACAGATAAGATATTTTCTGCTTTTATTTTTGTGCTTGCTTTTTGCATTTTGTCCTGTACTTCTGTGGAGGTCAGCCAGGTCCCCTCCGGGGGCTTGTGCTCCTCTCAGTTTATCTTAGCCACTGTTATTTGTTCATTTGCCTTTTCCAGTTTTTTCAGTGGCTGCTGCTTAGTTTTGTTACACCAGAGAACTAATTTAGGTGGTAGAGGTCGTGTGATCTCAGGTGTTTTTGCAATTAGCGAGTTGGTATTTTTTTTAGGGTTTTTTGGATTGCAGTAAGTGTACTTCCTATCCTTTTCTTTCTAGGAAGATTTGGCCCCAACGTTTGCTCATACTATTTTCTGTCTGTGTCTGTATTTCCTCTTGTCTAACCGCCATTACATGTTTGGGGGCTTCCTATGTTCTTTGGGGATCTGCTCCGGGGCAGATAGTTTTCCTCTTTCTATCTTTAGGTGTAGTTAGCTTCTCAGGCTGTGACGAGGCGTCTAGGACCAACATAGGTACGCTCCACGGCTGCCTTTAGTTGTGGTGGTTAGTCAGGGTACTGCAATCCAGTAGATTCCAACCTCTCTGGTGTATTGCCTTTTTTGCCTGCTCTCCTCAGCTACCAAATCATAACAGGACCCCAAAAGTTATTCAATTTGTCCTGAGTACCTCTATACCACATATATGGGGTGGAACCACTGTCTGGGCGCATGGCAGAGCTCAGAAGGGAAGAAGCGCCATTTTGGAATGCAGACTTTGGTGGAATGGTCTGCTGACGTCATGTTGCGTTTGCAGAGCCCCTGATGTGCCTATACAGTAGAAACCCCCCACAAGTGACCCCATTTTGAAAACTAGACCCCAAGGAACTGATCTAGATGTGTGGTGAGCACTTTGAACCCCCAAGTGCTTTACAGAAGTTTATAACGTAGAGTCGTGAAAATAAAAAATCATATTTTTTTCCACAAAAATGAACTTTTTGCCCAAAATTTTTATTTTCACAAGGTGACAGGAGAAATTAGACCCCAAAAGTTGTTGTGCAATTTGTCCTCAGTACGCTGATACCCCATATGTGGGGGTAAACCACTGTGATCGCCTTACTGCGATCTTTAGGAGGCAGAATTAACAAATTCAGAAAAGGTGAAGAATTGGTTTTATTTTTTACGCTGTTCCTCGTGCGGTATTAGGGATTAGGTGACTTTATTCCTCGGGTCGGTGCGATTACAGCGGTACCAGATTTATACCCTTTTTTCATGTTTAGCTTCTGTCACACACTAAGGGCTCATACCCATTTGTGGAAAAACAACGGTCCGTTTTCTGGATGGAAAAAACGGTAAGATTATATGTAATTGTCATGCGATTTGCATGCGATTTGTATGCGATTTTTAATTGCTCCATCCGTTTTCCATCAGTTTTCCATCTGTATGCAATGTGATTTTAACATGACGTTTTACATAGAGCAGTTATCTCTATGTAAAAAATCATGAAAAAATCACATTGTAAAAAAAAAATGTACACAAAAAGCAAATAATTATATATATATATATATATATATATATATATATATAATATAATATTATATAGGTCATATACTTCTACATAGTATAATAGCCGCTAATTCATCCCCGGCTATGCTGTAAAATCACACTGACAGCTTTAATAAAGAATAGAAACAATACATATACACACATAGAATACATATATATATATATATATATATGTCCTTGTGACATATATACATATATTTATAGTTGATACAGTTCTACATACTGTAATAGCCGCTAATTCAATTGCCGGCTTTTGTGAAATCACAGAACCCGACATGAAATGACACATGGTTTACATACAGTTAACCATGTCATTTCATGTAGTTTGATATATGGTTTGAACTTACAATTGGACAACTATCAATTATTAATCCTATTGTATGAAAGAAAAATCAAACACACACACACTTTAATAAAAAAAATCATTTTAATGAAATAATCCCACTGTATTTTCTCCACCAGACAGACAAAGCAAGCGAGTGGGGGCAAATAATAATAGCCTAGGGAGGGTACATTTATTTTGTGCCCCCCCTGGCTACTAACATCTGCCCCCAGACACCCCAGAAAGGGCAAATCTATAATTAGATTCGCCCTTTCTGGCACTTTGCCCGTCTATTCCCATTGCCCTTTAGCGGTGGCGAATGGGTTAATAAGGGGTTAAAGCCACCTTGCAATTGAAAGGTGACTTTAAGCCAGGTTAACAATTAAGAGTTGTCAATTTGACAACTATCAATTATTAATCCTATTGTATGAAAGGAAAAAAAACACACACACATTAATTATTAATCCTTTTAATGAAATAAAGACACAGTTTTGGACCATATTTTATTGCTCAGCTGTAATCCCCTGAATGAATCAGTTCCTCTCCCGGCGTCAGGAGAGGAAGTGATTAGTGTGTGAAGCTTAATTGATTGGTTCCCACTTTCACTTCAGGTCAGGTCACCCTGACCTGACCTGAAGTGAAAGTGGGAATAAATCAATTAAGCTTCACACATTAATCACCCCCTCTCCTTTCGCCGGGAGAGGAAGTTATTCATTCAGGGGGCAACAGCTCAGCAGGCAGCATTAGCTGCCTGCTAGCTGTAACCTGTTAACCCTTTCTGATGGATTACAGAGTGGGACCTGACTGTGCATCGGATAGGTAAGAATAATTGTGCTTTTTTTATTTTATTTTTATTACAGGAAATGGTTTTAGCAGGAAAATAAAAGATGGTCAAAAACTGTTTGATTATTTCATTAAAATGTTTTTTTATTAAAGTGTGTGTGTGTTTGATTTTTCTTTCATACAATAGGATTAATAATTGATAGTTGTCTAATTGTAAGTTCAAACCATATATCAAATTACATGAAATGACATGGTTAACTGTATGTAAACCATGTGTCATTTCATGTCGGGTTCTGTCTTTTCACAAAAGCCGGTAATTGAATTAACGGCTATTATACTATGTAGAAGTGTATGAACTATAAATATATACATATGTATGTGTCACAATGACATGTATATATATATATATATATATATATATATATATGTATTCTATGTGTATGTATCTAGTGTTTTGTGAGCTGTCAGTGTGATTTTACAGTAGCCGGGATGAATTGCCGGCTTTTCAAAGGAGACTGGTGCGTATAAATCGTACAGCAGTCGCATGGTGCGAGTGCTGTGCGATGATTTCTCGCACCCATTGACTTGCATTGGCGATTTTAATGCCAAATTCGCATCAAATCGCAGCATGTTGCGATTTTTTTCTCACACCGATTTCGGCTGAGAAAAATATCGCAAATGAGATGTCACCTATTGAATAACATTGGTCAGATTTGAATCCAATTTTTAATTGGCTGAATATCATCCGTTTTCGTCGTCAGTGAGTATGAGCCCTTTTTTTTTGGAAGAATTTTTTGTAAGAAATGTTCGCATTGCCATATTTTGAGAGCTATAATTTTTCCATATTTCGGCAGACAGAGTCATGTGCAGGCTTGTTTTTTGTGGGACGAGCTGAGGTTTTTATTGGTACCATTTTCTGGCACATAACGTTTTTTGATCTCTTTCTATTTCGATTTTTGCGGAGGCAGAATGAACAAAAACTAGCAATTCAGGAGTTGCTTTTTTTTTTTCCTCCGTTCCGCGTGTGGTAAAATTGGTAAGGCAGCTTTATTCGTCGGGTCACTACGATTACAGCAATACCTCATTTATAGCTTTTTTATATGTTTTGACGTTTTTTACACAATATAAACTTTTATAGAAAAAATAATTATTTTTGCATCAGTTTATTCTGAGAGCTATAACTTTTTTATTTTTCGCTGATGATGCTGTATGGTGGCTTGTTTTTTGCGGGACAAGATGAAGTTTTCAGCGGTACCATGTTTATTTATATTCGTCTTTTTGATCGCGTGTTATTCCACTTTTTCCAAGCGGTATGATGATACAGCTTGGGAAAAAGTATAATGTGCTACTTTTTTGTGTTTTTTTTTTACGGCTTTCACTGAAGGGGTTAACTCGGGTGACACTTTTATAGATGGGATTTTTACGGACGCGGTGATACCAAACGTGTATTTTTTTTTTTTTTACATAAAAATGTGTCAATTTTAGGGGAATTTTTTTATTATTATTTTTAATATTTTTTTTACAAATTTTTTAAAAAGATGTGTTTTTTTTTTTTTTACCTAGTCCCTTTATGGAACTTTCACTTTTTCACTTTTGCTGCAGGTATAATATATTGCAATGCTCCAGTCTTGCAATGCATTATACCAATGCTGAAAGCTGTTGAGACCATGTTGTGAGCATGATCTCAGCGGCTTTCCGTAGCTGGATGACCCGGAGGTTGTCATGGCAACCCCCGGGTCATCAAGGCAGAGATCAGGCCCTGCAATTACATTGCGGGGACGCCGATCTGAGGCAGAGGGAGCTCCCGACCCTCTGCCTCCCCCTCCTGAACACTGCGATCATGTTCATTCGCAGCAGTCAGGGGGTTAACAGCCAGAGGCGGCGCAGACGCCGCTCCCGGCTGTCAGTGCAGGAAGCTCGGCCACTGCAGCGCTGAACTCCTGCACTGATCGGGCAGGAGAAGCTGAAATTTCAGCCTCTCCTGACCGATCGCTGCTGTGTTTGGTCAGTCACATTGACTGACCAATCACAGCGCTCTGGGTGCGGGGACCGACTGCAAAGATCCCCGCACCGCTTGCCGAGCCTGTCAGCTGTCATAGACAGCTGTCGACACTGAACTGTCACTGCGTGTTTACACGCAGTGACAGTTCAAAGGCATGACGTGCACAGTCAGTCCTGGTGCCGGAACTGAGATCCTGCCATGACGGACTGTGCACGTCAATAGACATTAAGGGGTTAAATATGAGTGTCTGAGCAAAGGATCCGAATACTTATGACCATGTGATATTTCAGTTTTTCTTTTTAAATAAATTTGCAAAAATTTCTAGATTTCTGTTTTTTTTCAGTCAAGATTGGGTGCAGAGTTGAAAGGTTCTATGTATATATTCCTGAAACTCAGTTTGTTCGTCAGCCATTTTACTTTCTGTCTTGCTGCAGCTATCTTGCCCTCAGTCAAAATGGAGTTTCCAGCTTGCATGTTCCCGCCCTGATTCTCTCCTTTGCTTCTTAAGCAGCCACAGCTGAGCAATCAGTGCTTCAGAATCTAGCCTGCAGTGAACCTGTGACTTGACTCCTGTAAGCCTTGGACCTTGTACTCCAGCTATTCCTACTGAGGAACTCTGAAGCACTTGTGGACTCTGAACCCTGCTCTTTGAAAGACCCACGTTTGCATGGACTTACAGTAACAGAGAAGAAGATCCTGAATCTGTATTGGAGAGTGATTGCTGAGCTTGGATTACTCTGGCCTGCTGTGTCTCCTGTTTCTGTGTCTGCAAACTGTGTGACTATTTCTGCCAACTTGTATGAAGTAATACAGGACTTTTCTATATCAAACCTGTGACTCCTGTGTTTTCATCGCACCCAAGCACAAGACGCTATATGAACTGTACTACATACATTACAAGATTCTGAAGCCAAAACGTTAGTGTCTGCTGGGTCTGGAAGGCTGTGTCTGCTGTACTGTGGATATCAGACGTCCGGTTGTACTTTCTGTGATGACAGTGGTTGTGACTTCTCACAACCATTCCAGGTGAGCAATTCCCTTAAGTTTTTTCTTTTTTGAAGTGTTACCACAGGTAAACACTATTGTTTTTTTTTTTTCTCCTTTCTTTTCTCTTTTTTGTCTGCTGTAACTCTGGATATCAGATGTCTGGTTGAAACTTTCTGTGATGATAGTGGTTGTGACTTCTCACAACCATTCCAGGTGAGCAGTTCCCTTAATTTTTTTTTCTCTCTGCAGTGTTGCCACAGGTGAACACTATTGTTTTTTTTCTCTCTCTTCTTCCAGTAATCCTGTCTTAAAAGATCTGGAAAATGGAGGCCCGCATAAAGGAACTTTGCGGAGTGACTGATAATATCCTTGCAGATTTGCAGAATATAAAGACCCGTTTTACAAATCTACAGGACCTCAATAATCACAATTTGCAAGTGGTTGGACAGACTACCCAGGATTTGCGAGCCAGGATTGAGGTTCTAGAGGGGCGAGTCCAGGCTCCTGCCGTAGCCCCGAGTGCTGGGATTCCCAAGTTGCCCCCTTTTCATTTTGGCGGTGAACGTGAGAAATTCAGGGGATTTATTAATCAATGCAATCTTTTTTTTTTCTGCACATGCTTCACAATTTCCCACTGAACGATCTAAGGTGCTTACTATAATTATGTTGCTTACCAACAAGGCTTTAATGTGGGCAAACCCTCTGATTGAGACTGAGGATGATTGTTTGAATCACCTTGATGATTTTATTTCAGCCATGGGGCAGGTGTTTGATGACCCCAATCGAGGTGCAACAGCTGAAGCAGCCATGTTAGCTTTGCGCCAAGGTAAGCACTCGGTAGCTGAATATGCCTTGGATTTCAGGAGATGGGCCCTTGATACCACCTGGGACAGTTCCGCCAAAAAATCTATTTTTCGAAAGGGGTTATCTCCACTGATTAAGGATGAACTTGCTCGTGCCGACCCTCCCACTGCGTTAGGTGACTTTATTAACTACTACATCCGTATTGATACTCGTCTGACTGAACGCAGGCAAGAGAGATGGTTCGAAAGCAATCGTACTAACCTTTTCCTACCTTCCTCTCCAGCTAAGGAACCTTTGAGTAGGATTACACGGGAACCTGAACCTGAACCCATGCAGGTAGACTCTTTACAACGACGGGTTAGTGATGCACGCAAGGAACATCGTTTTAAGGAGAATCTATGTTTCTATTGTGGTAAGTCAGGGCACTTCATTATAAACTGCCCCAGCCGTTCTCGTAAGACTACTGCAGCACTCATTCATTGTGAGTGTTGCGAGAGGGGATCTGTCAGGTCCGAGCCTCAGGCTCCAGAGAGATCTGCAGCAACAGATCTTGATTTCTCGGACTTAAACTCCGTTACCTCTGAGGACGTTGACTGTGTAAACGCTGCCATTTTTCAAGTTTCCTCAGCGGTGTCCCAGCTGAGTTGTAAGAAAAACAATTCTCATTGCTTTCTTTCCATCAAACTCTGGGTTGACTCAGCTTGGGTGTCTAGCTCTGCTATGATCGACTCAGGGGCAAGTGGAAATTTTATGGATGTCTCCTTTGCTCTGAAACAGGGAATACGTTCAGTGAAGAAGGCTACTCCAGTACAGATGGAAACTGTGGATGGCTCCCTGCTGACCTCTGGACCAGTGGATCAGGAAACAGAGCCTTTGAGGGTTCTTATGGGTAAAGATCATCAAGAGAAACTGTCCTTTATGCTTATCTCTTCTCCCCACTTTCCCATTATTTTAGGGCTACCATGGCTGCAGGCTCAGAATCCTACCATTAACTGGGAGACCAAGGAATTACACTTTCCAGAGAAACAGATGAGTCCAAAAGTTTCAGCTTGCTCTGTTCCTAAAGGAATCATGTCAGTCCCTGAACTACCAGCTGTATACCAGGACTATGTGGATTTATGTGACAAGAAGAACGCTGACCAGCTTCCTCCTCACCGTCCATATGATTGTCCAATTGAATTATTGCCTGGAGCAGAGATACCTTTTGGTAAGATCTACCCCCTGGCGGGGCCCGAGCTAAAGGCTTTAAAGGATTACATAGATGAAAATCTAGCCAAGGGCTTCATACGCCCCTCTTCATCTCCTGCAGGTGCACCCATCTTCTTTGTAAAGAAGAAAGATGGATCTCTGAGACCATGCGTAGACTATAGGGAACTCAATAAGGTTACTATTAGAAACCGTTATCCATTGCCTTTAATCCCTGAGTTATTGGAGAGAGTGCGACATGCCAAAATTTTTTCTAAACTAGATCTTCGTGGGGCCTATAACTTAGTCCGTATTAGACCTGGGGATGAATGGAAGACTGCATTCAGGTCACGCTATGGACACTTTGAATATCTAGTTATGCCTTTTGGTCTGAGTACCCCCCAGCCACTTTCCAACACTTGGTGAATGACATCTTCAGGGATCTCCTAGATACATTTGTGGTAATTTATTTGGATGATATTCTAATTTTTTCTAACTCCACAGAGGAACATCATGGACATGTGAGAATGGTCTTGGAACGTCTAAGACAAAATCATCTTTACATCAAACTTGAAAAGTGTGAATTCCATAGGACCGAAATTCAATTTCTGGGGTATGTACTGTCTACACAAGGAATTAGTATGGATGGAAGCAAAACCCAAGCCATCAAGGATTGGCCAAGTCCTAGAAATGTGAAGGAGGTACAGCGCTTCATCGGGTTTGCCAACTTCTATAGACGTTTCATTAGAAATTTCTCTGAGGTAGTGTCACCTATCACTCAACTTACCCGGAAAGAGTCTAGGTTTTCCTGGACTCCCCAAGCCCAGGAAGCATTTTCCCGTCTAAAAGATAAATTTACCACTGCACCTATCCTAGTACATCCCAACCCTGAGCTTGCCTTCATAATAGAGGTGGATGCTTCAGACTGTGCCGTTGGAGCTATACTCTCTCAGAGAACAGGTGAGAAGAATGTCTTGCATCCCTGTGCCTTCTTTTCCCAGCAGTTGTCTTCGGCTGAGAGGAACTACGATGTGGGCAATAGAGAGTTGTTGGCCATTATTGCCGCCTTCAAAAAATGGAGACACCTTCTTCAGGGAGCTGCACAGCAAATAGTCGTCCTGACAGACCATCGTAACCTTGAGTTTATCAGGTCGGCTAAGTGCCTGACTCCTCGCCAGGCTCGCTGGAATCTTTTCTTAAACCAATTTAATTTTATCATCTCTTATAGACCAGGATCGCGCAATGGAAAGGCTGATGCACTCTCTAGGATTTACTCAGCAGAGACACGTCCAATTACTCCTCCTAAGACTATTCTTCCTGACTCTAGATTCCTAGGAGTAATTCATAATCAAGACCTACTTAAGGACATCAAGGAAGCATACCATGCGGATTCCTTTTTGGCACAACCCCCAAGGGACGTAAGTCTTGTCTTTAAGAATGGTGTGTGGATTCAGGGACAACGTCTGTATATTCCTGAAACAGTCAGATTAAGAGTATTGCAACTCATTCACGATTCCAAGATAGCTGGGCATAGAGGAATTCTAAAGACACAGGAATTTCTTTCTCGTTTCTTTTGGTGGCCCACTTGCAGGAAGGATGTTTTGAATTATGTCACTTCATGTGAGGTCTGTGCAAGATGCAAAACACCTCGCTCCTCACCAACTGGTCTGTTACAGCCTCTTCCCACCCCGTCCCGCCCGTGGGGATCCATTTCTATGGACTTCATTGTGGAGTTACCAACCTCTCAGGGAAGAACACCATTCTAGTGGTGGTTGACCGTCTAACAAAGGCAGCTCATTTTATCCCTTGTGTCGGCTTACCCACTGCAAAACAGACATCAGATTTGATGATTAAAGATGTGCTTCGCTTACATGGAGTACCGGATGAGGTTATTTCGGATCGAGGGGTGCAATTCACTTCTAGGTTTTGGCAAAATTTCTGTGCAGCATTGGACATTAAAGTAAACCTTTCTTCTGCTTTTCATCCCCAGACTAATGGACAGACCGAACGAACCAATCAAACTCTGGAGCAGTATCTCCGCTGCTTTATCTGCCACCTACAGGATGATTGGGTGGATCTACTTCCATTAGCTGAGTTCTCGTATAACAACTCTCAGAGTGCCTCCACTAAACAGTCTCCTTTTTACTCTAATCTAGGTTATCATCCTAACATTCTACCACGATTTCCCATAGAAACGCCTTTACCAGCAGTGGCTGAAAGAATCACGTCTTTACAGAAGAATATGGATCTTCTAAAGGAAAATCTGGAATCGGCTCAAGAAAGGTACAAGAAAGCAGCAGATAAATTTCGTAAACCTGCACCAGCTTTCAAGGTAGGAGACTTGGTCTGGCTGTAAACCAGAAATCTTAAGTTAAGGATTCCATCGTCTAAGTTGGGACATAAGTACATTGGACCCTATAAAATCAGTAAAATTATAAGTGCCGTTGCTTGTCGTCTTCAACTGCCAGAACTATGAGAATCCACCCTGTCTTTCATGTATCCCTACTAAAGGCTGCGACACCCAATACGTTTCCTGGACGTTCCTCTCCTTGCCCTGACCCAGTGCTAGTCGATGGTCAGGAAGAATTTGTGGTGGAAAGGATTTTAGATTCCAGGTTGTATAGAAATCAGTTACAATATCTGATTAAATGGCAGGGCTACCCAGTGGAGGACAACTCATGGGAACCGGTCAATAACGTTAATGCTCCTCGCTTGCTCCGTCAGTTTCATCAGAGGTACCCACACAAGCCTGGTCTGAGGTCATCCGGAGGTTGTCCTTAAGGGGGGAGTAATGTAAGGTTCTATGTATATATTCCTGAAACTCAGTTTGTTCGTCAGCCATTTTACTTTCTGTCTTGCTGCAGCTATCTTGCCCTCAGTCAAAATGGAGTTTCCAGCTTGCATGTTCCCGCCCTGATTCTCTCCTTTGCTTCTTAAGCAGCCACAGCTGAGCAATCAGTGCTTCAGAATCTAGCCTGCAGTGAACCTGTGACTTGACTCCTGTAAGCCTTGGACCTTGTACTCCAGCTATTCCTACTGAGGAACTCTGAAGCACTTGTGGACTCTGAACCCTGCTCTTTGAAAGACCCACGTTTGCATGGACTTACGGTAACAGAGAAGAAGATCCTGAATCTGTATTGGAGAGTGATTGCTGAGCTTGGATTACTCTGGCCTGCTGTGTCTCCTGTTTCTGTGTCTGCAAACTGTGTGACTATTTCTGCCAACTTGTATGAAGTAATACAGGACTTTTCTATATCAAACCTGTGACTCCTGTGTTTTCATCGCACCCAAGCACAAGACGCTAATGTACATTACAAGAGTGTACATTAATGAGGGAAAAAAAAAACAGATTACTTACCGGTAATCATGTTTAATAGAGCCACGACAGCACCCACCGAGAGAGGGGATCCGCCCCAAGGACAGTGAACCTACAGATAAAAAGGGGCGGTCCCCCTCGCCCCGCAGTTGGTTTACAGAGCATTTGAGAGGAACCGCCATGATGCAATTAGTATATATGCACTAACTATATGAATCTTAAGGTGAGGTGACACCGTGCAAGTGACCTAAAGCACACACACTGCAATTGTGTCAACAAAAATGTGAGTCAGGGACGGAAGAGAGTGGGTGCAGTCGTGGCTCTATAAAACACGATTACCGGTAAGTAATCTGGGGTTTTCCCCCATGCCACGACAGCACCCACCGAGAGACTTACAGAGACTTATTCATGGGGGGGAACTATTGTGCCCAAAACCGATCTACGGAACTCAAGCTCCGTAGGAGAGGACAGGTCAAGCTGGTAGTGCCTAAAGAACGTAGACGGTGAGGCCCAGGTAGCTGCCTTGTAGATCAGCTCAATTGAGACATTGGCTCGCTCGGCCCAGGAGGCCGCCATAGCTCGAGTAGAGTGATCCTTAATTCCCTCTGGGGGAGTCTCACCTGTGGTGGTATAAGCTGAAAAGATGGTGTCCCGTATCCATCTGGCAAGCGTTGTCTTGGTGACCCCCGAACCTTTTCTGTGGCCCTAGAAGGAGACAAACAGAGCCCTACTCTTCCTCCAGGGCCGTGTCTTATCTAGGTACTCTAACAGTACCCTCCTCACATCCAGCGTGTGAAAGTGCTCTTCTTCCGGAGTAGAAGGGTTAGGGAAAAAGGAGGGAAGACAAATTTGCTGACTCCTGTGGAACTTAGTGGCTACTTTGGGGAGATATGAGGGGTCTGTTCTCATCACGACTCTGTCTGGGTATACCATTAAGGGGCATCTACCGAAAGGGTCAGGATGTCCCCCACCCGCCTGGCTGAAGTTAAGGCCACTAATAAAAGTGTTTTAAGGGTCAGGTGTTTTATAGAGGTCAAGGACAAAGGTTCAAAGGGGGGACCTGTCAGGTCCTCTAGGACCAGGTTGAGATCCCAAGGGGGTACACTGGGAACATGAACCGGGACACTGCGCTCACAGGCCAGAAAAAAACGTGTTACCCATCTATACCCTGGGTATAGTTGTAGAAATTTCCTCCAAACCCTGTAATATATCATGGAGGTTACGGGTTTACGGCTCTGCGAGAGGGTGGAGAGATCACTGTGTCAGAAAACCCCTTGCGGCTCAGAATATACCGCTCAAGTTCCAAGCCGTCAGGTGGAGGCCCTTCACGTGAGGATGACGGAATGGACCTTGAGAAAGTAGATCCCTGGATTTTGGCAGAATCCAAGGGTCCGACACTGACATTGCCTTCAGGGTCTCTTGGGCCAGAAGGGAGCGATGAGAATCTCTCTCGCTCCTTCTTCCCTGATCTTCCTGAGTACTATTGGTAGCAAACACATGGGTGGAAAGGCATAAGCAAGATTGTATTATCAGGGAACCTGTAGTGAGTCGACTACTTCTGGAAGGTCTCTGGCCCATAAGGAGGCGAACCACAGGACCTGCCTGTTGGCCCTGGTGGCGAATAGGTCAATCTCGGGAACCCCCAATAGTTGGACTATCTGCCTGAACATCCGCGAAGAGAGGGACCATTCCCCCTGATAGATATTGTGACGACTCAGATAGTCTGCTCACACGTTGCCCAAGCCCCTGATATGGGTGGCTGACAGGGAGAGGAGATGGAGCTCTGCCCAGGAAAGTATGTCTTCTGCCCTGGACATGAGGGAAAAAGAACGAGTGCCACCCTGACGGTTTATGTATGCTACCACTGTGGTGTTGTCCGAACGGATACGGACATGAGACTTGGAGATGACAGGGAGGAACCATCTCAGCGCCCCGATTACTGCCGTGAGTTCTCTCAGGTTGGAGGAACCGGACGCTTCTAACTCTATCCATCTTGCCTGGGCCAGATTGTTCTCTAAGTGGGCTCCCCAACCCCAGGGGCTGGCATCTGTGGTAATGATATGGTCTGGATGTATCACCTAAGGGACACCCCTGGAGAGATGGCCAGGTACTAGCCACCATTTCAGTGCTCAGCGGGTTGATGGGGAAAGATACACTTTTCCGTCTAGATGGCCCCGCAAGATTCTTTCTGCACGTAGGACCTCCTGTTGCAGAACTCTTGAACAGAATTGGCCCCACGGGACTGCCGGTATGCAGGATGTTAGAGACCCCACTAGGGACATTGCATTGCTGAGTGAATGGTTGTGAGTGTCTATAACCCACTGCACCTTTTGAATGAGAGCATCCAGTTTGTTTTGTGGCAGGAAGCACCTCTGCACCCACGAATCCAGATGGAGACCCAGAAATGATTGAAGGGTTGACGGAACCAGCCTGGATTTCTCCATGTTTATGAGCCAGCCCAGGTCCTGCAGAGATGACATAACAGATTGTAATCTGGTGCTGCATTGGGCCGCTGAATTCCCCACTATTAGGAAATCATCTAGGTATGGGACGATAATGGTATCTCGCTCTCTCAAATGGGCCATTACTTCAGCAACTACTTTGGTGAAAATCCTGGGGGCCATAGATAGGCCAAAGGGCAGGGCAGCAAACTGTAGACGTCTGACCTGGCCTGCCAATTCCACTGCCACTCTCAGGAATCTCTGGTGATCTAGATGGATAGGAATATGGTAGTAGGCATCTTTGAGGTCCACCACGGCCATGAAGCACCTATGGAATAGAAGCTTAATTGCAGACAGAATGGACTCCATCTTGAAAGTTCGGGTTTTAAGATAGGAATTTAGCTTTCTGAGGTTGATGATAGTATGGAAAGACCGGTTTAGGTACCAGGAAGAGAAGGGAATAAAACCCCCTCCCAACCCGGAACCTCTATCAGTACCCGTTTGGATAGCAACTCCCACACCTCGGTGTGCAGGGCAGCCTGCTGGGCTCCGCCAGGTAAGGGGGTCACTAGAAAGACATCATGGGGGAATCTACTAAACTCCAGCTTAAGCCCTGAGGAGATAATACTGAGGATCCACGAGCTAGATGTTATATGAGCCCAAGATCTTGAGAAGTAGGCCAATCTTCCCCCAACAGGGGGATTAAAGTTACTGGAACCTTCTTCTAACCCGTGAGGAGGATGTTCCGCCGAAGTATGTTCCCTTCTTCTTCAGGTCCTCCTCCGACCTTCTGGGCCTGTATTGCCTCCTCCTAAATGATCTCCTATAGGGAGGGGCAGATGATTTAGGGAGGGTCGTATCCCGAGTCTTATCTAGGAATTTATCGAGTACCGGTCCGAATAGGTACTCACCCTCACATGGTATTGCACATAACTTCATTTTAGCATGTGCATCCCCCTTCCAACCTTTGAGCCATAAGGTCCGACGGGCAGAGTTAGACAGGCCGGCCAACCTGGCAGCTAGTCTCAAGGAATCTGCCGATGCATCTGCCAAGTAGGCTGCAGCTTCCCGCATCTGAGGGAGAGAAGTTAGGAGTCTATCCCTGGGCACGCCAGCTTGTATGTGCTGCTCCAGTTGCTCTAACCAGACCAGCATCGACCTTGCCACACACGTGCTGGCAATTGCTGGTTTGAAGGCCCCGGCTGTCGATTCCCACGTCTTCTTTAAGATGAGGTCCGCCCGCCTGTCGGCTGGATCTGACAAGAGTCCTCCATCCTCTAAGGGAAGATTGGGGCCCCGGGATGATGATGATATTATTGCTGCATCCACACGGGGAACCTTGCTCCAGGTTATCAGCTGCTGGTCATCAAAGGGATAGCGCCTCTTAGATGATGATGGCAGGAATCCCCGGTCCTGCTTGAGCCATTCTGCCCGGATGAGCTCCTTAATGGACTCATTGACCGGGAAGACCCTGTGCTTTTTCTGCGAGAGGCTTGCAAACATTAGGTCCTGGGTAGAACGGGGCTACTTGGAGTCTGCCAGGCCCATGGTAGCTCTGACGGTCTTTACCAGGCCATCCACCTCATGGATTGGGAAGCACGTCTTCCTCTCTTCATCTGAGGAGGACAGGGATCTAGGGGAGTCCCTGGACTCTGCTGGGGACTCTTCACCAGGACCGGGATATTCAGGCGTATATACCCTGGGCCTGCTATTCCTGACCTCTTGAAGGGAGCTACGGATTTCATTCCTAATAAATTGTTTTAGGTCTATGGCTCTAATCGGGGCTTCGTCCTGTAACATCTGCTCTATGCAGACTTGGCATAGCCGCTTTTCGTATGTGTCAGGGAGAGGCTGGGAACAAAGACCGCACTGCTTATGCTTAGCCTTACTGGTCTTCTTTTTTGCCTAAGGATGACGAGAAAGAGGGGGGAGGAGGAAGGGGGTGTCAGCTGACAGGTGATCACATAGTGACACTCACCCTCTAGCAGTCCATGGGTACTGGCTCTGGAGGTGGAGGTACAGCGCTGGATCCGGAGGACTTCCGGATGCTCTGTCCACTCCGGGCATCAGATGATTGTACGCTCTTGGGGCTCCCGCCATCGCTGCTGTACTGCCGGACCGGAACCACACAAGGTGGTGGGTGCTCCTCCACATCCTGGAGGGACGACATTCTGAAAGGTACACTTCTGTGTGCTGCACCGGTATTTTGAAATGGATGCCCTTTCCCGCCCCGGGACGCTCCTCCTCGGTACTCCCGGAAGTCATGGGAGGACTTCCGGGGCATTGGGCACGCTTGTGGCCAGTGCGCATGCGCAAACCTTCTCCCCCGGAAGTGGCCTCTTCTGCGGCGCCGATGCCTGATCCTTCGCCGCTAGATGAACGCGGGGACCAGCTGCGCAGCGCCCCCGCGACCCATGGCGGCTTCCTCCGGCATGGGGTCGCTGCATCCGGACCAGCGAAGGAGGGAGACTGGAAACAGGGCTTCCCCGACGCTGCTTCCGGAGTCCCGGATTCCGCCATCCCCACAGGCACCGCGCAGAAGCATCATGACCTGGGTAAGTATCTTCATCTGTAGGGCTTCCACCCAAAGGACAGGAAACCAACTGCTGGGCGAGGGGGACCGCCCCTTTTTATCTGTAGGTTCCCTGTCCTTGGGGCGGATCCCCTCTCTCGGTGGGTGCTGTTGTGGCGTGGGGGGAAAAAATGAACTTTTTAATTTACCAAATGGCTGCAATTAAACAAAGAGTGAAAAATTTAATGGGTCTGAATACTTTCCATACCCACTGTATATTAAGACTTGAGGCATCAAGTACACAGGTTTCTGTTCCTAGAAAAAATTATTGCTCTCCCTTTAAAATTGCATGTGTGCAGCTCTGTAATCATCTTGCTGTAATTTTTTTTTAGCTTTTTTTTTTTTAGATATTTTTTCATTTACTTCAATCGTTCTTGGCATCTGTAAAAAGCACATGCTTTCCTCTGCCACTGCTCAGATTACAGTCCAAAGTTGGCAGACATTCAACACCTTTTCTATTCCTGCTCCTTCCATTCCAGCTTTTAGACATTTTTAGCTTATTATACAGCAAATTGTTAGATGTATGAAGCCATTTATTTTTAATTCTATAGAAAGGTCATTTGTGAGAAGCTACTGAATTATCCACTATCATCATATATAATAATATAAATAATATATAATAATAATAATAATAATAATAATAATAACACAAAGGCATAGCATTTGGAAAAAGAAACTTTGATATTTTCAACAAAAAGTGAGTATTTTCAGAAAATACAGGTTATTCATTGTGTAATAATAGGTTATACGATTTTCCAAAACACCTATTATATAAATTATCTCTTTCAAAATTTGGGCTTGTTCTCATTCAATAGGAACCTTTATTGTTTTTATTTGCTCCATCTGAATATTTCACAAAATTACGGCAATTAACATTAACCTTATGTGGTTTGGCCACACTGTTCTCGGACACACAGCGCAATACCACCCTTTAGGCAGCATTCACACATCCCTTGACATCTTCATATACATACAGTGGGTACGGAAAGTATTCAGACCCCTTTAAATTTTTCACTCATTGTTTCATTGCAGCCATTTGGTAAATTCAAAAAAGTTCATTTTTTCTCATTAATGTACACTCTGCACCCCATCTTGACTGAAAAAAACAGAAATGTAGAAATTTTTGCAAATTTATAAAAAAAAGAAAAACTGAAATATCACATGGTCACAAGTATTCAGACCTTTTGCTCAGTATTGAGTAGAAGCACCCTTTTGAGCTATTTCAATTATGAGTCTTCTTGGGAATGATGCAAGAAGTTTTTCACACCTGGATTTGGGGATCCTCTGCCATTCTTCCTTACAGATCCTCTCCAGTTCTGTTAGGTTTGATGGTGAAAGTTGATGGACAGCCATTTTCAAGTCTCTCCAGAGATGCTCAATTGGGTTTAGGACATGACTCTGGCTGGGCCAGTCAAGAATGGTCACAGAGTTTTTCTGAAACCACTCCTTTGTTATTTTAGCAGTGTGCTTAGGTCATTGTCTTGTTGGAAGACGTTTTCATCCAAGATATTTCTGTACTTGGCCACATCCATGTTTCCTTCAATGGCAACCAGTCGTCCTGTCTGCAGCTAAAAAAACACCCCCATAGCATGATGCTGCCACCACCACGTTTCACTGTTGGGATTGTATTGGGCAGGTGATGAGCAGTGCCTGGTTTTCTGCACACATACCGCTTAGAATTATCACCAAAAAGTTCTATCTTCATCTTATCAGACCAGAGATTCTTATTTCTCATAGTATGGGAGAACTTCATGTGTTTTTAGCAAACACTATGCGGGCTTTCATATGTCTTGCACTGAGGAGAGATTTCTGTCGGGCCACTCTGCCATAAAGGCCTGACTGGTGGAGGGCTGCAGCAATATTTGAATTTGTGGAACTTTCTCCCATCTCCCTACTACATCTGTGGTACTCAGCCACAGTGATCTTGGGGTTCTTTTATACCTCTCTTGTAACGTGGGCCAGGGCTGTAGTCGTGGCTAATGGTGGCTGCTTTGTCGCACCCTGGCCTCCAGACACATAAATACATTGTCTCTGTTGTAGCGTACCTTTTAGTCCGCTCTCCTGCCCATCAGGGTCCTCTCTGATCTGCCAGGGCTTCTTCCCTTTCATCTGCACACAATGACAGGCAGAGTCCGGATCCCTTTTTAATAAATCAACTTTACTCAGATCTTTACACAGCTCGTCCAGTTCAGTCACAGGCACAGCGCAAGATTCTTCACAAAGTATAGCTTTTCCTTTCCCTGCGCTGTCCCTCACTCCTTCAGGAATATCGCAGGGTCGTACCGTCGCCTTCGGTCCCACAGCGCTCTGTCTGGCCAGCCTAACTCGCTTCAGGAGTCCCCTGTCTATTTCACTCCGGACATTTGGAGTTGATCCCACGTAATTAGCTGCCACCATGTTGATGCTGCCCTGTATTCCTCCACCTCCCGGGTGACCTTTAGCTCCTAGGCCCTAGACGAATTGGGCTCTTCAGCTTCAATGTTGTGAGGCACAACAGCCTTGTCCGGGCTCTCAGGCCCTATTGCTTAAAACCCAGAAAGCTCACTAGCTTACACCCAGTTGGCCCCTCCTAACTAAAGCCTATTGGCCTAACTTATTCCTATTCTATTCTATTGTGCCCCCTCTAGTGGGCTAATCTAAATCCTACAACTAGCTACATCCCATACTTTCCCTATATTTATACAATACAAGTGTACACAGCATAGCAATATTACAATACACATAAGATATATCAGATATACACAATATAGCAGCATTATAAGACATATTAAAAGTACCAGCTTCTCAGGGACGTAGAAACACAGGCAAGTGGAGTGGGGGCACAAACTAGTCCTTGTACACCCCTTACACTCTCACCAAGGATGTTCTTCTACAATTGCTCAGTTTGGCTAGACAGCCAGGTCTAGTAAGACTTCTGGTGATCCCAAACTTCTTCCATTTAAGGATTATGGAGGCCAAGTCCTATCAGTTTAATTAAACACAGCTGGACTCCAATGAAGGAGTAGAACCATCTCAAGGAGGATCACAAGTAAATTGTCACGCTGTTCTGTCGGTACTTGGTTGTCGGCGTGACAATGCATGCCTGTGCTCCTTTTCCCCTTAATTGAGCTGGGATACTGTTATCCGTTACCTGTATGGATGATGCTCAGTTCCCAGCTCCGCTGCGTGGCCGTGCATGCGTGGGTGTCTCCGCTGCGCTGCATGACCACCCACATGTGCGGTCCCTGGCTATTGCTGTGGAGGCTGGCCGTGGGTCAAGGTCCTCTGCAGTGGTGCATGACTTGCTACGTGTGTTTGGGCTGCAGCCATTTCCAGGTGCCCTTGCTTTGCTGAATTGTGTATGGCTGCATAGGGTGGCGGGCCACACCTGCCCTGCTTTTATCAGGGTTAGTGTGTGTACTTGAAATGCTGTCCCCAGCCAATTGCTGAGGGGCAGCTCATATATAAAGGCTCCCTGCCCTGTGGGCGGGGCCTTAGCTACTCACATAGCTTCTGAATCTTGACATGTGTGTTGTGTGTTCCTGTACATGTCCCTGCGCCTATCCTGGAGGTGGTAATTCCAGGCTCGCCTATCCTGGAGGCGGAAATTCTAGGCTTGAATCCCTGATCCTGTACCCGTCCCTTCGCCTATCCTGGAGGCGGTAATTCTAGGTTTGAATCCCTGATCCTGTACCCGTCCCTGCGCCTGTCCTGGAGGCGGTAATTCCAGGCTCGCTTATCCTGGAGGCGGTAATTCCAGGCTTGAATCCTTGATCCTGTACCTGTCCTGTACCTGACTGTCTGAACTGTCTGCTGTGTTATGTTCCTGAATCTTTCTGTGTCCTGAACCCTGTGCCCAGTGACTGTGATCTTTTGCTAACTGACTTCCTTTGATACAGCCTGGGTTCATCTTGGAAGGAGGAGTCCGGTGTGGGTGTGCTGAGTTTCTGTTAATCTGTGCTCAGTTTGTTTTTGATGCAATCCCCGGCCGGCTCCAGCAGAGCCTGGCGGGGCTTGCACCAGACCGCTTGGGTTCCTTTTTAGATCGCTTCCAGATGTCCGGATCCGATCCTTCCCTGCCTGTTGTCCGGAGCCTGCCGATCGTTGCCAGATGTCCTGAGCCTGATACTGCAGCCTCATGTCCGGAGCCTGATGTCCGCAGGCCGATGTCCGGAACCTGTCGATCGTTGCCAGATGTCCGGAGTCCGATGCCAGTGTTCTGATGTTCCTGAGATCCAGCCCGTGTTTCGGTGTCCATGTTCCTGATGTCCAGTCCGTTTTCCAGTGTCCGTGTTCCTGATGTCCAGTCCATGTTCCTGAGTCCGTGTTCCTGTGTCCGTGTTCCTGATGTCCAGTCCGTGTTCCTGATGTCCAGTCCGTGTTCCTGATGTCTGGTCCGTGTTCCTGATTCCATGTTCCTGATTCCGTGTTCCTGATTCCATGTTCCTGATTTCATGTTCCTGATTCCATGTTCCTGAGATCCAGTCCGTGTTCCTGAGATCCAGGCTGTGTTCCTGACGTCCAGTTTCCTGACGTCCGGTCCGTGTTCCTGAGATCCGGTCCATGTTCCTGAGATCCAGTTCGTGTTCCTGAGTTCATGATTCTGATGTCCTCATGTGTCCTGTCTACGTTCTGATGACCTCGTGTACCCTGATGTCATGCATGTGTCCTGATGTCCCACCTATGTGTGCCGCGGTGATCTGTTGGTACCTTGGAGTCCTCTGGATGATACCCTTCTGGAAGGTGTTGAATCGGGAGCCTTGCATAGTCATGTTTGATTTATGTACTGTGTGTCTTCTCTTATTTACTTTAGTAAACTTTACTTCCCTATACCTGAAGTTGTGCGGTGTAATCAAGTTCTACGTGTCTCTTCCTTGTCCACATGCTCAGCTGCCACAGAACCCCGGTCTCTACCCTTCCGTAGTTTGGGTAGGCCCAGGTCCCCCTCTGCGGTATGGAGGGTCCATATTGCATCCCCGGGGGACACCCATCCCATGCCATGGTGGTCGGTTAGCGTGGAGGCAATTATGGGCTGGGCAGCTTCTCGGCGGCTGCAGCCAAATCTGACAGAAATGGACAGCATGTGACTTAAATATGAGTGTCTGAGCAAAGGGTCTGACTACTTATGACCATGTGATATTTCAGTTTTTCTTTTTTTAATAAATTTGCAAAAATATCTACATTTCTGTTCTTTTTTCAGTCAGGATGGGGTGCAGAGTGTACATTAATGAGAAAAAAATTAACTTTTTTGAATTTACCAAATGGCTGCAATAAAACAAAGACTCAAAAATTTAACGGGGTCGGAATACTTTCCGTACCCACTGTATATGAGACTGGCAGCCGCTCTGTAAATCATGGTCTGTGATGGGCCCATGACACATGGATGTGTGCTGGAACAATTGAAGCCAGTCTAAATATGTATTCTGGTCACGAGAGGGACACACGGGATGACGGCTCGGTAGAAGACGATTTGAGCCCTTGTGTGTCCATCACATAACCAGGGCAGAAAGATCTGCACAGTAAATCCCAGCACAGTTTTCATTCTACCAGAGCAAAGAAATGAAAGCTGGGCTCTGATTGCTTGCGATGGACAAGATCAGGGTAAACGAAGCCCAAGTTATGATTTCTAACGTTAATCTATTTTCCCTTGGTCCTATCAACAGCACAATAATGGACTGGTAGAACAGATGGAATATTCAATTAATTAAGAAACTTCCCACTTACTATAAATACTAACCTATCCCCACCCACTATGTTTTACTCTAAGGACTCATGCACATGGTCGTATTAGTAGTCCTTGCGTGATCAGACAAAACATCGGATCGCATCTGTACCAATGTTATGCTATCGGGCAATCTGCAAATGTCAGATTTTTTTTCTTAGGCTGGAGTCAGACACAACGTATAAAAAATCTGTCCGATTTTGTCTGCCGAGAATCGCACAAATGTTCTCCGTATGGTGATCCATATGTAATCCGTTTTCAATGCGATGATGCGATTTCCTCGCATCTAAGTATCCGTGTGACATCCGTATGGCATCTATATGGCTTTTCATTTCTCACTGCTTTTCACCTTTGAATTTAATGGCTCAATGGGCTGTAATGAAGAAAATGTGTGCATATTTCTCGCAAGTCACACTGATGTGTCCATGTGGTGTCCATGTGATATGTCCATGTGGTGTCTGTTTTTTTCTCACACCCATAGACTTGCATTGGCGAGACTCGGCCGATATACACTGCAAATTGCGGCATGCTGCAATTTCTCTCGCACGTATAATACGGACGATAAAGAATTGGATGATGAGACCTGCCCCATAGATTAACATTGGTCCGAGTGCTATGCGATTTTTTCTTTCTTAGTACTCGTCCGTATTGTAACTCCAGCCTTAGACCGAGAAGAGGGAAGGTCGTTTTGGAAAATGCCTCAGGGACACGTCTTCAGAAAAATGAGAGTCCAGTCTAGAGTGACTTATGAAAGCTTTGTGTGAGTTCCAGGAAGCTGCACTGCAAATTTTATTCAATGGGATCAAACTTCTCACAGATCACGAAGTGCTGATCTAGTGGAATCAGTCTTCACAAAATCAAAAGGAGAAAGACTTTAGTACGATTTTGATAAGAAATCTTTAAGGGAACCTGTCACTAGGTTTTCCAAATATAAACTAAAGTCATCACCTTAAACATCTTTTTTCCACTTTCCAGCAATCCATATATAGAGTTGTTCTCAAAAGTTTACATACCCCGGCAGAATTTTTGCTTTTTTGTCCTTTTTTTAGAGAATATGAATGATAACACCAAAACTTTTTCTCTACTCATGGTTAGTGGTTGGGTGAAGCCATTTATTGTCAAAATACTGTGTTTTCTCTTTACAAATCATAATGACAACCCAAAACATCCAAATGACCCTGATTAAAAGTTTACATACCCTGGTGATTTTGGCCTGATAACATGCACAGAAGTTGACTCAAGTGGGTTTGAATGGCTACTAAAGGTAACCTCCTCACCTGTGACCTGTTTGTAATCAGTGTGTGTGTGCATAAAAGCTAAGTGAGTTTCTGGGATCCAGACAGACTCTTGCATCTTTCATCCAGCCACTGATGTTTCTGGATTGTGCGTTATGGGGAAAGCAAAAGAATTGTCAACGGATCTACAGGAAAAGGTAGTTAAACTGTATAAAACATTAAAGGGATACAAAAAGATATCCAAGGAATTGATAATGCCAATCAAACTGTGATTAACAAATGGAAAATCAGGGGCTCTGTAAAAACAAAACCACGGTCAGGTAGACCAACAAAAATTTTGCCCGCAACTGCCAAGAAAATTGTTTGGGATGCAAAGAAAAACCCACAAATAACATCAGCTGAAATACTGCACTGTCTGAAAACTAGCAGTGTGGCTGTTTCAAGATGCACAATAAGAAGCCACTTGAAGAAAAATGGGCTGCATGGTTGAGTCACCAGAAAAAAAGCCATTACTGTGTAAATGCCATAAAGGATCAGTCCTGCAATACACAAAACAGCACAGAGACAAGCCTCAAAATGTCTGGAACAAGGTAATTTGGAGTGATGAGACCAACATTGAACTTTTTGGCCACAACCATAAACATTACATTTGGAGAGAGGTCAACAAGGCCTATGATGAAAGGAACACCATTCCTACTGTAAAGCACAGAGGTGGATCGCTGATGTTTTGGGATGTGTGAGAAACAAAGGCACAGGAAAGTTGGTCAAAGTTGAAGGAAAGATGAATGCAGCACGTAATCAGCAAATACTGAAGGCAAATTTTCAATCATCAGCCTGGAAGCTGTGCATGAGATGTACTTGGATGTTCCAACATGACAACGATCCAAAACACAAGGTCAAGTCGACCTGTCATTGGCTACAGCAGAACAAACTGAAGGTTCAGAGTGGCCATCTCAGTCCTGACCTCAATATAATTGAGTCACTCTGGGGAGATCTCAAGCGTGCTGTTCGTGCTAGACAGGCCAGGAATATACAGGAACTGGAGGCTTTTTTCCAAGAAGAGTGGGCAGCTTTACCATCTGAGAAAATAAAGAACCTCATCCCCAACTACCACAAAAGACTTCAAGCTGTCATTGATGTTAGAGGGTGCAATACAGGGTATTAAGAAATGGGGTATGTGAACTTTTGGTCATTTGGATGTTTTGGGTTGTGTGAGGCAGTGACCGGTGTCATATGTGAGGGTCGCAATGTGTTCCCCAGGAACACAGAGGCATTATTACCCTACTATTTTACTGTTAGTAGGATGTAAGGGAACGGTACAAGGAGACTTACCAGCAAGTACAGCAGAAGAGATATTCCCATATGTGTATACTGGAATGGGCTGATCACTGAGCGAGGATGCCAGACCTTGTCTGAGAATGTCTTCAATCTGCTCCTGATCGTCTGTGTAGACCGATGACAGAAACTGCATCTTGAGATGGGCAATGATGCTCGCATTCCCTCTGCTGTGAGTACATTCAGCACAAAATTGGAACAGTTTAGTTTATTTTAAAATATCAATTTCATCATCTAGTGTACATGCATATGTGTGTAGTATCTCTATTATTATTCAGATAAAAATAGTTTGGCTAGTTAAATGATCAAAAGAAACTAAAATAAAGAAAAATACTGAACATGTAAAAAGAAGACTGTGGTCTGCTGATATGACATTTAAAACTCTGAAGGATAAGAATAAGAAACTTAAAAAATTGGATTCAAGGTATTTTGCTTGTATAATGTAGACACCTATGATATCCAATTAAAATAAAAAGTGTTCTTTAAATTTACCGCCGCTAATTATGTTTACTCTTCTTTTGCAACGCTCTCATTTAAAATAAATTTAAAGAAGTTATCTGGGACTATTTTATTTTTTTTCTTATTGCCCTAAAAATTTAATGGCAGTTAGTTGCCATCTAGTTGCCTGTTGTGTCTGGCGCCTATCTCTGTCGACTCAGAGCTGTCACATATCACTACTGTTGGTGATTCTATGGCCTCTGGTGACATCAAAGCAACAGAGCAGCTGCTTCTCAATCTCTCTGCTCTGATGATGGGGCATGACTGTTGATTTCATGCTGATTGACCGCTGGCTCCCTGCTGTACAGTCAGGGCCAGAAATATTTGGACAGTGACACAATTTTCGCGAGTTGGGCTCTGCATGCCACCACATTGGATTTGAAATGAAACCTCTACAACAGAATTCAAGTGCAGATTGTAACGTTTAATTTGAAGGGTTGAACAAAAATATGTGTTAGAAAATGTAGGAATTGTACACATTTCTTTACAAACACTCCACATTTTAGGAGGTCAAAAGTAATTGGACAAATAAACATAACCCAAACAAAATATTTTTATTTTCAAAATTTTGTGGCGAATCCTTTGGAGGCAATCACTGCCTTAAGTCTGGAACCCATGGACATCACCAAACGCTGGGTTTCCTCCTTCTTAATGCTTTGCCAGGCCTTTACAGCCGCAGCCTTCAGGTCTTGCTTGTTTGTGGGTCTTTCCCTCTTAAGTCTGGATTTGAGCAAGTGAAATGCATGCTCAATTGGGTTAAGATCTGGTGATTGACTTGGCCATTGAAGAATGTTCCACTTTTTTGCACTCATGAACTCCTGTGTAGCTTTGGCTGTATGCTTGGGGTCATTATCCATCTGTACTATGAAGCGCCGTCCAATCAAGTTTGCAGCATTTGGCTGAATCTGGGCTGAAAGTATATCCCGGTACACTTCAGAATTCATCCGGCTACTCTTGTCTGCTGTTATGTCATCAATAAACACAAGTGACCCAGTGCCATTGAAAGCCATGCATGGCCATGCCATCATGTTGCCTCCACCATGTTTTACAGAGGATGTGGTGTGCCTTGGATCATGTGCCGTTCCCTTTCTTCTCCAAACTTTTGGCTTCCCATCATTCTGGTACAGGTTGATCTTTGTCTCATCTGTCCATAGAATACTTTTCCAGAACTGAGCTGGCTTCTGGAGGTGTTTTTCAGCAAATTTAACTCTGGCCTGTCTATTTTTGGAATTGATGAATGGTTTGCATCTAGATGTGAACCCTTTGTATTTACTTTCATGGAGTCTTCTCTTTACTGTTGACTTAGAGACAGATACACCTACTTCACTGAGAGTGTTCTGGACTTCAGTTGATGTTGTGAACGGGTTCTTCTTCACCAAAGAAAGTATGCGGCGATCATCCACCACTGTTGTCTTCCGTGGGCTCCCAGGTCTTTTTGGATTGATGAGTTCACCAGTGCTTTCTTTCTTTCTCAGGATGTACCAAATTGTAGATTTTGCCACTTCTAATGTTGTAGCAATTTCTTGGATGGGTTTTTTTCTGTTCTTGCAGCTTAAGGATGGCTTGTTTCACCTGCATGGAGAGCTCCTGTGACCACATGTTTCCTTCACAGCAAAACCTTCCAAATGCAAACACCACACCTCAAATCAACTCCGGCCCTTTCATCTGCTTAATTGAGAATGATATAATGAAGGGATTGCCCATACCTGTCCATGAAATAGCCTTGGAGTCATTTGTCCAATTACTTTTGGTCCCTTTAAAAACAGGGTGGCACATGTTAAGGAGCTGAAACTCCTAAACCCTTCATCCAATTTTAATGTGGATACCCTCAAATGAAAGCTGAAAGTCTGAACTTCAACTGCATCTGATTTGTTTTGTTTCAAATTAATTGTGGTAATGTCTAGAACCAAAATTAGATAAATGTTGTCTCTGTCCAAATATTTATGGACCTAACTGTATATCTGCTGGGAACTGGCTGTCGATCAACAGTCACGCCCCTTCAACAAAGCAGTCCAGTAGACGAAGAGCTGCTATGTTGACATGAAGCAGTAGAATCGCCGACAGGAGTGGTTAGTGATTGATCTGAACCAACGCGGGGTAGAACAGGCAGGTCGTTACCAGCTGCATCAGCAGTTGGTGGTGGTGGGGGTTAATGTAGTAGTGTTTTCCTGCTACATCTTCCATGAATGTTCTTTTAAGGCCTGGGTCACACTAGCGTTATAAAAAACGTTCAGTGTTTTTCCTGAAAAGTCGGACTAGTGTCATGCAAGTGACATGCGATTTTCATGCAAGTACAATGCAATTTTTTTCACCTAATGACATGCGAATGCAATCTGTGTGCAATACAATTTTAACATAAGCTTTTACATAGATAGATTGACATCCTATAATAGGTCATCAATATTATCAACAAGGATTATGAACAAGGGATTCAGCTGGATTAGCAGTATAATAAAATTTGGTCAAAAAACTATGGTTCACTAAACTAATTTTTAATTAACGTGTGTGTATTTTTTTAACCCTTTACTACAATAGGATTAATAATGTATAGTTGTCTAATTGATACCTCTCCATTATTAACCCGGATTAACCCTTCATGACGTTGCCATTTTTTGCAATTCTGACCAGTGTCCCTTTATGAGGTAATAACTCAGGAACGCTTCAACGGATCCTAACGATTCTGAGAATGTTTTTTCATGAAATATTGGGCTTCATGTTAGTGATAAATTTAGGTCGATAATTTTTGCGTTTATTTGTGAAAAAAATGGAAATTTGGCGAAAATTTTGAAAATTTCGCAATTTTCAAATTTTTAATTTTTATTCTGTTAAACCAGAGAGTTATGTGACACAAAATAGTAAATAAATAACATTTCCCACATGTCTACTTTACATCAGCACAATTTTGGAAACAACATTTTTTTTGTTAGGAAGTTATAAGGGTTAAAAGTTGACCAGCGATTTCTCATTTTTACAGCAAAATTTACAAAATCAATTTTTTTAGAGACCACCTCACATTTGAAGTCACTTTGAGGGGTCTATATGGCAGAAAATACCCAAAAATGACACCATTATAAAAACTGCACCCTCAAGCTACTGAAAACTACATTAAAGAAGATTATTAACCCTTCAGGTGCTTCACAGGAACTAAAGCAACGTGGAAGGAAAAATGGACATTTTAATTTTTCCAACAAAATTTTATTTTAGCATCAATTTTTTCATTTTTGCATGGGCAACAGGATAAAATGGATCCTAAAATTTGTTGGGCAATTTCTCCTGAGTACACAGATACCTCATATGTGGTCATAAAACACTGTTTGGGCGCACGGCAGGGCTCAGAAGGGAAGGAGCGCCATTTGACTTTTTGAATGGAAAATATGCTGGAATATTTAGTGGTTGCCATGTCGCATTTGGAGAGTCCCTGCGTGCCTAAACATTGGAGCTCCCCCACAAGTGACCCCATTTTGGAAACTAGACCCCCCAAGGAACTTATCTAGATGCATAGTGAGCACTTTGAACCCCAGGTGCTTCACAAATTGATCCGTAAAAAAAAGAAAGTACTTTTTTTCACAAAAATTTTCTTTTAGCCTCAGTTTTTTCATTTTCACATGGGCAACAGTATAAAATGGCTCCTAATATTTGTTGGGCAATTTCTCCTAAGTACACAGATACCTCATATGTGGTCATAAACCACTGTTTGGGCGCACGGTATGGCTCAGAAGGGATGGAGCGCCATTTGACTTTTTGAATGGAAAATTAGCTCCAATCGTTAGCAGACACCATGACGCTTTTGGAGAGCCCCGGTGTGCCTAAACAGTGAAAAATCCCCACATGTGACACCATTTTGGAAACTAGACCTCTAATGGAACTTATCTAGATTTGTTGTGAACACTCTGAACCCCCAAGTGCTTCACAGAAGTTTATAACGCAGAGCAGTGAAAATAAAAAAATAATTTTTTTCCTCAAAAATGATTTTTTTAGCCCGCTATTTATTATTTTCACAAGGGTAACAGGAGAAATTGGACCATAAAAGTTGTTGTGCAATTTTTCCTGAGTACACCAATACCCCATACGTGGGGGGGGAACCACTGTTTTGGCACATGGGAGAGCACAGAAGGGAAGGAGAGCCATTTTGGAATGTAGACTTGATGGAATGTTCTGCGGGCATCATGTTGCATTTGCAGAGCCCCTGATGTGCCTAAACAGTAGAAACCCCCACAAGTGACCCCATTTTGGAAACTAGACCCCACAAGGAACTTATCTAGATGTGTGGTGAGCACTTTGAACCCCAAGTGCTACACAGAAGTTTATAACGCCCGGGCATGAAAATAAAAAAATCATATTTTTTCCACAAACATGATCTTTTAGTCCCCAATTTTTTTATTTTCCCAAGGGTAACAGGAGAAATTAGACCCCAAAAGTTGTTGTCCAATTTGTCCTGAGTACGCTGATATCCCATATGTGGGAGAAAACTACTGTATGGGCACACGTCGTGGCTCGGAAGGGAAGTAGTGACGTTTTGAAATGCCGACTTGATGGAATGGTCTGCGGGCGTCATGTTAAGTTTGCAGAGCCCATGATGTGCCTAAACCGTAGAAACCTCCCAAGTGACCCCATTTTGGAAACTAGATCCCCAAGGAACTCCTCTAGATGTGTGGTGAGCACTTTGAATCTCCAAGTTTTACAGAAGTTTATAACGCAGAGCTGTGAAAATAAAAAATAATTTTTTTTCCACAAAAATAATTTTTTTAGTCCCCAATTTTTTTTTCCCAAGGGTAAAAGGAGAAATTAGACCCCCAAAGTTGTTGTTCAATTTTTCTGAGTACGCTGATACCCCATATGTAGGGGTAAACCACTGTTTGGGCAAACGTCGGGGCTTGGAATAAAGGGAGCACTGTTTGACTTTTTGAACGCAAAATTTGCAGGAATCAATGGTGGCGCCATGTCGTGTATGGACACCCCCTGATGTGCCTAAATAGTGGAAACCCCTCAATTCTAACTCCAACCTAACCCCAAACACACCTCTAACCCCAACCCTAACCCCTACAACACCCTAACCCTAATCCAAATCCTTACCATAACCCTAACCCCAACACATCCCTAACCCTAATCCCAACTCTAACCATAACCCTAACCACAAGCCTAACCCTAATCCAACCTAACCACAAAACACCCCTAACACTTATCCTAGCTCTAACCCTAACTACAACCTAACCCTAATCCCAACTCTAATCCTAATTCTAACCCTAACGCTAACCCTAAGGCTAACCCTAACCCTAGTTCTAACCCTAACCCTAGTTCTAACCCTAACCCTAAGGCTGGGTTCATATTGCGTTTTACCAGCCCGTTCAACACATAGCGTAGACGGGCGGGTAACGGTATAGCATTAAGCGATCGAGTTATGCTATACCCGCTAGCGCAGATGAATCAGCAGATGATTCATCTGCGCTAGCGGTGACTGAGCCCAGACGCTGCAGGCCGCGTCCGAGGCTCCGTCACTGAATGACGGCACGTCGTGAACGCATACCGCTTTACGGCATGCGTTGCGATGTGCCCGCAAATGGGGGTGAATGGCAGCGTTAACGGACTGCGTTACACCGCGTTATACCGCGGTGTAACGCAGTCCGTCTAACGGACTGCCATAACGCAATATGAACACAGCCTTATAAATGTAACCCTAACCCTAATAAAAAGATAAAAAAAATATATATACAGTACAGAACAAAAGTTTGGACACACCTTCTCATTCAAAGATTCTTCTGTATTTTCATGACTATGAAAATTGTAAAATCACACTGAAGGCATCAAAACTATGAATTAACACATGTGGAATTATACATTATACTTTACAAAAAAGTGTGAAACAACTGAAAATATGTCTTATATTCTAGGTTCTTCAAAGTAGCCACCTTTTGCTTTGATTACTGCTTTGCACGCAGAAAAGGTGAACGGATGGACACTACATGCCTAGTTCCCACCGTGAAGCATGGAGGAGGTGGTGTGATGGTGTGGGGGTGCTTTGCTGGTGACACTGTTGGGGATTTATTCAAAATTGAAGCGGTGAGCGGTTCAGCTCACCCCAAACCATCTAGATTGGGTTCAGGTCTGGTGACTGTGGAGGCCAGGTCATCTGGCATAGCACCCCAACACTCTCCTTCTTGGTCAAATAGCCCTTACACAGCTTGGAGGTGTGTTCGGGGTCATTGCCCTGTTGAAAAATAAATGATGGTCCAACTAAACGCAAACCGGATGGAATAGCATGCTGCTGCAAGATGCTGTGGTAGCCATGCTGGTTCAGTATGCCTTCAATTTTGAATAAATCCCCAACAGTGTCACCAGCAAAGCACCCCCACATCATCACACCACCTCCTCCATGCTTCACGGTGGGAACCAGGCATGTAGAGTCCATTCGTTCACCTTTTCTGCGTGCAAAGCAGTAATCAAAGCAAAAGGTGGCTACTTTGAAGAACCTAGATATTCTACAGTCATGGCCAAAAGTTTGAGAATGACACAAATATTAATTTTTACAAAGTCTACTGCTTCACTTTTTCTAATGGCAATTTGCATATACTCCAGAATGTTATAAAGAGTGATCAGCTTAACAGCAATTACTTGCAAAGTCAATATTTGGCTAGAAAAATTAACTTTATCCCCAAAACACATTTCAACTTCATTGCAGCCCTGCCTTACAAGGACCAGCTAACCTCTTTTCAGTGATTGCTCCATTAACACAGGTGTGGGTGTTGATGAGGACATGGCTGGAGATCAATCTGTCATGATTAAGTAAGAATGACACCACTGGACACTTTAAAAGGAGGCTGGTGCTTGGCATCATTGTTTCTCTTCTGTTAACCATGGTTGTCTCTAAAGAAACACGTGCAGTCATCATTGCAATGCACAAAAATGGCCTAACAGGGAAGAGTATCGCAGCTAGAAAGATTGCACCTCAGTCAACAATCTATCGTATCATCAAGAACTTCAAGGAGAGAGGTTCCATTGTTGCCAAAAAGGCTTCAGGGTGCCCAAGAAAGACCAGCAAGCGCCAGGACCGTCTCTTAAAAGTATTTCAGCTGCGGGATCGGGCTACCAGCAGTGCAGAGCTTGCTCAGAAATGGCAGCAGGCAGGTGTGAGTGCATCTGCACGCACTGTGAGGCGGAGACTCTTGGAGCAAGGCCTGGTCTCAAGGAGGGAAGCAAAGAAGCCACTTCTCTCCAGAAAAACATCATGGACAGACTGATATTCTGCAAAAGGTACAGGCAGTGGACTGCTGAGGACTGGGGTAAAGTTATTTTCTCTGATGAATCCCTTTTCGATTGTTTGGGACATCAGGAAAACACCTCATTCGGAGAAGACAAGGTGAGCGCTACCACCAGTCTTGTCTCATGCCAACTGTTAAGCATCCTGAAACCATTCATGTGTGGGGTTGCTTCTCAGCCAAGGGAATCGGCTCTCTCACAGTCTTGCCTAAAAACACAGCCATGAATAAAGAATGGTACCAGAATGTCCTCCAAGAGCAACTTCTCCCAACCCTCCAAGAGCAGTTTGGCGATCAACAATGCCTTTTCCAGCATGATGGAGCACCTTGCCATAAAGCAAAGGTGATAAACTAAATGGCTCAGGGAACAAAACATAGAGATTTTGGGTCCATGGCCTGGAAACTCCCCAGATCTTAATCCCATTGAGAACTTGTGGTCAATCATCAAGAGACGGGTGGACAAACAAAAACCTAAAAATTCTGACAAAATGAAAGCATTGATTGTGCAAGAATGGACTGCTATCAGTCAGGATTTGGTCCAGAAGTTGATTGAGAGCATGCCAGGGAGAATTGCAGAGGTCCTGAAGAAGAAGGGTCAACACTGCAAATATTGACTTGCTGCATTAACTCATTCTAACTGTCAATATAAGCTTTTGTTACTCATATGTTTGCAATTATTATATTTCTGTCTGTGATAAAAACATCTGTCAAACACACATAAAAACCAGAGGGCAGCAGATCATGTGAAAATATAATATTTGTGTCATTCTCAAAACTTTTGGCCATGACTGTAGACATATTAAGATTAATATTAAGACATATTTTCAGTTGTTTCACACTTTTTTGTAAAGTGTAATGTATAATTCCACATGTGTTAATTCATAGTTTTGATGCTTTCAGTGTGATTCTACAATTTTCACAGTCATGAAAATACAGAAAAATCGTTGAATGTGAAGGTGTGTCCAAACTTTTGGTCTGTACTGTATATATATTTTTTATTTTATTTGTCCCTACCTATGGGGGTGATAAATGGGGCGTTTATTTCCTTTTTTTATTTTGATCACTGTGAGAGTTTATCACAGTGATAAAAATACATTTCTGGACTCTGGAGGGCACACTGCGCATGTGCCGGCCGGCGGGCGCACTGCGCATGCGCCTGCCATTTTGCAAGATGGCGGCGCCCATGAAACATCCCGGACGGACGCCTGGACGGATCCAGGGACATTGGAGGACCGGAGAGGTGTGTAGGGGGGGTCGGAAGGTAAGGGGGGGATCGGAAGGTGGGGGCAGCGGAGGCAAGGAGGAGGGGAGCATTTAGTGACGGCGGTGACCGATAGTCGCCATCTATCGGTGGCGGCGGCCGATCACCGCCGTGACTCGGTGTGGGGGGGGGGGTCGGATCTCGGTCTCGGTCTCCAGCAATGGCAGATGCTATTGCAGCATCGGCCATGGCTGGATTGTAATATTTCACCAAATTTCATTGGTGGAATATTACAGATTGCTCTGATTGGCTGTTTCACTTTTAACAGCCAATCAGAGCGATCGTAGCCACGTGGGGGTTAAGCCAACCTCCCTGTGATGAAACACAAAGGGTCTTGTGCCTGCGGGTCGGGTGACCTTTCAGTGACCCCGGTCACCCGACCCGCAGGAACTCGATCCTTTCATGACACATACGCTGTGTCACAGGTCGGGAAGGGGTTAATGTCACCTTACAATAGCAAGGTGACATTAATCCCTAATTAACCCATGAGCCACCACTAAAGGCAATGGGAATAGAGAGGCTAAGTGCCAGAAAAGGCGCATCTAATAATAGATTGTGCCTTTTCTGGGGTGGCTGGGGCCAGATGTTAGTAGCCAGGGGGGCCCAAAAACAATGGTCCCGCTCAAGGCAAGTAATATCTGTCCTCACTCACTGGCTTTCCCTCTCTGGCGGAGAAAATACCGCGGGAGCCCACGCATTTTTTTTACAACGAATTTACACGTTAAATTAACACCTACATGTCCGAAATTTTGCACACATACACTCATCTAATTATTAGTGCAAAACATATATAAAACTAAATGTAATGAAATGGTTTACTGTTTGTAAAACATGTGTCATTTCATGTCGGGTCCTGTAATAATTTTACAGAAGCCGGCAATTGATTTAGCGGCTATTATGCTATGTAGAAGTGTATGAACTATAAATATATATATATATATATATATGTGTGTGTCTCAATGACATGTATATATATATATATATGTATTCTATGTGTATGTATCTATTCTGTTTTTTTTTTTAACCTGTCGGGAGCATTCTCTGTTAAAAAAAACGGATCTGTCGCTGGAATCCGTCATTTGACAGATGACGACGGATCCTGGGCCCATAGGCTTTCATTATAAAAAATGATGGACAGCGACGGATCGCTGTCCGACTTTCCGACGGAGACAAAAAACGTTGCTTTGTGCGTCGTATCCGGCCGACGGACACAAAATTTCCGACGAACCACGGATGAAACGCACGGCTATCCATCGCAATCCGTCGCTAAAACAAGTCAATGAGAAAAAAACAGATCCTGCAGCAACAATTGCTGGATCCCTTTTTTTTCACAAAACGATGGATTGTGACTGATGGCAAAAACGGATGTGTGAAAGAGGCCTAAGACTGCTTAAGGACCTTTGGTGACATCCCAGTCATGTGACCATGATGTCAACAAAGGTTCTTTAACTGCGGAGTCTAGAGAAACTAGGCTGGCATGTTCACTATGTGCAGTGTGTCTATATACAGTGTGTAGCATATCAAGATGCTCATTAGACAGTATGCTTATTGCACAGGTTTGCCTGAGGCTTGAAAAAAATAAGAGATCCCCTGAATATAAGCCCTAACACATCTATTGGAGCAAAAAATAATATAAGATCCTGTCTTATTTTTGTTTTTTGATGGAGCTGTCCTATTAAGGTAGGCAACTGCTGAAGACTAGAGTTGAGTGAATATCTTCGGTTCCCCGCTTATTCGGCAAGCTATAGTACTTACAGAATAAGCTACAGCAGGACCCTGGCTTCCTGAATCGCGCCGGCTGAACAGCTGATCGGCGCTGCAGCTGCATATGTCGCGGCTGTGTCACAGTCACAGCACATGCATGGAGAGCCCTACACACAGGCTCTCCATGCATGTGCTGTGACAGCGACACAGCCGCGACATATGCAGTGGCGGCGATCAACTGCCAAATAAGCAGGGAACCGAAGATATTCGCTCAACTCTCCTGAAGACCAACCCCTGCCAGGATTGGTGGGGGTGCCGGGTCATCAATGGAAAAGTAATGGAGTAACCTCATCTATAACTGTTCATTTCACAAGTCAGAAAATATAAATTGCTTACCTGTAATATAAAACTGTTAATCCAGTGTAGCTATCTTCTAGAACAGAATCTTTGAAACTGGATTTCAACTAAGTGAAACATGCAAATAAGTAAACTATAAATGACATTAAAAAGCAACGAGCTGATAAAAACCATAAACCAATATTTAGCTCAGACCTTATGCACAAGGTAATATTGCAAACCTATATTATGCGGATCTGTTATGTTAACATTAATAGACTGCTATGAAACCTTAATGTACCTGTGTAATGCAGGTGACTGGATGCAACGCACAGATAATGCAAGGCAAGGACAGTTAATGAACAATATAATTCTGTTTAAATGCAGTAGTAATTTATAGTACTTCTAAACAGTTGATATTAATAAGGCAAATCAACAATAAACCAAATAATATGAGTGAAATAGCAATGACAGTTCTTCACTATATAATACTAATGTCCTCTTCGCGAAGGTGGTACGCCCATTCATGGGAGTTAGCACGTAGGCTCTCTCTTTACCAGGTTTTCCCGCCTGGCAACAAGTCTTTCTGATGGTCTATTAAAGCACGTTGAGCGTCCCACGCAATAAATATCCCCCTCCTAACCTGTCGTCTTGACCCGGCCAGCCCCAGTACCGTATGTTAAAACTGGAAGTGATGGCCCTGCTCACTCGCGCTGTCCCTCTGCAATTGCAGGCATGCCTCTAGTCATCGTCTCCCTGCAGATCTTCGCTGCTTGACAGTCGGCGAACATCTGCTGGGCCTGGAGCGGAGAGCACAGGGGCTCTGCTCTTGCAGGCGACTTCTGGTCTCTGGGTCTTGACCGGCGCAGTAGGAACTCTGAGTCTTCCCGGACATAGTCTGAACCTTGTCAGGCCATGACCGGTACCCTGCTGGCACAGACGTTCCACTGAGGTATGTCATATTGGCCTCAGCACCATCCCTGGTCCTCATCTGCTCCTCTCTCTCTTGGCATCAACTCTCCTGCAGTGTGGCGCACATGGCTTTTATATCCTGGGACTCTGTCCTGCGAGTTTGATCTAATATTTGGTCAATGTGTCCATGGAAAACATCAGGCTGCACTTGGAACAGGATGACAATGGAGAAGATGGAGACATTCATTCTCCATCTTCTCCTCATCCAACATAACCGAATAACAGTATAATCATACTGTGATCAAACTCAGAGTTTGATCAGAGTGTGATTTGTCTAATTGACCCGATTCTCTCAGATATACGGGAGAATATACGGTTGTGTGACCTCAGTCTAACTCTTTCTTTTTTCCCTCACACTTTTGTCTTGTTTTTTTTGTACTGAATGTCACAAGAAAACCTCATAAATGTTTCAAAATAAGCTTGAAAGGAGAAAAATGTTGTTAGCATTGATGTTGTTTTTCACAGTTTTAGAACCTTTTATGGTTTAGTTTTTCAGTTGAGAGTAGTGTCAGACAGTAATAGACTTACCATTCTCTGTAACGTAGTGGTTATAGATTTGTAGTACAAAGAGGAGCTATTTTGTAAACTAGGGTTGTACTGAAGGCCTTGTAATTCCAACGTATGTACCACAGTGAGGCTCTGTGTTGTTAAATACACTAGAGAAAAAAACATTTGGGTGAATCAATGGATTCATTTATTTGCAGACTAATCAAACACAAACAATTATATGAGTATCTCATGTAACTTATATTTATTGTAATCTGAATTAAAGTCTAGTGTTTTATATATATATATGTATGTTGTGTATATATATATATATATATATATATATATATATACATATAAATATATATATATATATATATATATATGAGTTTTCTAGTGCCCCCATTGGAAGATGCCAAATAGGCCAAATGGCACTGTTGGGGCCGTGGCTGTGGTGTGTCTGCTGTTGAAGTTCACACTGATGTAGGACTTTTTTTCTGGGTGTCTGTGTTTTCTTACAATGTGACTATGGGATTAATAATGGATTGGTGTCTTATTGACATCTCTCCATTACTAACCTCGGGGCTTGATGTCACCTGACAATACAAAGGTGACATCAACCCCCCCAACTATCACATCACTTGCCACTGCTACAGGGCAAGTGGGAAGAGCCAGACAAAGCACCAGAATTGGCGCATCTAATAGATGTGCCTTTTTTGGGCAGCTGCAGGCTGCTATCTTTAGGCTGGGGGGGTCAATATCCATCTCCCCTTACCAGCTTGAGAATACCAGCCTCCAACTGTCTGGTTTAGCAAGGCTTGTTGTCAAAAATGGGGGGACCCCATACCGGTTTTTCAATTATTTATTTAAATAATTAAAAAAACAGCGTGGGGACCACTTTATTCTTGATAACTAGCCTTGCTGAAGCTGACAGCTGAGGGTTGCAGCCCCCAGCTGTGATTTTTGTCTGGCTGGTTAGCAAAAATACAGGGGAACCCACGTAGTGTTTTTTTTTAATTATTTACAGCGCAGAAGTGACTGATGAATATTCCCATCTGCCGCTCCTGGTCTCACTGTAATTAGTGGCAGCAGGTGTCGGATGATGGGATCAGTAGTCCCATCAGCTGACACCAGTGACCGGAGGTAAACTTTATACCTCCGATCACAGCTGAGCGCTCACGCTGTCTTTTGACAGCGTGGGAACCGCGGCTCTGACCGGCGGTGATGATTTCACCGCCGATCAGAAGCGGTGTTTGCCCAAAACAAACACTGGATGTTCAGGCCCCCTTCAAGTGAATGAGGTCCGGGTTCGGGTCTGGGTACTGTTCTGGTACCCGAACCCGAACTTTTTGTAACTGTTCGCCTGAACCTGCTGGACCCAAACATTCAGATATCCCCCCATCTCTAGTCGGAAAGAAAGTTTGTTCCATTTAACAATGGCCTTGGTCAAGTCACAACTCTTTAAAGATCATCATTCATCAAATGTTTCATGTTGAACTGGACACAGGATGTAATAATGGCTGCAGAGCAGAATAAAACATGTTTTTTCTTGTTTCTTTCATTTATTTCTTTAATATTGCATTAGGTGGGATGTATAGCATTGTTCATCCTGAGCTATCTGATTCATGAACATAATGCCATAACTAAATCATACTGACACATGTATTGTATCATAGAAAATTTATATTCACATCAAGGTCTGTGGGTACAATTATGAATTTTATTGTCTAGTGTATCGTCAGCTTATCTGTTTGAGATCAATAGCGTTGTTCAGGATGTGCCTCCTGGTTCATGAACTGACTGCCATAAGTATAATTAAGCCTGACATGCATATTTTGCTATGTATCAGTGCAAATTTATATTTAATTTCGTATATATTTATTAATATTTCAGTGGGATGTATAGAGTAGCATTGTGCATCCTCAGTTTCCTAGTTGATGTACAGTGTCATAGAAGAAATTAAAATCCATAAGAACTTTCTGGAAGGGAGAAAGAACTGACACTTCAAATTCCTTTAGAAGTAGGCCTCACATTGAACATCTGGGGAAGGGATAGAGAAACTAAAGAAAAACTTTGAAGCAGAGACCTCCTGCCATAGACAGGTGATTAAAACAGGATATCTGCTAGGGAAAAGACTGTAAGATTTGAGATCTGTTTATGCAGGGGAGGAGAAGTGCAGAGGCTGCCTATGTTTCAAGGAAGAAGCATTCTGGGTTCACAGGACTTTTTTAGAGTGTTCCAGACATTGTACCTCCATTTCCAGATGTGAATATTGTTGTTTTGTATCTATTCGATATTTATGGGATATAGATATTCAGCGTCATAGCAAAGGGAAGGATGTGACGCATTCGCGCACCTCGCCATGGGGCCACTAGAACTCCTCCAATTTAATAACGCTCCAAAAGATGATGCAAACCAGGCTATGTTTATCTGTATGTAACGGTAAAATCATGATAAGAAATATGACGTCAATAACTACCACTGGGAACCTTCAAGGGCGAAGATATCCTGTAAGTTGGAAATCTCATAAAATTCTAAAAGACCCAGCATATCCCACAATCTGTCATCACATGAGCTCATCAACGGGAAATGTGTGGGTGTAAGTTTGAGCTAATAAAAAGCAGTATTTGGGTCTGGACCATTTGTCAGTTCTTGGATGGAGCAGCTTACTGTAGGTTCTGTCAGTTTTCCTGGAGTCTCTCCTTCTGCTAAGCTCTGAGCCATTTCCGTGATATCAGGTTTAGTTATTCTCTTTCATTATTCCTTTTTACTTTATGTAATTGTATATATCATAGTATTTGTTCCCATTTTGTATCACTTTGTATATTTTTCTTATAAACACTGCCTATCTTTCTGGATTAAATATATAAATTTAATATCTCTGTTCCTCTTGCTTTGTAAACCGCACCCCTGAAGCCATACGCTAACTGTAATGGGTGTCAATAAACAATTGGTAGTGGAAGTTAGTAGTTCTTTTATTATTGTGGAGCTGGCAGTGACTGTATGGAGGGTATATACATATATTCCATACTTTGAAATTGGAGGTGTATATTCCATATGCTCACGGTTAGTTCTGCAATACCCAGCCCAGTAGTCGAAGTAGCCACTGTCTCGTCCATCACTTGTCAGCCAATTGCAGAGTTGACATAATGTGGGGGCAGTGGTGGGATCTGTGTCATCTCTCCGGTGTCCTCTGTGACAAAATGGTAACAGTGGTGGGTTCTGTGCGACCCCCCGGCTGTTAGCTGTGACACACTCAATGCCAGACATAAAGTAGCCTAGCACACATGTATTGCTATGAAATCAGGATAAATATATATATGTATATATATATATATATATATATATATATATATATATATACTGTATATATTCCTTTATGGTCTATGGGAACAATTATGAATTTGATTGTGCAGTGTATCGTCAGCTTATCTAGGTGGGATCTATGGCATCTGTGTAGCCCAGCTACGCAGGCACACATAAAAATCCAGGAGAGTGCACAGGAAGGTGACAGCAAAGCTTGATATCTATGCACTTCACTCACACTTTTAGACACACCCATCTGGGGTACAAGAGGAAGTGACACTTAGCAATCAGAGTTCAGTCAGTTTCCTGTCTTCGGACAGTGCAGTTCAGTCCAGTGGAGTCTGGACTTGGAGAGAGAGAGAAGGGAGGACTGAATCCTCGCAGAGCTAACATAGCTCACCTGACAAGCAAGTGGAGGCTAGTACGGGTGAAGTGGATCATCCTAGCCTAGTCAGAGCTACCCTTAATCAGTACCTCAACAGAAGCTGGAGGGAGGAGGATACTGAGAGCTGCTCGGCGAGCTCTAGAAGAAAGCTGACATTACCATCGAAGTTACAATTGCTTGTGCAAAGAGCGAGAGCAGGGCGAAGGGCACAGTGGAGAAGATAGAGAAGTGCTTTGGGTATTGGATTGCCTGCACTAAATTGCCGGACACCGGAGTCCGAGGTGTTGCTACAGTTTTAAGCTTAGTAACAAGATTACCGGAGGCATCTGGACTACAGGTCGCAGAGAGCAGCCCTGAGTGTCAATACGTAACCGGAGTCAGGTGGAACAGGGACTTTGAGTCAAGTGCACGACAAAAGTAAGGACTTAGTTTCATCGCTTAGAAGGCTCCACCACAACGTTGGCTGGGCAGTACAGCTATTGAGAAAGCTGGAGATTCAGAGTTAACTTCGCTTCAGGCAAGTTGGACTCACCTACAATTGAAGTTAAGGAGGCCTCTAACCTGCTCAGCTGTTACCGGAATGTGCACTCTCCACCCCGACCAGCTCCCCGGGATCTGCTTGAATCATCAGTAAAAGGTATGAAAAGGAACTACCTTGTGTGTGACTGAATTCTTACTACACCCTGCATCATCATCACCATAGACTTCCAGGGACCCGTCTCACCTGTGAGAGACTTACTACCAAGCTGCCCCATAACATCCCCTGTGAAAGTCCTTAGAGCAGCGCTGGTACAATTTACCAGAAACCGCAGGTGGCGTCACGAACTACCTATCCTAATAATCCCCTGTAAATATCCCCCATTGCACGACCGCCAGGGCCACGGACCGAGCCACCGCTACCAGTGACAACTCCCATAGATTTCCATGGGCTCGGCTCCGAGTACCCCATAGCCCTGGTATCCACAATTGTGGTGCGTGGTCGGAACAACTTTGTGGCGTCACGAACAGGATGCGAAACTTGCAATTGTGAGTCCTGTGTGCCTATATTGAACTGTTTGGTGAAAAAGACTGTTTGCTGTGTTGGCGCCATAATACCGCCATCTTTACCGCAATATTCGCGCCCTCAGTCGCTGGTGAAGAAGGGGGGCGTACCTGAAAAAGCACGCTGTTGCCTGGCTCCGCCCCCAGCTCTGACGCGTCGGCAGGTCCTGTGAAACAGGAAGTGAACGCTCTGACATCAGAGTGCCTGCGACGAAGGTCCTCTCTCCACCGCTGTGCCTGCCACGAAGGTCCTCTCTCCACCGCTGTGCCTGCCACGATGGTCCTGTCTCCACCGCTGTGCCTGCGACGCTGCAGCCTGCGAAAGAGGTAGGCTCAGTTTAACCAAGGGGCATCAATATGTCGCAGCAACCAGCAGACGGAGCGGCCCCCGCCGGTGGCCCCGATAACCCACCGCTTGGCGTTGTAGTGCAGGATGGAGGTGCGGGCCCCTCACCTGGTCCGGTGGTCCCGCTTATGCTCCTAGCGCTCCCATACATGCCAGGAGCGAAGTGGCTCCCTCAATACAGCGGCGAGTCAGACACCCTGCCAGGGTTTAAAAGGAAAATATGTAGCATCTTAGATATGTACTCCATGACTGAGAAGCAAAAAGCTGCTGTGGTAATAGGACAGTTAGCTGGTGCGGCTGAGAGAGAAGTAGAGACTTGGCCCACTGCAGACCAGGAGTCGGTACCTGCGATTCTCTTAAAGCTACAGGCCATCTTTGAGGACCGCACAGAAACGGATCTCCGGATGGCATTTTATCAGTGCTTCCAGAAATCGGGTGACAGTATAAGGGACTACGCCTGCCGACTACAGGGGGCCCTGCGAGCTCTTAAACAGGCTAACCCTGCAAGTCCCATTGATGAGAGCCAAATGTTGAAGGAGCAATTCGTGCGGGGACTGAGGTCTCCAGAGGAAAGCAGGACTGTAAACTGGTGGTCCTTGGATCATCCAGATGCCACCTTTTGATGCCCTCAAGGACATGGCAATAAAAGGACTGCGACCCCTGGAAAAGCCTGAGGTGGCAAATCAGTATCACCCGGGTGAAGCCACTCTTAAACCGGCAGTACCCACCTTTTCCCCGCAGGTGGCAGAAGCTAAAACGCAGGTGGCGCCCCCTAGTGAGTTGGAATGTCTGCGCTCAGAAGTGCGCCAGCTGACTAAGAATTTGGCCACTGTAATGGAGGCCTTGCAACTGCGGAAAGAGGAAGGAGGGAAGATCCTACTAGCCGACTGTCCGGAGGATGTCCCTTGGATGAACCGGAGGAAATGGAGGACGTCGCCTCACCGGAGGAGGACCACGCCACCCCCAGGAGCGACTCCTGAGCAACACCATCCTCGCCGGGAGATCATCTGCTACCGCTGCAATCAAAAAGGTCATATGGCTCAGCAATGTCCTTTAAACGAGCCGATCCTGGGTCAGAGGGCCAACACCCAGGAGTAGACTCATCAGGCCCCTTAGACTGGAACCGCAGGTTCGTGGGTGGACGGCCCTACCTATCCATGATTCTGGATGGGATTGCAATCCCTGCACTGCTGGACACGGGATCTCAGGTGACCATCATACCTGACGTCCTTTACAAAAAATTTTGGTCCATGGACAGTCTCCAGCCCCCGAGCCCTGACTTGATAGTATACGCCACCAATGGTCTCCCTGTTGAAGTAATTGGAGCCAAAAACGTAAATGTAAAAGTGGGCAGGGTGGAGCTGAAGGATCAGGGACTTTTAGTGGTAAAGACTGTAAATGAGGAGAATGCCTTAAATGTGATACTAGGTACTAACATTATCAGTAACTGTCTGGGAGAAGTTGTGTTTTTGCTCCAACAGCTCGCTGAAATTGCCAGGCCAAAGCAGAAGGGAGTGATCCAGAGGGAGATCCGGGCCCTGATGTGCCAGCAGCAAGCGAAGCTTACGGATGGTGAAATCGGTAATGTACGGGTCACAGACTCGAACCCCATTGTAATACCCCCAATGAGCGAAATGTTAATATGGTGTAGAGCAGCCATGGGTCTGAGAGGACAGAACTACCAAGCAGTAGTAGAACCCCATCGCTCCGAACACAGACCTACACTCATGATTGCTAGAGGGGTAGTGGAAGTAATAAATGGGAGAGTACCAGTACGGCTTCTCAACTGGGGGGACGATGAAGTAAATTTGCCACGTTATGCTACAGTTGCTAAATTACATGCCGTAGATAACAATTCTATCCTCACAACCGAGTCCTTAGCCTCCCGCCAACCAGCGGAGGATAATGATCCGGCAACCCCGGTAGCGGACTGGTGTCAGCAGCTTCATATTGGGACAGACACCACTTCCGTCCACCAGAAACAGGGGGTACTACGGGTGGTACAAGAGTACGCACAAGTATTTAGCAAGCACCCACTTGATTTTGGGACAATTAAGGGAGTACAGCATCATATCCCTACAGGCAGTCATCCTCCCATCAAAGAGCGGTACAGGCCTATACCTCCAGCCCACTATCAGAAAGCTAAGGAAATGCTGCATGACATGAAGAAAGCCGGGGTGATAAGGGATAGTTGTAGCCCCTGGGCGGCACCTCTAGTGCTAGTTAAGAAGAAGGATGGTAGCATGCGAATGTGTGTAGATTATAGGCAAGTAAATCGTATAACACATAAAGATGCATACCCATTACCACGTATAGAGGAATCCTTAGCTGCTCTGAAAACGGCTAACTACTTTTCTACCCTCGACCTTACTAGTGGGTACTGGCAAGTGGCTGTGGCTGAGGAGGACCGGGAGAAAACTGCTTTCACCACCCCAATGGGACTCTGCGAGTTCAATAGGATGCCGTTTGGTCTCAGCAGTGCCCCAGGAACATTCCAGAGGGTGATGGAGAGCTGTCTGGGACATCTCAACTTCGAAACTGTGCTGCTGTACTTGGACGACGTAATTGTGTACTCTAAGACATATGAAGATCATCTGAAGCACCTGGCGGAGGTATTTGAGTCATTGTCCAAGTTTGGGATGAAACTAAAGCCCTCTAAATGCCACCTGCTCAAACGGAAGGTACAGTACTTGGACACATTGTCAGTTCCGAAGGAGTAGCGCCAGACCCCGAGAAGGTCACAGCTATTCAGAAATGGCCAGAGCCGAAGAACTTGAAAGAAGTGCGTCAGTTCCTGGGATTAACAGGTTACTACAGGAGGTTCGTGAAAGATTACACTAAGAAGGCGGCGCCTTTACAGGACCTCCTGGTCGGACAACCTCTTAAGAGTAGAAACCTTCCATTCAATTGGGGAAAAGAACAAACTGAGGCATTCAAAGAGATGAAAGAGATCATTACCGGCGATGAAATCTTAGCCTACCCAGATTACAGCCAACCGTTCCTGCTATACACAGATGCCAGTAACGAAGGATTAGGAGCTGTCCTCAGTCAGAAGCAGAACGGCCGAGAAAAAGTCATCGCGTATGCCAGCAGAAAACTCAGGCCAACTGAGAGGAACCCGGAAAACTATAGCAGCTTCAAACTGGAGTTCCTGGCACTGGTCTGGGCCATTACCGAAAGATTTAAACATTATCTTGTCTCCAACAAGTTCACTGCGTACACAGACAACAACCCATTGACGCACCTTGAAACAGCCAAGCTGGGAGCCATGGAGCAACGTTGGATGGCTCGGTTGTCCAACTACCAGTTTACCATCAAATACAGAGCGGGCCGTAAAAATGCTAACGCGGACGCCTTGTCCAGAATGCCGCATGAATCTGACACGGAGGAAGAATCAGACGATCTGGAAGAAATCGAGCTACCTGCGTTCCACCGAAATGGGATGGTCCAAGAGCAACGGGTCTACAGGAAGCGGTGTGGTGAGATGTTGAACCCTTTACCTCATCACAGCTGGAAAGAGACTCAGGACAGCGATCCCGTGGTCAGCCGTGTCAAGGAGCTGATAAAACAGGAAGGTTCCTCCTTGGAGAAAGATGCATCCATGCCAGCAAAGCTCCTGTGGAATGAGAGAAGCCGGTTATTCATTTACCGTGAGAAATTGTGCAGGAGATACGTCGACCCAAGGACCCATGAGATGGTTTGGCAAATAGTGGTCCCGAGAGCAGACATCCAAATGGTGCTGGAAGCCTACCACGATCAAGCAGGACACTTTGGCTGGAGAAAGCTGGAGACCCTGTTGAGGTGCCGGTTCTACTGGGTAGGGATGCGCAGCTCCATCGAGAAGTGGTGCCGGAACTGTGGACCCTGTGGCCTCAGGCGAAAAGACTACAGTAGCCAGAAGGCACCCTTGCAGCCTATCCGGACGACTCGTCCCTTGGAGATCGTGGCATTGGATCACGTCAAGTTGTCCCCGAGCAGGTCAGGGTACACATATGCCCTGACCATGGTGGATCACTATTCCAGGTTTCTGGTGGTCGCCCCTGTCAAAGATCTGACAGCAGAGACAGCAGCAAGAACCTTCCAAGCAAGTTTCTGCAGACCACACGGATATCCAGAACAGGTACTGACTGATCGAGGTCCAGCCTTTGAAGCTGAACTGTTTCAAGAATTCTGTCAATTGTATGGATGTAAAAAGATCAGAACAACACCATACCACCCTCAGACCAACGGCCTTTGTGAAAAAATGAATCACATTGTCATCGACTTACTGAAAACTGTACCACTGGAAGGAAGAAATCGGTGGCCAGACTTGTTACCTGACCTGGTTGACTTGTACAATCATATTCCAGTAAGTTCCACCAACTGCACTCCAGCCTACCTTATGAGAGCAAGACCGGGAAGGCTGCCAATGGACTTAGAACTCGGTGTGGTAGAACCAGAGGCTGATGACAGTGCTGAAGATTGGGACACCACTCGACAAGAACAGTACAAGAGAGTACAAGCCTGCGTGGAAAACAGTCTCAACAAAGTAAGAGAAAAGCAAGAGATGAACTATAACAAAAATGCTCCGCTAAGCCTTTAATGCCTGGAGAAATGGTGCTAAAAAGGAAAAGAAGAACACACAAGTTGGATGATCAGTGGGAACAGGAGCCATATGTCGTGCAAAATTCCAATTTCGATAACAGCAAGGTCTGTACCATCAGCAAGGATGGAGGAAAAACGACGGCAACTGTGTCTAGAGATCAATTGAAGTTGTGTCCTGGCCCATTAAAGCTCCGTGAAGAAAACCCTGTTGTTCATCAAGAAGAGAGTGCTGAAGCGGTCATACACACAAATTTGGGAGATTTACCTGCAGATTGGCCCAGATTAGGAGACGCTGTAATTATTCCTGTGCTGCAGTTTTATCAACCGCAAGAGGAGTCTCTACAACCGGTCATACCAATTGTGCCAGTAGAGCCAGTTCCAGAAGAACCTATTCCGGCAGACCCTCAACCATTGAACCCCAAGAAGAAACCCCACAAGAAGTGGAATCCCCTGATGGAGCTGGTGAAGCAGTACCGCCTCGTCCAGTCACTAGCACACTTGCCAGATCCATGGAGAGGTTGAGACGGTATTATAGTTTGCCGTTACGCAGAACAGAAAGGTTAGAGAATACCATACCTGACGCTACCCCACGTAGGTCAGAACGTATCACTAAAGGTAAACTACCTATTCGCTATCAGGAGTAGTCCTAGTAGACTAGTTAGCAAGACGCAGATAGGGTTTATTGCATCTGAAAAATTGTATAAAGTTTGAAAAAGTATTAATGTAATTATTTGAAATGTGTTTTAACCATGCCAATGGACTGCGTGGCTGTGGACTATGCCAGCCCAAAAACTTTCACTTTGTAAATAGTTGCACTACGGTGCCTTATCTTGGTTTGACACGAAACCATTACTATCAACCTCTGAAGAAAAACCCGTATGGTGGGCCTAGAGTGAGGTCTGCAGTCAGAAGTCCTGCAGCCCACCCAGGACCCACGTGGGAGGTTTTTGGTGCGGGTCCTCCACAAGTATCTTGTAAATATGAGAATGTTTTGATATTTTGATACTTTTGTATTTTTCCTATTGTACAAATTGTAACGTTAAAGAAGTCGTACCACCCGGATGGGAAGAGTTATAATGCTGTTATGTTAATGCAAAACAAAATGTTCTTTTTGTCTTTTACAGCCCGGGAGTGCTGTGTTTAACCAAGGGGGGATGTGTAGCCCAGCTACGCAGGCACACATAAAAATCCAGGAGAGTGCACAGGAAGGTGACAGCAAAGCTTGATATCTATGCACTTCACTCACACTTTTAGACACACCCATCTGGGGTACAAGAGGAAGTGACACTTAGCAATCAGAGTTCAGTCAGTTTCCTGTCTTCGGACAGTGCAGTTCAGTCCAGTGGAGTCTGGACTTGGAGAGAGAGAGAAGGGAGGACTGAATCCTCGCAGAGCTAACGTAGCTCACCTGACAAGCAAGTGGAGGCTAGTACGGGTGAAGTGGATCATCCTAGCCTAGTCAGAGCTACCCTTAATCAGTACCTCAACAGAAGCTGGAGGGAGGAGGATACTGAGAGCTGCTCGGCGAGCTCTAGAAGAAAGCTGACATTACCATCGAAGTTACAATTGCTTGTGCAAAGAGCGAGAGCAGGGCGAAGGGCACAGTGGAGAAGATAGAGAAGTGCTTTGGGTATTGGATTGCCTGCACTAAATTGCCGGACACTGGAGTCCGAGGTGTTGCTACAGTTTTAAGCTTAGTAACAAGATTACCGGAGGCATCTGGACTACAGGTCGCAGAGAGCAGCCCTGAGTGTCAATACGTAACCGGAGTCAGGTGGAACAGGGACTTTGAGTCAAGTGCACGACAAAAGTAAGGACTCAGTTTCATCGCTTAGAAGGCTCCACCACAACGTTGGCCGGGCAGTACAGCTATTGAGAAAGCTGGAGATTCAGAGTTAACTTCGCTTCAGGCAAGTTGGACTCACCTACAATTGAAGTTAAGGAGGCCTCTAACCTGCTCAGCTGTTACCGGAATGTGCACTCTCCACCCCGACCAGCTCCCCGGGATCTGCTTGAATCATCAGTAAAAGGTATGAAAAGGAACTACCTTGTGTGTGACTGAATTCTTACTACACCCTGCATCATCATCACCATAGACTTCCAGGGACCCGTCTCACCTGTGGGAGACTTACTACCAAGCTGCCCCATAACATCCCCTGTGAAAGTCCTTAGAGCAGCGCTGGTACAATTTACCAGAAACCGCAGGTGGCGTCACGAACTACCTATCCTAATAATCCCCTGTAAATATCCCCCATTGCACGACCGCCAGGGCCACGGACCGAGCCACCGCTACCAGTGACAACTCCCATAGATTTCCATGGGCTCGGCTCCGAGTACCCCATAGCCCTGGTATCCACAATTGTGGTGCGTGGTCGGAACACATCCATCGTTCATCCTGACTTTACAAGTTGAGGTCTCATCTCTGGTCAGCAAGTGGGGTGGTGGGAGTATACTAAAATAATGTAGCTGAGCTGACAGTGTTATGAGAGGACAAGAGCTGATAGAAGTGTTTGCAATGATACACTGTACTGGCCCTCCACACCCAACTTTATCTGAAAGGTGTGAGTCATCTGTGATCTATACCCAGCACCCTCTAATCATACTGGAGGTGAGACCAGGAGATCAGCTCTGTAGTCTTACATCTCACACACCGAGAAACCCAAGAGGGCCTGTTCGCTCCATTTCTTCGGTTGCTGCCTGTTCATGTGCTCATGATTAATCAACTCATCAAGAGAAATATGTGTATGCACCCAGTGAAAACTAATACTTACTTGGACTTAAAACAATTAATTTCTTATGTGCGAATACTTTGATTGCTAATAACAAAGAGGCAAGATTAAAAAAACATGTTTTGCAGTCATTATTACATCCAGTTTAACATGACAAATTTGGCAAAAGGTCCTCTTTAAATGAGTATTGTCAAGTTGTGTTTTGAGCACCACACAGCTCTCCAGTGTTTTTTCACTTCCATGTTGCTGGCTGGGGGGTTGGCAGACACATTTTCTTGAGTGACAGCTCTGGTTTAGTAGCTTCATTTTACTGCTGAGTTTATGCTACTGTGAAACATTAATCAGTGCTTGTTCTGAATACTACATCATTAGAGATGAGCGACTTTGGTCGAGTCGAGTATCGGACCACCTGACTTTACCAAGTCGAGTCAGACGAAATTGGTCCGACTAGCGGCAAAAAAAGTCGGAGTTCCGACCGAAACTCGACCCCAATGCAAGTCAATGGGAAATAAAAGTTGGCATTGAGTGGAGAATAGTAAAGTCGGGTAAAGTTAGTAAAGTCGGGTGGTCCGAAACCCGACTCGACCAAAGTCGCTCATCTCTAGTTATCACTATATTTGCATATAGAGATAACAGTGCCTTTGAACCATCACATGAGTAAATGAAAGCATTGATTAGGAGAACTACTGTGAAAAATGTTGATTCTGGGAGCTGCTGATTTTGCAGGACTTCTAAAAGCAGTTTGGTCAGGAGCTGATAGATTAGTAAGTATCTACAGTGGCTTGCAAAAGAATTCACCCCTTTGGCTTTTGGAAGTGCATTGAGCTGCAGGATGGATTGCTGCTGAAGGGAAAAGAAAAAAAAAATCTTTTTCAATCTTCTGCCTTAGCGAGTGTGACCAGAGCACAAGTGCGAACAGTGGTAAGTGTGTGACTTGTGATTCAGTGACTTTGGATTCAGGGAGTTACAAGGGAGGAATTACTGAATTGCTGTTTGTATTTTTTAAACACTTTATATTTCTTTTTACTTAACATTTTTATCTGGTGCAATCCCAATTAGGAAATGAGAACCATTATTTACAATGCCATCCAGTGTACATCTTGCCACATGTATGCAATCCTTGAATGGCCAGTTGAGGATACATACTTCTGTGCTAGATGTGAGCATATTGTGCATTTGGAGACCCAGCTGGCAACACTGAGATCCATAGACAATATGGAAAGAAGTCTGCTGCTCACTGAGCAGACGCTCAATGGGATAGATGAGGGGGGGGATGCTAGGGTGGAGCTGCAGGACAGTGAAGCAGCAAGCTGGGTGACAGTTAGAAGTCGGGGTAGAGGGAAGAGCGCCAGGGAGGCTGATCTGGTTTGCTAAGTTAGCAGATGAGGGGGTTGTCAGTACAGGGGTAGCACTGCTGCAGCCAGGCATGTCCTCTGAAAGCCGGGGGAGTGTCTGCTCCAGTAAGGGGGGAATTAGGAGAGCAGGGCAGGCCAGACAGGTGCTGGTAGTGGGGACTCAATTATTAGGGGAACAGATAGGGCAATCTGTCACAAAGACAGGGATCATCGTACAGTGTGCTGCCTACCTGGCGCTCGAGTCTGACACATCGCTGATCAGGTTGACAGAATTTTGGGAGGGGCTGGTGAGGACCCAGCGGTCATGGCGCACATTGGCACAAATGACAAAGTTAGAGGTAGGTGGAAGGTCCTTAAAGATGATTTCAGGGAATTAGGCCGCAAACTTAAAGCAAGGACCTCCAACGTGGTATTTTCTGAAATACCGCCTGTACCACGTGCCACACCAGAGAGGCAACAGGAGATTAGGGAGGTTAATAAGTGGCTCAAGAATTTGTGTAGGAAGGAGGGGTTTGGGTTCCTGGAGAACTGGGCCGACTTCTCAGTTGGCTACAGGTTCTATGCTAGGGATGGGCTGCACCTCAATGGGGAGGGTGCAGCTGTGCTGGGGGAGAAAATGGCTAGAAGGTTGGAGGAGTCTTTAAACTAGGGACTAGGGGGGAGGGTATTTATTTTATAGGAGGGGAAAAACAGTGCAGATAGAGACCTGGGCACAAATAATGAAATTGGGGGTGGGGGTGGCATGGGGGATGGGGTTAGAACAGTTAATAATTTAAGAAAATAGAGGTTCAGAGAGATACATAAAGTGCATGTATACTAATGCTAGAAGCCTCACCAACAAAATGGAGGAATTAGAATTAGCTTTTTTGGAACATAATTATGACATGGTGGGGAATATCTGAGACTTGGCTGGATGAGAGCCACGACTGGGCGGTTAATTTCCAGGGATATAGTCTGTTTAGAAATGACCGTACAAATAAGTGAGGTGGGGGTGTGTGTTTATATGTAAAATCATCCTTAAAACCCATCCTGCGTGATATCTGTGAATCTAATGAAGGTGTAGAGTCTCTGTGGGTGAAGATTAGGGGAGGGGGGAAATAATACGTTATTGACAGGGGTTTGTTATAAGTCTCCAAAAATAATGGAAGCAATGGAGAATATCCTCGTAAAGCAAATAGATGAAGCAGCAACTCAAGGAGAAGTCATTATTATGGGGGACTTCAACTACCTGAAATACATTGGGGAACAGAAACCTGTAGTTCCAGCAAAGGTAATAGGTTTTTGACAACTATGAGAGACAGTTACCTTCTTTCACAACTAGTTCAGGACCCTACAAGAAGGGGGGCACTGCTAGACCTAATATTAACCAACAGGCCAGACCGCATATCAAATATAAGGGTTGGGGGTCACTTGGGTAATAGTGATCACAAAATAATAAGCTTTCATGTATCCTTTAATAAGATGTGTAGTCGAGGGGTTACAAGGACACTAAACTTCAGGAAGGCAAATTTCCAGCGGATGAGAGATGATCTTGGTGCAATATACTGGGACGATATCCTGAGACATAAAAATACACAAAGAAAATGGGAGACATTTATTAGTATCCTGAATAGGACCTGTGCACAGTATATACCCTATTGGAATAAACATGCTAGAATTAGGAGGAAACCACTATGGCTAAATAGAGCTGTAAGGGGCGCAATAAGGGACAAAAAGAAAGCGTTTAGGGAATTAAAGCAAGTAGGTAGTGATGAAGCATTAAATAAATACAGAAACTGAATAAATTCTGTAAAAAGCAAAAATCAAGACAGCAAAGATTGAGGCAGAGAGACTCATTGCCAGAGAAAGTAAAAATAATTCCAAAATATTCTTTAGCTACATAAATAATAAGAAACTAAAAAATGATAGTGTTGATCCCCTTAAAAATAGTCTGGGTGAAATGGTGGATGAGGATGAGGAAAAAGCCAATATGCTAAATTACTTTTTTTCAACAGTATTTACACAAGAAAATCCCATGACAGATAACATGATCAGTGATAAAAAAAATTCTCCATTAAATGTCACCTGCTTAACCCAGCAGGAAGTACGGCGGTGTCTAAAAATCACTAAAATTGACAAATCCCCGGGCCCGGAGATACACCCCGAGTACTGCAGGAATTAAGTACAGTCATAGATAGACCATTATTTTTAATCTTTAAAGATTCCATAATAACGGAGTCTGTACCACAGGACTGGCGTATAGCAAATGTGGTGCCAATATTCAAAAAAGGGGCAAAAACTGAACCTGGAAATTATAGGCCAGTGAGCTTAACATCTACTGTGGGTAAAATCCTGGAGGGTTTTCTAAGAGATAATATTCTTGAGTATCTGAAGAGGAACAACCTCATGACCCAATATCAGCATGGGTTTACGAGGGACCGTTCTTGTCAGACTAATCTGATAAGCTTTTATGAAGAGGTAAGTTCCGGACTGGACCAAGGGAACGCAGTGGACGTGGTGTACATGGACTTCTCAAAAGCTTTTGATACAGTGCCACACAAAAGGTTGATACATAAAATGAGAACAATGGGGATAGGGGAAAATATGTGTAAGTGGGTTAAGAACTGGCTCAGGGATATGAAACAAAGGGTGGTTATTAATGGAGCACACTCGGACTGGGTCACGGTTAGCACTGGCGTACCGCAGGGGTCAGTGTTGATCCTGCAACTTTTTAACATATTTATTAATGACCTTGTAGGGGGCATACAGAGTAATATTTCAATATTTGCAGATGACACTAAACGCTGCAGGGTAATCAATACAGAGGAGGACAATTTTATATTACAGAAGGATTTATGTAATCTAGAAGCTTGGGCTGATAAATGGCAAATGAGCTTTAATGTGGATAAATGTAAGGTCATGCACTTGGGTAGAACAAACAAGATGTATAATTATGTGCTTAATTGTAAAACACTGGGCAAAACTGTCACTGAAAAAGACCTGGGTGTATGGGTGGACGACAAACTCGCATTTAGTGGCCAGTGTCAGGCAGCTGCTGCAAAGGCAAATAAAATAATGGGATGCATTAAAAGAGGCATAGATGCTCATGAGGAGAACATAATTTTACCTCTATACAAGTCACTAGTGTGACCACACTTAGAATACTGTGTGCAGTTCTGGTCTCCGGTGTATAAGAAAGACATAGCTGAACTGGAGCGGGTGCAGAGAAGAGCGACCAAGGTTATTAGAGAACTGGGGGTCTGCAATACCAAGACAGGTTATTACACTTGGGGTTATTTAGTTTGGAAAAACAAAGGCTTAGGGGTGATCTTATTACAATGTATAAATATATGAGGGGACAGTACAAAGACCTTTCTAATGATCTTTTTACTCTTAGACCTGTGACGGGGACAAGGGGCATCTTCCACGCCTGGAGGAAAGAAGGTTTAGTCATAATCACAGACGCAGATTCTTTACTGTAAGAGGAGTGAGACTATGGAACTCTCTGCCGTATAATGTGGTAATGAGTGATTCCCTACTAAAATTTAAGAAGGGACTGGATACCTTTCTTGAAAAGTATAATGTTACAGGGTATATATACTAGATTCCTTGATAGGGCGTTGATCCAGAGAACTAGTCTGATTGCCGTATGTGGAGTCGGGAAGGAATTTTTTACCCAATGTGGAGCTTAGTGTTTGCCGCATGGAGTTTTTTTTTTCCCTTCCTCTGGATCAACATGTGGAAAAAAGAAATCGGAGGCGCTCCCCTCTGATGGAATGAATCCTCAAACAGATGTCAGATGTGAACCACTCCTTCGGGTGATGTCCAGAATGGCGAAGACATTTTGCATTTGTCAAATTAAATTTATTTAAAAAACATGAGTATTAAAGATTTTTTCATGCTTGCGACAAATATAAAAGCATAAACACCTGAGGAAGGCTCTTTAGAGCAGAAATGCGTTGTGATTTTAACACCTATTTATAGTTTTTATGCTTTTTTAATTATCGCAAGCATGAAAAAATCTTTAATACTCATGTTTCTTAAATAAATTTAATTTGACAAATACAAAGTGTCTTCGCCATTCTGGACATCACCCGAAGGAGTGGTTCACATCTGACATCTGTTTGAGGATTCATTCCACCATAGGGGAGTGCCTCCGATTTTTTTTTTCCACATATCCAGGAGTTTGTGAATGCAACAGGACCAGCACAACTCCACACCATTCAGAAGGGCTGCACACCACAAGGTTGGATCCCCATTTGTGATCACATTGCTACATAGTGTTGTGCCTATCCTGCACAACCACCACAGGTGAGCATATATACATACTGTATATACAGGGGTTGGACAAAATAATGGAAACACCTGGAAACATCAACAAAAGTTAGTTTAATATGGTGTAGGTCCACCTTTTGCGGCGATTGCAGCCTCAATTCTCCGAGGTATGGATTCGTACAAGGTGTGAATTGTTTCCAAAGGAATTTTAGCCCATTCATCAGTTAAAACACCCTCCAGTTCTTTGATCGACGATGGCGGGGGAAATCGACGTCTAACTTGAATCTCTAAAATCGACCATAAATGCTCAATAATGTTGAGGTCTGGGGATTGTGGGGGCCAGATGAGCTGCTCAACTTCATTAGAATGTTCCTCGTGCCATGCTTTAACGATTCTAGCTGTATGAATTGGTGCATTTTCATCCTGAAAGATGGCGTTCCCCTCCGGGAACAGTTCTTGAACCATAGGATACACTTGGTCGCCCAAAATGCCTAAATAATCACGGCTGTTAATTCTTCCATGAAGGGATATCATTGGCCCGGCGGATCTCCACGAAATAGCAATCCAGATCATCACAGAACCTCCGCCGTGTTTTACTTTTGGGAGAAGGCAGTCTGGATGGAATGCTTCTTTCGGCTGTCTCCAAACATACACGCGGCCGGAGGTCGGAAATAGGGTAAACGATGATTCGTCTGAGAATATCACGTTTCCACTGCTCGAGGGGCCAATTCTGGAGGTTTCTTCACCACTCTAAACGCTTGGAAACATTTGTCATTGAGAGCAGCGGTTTTCGAATTGCAGCTCTTCCGTGGAATCCAGATTTGTTCAGCTCCCGACAAACAGTTTTCGTGGAAACTGGGTTCTGTAGGTGTTCATTGAGCTCAGCAGTGATTTTCGGAGCAGTGGTCTTGCGATCCTCTCTCACAATTCGCTTTAGAGTCCGACTGTCTCTCTCAGTCAACTTCGACTTTCGGCCGGACCTGTGCTTTGCTGCGGACGTTTTTCCTTCTCTTTCAAACGCAGTCATTACTTTGGAGACAGTACCTCTTGACACACCAAGCATTCGGACACTTTCGGTTACACTAGCGCCTGCCATACCAGCACCAACAATTTGGCCTCTTTGAAAATCCGAGTAGTCTGCCATTGGTATCAGATTCTCATCAATGTTCTTACAATTATGCAAAACAAACAGTTAATTTACATACACATATCACATAACACAAATAATCAACTACAAAACATTACCATATGTCACGGTTTGCATGTTTATAACGTGTTTGAAGATTATGATGCCAAAACGTTAGGTGTTTCCATTATTTTGTCCAACCCTTGTATGTATCACGATTGTTTTCTATATGTCATTTATTGCTCTTAGGTAGCGCTCTTTGGTTTTCTCTCCCTCATCTCAGTCTCCTGCAAAATTTTCTGGATCAACATGTTAGGCTGTGGGTTGAACTAGATGGACTAAATACTATGTTACAATGTTACTATTTTGTTACATTACAACCTGTGTATTTTTGTAATCCAATTGGTGTGTGACGCATCAGCATGAATTAGTCTACATAAATTACATTTAATGTGTATATTGCACTGGTGCTTTAATACTATAATAACCACCCAGTTGCCTGGTTTGGTTGGCAACTACCCCTGTGGCCTGGAAAAATAATATATAGAGTGTATGGATGGCCCAAATGGTGCTATGGGAGGAAATGGATGTGCACATAGAGAAAAGGATAGTATAGTGTAATAGATCATATAAGCTTCCAAAACCAAAAAATGAATAGCCACATCCAATCAATAGATGAGCGTAATGTGCATCACTCTGTTACCGAAATGTTCACTGATAGACAGATGGCTTGATGGATGATGACAATCAGTGATGACAGAATATGTTGCCGTCCTACATAGGGGAAGTCAAGTAGTAGTCGTGCTGGGCAGTACCTGGGCACCCATAATAGTTCTTTTGGTTAAGGGGGATTAACTGTTAATAAAGAGAAAGGAATGGGAGTCCCTGCTAAACACTTTTTCTAGACAAGCAGTCACTTTTAATATAAAGAAATATAAGAATCAATTAGTACAGAGTAGCAATAAAATCCTTAAATTATTTGAGTAAGTAAAACCTTACAAACACCACCCAGATATTATCCATCTCTCTAAGAGCATATAATATAGAATTAAAAGTAAGGAAAAAGAGATTATAGCAAAGAAATATCATACATTTTGGAGGGATAACATAACTAGAGAGAATTGTACTGCTAGTAATCCCAGAGATTGAATCTGATAACCTTTTGAGGTGGTGGATGAAATTAATTGTACTATCACCTCTGAAGAAGTTTTTTCCATTTACAACTCCTCTACTGACCTGCCCATTATTCCCCTTAGTCCCACGATACATATTCAACATAATATCCCACTATCTTCGACTGGGAATCCTTCCACTCGAACTGAAGCCCTAGAAGGAGTGCTCTCATCATCTAGGATCAACACATCAACACCCAAAATAGGTATCAACTTTTGGAAACCATGGGAGAATCTCCCTAGAGTTGACCTTAATACCAACAATATTGATATACCAGGTGAAATAGAGGAATCTACAGGAGTACATAAATCCCCCTTAAGGTCTAATATAAGTTGACAAATGATGACAAGGAAAATAAATGGTACAACCTCCATTTAAAAGGGCACTACACACATAAAAACCATGAATGAAAGCAGAAAAGGTTATCTGAAAAATTATTGAGACTGGTATTAATCTTGATTTTTTTTTTTTTACCAGAAATCTAAGACACGGAAAAGAGGGTGTAGAGTAGGGAAACTCCTCAAAACCTAGATATGGGTCAAATTATTTTTAACCTTAGCCATTATTCTCTCAAAAAGGAGGAAGATACCCTCCATCAAAAAGGTTTAAAATTTGCCCAAACCAATATATTTTATAAATTTCAAGCATTTATTGGGATCAAACAATTCATGCGTAAACTTTCTTTTAAAAAACACGATATAAAAACCCTATCATTCACAATGTGATACCTATCTCTTTATATTCTCATACCAACTTAATAAATAAATCCAACTTGATCCCACTTATGAATATTCAAATTTGATAGAAGCATTCCAAAAATGCATTACTGATGATATACGCAGATTAAATCCAACACGAATTAATAAAAAAATATTTTTTAACCTGACCACTAAAGAGAAAAATGCGATGATAGACCTGCAAACAAATTACATTATTGTAATTTGACCTGCAGACAAAGGTGGGGGAGTAGACCAAGAACCATATGAAGCTGAGGCAACAAGACTATTATGAGATGGCAAAACTTATGAACAAATTAAAAGTGACCCCACAGTGAATTTCAAGAGGGAACTAAACTTATTAGTTAGTACAGGTCTTAACAAAGGGTTCTTAAACAATAATGAGGCTCAATTCATTAATATCCGACATTCATGCCTCTCCTACTTTTACTACCTCCTTAAAGTACACAAATCCCCCAGGTAGACCCATAGTGTTGGGGGTGGGATGCTTGACATCTAACCTATTGCGATATGTGGATTATCAATTAAAGACATGCATTCCCCTTTTACCTGCCTACTTAAAGGGAGTCTGTCACCCCATTTTTCGAGTATAAGATGCGACCACCGCCATCAGGGGCTTATCTACAGCATTCTGCAATGATGTAGATAAGCCCCCGATGTCACTTGAAAGAGAAGAAAAACGAGTTATATTATACTCACCCAGGGGCGGTCCTCCGTCCGGTCCGATGGGTGATGCGGTCCGGTCCAACGCCTCCCATCTTCTAGTGACCATTGGACCGGACAGCGGACCGCCACTGGGTGAGTATAATATAACTCATTTTTCTTCTCTTTCAAGTGACATCTGGGGCTTATCTACAGCATTATAGAATGCTGTGGATAAGCCCCTGATGGCGGTAGTCGCATCTTATACACAAAAAATGGGGTGACAGACTCCCTTTAAGAGATACTAAACACATCCTGCAATTACTAGATAACTTCCAATGGAAAGATAACTATATTATGGGAACCCTGGATGCCTGGATGTAACCTCACTATATACTATTATTGAACACAAGAAAGCATGTGAAGCCTCAAAAGGTTTTCTTAAATACTTTTAAACAAATCCCCCCACCAGGTTGATGATATTGAAGACTGTATGGAATTCATTTTAACCCATAATTTTTAAAATACAGTAATGATTATTACCAACAACTGTGGGGTACAGCAATGGGGACCAGTCTTGCACCCAGCTATGCCAATCTATATGTAGGTAGATGGGAGGACCTACATATTTCTCCCAAGGCGAGCTGCGCACCGAGCTGTGCACCAACCTGCTCCTTTGGAAACGATTCATTGATAATGTGGTTCTTATTTGGTCAGGGGGTGAACCCTCCTTGTCCGTGTTTTTAGATGAAATTAATAAAAATTATTTTTATTTACATTTTACCTCTACAATCAGTAAGGAGTCCATTAATTTTTTATTTAGATTTGACTATATTTATTAACAAAGGACAAATATACACTCGCACTTTTAGGAAACCAACTGACAGTAATAGCTTTATTGGCATCAATAGCTGTCATCTACCTCAATGGTGAAGCGCTTCCCACGGCTGTGGGGCGTCGGGACATGGCATAGCTTGCCTAGCTAGCCAATGCTCCCACGCCGCCAGTCCACGACGACGTGAGGCATGGGTCCCAGATGGTAAGAGAATGTGGACCCACTGGACCACGGAGGGAGACCCGGGCCTGCCCGGACTAGGGAAGGGCAGCGACCGGGATCCGTGGCAGCTGAGCATGTGGGCAAGGTGGCGACCTGCAGGACTAGACAACACCGCACAACTTCAGGTAAGAAGAAACATAAAGTTTACTTAAAGAAACAAAGTACATAAACAGAACATAAGACCGGGCTCCCGATTCCGCACATCAGAGAAGGGTACACAACTCAGGATCACAGACGAGTGCTGGAGGACATCACGGGTAGATGCAGTCCAGGGTTATCTGGCACAGGCATACTTGGACGGCCTCTCTCTCAGGCCTTAGGCGTAGCACAGGCTCAGCAGGAGAACATCAGACACCGACCTCAGACAGACTTCAGACGATGGCGGGGTCATCACGGGTTGATGAAGTCCAGGATCATCTGGCACGGGCATACTAGTATGGCCTCACTCTCAGGCCTCGGGCGTAGCACAGGCTCAGCAGGAGAACATCAGACACCGGCCCAGGACGAACGTCAGACGATGGCGGGGTCATCACGGGTTGATGAAGTCCAGGGTCATCTGGCACGGGCATACTAGGACGGCCTCTCTCTCAGGCCTCAGGCGTAGCACAGGCTCAGCAGGAGAACATCAGACACCGACCCAGGACAGACGTCATCACAGGGTAGACCAAGGAGGAACCGGCAGGACAGGCAGGTTGTCACGGCAAGTGACCAAGGCAGTCTCTGGGACAGGCAGGTTGTCACAGCAAGTGACCAGGCAGTCTCTGGGACAGGCAGGTTGTCACGCCTAGTGACCAGGGCAATCTCTGGGACAGGCAGGTTGTCACGGCAAGTGACCAGGGCAGGCAGGTTGTCACGGCAAGTGACCAGGCAGGCAGGTTGTCACGGCAAGTGACCAGGCAGGCAGGTTGTCACGGCAAGTGACCAGGCAGGCAGGTTGTCATGGCAAGTGACCAGGCAGGCAGGTTGTCACGGCAAGTGACCAGGGCAGGCAGGTTGTCACGGCAAGTGACCAGGCAGGCAGGTTGTCACGGCAAGTGACCAGGCAGTCTCTGGGACAGGCAGGTTGTCACGGAAAGTGACCAGGGCAGTCTCTGGGACAGGCAGGTTGTCACGGCAAGTGACCAGGCAGTCTCTGGGACAGGCAGGTTGTCACGGCAAGTGACCAGGCAGTCTCTGGGACAGGCAGGTTGTCACAGTAAGTGACCAGGCAGTCTCTAGACAGGCAGGTATATACGACCTGATATGGTGGAGCCTCCAGGTAGGCTGCAGTCGGATGGCAGATGATCGCTCCTAGGTGAGCAGGCAAGAGCCGGGGATCTCTGCAGATGACGTCCGAACCTCTGGAAGGAACCGCAGACGGATGGCAGACAGGCAAGCCGACAAGTAACAGACAGGTAACTGGAATCAGGAGCTGATGGCTGAAACAGAGTTAGACTGCACAGGAACAACAGGAACACGGATTGGATCTCAGAGAGTCAGGAACACAGACAGGAACACGGACTGGGTCTCAGGGAGTCAGGAACACGGACAGGAACATGGATTGAATCACAGGAACACGGACTGGAACACAGGCCTCGGACTCCGGACATCTGGCACCGATCAGCAGGCTCCGGACATCTGGCAATGATCGGCAGGATCCGGACATCAGGCAGGAAGGATAGGATCCGGACATCTGGAAGTGGTCGTCGGACATCGGACATCAGGCCATGGTCATCAGGCATAGGATCCGGACATCTGGCAGCGACCTGAAAAGGAACCCCAGCGGTCTGGTGCAAGCCCCGCCAGGCTCAACGGGAGCTGGCCGGGGATTGCACAGAGGCTGAGCACAGAGTAACAGAAACTCAGCACACACCGGACTCCTCCTTCCAAGATGAACTCAGGTTATATAGCAAGGATTCACAGTCACTGGCACAGGGTTCTGGACACAGCAGGATTTCAGGAACATAACACAGAGGACACAGTTCAGAAAGTCAGGTACAGGATGCGATCTAAGATCAGGGGTTCAGGTAATTAGACACAGCAGGAACAGGCCTGGATATACAGCCTCCAGGAACGGCGATCTGGGTAATCAGCCCCCAGCATAGGCGGAAACACAAGACACAATTCAGACATTCAGGTACCGGGTTTGATCCAGGATCAGGGAACAAGACACAGCAGGAACAGGGAATCAGCTCTCCAGAGCTGATCAACTTCAGAGCAGGAGCTGAACACACAACCACATACGGCTAGGTTCAGGGATTCAGTGTGGATTCAATGTGAAGCTCTGGCAACGCCCACTAGGGCTGGGGAACTTTATATATGAGCTGCTTCACAGCGATAGGCTGGAGCAGTAACTCTAGTAAACACCCAATCCACATAAAAGCAGGACAGGTGTGGGCCGCGCCCCCTATGCAGAGCCAGACAGCACAACACAGAGGGAACCCAACAATGGCTGCTGCCAACCACGCAGTAAGTCATGCACCACTGCAGAGGACTTTTCAAGCTACGGACGGCTTTCACAGCAAGTCAGGAACCGCACATGCGGGCGGTCATGCAAAGCAGCGGAGCCACTCACGCAAGTACGGGTACGCAGCAGAGCCGGGAACTGAGCAGCATCCATATAGGTAACAGACAACAGTATCCCAGCTGGTTAGGGGGAAAGGAGCAAAAGGGTTAATGCAAAAAACATGCAAAGTAACGCTGGAAAACAAAGTACAGACAATACCAGCGTTACAAATGGTTGTTGAATGTACTGAAAGGACAATATATTTGGTCACACAGAAATTGCACTAAAGCCATAGACTTTGAGAAGGAAGCCAATATTCTAACCAGCAAATTTGTTGAGAAAGGATATAATAAGCCTTTTTATGTGAAGTACGCAATACGGTCACTAGAATCTCTGGAGATGAATTCATCTCAGACAAAAAAAACTTTAAAAATCAATATGATAACCTGAAAATTTCCATTATCCTACAATATAATCCTCAGAATTATATGCTCAATAGATTCCAATGTTTCTCAACAATCTTTTTAAGGGAGGATAAAATTACTGTAGGAGAATTATTACCGGATCAGCCTCAATTTATTTTCAGAAAGGCACAGAATATCAGGAATCTGGTAGCCCCTACAGTGCAAAAAATAACATCCGAGAGAATGGCCTTATAACATCATATAGCAACATTAGGGGGTTCGTCCCACGTAATACGTGTAAAATGTGTCGTACATTATCCCTTAGGAGAATTGAATTAAAAAATGGGAACACAACATTTACCATTCAGAACCTTATTATCTGTCATACCAAGTGAGTGATATATTATATAGGATGTCTCTACCACAAAAAAATATGTGGGACGCACTAAAAGACCACTTTCTAAAAGAATAGGGGAACACATTACAAATATCACAAAGAAGTTAATGGACATCCTCTGTCCAAAAAAGCATGAGCTTCATTTCACAAACACAAGTATGGGGATTCAAACTGTGAAAACAGATTGGAGGAGTTGGAAATTTAATCAAAAAGATGTCCCATAAAGAAACACAATGGATTTTTGACCTTAATACTTTAAGACCAAATGGCTTGAATAATGAGGTTGAATTGTTTCTATCGCAGAATTACCGTATATACTCGAGTATAAGCCGAGTTTTTCAGCACATTGTTTTGTATTGAAAACGCTCCCCTCGACTTATGCTCAAGTGTCGGTCGAGAAGATGGAGGGGGAGCAGCAGCGGCAGAGCAGTGGGTCACAGAAGGCAGGAGTCGGCTGCTGTGGCTAACTCCTGTGCCCAATGCTAAAGAGAAATGAATATTCACTGCGCTGGTAGTGAATATTCATTTCTCTGTAATAGCATGTACAGTGTCAGCTGCAGCCGCCGGTTCCTGCACTGACTGGGCGGTCACATGTGCCCACCACTTAAGAGAAATGAATATTCACCTTTCTGCAGTCCCATGTGACCGCCCGGCAGCTGCAGCTGACACTATACACGCTACTTAATAGCAATAAATACTCACTGCCCTCCATGCACATAGTCCCGTCATGGAGAGCAGTAGGAATTCCGGTAGCTGTGCTCTGCTTGTGAGAAGCGCATGACGTAACTGCCTTGCATTGCTTACAAGCATAAATCAGCTGCTGACACCAGAACAACATGCTGCAAGGGAGCGTAGGAAGGTAAGTAGGATGGTTTATTTTTTTATGTTTTTTTGATGGGGGTCATGCATACAAGGATAGAGATAAGGAGCCATGCATACAAGGATAGGGATGAGAAGCCATGCATACAAGGATATGGATAAAGATCGAAGCATTCCAGGATAGGGATGAGGGGACAATGCATACCCAGCTTATACTCGAGTCAATAAGTTTTGACTTCCCCAGTTTTTGTGGTAAAATTAGGTGCCTCAACTTATACTCGGGTCAGCTTATACTCTAGTATATACGGTAAATATTTATGGGATGCCAAACTAGAGCACTTTATTAAAAGGTCTTAAAAATGTCATATCAAAATGCCATACTTCAAAAGGTCATATCCACCAATCCGTAACAAATATTGAGATGTCCCTTTTTCATTAGATTGGCTTCCAATATAAAATCTTGCTAGATTTATATCCTCCTTACAAATCAGTTGTAGTGCAAGGAGATATGCATTTATTCACAAATAAACTAATGGGCGAACATATTACCATACTAATACATAACTAACTGGACTACAACTGGATGATGTGCTTGCTATGACTGTCATATACAGTGGGTCAGGAAAGTATTCAGACCCCTTTAAATTCTTCACTCTTTGTTTCATTGCAGCCATTTGGTAAATGCAAAATAAGTTCTTTTTTTCTCATTAATGTACACTCTACACCCCATCTTGACTGATAAAAAACAGAAATGTAGAAATTTTGCAAATTTATTAAAGAAAAACTGAAACATCACATGGTCATAAGTATTCAGACCCTTTGCTCAGACACTCATATTTAAGTCACATGCTGTCCATTTCCTTGTGATCCTCCTTGAGATGGTTCTACTCCTTCATTGGAGTCCAGCTGTGTTTAATTAAACTGATAGGACTTGATTTGTAAAGGCACACACCTGTCTATATAAGACCTCACAGCTCACAGTGCATGTCAGACCAAATGAGAATCATGAGGTCAAAGGAACTGGCCAAGGAGCTCAAAGACAGAATTATGGTGAAGGCATACATCTGGCCAAGGTTATAAACGAATTTCTGTAGTACTCAAGGTTCCTAAGAGCACAGTGGCCTCTATAATCCTTAAATGGAAGAAGTTTGGGACCACCAGAAGTCTTCCTAGACCGGGTCATCCAGCCAAACTGAGCAATCGTGGGAGAAGAGCCTTGGTGAGAGAGGTAAAGAAGAACCCCAAGATCACTGTGGCTGAACTCCACAGATGCAGTAGGGAGATGGGAGAAAGTTCCACAAAGTCAACTATCACTGCAGCCCTCCACCAGTCGGGCCTTTATGGCAGAGTGGCCCAATGGAAGCCTCTCCTTAGTGCCAGACATATGAAAGGCCGCATAGATTTTGCTAAAAAAACACATAAAGGACTCCTAGATTATGAGAAATAAGATTCTCTGGTCTGATGAGACAAAGATAGAACTTTTTGGTGATAATTCTAAGTGGTATGTGTGGAGAAAAACAGGCACTGCTCATCACCTGCTCAATACAATCCCAACAGTGAAACGTGGTGGCAGCATCATGCTATGGGGGTGTTTTTCAGGGACAGAACGACTGGTTGCAATTGAAGGAAACATGAATGCGGCCAAGTACAGAGATATCTTGGATGAAAACCTATTCCAGAGTGTTCTGACCTCAGACTTGGCCGAAGGTTCACCTTCCAACAAGACAATAACCCTAAGCACACAGCTAAAATAACAAATGAGTGACTTCACAACAACTCTGTGACCATTCTTGACTAGAGCCCTGACCTAAACCCAATTGAGCATCTCTGGAGAGACCTGAAAATGGCTGTCCACCAACATTCACCACCCAATCTGATGGAACTGAAGAGGATCTCCAAGGAAGAATGGCAGAGGATCCCCAAATCCAGGTGTGAAAAACTTGTGGAATCATTCCCAAGAAGACTCATGGCTGTAATAGCTCAAAAGGGTGCTTCTACTCAATACTAAGCAAAGGATCTGAATACTTATGACCATGTGATATTTCAGTTTTTCTTTTTTAAGAAATTTGCAAAAATTTCTACATTTCTGTTTTTTTTCAGTAAAGGTGGTACAGAGTGTACATTAATGAGAAAAAATGAACTTTTTTTTGCATTTACTAAATATCTGCAATGAAATAGAGAGTGAAAAATTGAAAGGGGTCTGAATACTTTCCAAACCCACTGTATATGATCAAATTATGCTAATTATTTAATTGATCCTATTATTTAAGGCTGCTCGACCTGGACTGATACATCCCTGATAAAGAAAGCCGCAGCTTTTGAAACGCATCAGATTTTGTTGTCTACCGGCTCAACTAGGACCGGAATAGAGTAGAGCGACCGTCACTCACCACAATCTTCCAGAAATTCACTACCACTGAGGTCAACCGGTAGTGATATGTCTCAGCACATGCCACCGGTCGGGGTTGCGCTGCTGCATGACGATCATGCCTCACATGCTGGAGAGCAAGCACTTCCATCCCAAGCACTTGTGTCCACTATCTCTTGAGGAGTTTGGGAGTTTCTGCAGGTCCAGGGCACCTTTTGCTTATAGCAGAAGGAACATCTACCCCGGCACCTGTCTTCAACTCACCTGAAGGAGGCCGAAAGTTTTAGTGAACCTCACGCAACTTTGATGTTCATCTGTAGCAGGTAAAGAACTTCCTTATTCCCGCCGTTTGTTGTACTATTCCTCTGCAATTCTGTGCAGTTTTACTGATCACCAGCCAAGAACAGAATTACTACCAGTTAATCCCTCTTAATCAAAAGAACTATTTTTGGTGCCCAGGTACTGCTCAGCATGACTACTACTTGACTTCCCCTATGTGAGGCGGCAACATTGTTACACTAGGTCTCCATGCTGGCTCTGCTCTCCGTTCTGGTCACTTACCTTCTGCTCCCTCTGCTTCCCAGCATCCTG
>JARQOD010000001.1:339403527-339495567 GCA_033576555.1 Oophaga sylvatica
TAGGATCCGGACATCTGGCAGCGACCTGAAAAGGAACCCCAGCGGTCTGGTGCAAGCCCCGCCAGGCTCAACGGGAGCTGGCCGGGGATTGCACAGAGGCTGAGCACAGAGTAACAGAAACTCAGCACACACCGGACTCCTCCTTCCAAGATGAACTCAGGTTATATAGCAAGGATTCACAGTCACTGGCACAGGGTTCTGGACACAGCAGGATTTCAGGAACATAACACAGAGGACACAGTTCAGAAAGTCAGGTACAGGATGCGATCTAAGATCAGGGGTTCAGGTAATTAGACACAGCAGGAACAGGCCTGGATATACAGCCTCCAGGAACGGCGATCTGGGTAATCAGCCCCCAGCATAGGCGGAAACACAAGACACAATTCAGACATTCAGGTACCGGTTTGATCCAGGATCAGGGAACAAGACACAGCAGGAACAGGGAATCAGCTCTCCAGAGCTGATCAACTTCAGAGCAGGAGCTGAACACACAACCACATACGGCTAGGTTCAGGGATTCAGTGTGGATTCAATGTGAAGCTCTGGCAACGCCCACTAGGGCTGGGGAACTTTATATATGAGCTGCTTCACAGCGATAGGCTGGAGCAGTAACTCTAGTAAACACCCAATCCACATAAAAGCAGGACAGGTGTGGGCCGCGCCCCCTATGCAGAGCCAGACAGCACAACACAGAGGGAACCCAACAATGGCTGCTGCCAACCACGCAGTAAGTCATGCACCACTGCAGAGGACTTTTCAAGCTACGGACGGCTTTCACAGCAAGTCAGGAACCGCACATGCGGGCGGTCATGCAAAGCAGCGGAGCCACTCACGCAAGTACGGGTACGCAGCAGAGCCGGGAACTGAGCAGCATCCATATAGGTAACAGACAACAGTATCCCAGCTGGTTAGGGGGAAAGGAGCAAAAGGGTTAATGCAAAAAACATGCAAAGTAACGCTGGAAAACAAAGTACAGACAATACCAGCGTTACAAATGGTTGTTGAATGTACTGAAAGGACAATATATTTGGTCACACAGAAATTGCACTAAAGCCATAGACTTTGAGAAGGAAGCCAATATTCTAACCAGCAAATTTGTTGAGAAAGGATATAATAAGCCTTTTTATGTGAAGTACGCAATACGGTCACTAGAATCTCTGGAGATGAATTCATCTCAGACAAAAAAAACTTTAAAAATCAATATGATAACCTGAAAATTTCCATTATCCTACAATATAATCCTCAGAATTATATGCTCAATAGATTCCAATGTTTCTCAACAATCTTTTTAAGGGAGGATAAAATTACTGTAGGAGAATTATTACCGGATCAGCCTCAATTTATTTTCAGAAAGGCACAGAATATCAGGAATCTGGTAGCCCCTACAGTGCAAAAAATAACATCCGAGAGAATGGCCTTATAACATCATATAGCAACATTAGGGGGTTCGTCCCACGTAATACGTGTAAAATGTGTCGTACATTATCCCTTAGGAGAATTGAATTAAAAAATGGGAACACAACATTTACCATTCAGAACCTTATTATCTGTCATACCAAGTGAGTGATATATTATATAGGATGTCTCTACCACAAAAAAATATGTGGGACGCACTAAAAGACCACTTTCTAAAAGAATAGGGGAACACATTACAAATATCACAAAGAAGTTAATGGACATCCTCTGTCCAAAAAAGCATGAGCTTCATTTCACAAACACAAGTATGGGGATTCAAACTGTGAAAACAGATTGGAGGAGTTGGAAATTTAATCAAAAAGATGTCCCATAAAGAAACACAATGGATTTTTGACCTTAATACTTTAAGACCAAATGGCTTGAATAATGAGGTTGAATTGTTTCTATCGCAGAATTACCGTATATACTCGAGTATAAGCCGAGTTTTTCAGCACATTGTTTTGTATTGAAAACGCTCCCTCGACTTATGCTCAAGTGTCGGTCGAGAAGATGGAGGGGGAGCAGCAGCGGCAGAGCAGTGGGTCACAGAAGGCAGGAGTCGGCTGCTGTGGCTAACTCCTGTGCCCAATGCTAAAGAGAAATGAATATTCACTGCGCTGGTAGTGAATATTCATTTCTCTGTAATAGCATGTACAGTGTCAGCTGCAGCCGCCGGTTCCTGCACTGACTGGGCGGTCACATGTGCCCACCACTTAAGAGAAATGAATATTCACCTTTCTGCAGTCCCATGTGACCGCCCGGCAGCTGCAGCTGACACTATACACGCTACTTAATAGCAATAAATACTCACTGCCCTCCATGCACATAGTCCCGTCATGGAGAGCAGTAGGAATTCCGGTAGCTGTGCTCTGCTTGTGAGAAGCGCATGACGTAACTGCCTTGCATTGCTTACAAGCATAAATCAGCTGCTGACACCAGAACAACATGCTGCAAGGGAGCGTAGGAAGGTAAGTAGGATGGTTTATTTTTTTATGTTTTTTTGATGGGGGTCATGCATACAAGGATAGAGATAAGGAGCCATGCATACAAGGATAGGGATGAGAAGCCATGCATACAAGGATATGGATAAAGATCGAAGCATTCCAGGATAGGGATGAGGGGACAATGCATACCCAGCTTATACTCGAGTCAATAAGTTTTGACTTCCCCAGTTTTTGTGGTAAAATTAGGTGCCTCAACTTATACTCGGGTCAGCTTATACTCTAGTATATACGGTAAATATTTATGGGATGCCAAACTAGAGCACTTTATTAAAAGGTCTTAAAAATGTCATATCAAAATGCCATACTTCAAAAGGTCATATCCACCAATCCGTAACAAATATTGAGATGTCCCTTTTTCATTAGATTGGCTTCCAATATAAAATCTTGCTAGATTTATATCCTCCTTACAAATCAGTTGTAGTGCAAGGAGATATGCATTTATTCACAAATAAACTAATGGGCGAACATATTACCATACTAATACATAACTAACTGGACTACAACTGGATGATGTGCTTGCTATGACTGTCATATACAGTGGGTCAGGAAAGTATTCAGACCCCTTTAAATTCTTCACTCTTTGTTTCATTGCAGCCATTTGGTAAATGCAAAATAAGTTCTTTTTTTTCTCATTAATGTACACTCTACACCCCATCTTGACTGATAAAAAACAGAAATGTAGAAATTTTTGCAAATTTATTAAAGAAAAACTGAAACATCACATGGTCATAAGTATTCAGACCCTTTGCTCAGACACTCATATTTAAGTCACATGCTGTCCATTTCCTTGTGATCCTCCTTGAGATGGTTCTACTCCTTCATTGGAGTCCAGCTGTGTTTAATTAAACTGATAGGACTTGATTTGTAAAGGCACACACCTGTCTATATAAGACCTCACAGCTCACAGTGCATGTCAGACCAAATGAGAATCATGAGGTCAAAGGAACTGGCCAAGGAGCTCAAAGACAGAATTATGGTGAAGGCATACATCTGGCCAAGGTTATAAACGAATTTCTGTAGTACTCAAGGTTCCTAAGAGCACAGTGGCCTCTATAATCCTTAAATGGAAGAAGTTTGGGACCACCAGAAGTCTTCCTAGACCGGGTCATCCAGCCAAACTGAGCAATCGTGGGAGAAGAGCCTTGGTGAGAGAGGTAAAGAAGAACCCCAAGATCACTGTGGCTGAACTCCACAGATGCAGTAGGGAGATGGGAGAAAGTTCCACAAAGTCAACTATCACTGCAGCCCTCCACCAGTCGGGCCTTTATGGCAGAGTGGCCCAATGGAAGCCTCTCCTTAGTGCCAGACATATGAAAGGCCGCATAGATTTTGCTAAAAAAACACATAAAGGACTCCTAGATTATGAGAAATAAGATTCTCTGGTCTGATGAGACAAAGATAGAACTTTTTGGTGATAATTCTAAGTGGTATGTGTGGAGAAAAACAGGCACTGCTCATCACCTGCTCAATACAATCCCAACAGTGAAACGTGGTGGCAGCATCATGCTATGGGGGTGTTTTTCAGGGACAGAACGACTGGTTGCAATTGAAGGAAACATGAATGCGGCCAAGTACAGAGATATCTTGGATGAAAACCTATTCCAGAGTGTTCTGACCTCAGACTTGGCCGAAGGTTCACCTTCCAACAAGACAATAACCCTAAGCACACAGCTAAAATAACAAATGAGTGACTTCACAACAACTCTGTGACCATTCTTGACTAGAGCCCTGACCTAAACCCAATTGAGCATCTCTGGAGAGACCTGAAAATGGCTGTCCACCAACATTCACCACCCAATCTGATGGAACTGAAGAGGATCTCCAAGGAAGAATGGCAGAGGATCCCCAAATCCAGGTGTGAAAAACTTGTGGAATCATTCCCAAGAAGACTCATGGCTGTAATAGCTCAAAAGGGTGCTTCTACTCAATACTAAGCAAAGGATCTGAATACTTATGACCATGTGATATTTCAGTTTTTCTTTTTTAAGAAATTTGCAAAAATTTCTACATTTCTGTTTTTTTTCAGTAAAGGTGGTACAGAGTGTACATTAATGAGAAAAAATGAACTTTTTTTTGCATTTACTAAATATCTGCAATGAAATAGAGAGTGAAAAATTGAAAGGGGTCTGAATACTTTCCAAACCCACTGTATATGATCAAATTATGCTAATTATTTAATTGATCCTATTATTTAAGGCTGCTCGACCTGGACTGATACATCCCTGATAAAGAAAGCCGCAGCTTTTGAAACGCATCAGATTTTGTTGTCTACCGGCTCAACTAGGACCGGAATAGAGTAGAGCGACCGTCACTCACCACAATCTTCCAGAAATTCACTACCACTGAGGTCAACCGGTAGTGATATGTCTCAGCACATGCCACCGGTCGGGGTTGCGCTGCTGCATGACGATCATGCCTCACATGCTGGAGAGCAAGCACTTCCATCCCAAGCACTTGTGTCCACTATCTCTTGAGGAGTTTGGGAGTTTCTGCAGGTCCAGGGCACCTTTTGCTTATAGCAGAAGGAACATCTACCCCGGCACCTGTCTTCAACTCACCTGAAGGAGGCCGAAAGTTTTAGTGAACCTCACGCAACTTTGATGTTCATCTGTAGCAGGTAAAGAACTTCCTTATTCCCGCCGTTTGTTGTACTATTCCTCTGCAATTCTGTGCAGTTTTACTGATCACCAGCCAAGAACAGAATTACTACCAGTTAATCCCTCTTAATCAAAAGAACTATTTTTGGTGCCCAGGTACTGCTCAGCATGACTACTACTTGACTTCCCCTATGTGAGGCGGCAACATTGTTACACTAGGTCTCCATGCTGGCTCTGCTCTCCGTTCTGGTCACTTACCTTCTGCTCCCTCTGCTTCCCAGCATCCTGCTTCCTCTCCCAGTTCCTGGCACGCTGCCAGCAGGCCTCCAGAAAGAATACTTAGGATGCGAGGCCGTCTCCACCCTCTCTCTTAAAGGGGCAGCGTGCATTTTTTGAAAATGTCAATCAACCAATGGCAACGCACTGATTACTATATCTGGCCACTCCACCATAGGGGGAGTGCCGGAGCAACGTGTTTCTATCATTGCTACATCCGGTTCTGACTTTGATCTGTCTGCGCTGCATTAGCAGTCTCTGTGCTTCGCTCATTCTATTTGTCTCCACAGATCATTGGGATCCTGTATCCGGCTATCTCTGACAATCTCGGCTATCACTGGCGCAAGTGTCATCCTGTTCCACCATCAGCCATACGTATCCGTGGACTGTGACAAGGTTACTGGAGCCAGCCTGCTACCATCCACTCTGAACCAGGACCTTCCTCATCTACGTCTAACCCTCCACGGTTTCTGCTATCTTATCCGTTACCCCTTTTGGTCCCTCTGGGACAGCTGCCACGTGTCCGGAGTCTAAACCAGATCACGGTAAAAAACAGGTATCCATTATCTCTTATTTCAGAGCTGTTTGATCGTCTCCGAGGGGCCAAGATCTTCACTAAATTGGATCTCAGAGGGGCCTACAACCTGATCCGAATCAGAGAACAAATGGAGACGAATGGAAAACAGCCTTCAACACCCCTGATGGCCACTACGAATACCTGGTAATGCCGTTTGGCCTAAGCAATGCACCTGTGGTCTTTCAGGAATTTGTTAATGACATTTTCAGGGACCTGCTCTATACTTGTGTCGTTGTCTACCTGGACGACATTTTGATTTTCTCTGCAGACCTGGCCTCACACTGGAGGCAAGTACGCCTGGTCTTACAAAGACTGAGAGAGAACAGGCTATATGTCAAATATGAGAAATGCCTCTTTGAGTAATCTTCTTTGCCTTTCCTTGGGTACATTGTATCTTCCACAGGATTAAAGATTGACCCGGAGAAGTTGTCTGCTGTCCTCAAGTGGCCTCTTCCGTCTGGGCTAAAAGCCATACAACGGTTCCTGGGGTTCGCCAACTACTACCGGCAATTCATTCCACACTTTTCCACCCAAGTGGCTCCCCTCACAGTTTTAACCCGGAAAGGTGTAAACTCCAAGGAATGGCCCTCCGAGGCAGAAGAGACCTTTGTTTCTCTCAAAAAAGCCTTCGCTTCCGCACCCGTTCTCCATCGTCCTAATTCTAATGAGCAATTTTTTCTTGAGGTAGACGCTTCTTCCATAGGTGCAGGAGCAGTTCTCACCCAGAAGGCATCTACCGGTCGGATGATCTCTTTTGGTTTTTTTTCCAAGGTTTTTTCTCCTGCAGAAAGGAACTACTCCGTTGGAGATCGGGAACTGTTGGCTATCAAGTTGGCTCTGCAAGAATGGAGACATCTGCTTGAGGAAGCTCACCACCAGGTAGTCATATTCACCGACCATAAAAACCTTGCCTACCTCCAATCTGCTCTTAGGCTGAATCCCCGTCAGGCCCGGTGGGCGTTGTTTTTTGCTCATTTCAATTTTGTCCTTCATTTCCGCCCAGCTGACAAGAACATCAAGGCAGACGCACTCTCCAGGGCCTTTTTGCCTCCTGAACTGGAGGAGGAACCTCAGCACATTATTGAACCTTCAAGGTTAGTCTCTGTTGCCTCCATTGATCTTGCCCGGCTTCCTCCAGGGAAGACTCTCGTGTCCGCTTCTGAACGTAATCGTGTCCTGCGGTGGGGTCATTCTTCTAAGTTGGCTGGTCAGAAAAAGACTCAGCAACTCATCACCCGTTACTACTGGTGGCCTACCATGGGTAAGGATGTCCAGGAGTACGTCGCAGCCTGTCCTTCATGTGCCCGTAACAAGACTGATAAACGTCTACCAGCTGGCAGGCTTCTGCCTTTCCCGATTCCGTCCGCTCCCTGGCAGCACATCGCGATGGATTTCATCACGGATCTTCCCATTTCTTCTGGCTGCTCAGTGGTATGGGTTGTGGTGGACCGCTTCTCTAAAATGGCTCACTTCATTCCGCTATCTGGTCTTCCGGCTGCTCCAGTACTGGCCGCTCACTTCATTCAGCACATCTTCCGTCTACATGGATTTCCTCTCCACATCGTGTCCGACAGGGGCATCCAGTTCACCTCTAAGTTCTGGAAAGCAGTCTGTAAAATGGTAAAAAAATAGATCTAGATTTTTCTTCGGCATACCATCCCCAGTCCAATGGGCAAGTGGAGAGGATCAATCAAATCCTGGCTGGATACCTGCGTCACTTCGTCAACACTCATCATGACGACTGGGTGGAATTACTGCCCTGGGCGGAATGCTCCTACAACAACCAAGTAAGTGAATCTTCTGGAAAATCTCCCTTTCAGATTGTGTTTGGACTCCAACCCGGAATTCCTCTTCCTTTCTCTGGACCGTCTGGTGTTCCGGCAGCCGATACCTTTTCCTGAGATTTCTCAAACATTTGGAAAGATACCAAGACTGCTTTGAAGAGAGCCTCTCAACCAGGGCCGGCGTCAGCACCCGGCATACCCGTTCAAGTGCCTGGGCCTTAAGCAGGCGGGGGGGCCCACTCGCCGTCGGGCACCCCGGCGCCCGTTAGCAGAGGAGAGCGGTGTCAGCGCCGCCACTGGTCCCCCCCCACTATAGGGGGAGTGCCGGAGCAACGTGTTTCTATCATTGCTACATCCGGTTCTGACTCTGATCTGTCTGTGCTGCGTTAGCAGTCTCTGTGCTTCACTCATTCTATTTGTCTCCACAGATCATTGGGATCCTGTATCCGGCTATCTCTAACAATCTCGGCTATCACTGGCGCAAGTGTCATCCCGTTCCGCCATCAGCCATCTGTATCCGTGGACTGTGACAAGGTTACTGGAGCCAGCCTGCTACCATCCACTCTGAACTAGGACCTTCCTCATCTACGTCTAACCCTCCACGGTTTCTGCTATCTTACCTGTTACCCCTTTTGGTCCCTCTGGGACAGCTGCCACGTGTCCGGGGTCTAACTGGAGGTAGCACCTGTGTCCTCCGGGTATTTCATTCTGGTCCTGTTCGAGGGGCCTTACTACGGGTACCCGGGGCTCACTAGTCACGCCCCTTTCGGAGCCCCCCTTGACCGCGGTCTCGAGGTTCCACTTCAAAAATAAAAGACGAATGTGAACTTCACCATCTCTGCCTCCGCTTCCATTCGTTACAAACATAGTCTGTCATCACTGATTGTCATCATCCATGAGCACGCCATCTGTCTATCAGTGAACATTTCAGTTACAGAGTGATGCACATTACGCTCACCTATTGAATTGATGTGGCTATTTATTTATTTTTTATTTTTTGGAGGCTTATCTGATCTATTACCCTATACTATCCTCTTCTCTATGCGCATATCCATTTCCTCCCATAGCGCCATTTGGACCATGCATACATTCTATAAATTACATTTATGGGATAAAATAACTAACAATTGGCATGTGAATACAGTGGGGAAAAAAAGTATTTAGTCAACCAACTGTGCATATTCTCCCATATAACCCTACGATGCATATCCCGGGCCTAAAAGGCCCGGGAACTTTTGTTTTTCAAAAATTCTGAAAGGTTTTTAAACTTAGAATTTTGAAACTCTAGGTATTCCTCAGGTCTGTAGTTGTGTGTAATTTCCAGTTGTTTGTATATTTTTATGTGATGGGGGTTTTTTATATAATTTTTTTTTTTGGAAAACTACAGCTTTACATATCCCGGGCCTTTTAAGCCCGTATTAGGTTTATCATATACTCATCAGTTTATTTTATTTATTTTTTATTTTTTTTGCTATTTTCTGCAAGATCACTTGCTGTACTTTAGAATTTTGAAACTCTAGGTATTTCTCAGGTTTTTAGTTGTTGGTAATTTCCTAGTTTCATGTGATCATCGTTTTTTTTTATAAAAATGCTTTTTTGGAAGAACAAAATGTCTGCATGACATTTATGTTTTCAGACTAAAGGTCCTTTCACACAGCCAACTACCTGTGGTCAGTAGATAAACCAGTTGAACAATAGATGACCCGTGTGAAGCCACCTTTAGTTTGTGTACACAGCATACAGGCTCCACCTAGCTATTTGCCTTTTGTCCCTTTGCTCTCCCCACCCATCTTTCAGAATTGATGCACTGTTGGAAGTAGAAGCTCATTCCCTCACTGACTGAATATCAATGACTTCCATTACCCCCTGTGTGATATTATTGCTGGTAAGTAACAATTGGGAACTGTTTGTAGCCACCAGATACCCAAGACTATTACTCCTGCATCTTCCAGCTGCATTTATAAGATTAGATAGCCAAGCTGGTTTCATACATGTTGTTTAGACTGGTCAGCCATTATCACATGTATTTCTGTATTTGTTGATTCTTTGCTAGTTTCATTTCTTTATACTCTGTTTAGCTATCTGTCAAATTTATTTCTGGATGTGTTGATTCTTTCCTGGATTGAGATGTTTATATACTGTTCAGGACATCTCAGGTCACTTCTTTAGGCTGAAATGGCTGGAATTTTTTGCAGTGCAATGCATCATGATGCCATTGTTGAACTCAATACCCGGAAAAAAAAACCTGAAATCATCAAAAATGTTTGTAAAGAACATTCTTTAGAGAAGATAACATGCGAAAATTGTGATGGAGAGTAATAAAATTGAAAAGTAAAGGAAAAGTTAGAAACGAAAACTAGTTGCAGGTTTTGTTTACTTCAATTTACATGTTATATCTCTTTATAACCACTTATAATTGTGTGCATTTGTCATATCTCACTTTACAATTTTGAAATAAACTCAAAAAATGCCTATTTTTTTTTTTTTTTGTCAATAACTTCCATATAAGTTGCAAACGGGCCTAAAAGGCTCGGGATATGTAAGAGTGTAGATTCCGAATGTCATGCATCGTAGGGTTAAAAAGATGAGAGAGGCCTGTAATTGACATCATAGGTAGACTAAAACTATGAGAGTCAAAATGAGAAAACAAATCCAGAAAATCACCTTGTATTTGGTCACCTAAAACATGCAAGATTTCTGGCGGCTCTCACAGACCTGTAACTTCTTCTTCAAGAGGCTCCTCTGTCCTCCACTCATTACCTGTAGTAATGGCACCTGTTTGAACTTGTTATCAGTATAAAAGACAGCTGTCCACAACCTCAAACAGTCACACTCCAAACTCCACTATGGTGAAGACCAAAGAGCTGTGGAAGGACTCCAGAAGCAAAATTGCAGCCCTGCACCAGGCTGGGAAGACTGAATCTTCAATAGGCAAGCAGCTTGGTGTGATGAAATCAACTGTGGGAGCAATAATAAGAAAATGGAAGACATACAAGTCCACAGATAATCTCCCTCGATCTGGGGTTCCACGCAAGATCTGACCCTGTGGGGTCAAAAGGATCCCAAGAACAGTGAACAAAAATCCCAGAACCACATGGGGGAACCTAGTGAATGACCTGCATAGAGCTGGGACCACCGTAGCAAAGGCTACCATCAGTAACACACTACGCCGCCAGGGACTCAGATCTTGCAGTGCCAGACGTGTCCCCCTGCTTAAGGCTACTTTCACACTTTTTTTGCGCAGCGCATCGTGCGGGCGCAGGGTCTAGCACTTGCACGCGTTCATCTGCGTTTGTCGTGCGCTGCGCATTTTCCAGGTGTGCGCCCATACGCGCTAGACGCTACATGTTGCATTTTTTTTTCCGCCCAACCGCTTTAAAAAAACGCGTGCGCACGTGTGCGCATGCTATGCGCAAAAAATAACATTGCAGTCTATGGGTTTTGTTAAAAAAGATTCAGTGTAACTTGTATTTTGCTCTTTGAATTCTCTGGTGTTTGTATGTATAGGACTGCCCACTGGACTCATATGCATACAGATAGTTAGTCAGGTAAGAAAAAAAATATGCACACTTACTTATTAATAGTCCGGCTGTGAGACTGATGGCCGTGCCTCCAAGAAATATTGAGGCCAATATCCATTTGCAGCATCGTGTGTGTATGAAATTCACCTTGTCCACATCTAACACAGGCAGTGTATCGTCACATTGCTGGACTGCCATTGTAACAAAAGAGCTGTAGAGAGTAGACAAGTGTCATGACACTTTCACAATTTGAGAGTAATGCCCCCCCCAAAAAAATTATAGGGTATTATGGTCAGCAGTATACAGGTGCACTTTTCATGAAGGCATTATCACTAAAACTTTTCATTTCACTCTTGCAGAGATCCTGTCACCTCCAGAAAATATTACTTGCAGATATCGTGGTAATCTATAACTATTTAGCATTTAAATCATGTCTTGCTGCCTTAGGCCGATGTCACACTTGCGTGTGTGATGCGAGAAACTCGCACAAGTCTCTCGCATCAACACTTGGCACTGCCGCCGGCACTCGGACTGGAGTGTGCGGCTGCATAGAAATACATGCAGCCGCACGCTCCGGTCCAAGTGCCGGCGGCAGTGCCGGGTGTTGATGCGAGAGACTCATGCGAGTTTCTCACATCACACACGCAGAAAGAACGGCTACAGGAAGAAAATTTAATTATATTTTCCCCGCAGCCACTCACTGTCAGTCATTGGGTGGGTGCAGGAACTGGTTACAGTTGCACTGCTTACTATCCTGGGAGTTCGCTGTAATCACTCCCTTGCACATTGATTAACAGCCTATGGTCCACTTCCAGTAAGCCTAGCAGACACTATTTAAATCTTATTTACCTACCATTATATCTGCAGGAAAATAGCATTTTGGCATTGAAAAGTTCCCTTTATATGCACAGATTGTTTGTTTTGCGTGTTCTTTTATTCTTATTTAGGTAATTTCCATAAATATAAAAACAAAACTTTGCAAAGTGAATAACAATATATGTGAATTTTTTTCTTTGAAGTAATTTCTACTATATTTTATCAGATGTGTTGGGGATATGATTTTGTGGCACTGACTATTATATATATATGTATGAGAGGTTCTTCTCCTGCACTTGTTAGTACAGTTTACACAAGTAAACAAGTTTTGAAATGAAGGTCTTTATTATTAAGAGTAAAAGAAATCCAAACCTATGGGCCCTATATGAAAAAGTGATTTCCTCTAAAGCTAATAACTTGTTGGGCCCCCTTAGCAGCAACAACTGCAATCAAGCGTTTGTGATAACTATCAATGAGTCTTTTACAATAATCTGGAGGAATTTTGCCCACTCAACTTTGCAGAATTGTTGTAATTCAGCCACATTGCAGGGTTTGAGCATGAACTGCCTTTTAAAGGTCATGCCACAGCATCTCAATCAGATTAATGTCAGGACTTTGACTAGGCCATTCCAAAGTCTTAGGCTACTTTCACACTTGCGTTTTTTTGGGCTGCGTTTCGAGCGCACATGAAGCGCATTTAAAAAACGCATGCAAACACTTGTAAACGCTGCGATATTTAGTCGCATCAGCATGCGCATTTCGACAAAAAAACGCAGCGTTTGTCTGTGATTTCCTGCGTTTTTGCATGCGTTGCGTTTTTTTGGCGCATGCGTTGTCTATGTGTCACATTTCCATCATCTCTGTCTCCATCATCTCTGTCTCCATCATCTCTGGCTCCATCATCTCTGTCTCCATCATCTCTGGCTCCATCATCTCTGGCTCCATTATTTACAGAAAAATCGTGTGCGTGCAAAAGCGTTGACGAGCGCAAAGCCATGCGCACGCCAGCGCCCCCATAGACTGCAATGTTATTTTTTGCGCATAGCATGCGCACACGTGCGCACGCGTTTTTTTAAAGCGGTTGGGCGAAAAAAAAAATGCAACATGTAGCGTCTAGCGCGTATGGGCGCACACCGGGAAAATGCACAGCGCACGACAAACGCACATGAACGCATGCAAGCGCTAGACCCTGCGCCCGCCATGTTAAAGATAGGGGAACATTGTGCATGCGTCCGATAGCGCAAGATGCGCTGCGCAAAAAACGCAAGTGTGAAAGTAGCCTTAATTTTGTTTTTTCTGAAGCCATTCATAGGTGGATTTGCTGGTGTTTTTTGGATCATTGTCCTGCTGCATAACCCAAGTACTCTTCAGCTTGAGGCTATAGAAAAAGTGAAAGTAAAAAGAAAAAGAATTGTATTAGTAGGAACCCAAGAGTGAAGCCCAAGAGTGAAGTACATGTTCTCATAGAGAGGAGATTGGAGACGATGCCCGGTGAGGTGACAGTTGTGTTGCAGTTACTAAGGCCTGACCGGACAGAGAAGGGGGCAGTTGAGCCAGAGCAGGCTGTGTCGCCACAAAGGGACTTGCAGCCACCATCGCCACAGAAGAGTCCGAGAGCAGTCAAAACCTGGAGAAAGTCTGAGCTGAGAGGAGGATCCGTGACTTGAGCTAACAGGAAGATCAGTGACCCATGCCAGTAGTAGACCGTGGCCTGCACCAGTAGAAGAACATGACCAGAGCTGGACCAGGCTCGAGAGATGATTCGGCTATAGCTGAGAACTGTTCCTGTGACCCATTACTTCTAATGTAGACATACGATACAGAGTGTGGGCAGTGCTTCAGGGAACAACGAGCACACTGTGTTTCAAGTAACTCGCATATATCTAGGACTTTCGGCCTAGCGGGAAATAAAGATGACGCCTGTTAGGGCCAGTGTAACTATCTGAGGCGCTTAAAGTGAACCTGTCAGCAGGGTTGTTAATAGTAACCTACACACAGTGTAAGGTCGGCGCCGTTATACTGAATAAAATGATACCTTGGTTGATAAAATCCATCTTGTGCTTCTTTTTTAATCCTTATTTTTAGTTTTTAATTAATGATATGCTCCTGTCCTAAGGCAGGGTTCATGTATGTGGTGCTCTGATTATATATTCATAATGCAGACTGCTGACAGGTCACTGACCTGCCCCCTAGTTTGCATAATGAATATACTAATGTGTGTATTTGAAAAAAACATGTCAATTAAAAACTAAAAATAAGGATTAAAAAAGATGCACAAGATGGATTTTATCAACCAAGGTATCATTTTATTCAGTATAACAGTGCCGACCTGACACTGTGTGTAGATTACTATGAACAACCCTGCTGACAGGTTCCCTTTAAAGAGAATATGACGCTGAAGGCCCTAGTAATGAAAAAACTCCCGTTGAACTAGAACATAAAGGAGGCAACTGTTGTTTAACTGCTAAATAATAAGAATGGTGTATATAATAGAACATTGCATAAATCTGTATAGACCTCAGTAATATACTGTGCTCACTTGCATACATACAGTATACATGCTAAGAGCTAGATTTTGTTTCTGTGTTAGGCCCCCTTCACACATCTTGGTTATTCCTGTACTGGAAAAACCAGTACTGGTGAGATCTATGGTCCGTGTCTGTGTGCCATCCATATGTACGCATGTGACATCCATGTATCTTTTCACTGTTCGTGTGTCACATCTATGTGGCTTTCGTGTGTCCATGGGAGATGGACAATTAGCCCTAAATGTTCACAGGCCTTTAATAACAATTCACAGCTGTTTGCTTAGCCTTTACTGGTTTACAAGGGAACCCTGAAAAAGAAATGATGCAGGGTACCCCGATAAATTCTAACCAGCAAAGGCTAAACAGACAGTTGTGGGTAGATATTAATAGCCAGGGAAGGGGCCATGGATATGGCCCCCCTCAAGGCTAATAACATCAGCCCTCGGCAGCCCCAGAAATGGCACATCAATAAGATGAGCCAAATCCGATGCTTACCCTGACTCTTCCCACTCGTCCTGTGGCAGTAGCAAGTGGGGTAATAGGGTTGGGGTTGGGATGTCAGCTTTGAATTATCAGCTGACATCAAGCACAGGGATTAGTGATGGAGAAACATCTATAAGACACCCCCACTACTAACCCCATAGTCATATTGTAAAAAAGACACAGCAAGAATAAAGTCCTTTAATTACCATTTATTACAGTAAAAATAAAAAAACACATTCCTCACCTGTCTGACAATAATCCATTTGTCCCATGCCATAATCCATCTCTGCTACATATGGATTTCAAGCTGAACGGTGGCATGATGCCACCATTCAGCCTGAAATCCAGGAGACACTGAGCTGAGCATTAGATCGCAGCTTCAGTGACCTGTGGTGATGTCATTGTGGTTACCACAGGTCAATGAAGCTGTGGTTCCCATGTGCAGCTCATTGTGAGTGGCCTGATGAACTGCAGTGACATCAATGAGATCACTGCTAGAACCCTGAAATTTCTCATGGTGCTAGAGGTGATGTCATGAAGATTATCTCAGTTCATCGGATGGCTCACACTGAACTGCTGCTTAGAATTTATAGGAGGACCCTACGTCAATTTTTTTTCTGGGGTCTTCCATAAACTAACCAGTAAAGGCTAAGCAAACAGCTGTGAGCTGTTATTAATAGCCTGGGAGCCTTTTGGGATATTGTCCCCTTTCCAGATTAGTAACATCAGCCCCCAGCCATGGGCTTTTCCTCTGATAGTTATCAAAATTACACTGGAGCCCACACCAATTTTTTTTTTAAATAATTCTTTATTTCACATACGATGTACACAGCGGATGATGATTGATGAATACAAGTCCCGTCATTGTCACCTGGTCATGCTGATGTCAGGGAGATCTCAGGCTTTTTCTGAGGCATCGGTACGTGTCACACGGTCCGTGTGAAAAACCTGACATGTGAGCTCCACCATTGAATATAGTGATGTGTGTGCATGTGTCCATATTTGCAGTCCATAAAAAACGGACGTGTGAAAGGGACCTTAATCAAATAAATAGTGTTGGTTGATTATCACTGTCTCCTCATTGTCTGCACTGTTGCATCCAAACAACCTGTTTACACAGAGAAAATAGTTTTTATTCAAATTTGCAGCAAGCAACACAATAAATGATACATAGCTGGAATTGGGGTATCTGTCCCTACATCATGCTCATCTAAGATAGAAAATATAGAATGGTTAATATAACCTTTTTCAGGTCCCTGTTTGCCGCACAATTGCTAAATAAAGACCATTTTACGTCATACAGGCCAACATTTGACTCCATGGACTTCTCTGTGGGTTAACCATCTATGGGGACAATTTTTTTTCTTACTTAAGGGCATGGAATTCTGGCAAAAAGTCATTTTTACAATAGGGTTTCATTGAAATGTTGGACTAGTTTGCCTTCTATACTGCTGGATTGCAATATCTATTGCTTGCTGCAGAATGAGTTAACAGACAATTTGTCAGTCAACCCACTGAGATAGGCTGACAGAGAGTTTGTACTTCAGTTTGTCATTTTCTGAGCTCCTTTCAACTGATTTATGACTACAGACCACATCAAAGTTGAATATGCAGGGACAAAAAGAGTACCTAAAAGTCAAACAGAGCAACATTTTTCATAAATCCCAATGGCAAAACTGATTTTTAGCCGCAAATACATGCTTTTGAGTAAGAAAAAAAAAACATACCCAAAAATGGATAACCCTTTATAGCACTCAAGATTCATTGTCACACAGTCCCAGTTTGGCTAAGACTCTCAGGGGCTCTAACTGTTAAACCCCTCCAACTGACTAATACACAGATTTTCAAAATGTGATGTGCCCGTTTCTTGTTCATGAGGTGCCAGGAGCCAGTTTACAGAAAAGTGATCATATTCTGCACTGGCTCTAGTTTTATAATATAATTATATCATTTGTATGTATTTTAATGTTATAAAAAAGTAACACAAATGCAATAGTAACAGAGTACAAAATATAAAACTAGAAGTGAAAAGGTTCTAAAGTGCAAATTTGTTTCAGCTGTATACCTTTTACTTCATTTTCTATTATAATTTAATAAAATAAAAAAATAATATTATTTATATTTTTTGTCTTTATTGCACAATTTTTTGTAGCATTATATTTATTTTGTGCTTGACTGATTATTTCATATACAATTGGTTTCATCTCTGATAATTGTATCTGTCCACAAAGACAAGGTTCCTCTTGAGTGTGGAAAGAAAAGAAACAGTAAAGATGTATATCTTCGTACCGTGTTAGCCAGTAGATATACCCTGTGAAAACATCACAAAACATTACCAGACCCCAATCAGAGGGTAATAAAACTTTCTCTCCTTATCTATGAATTGTTCCAATATTTATGCTCATCCCTCTGCCATAATGACTATTCTGCTTCACGTCACTTGTCTTACCTATTGCATTTTTTCTGTGTTTTTGTGTATAAATATGTGATTCTTCAGATTTTGTATTAGTTCAGCCTGATGAAGAGACCTGAGTAGTCTCGAAAGCTTGCAATTTGTTACCATCTTTTCAGTTAGCCATTAAAAGGTATCAACCACTGAGGACTCTCAACTCGAAAGAAAAGAAACACTCTTATGAAGACCTTATAATGATGACGTGTTATATTGGCAGGCAGGCAGGCCACGTCATTCTATCCCCTCATCGGTGCCCCCACAACTTGATGGTGGGACACAAATGTTTTCACGTCAGGGGCGGACACTAAAAGCTTGGGCCCCCTGTGCAAGAAATGTGTTTTGGCCCCCCTCCTTTTATGGCAACCAACTATAAAAATACTTTTACTGTAAATGCTACATAGCCTCCTCTTAGTAATATTACAGTCACTTATTGCATAGTGCCCTCTTTTGTTATGTACAGTACCATTCCTTGCATATTAGATTCTCTTGTTATTTGTTATTTATAGAGCCCTGTCTTTATTACATACCGTATTTTCTTTTTAGATATATACTGAAATGATTGCTGATGAAACTTGGTAAACCTTCTTTTCTGATGGAGGTGGCTGATGGACTGTTCTTCTGGTCAGGTGCTGCTCCATGAGCAGTCATTTTATATTTCACAAGAGAGGGTGCTGTGCTTAACAAAAAATAACGAGAATACGCTATGTAAGAGATGGTGCTATACATGACGAGAGAACATTCTATGTAATAATGGGACAACACTGTACATAACAACAGAGGATGGTATGTAATAAGGGACCACACCATACATATCTAGAGAAGATGTTACGTAATAAGGGATGCCCCTTTCCAGTAATAATGTCCCCCATCCTGGTCCCCTTCTTGGTATAATGTCCCCCATCCTGGTCTGCTTACTAGTATATTATGCCTCATCCTGTTCCCCTTCCTGCTATAATGTTCCCCATCCTGTTTCCCTTCCTGATATAATGTGTCCCATCCTATCTCCTTCCACGTATAATGAACCCCATCCTAGTATAAATGTGCCCTTCTGGTATATTGTGAATCATCCTGGTTCTCTTCCTTGTATACTGTGCCCCATCTGTGTCCTGTTATGATTTGGTAGCTGAGGAGAGCAAGCAAAAAAGGAAATACACCAGAGAGGTTGGAATCTATGGGATTGCAGTACCCTGACTAACCACCACAACTAAAGGCAGCCGTGGAGCGTACCTACGTTGGTCCTAGACGCCTCGTCACAGCCTAAGAAGCTAACTACACCTAAAGACAGAAAGAGGAAAACTATCTGCCCCGGAGCAGATCCCCAAAGAACATAGAAAGCCCCCAAACATGTAATGGCGGTTAGACAAGAAGAAACACAGACACAGATAGAAAATAGTATGAGCAAACGCTGGGGCCCAAACTTCCTAAATAGAAAAGGATAGGAAGGACACTTACTGCAACCCCAAAAAACCCTGAAAAGTACCAACACTACTAATTACAAAAACACCTGAGATCACACGACCTCTACCACCTAAATTAGTTCTCTGGTGTAACAAAAACTAAACAGCAGCCACTGAAAAAACTGGAAAGGGCAAATGAACAAACAACAGTGGCTGAACTAAACTGAGACCCGGCAGACCCCCACAGAAGTGCAGGACAAAATGCAAAAAGCAAGCACAAAAAACAAAAAGAAGAAAATGTCTTATCTGTTAGCAGAAGATGCAGGCACGAAACAGCAGGCTACAAAGTGAACAGGAATCAAAGATGAGACCAGAACAATTGATCACCGGCAACCCTGATGGGAGGGAACCTCCCTTATATAAGACCAGTCAGTAACACCTGATCGCCAATCTTCACAATCTTCATTGGATAGTTCAGTACTGTTTGTAACCACCAGAGGGAGCTTCTGCTCAGAATTCATTTCTAGCACATTCACAACAGTACCCCCCCTTGAGGAGGGGTCACCGAACCCTCATTTGAGCAACCAGGTCGGTCAGGATGAGCTCTGTGATACGCACGGATGAGTCTCCTAGCATGGATGTCCGAAGCAAACACCCAAGAATTGTCCTCCTGACCATAACCTCTCCACTTAACCAAACACTGGAGTTTCCGTCTAGAAAAACGAGAATTCAATATTTTCTCAACCACATACTCCAGATTGCCTCAACCAAAACAGGGTCAGGAGGCACAGCCATAGGAACCACTGGCTCGACAAACCTCTTCAATAAGGACTTGTGGAACACGTTATGGATCTTAAATGTCCCTGGAAGAAGTAAACGAAAGGAAACAGGATTAAGAATCTCCATGATCTTATAAGGTCCAATGAACCTAGGCTTAAACTTAGGAGATGCAACTCTCATAGGGATATTTCTTGAGGATAACCAGACCAAGTCCCCCACTTCAAACAGAGGACCATCAGTCCTATGCCGGTTGGCAAACCGCTGGGCCCTCTCCTGAGAGAGGGACAACCTCTCCACTACCTGGTCCCAAATCTGCTGCATACGCTCCACAACAGAGTCAACACCTGGACAGACAGAAGCCTCCGTCTGTCCTGAAGAAAATCAAGGGTGAAACCCAAAATTGCAGAAAAATGGGGACATCAAAGTGGCAGAGCTAGCCCTATTATTAAGAGCAAACTCAGCCAAAGGCAAAAAAGAGACCCAGTCATCCTGATCAGCAGACACAAAGCATCTCAGATAAGTCTCCAATGTCTGGTTTGTTCTCTCAGTTTGTCCATTGGTCTGAGGATGAAAAGCCGAGGAGAAAGACAATTGAACACCAAGTTTAGAACAAAAAGTCCTCCAAAATCTGGAAACAAACTGGACTCCTCTGTCAGACACAATGTTCTCAGGAATGCCGTGTAACCGAACCACGTGCTGAAGGAACAAAGGCACCAATTCAGAGGAGGAAGGCAACTTAGGTAATGGCACAAGATGTATCATTTTGGAAAACCTATCACAAATCACCCAGATAACGGTCATTCTCTGAGAAACAGGGAGGTCGGAAATGAAATCCATAGAGATATGGGTCCATGGTCTCTTGGGCACAGGCAATGGCATCAACAAACCACTAGAGCGAGAGCAAGGCTTGGAGCGAGAGCAAGTCCCGCATGACTGCACAAATTCCCTGACGTCACCAGACAAAGTAGGCCACCAAAAGGACCGACTAACCAAGTCTCTGGTACCAAAAATTCCGGGATGACCGGCCAACGCGGAACAATGAATCTCAGACATCACACTCTTTTTCCATCGGTCTGGGACAAACAATTTCCCATTAGGGCAGCGCTCGGGTTTATCCTCCTGACACCCCTCCAGAGCCAGTCTCAAATTGGGCGAGATGGCGGAAAGAACTACACCCTCTTTCAAAATAACAGCAGGATCAGATAACTCAGGAGAGTCCGCAAGGAAACTCCTCGAGAGGGCATCCGCCTTAACATTCTTAGTGCCAGGAAGAAAGGAAACCACAAAATTAAAACGTGTGAAAAACAAGGCCCACCTGGCCTGTCTAGGATTAAGTCGCTTAGCTGATTCCAGATAAGCCAGATTCTTATGGTCCGTGAGGACCACCACCTGATGTTTGGCTCCCTCCAGCCAATGTCTCCACTCTTCAAAAGCCCACTTCATGGTCAATAACTCCCGATTACCCACGTCATAATTACGTTCAGTTGGAGAAAATTTTCGAGAGAAAAATGCACAAGGGTTACTTTTAGAGGTCTCTGGATCTCTTTGGGACAAAACGGCACCTGCCCCAATTTCAGAGGCATCAATCTCCACCTGAAATGGCAGAGAAACATCAGGCTGCCGTAGAACAGGAGCAGAAGTGAATCTCTGCTTAAGTTCCTGAAACGCAGAGACTGCCTCAGGAGGCCAATTCACCACATCAGAACCCTTTTTGGTCAAATCAGTCAATGGTTTAACAATAACAGAGAAATTACCAATAAATTTACGATAAAAATTGGCAAAACCCAACAATCTTTGAAGAGCCTTTAATGAAGTAGGTTGGACCCAATCACAGATGGCCTGAACCTTGACCGGGTCCATTTCAATAACAGATGGGGACAAAATGAATCCCACAAATGAGATCCTCTGTACGCCAAAAAGACACTTTGATCCCTTCACATACAGAGCATTCTCTCTCAAAATCTGGAACACAGTCCGAACATGTTTCACATGAGAGTCCCAGTCATTGGAAAAAATCAAGATATCATCCAAATAAACAATCAGAAATTTATCCACAAAATCCCTGAAAATGTCATTCATGAAGGACTGGAAGACAGAAGGAGCATTAGTGAGCCCAAAGGGCATCACTAGGTACTCAAAATGCCCCTCTGGGGTATTAAATGCCGTCTTCCATTCATCCCCTTGCTTAATGCGAACAAGGTTATATGCCCCCTGAGGTCAAGCTTGGTAAACCAAGTAGCACTTTTCACCCTGGAAAACAGGTCAGAAATCAAGGGTAACGGATATTGATATTTCACAGTGATATTGTTCAAGAGACGATAATCAATACATGGCCTTAATGAACCATCCTTTTTGGCCACAAAGAAAAAACCGGCACCCAAGGGTGAAGAGGATGGTCTGATATGACCCTTCTCCAATGACTCCTTGATATAAGACCGCATAGCATCATGTTCAGGTACAGACAAGTTAAAAAGGCGACCTTTAGGGAATTTACTACCAGGCACTAATTCAATAGCGCAGTCATAGCTCCTATGGGGGGGCAAGGATGCAGATTTACTTTCGCTAAACACATCAGAAAAATCAGTCAAAAAGTCAGGAACATCTTGAGCCTGGGGGGAGGCAGAAAAAACAGGAGTGTTGGTATTAACACATTGGCAGCCCAACTGGTTACAGACACAGATTTCCAACCCAAAACAGGATTATGAGACTGTAACCAAGGGAAACCCAGTACGATAATGTCATGCAGATTATACAGCACCAAAAATTTGGAACTCTCCTGATGATCAGGTTCAACCCTCATTATCACCTGAGTAGAGAACTGAGGTTTATTCTCAGCCAAAGGGGTAGAATCGATCCCCAGTAGGGGAATAGACTTCCGTAGGGGTATCAAGGGAAACCCACAACGTTTAGCAAAATCAAAATCCATCAGGTTAATAGCTGCTCCCGAATCAACGAAAGCCTGAGCAGAAAATGTGGACAGGGAGCAAATCAGGGTAACAGTCAACAGAAATTTAGTCTGAACACTACCCAAGACAACTGAGCGTGCAAAACGTCTTCCCCGCTTAGGGCAGACTGAAATAGCATGAGAGGCGTCACCACAGTAGAAACATAACCCATTGCGTTTTCGAAACTCATGACGCTGTGCCCAGAAGCCACTCTATCACACTGCATGGGTTCAGAAGCTGGTTCAGAAGGCAACACTATTCCACGCATACCTCTACGCTCACGCAAACGTCTGTCAATTTGAATCGCTAATGACAAAGAATCGTTGAGACCAGAGGGGACAGGGAATCCCACCATAACATCCTTTGCATTCTCTGACAGACCCTTCCGAAAAAGGGCTGCCAAAGCATCGTCATTCCATTTGGTCAGGACTGCCCACCTTCGGAATCTCTGACAGTATAACTCAGCGTCCTCAAGCCCCTGATTTAATGCCAACAAGGCTTTTTCAGCTTGATCAGTGACATTAGGCTCATCCTACAATAACCCCAGAGCCTGAAAAAATGCATCAACATTACTCAAAACAGGATCCCCAGGTGTCAGGGAAAAAGCACAATCCTGAGGATCGCCGCGCAGGAGAGAGATGACAATTTGAACCTGCTGTGCTGCGTTCCCTGAGGACTTAGGTTTCAAGGCAAAAAACAACTTACAGTTATTTTTGAAATTCAGAAATTTAGCTCGATCCCCCAAAAATATATTTGGCATGGGGATCCTAGGTTCTACAACCGGCAACCTAGCAAGATAGATAGCAATACTCCGAACTTCAGTGGCAAGCTGATCCACACGGCCAGACAACTGTGCAAACTCCATTGAGAGAAAAAAAAAAAAATCCTCCTCAACACCCAGAGATACAGAGGGAAAAAAAAAATCTCTGACAACTCTGACAATCTTCTTTCTTTAACACTATTTTTCCCTTCTGTGAGTACCATACAAATATCAGTTTTTGGGCCGGTGATACTGTTATGATTTGGTAGCTGAGGAGAGCAAGCAAAAAAGGAAATACACCAGAGAGGTTGGAATCTATGGGATTGCAGTGCCCTGACTAACCACCACAACTAAAGGCAGCCGTGGAGCGTACCTACGTTGGTCCTAGACGCCTCGTCACAGCCTAAGAAGCTAACTACACCTAAAGACAGAAAGAGGAAAACTATCTTCCCCGGAGCAGATCCCCAAAGAACATAGAAAGCCCCCAAACATGTTATGGCGGTTAGACAAGAAGAAACACAGACACAGATAGAAAATAGTATGAGCAAACGCTGGGGCCCAAACTTCCTAAATAGAAAAGGATAGGAAGGACACTTACTGCAACCCCAAAAAACCCTGAAAAGTACCAACACTACTAATTACAAAAACACCTGAGATGACACGACCTCTACCACCTAAATTAGTTCTCTGGTGTAACAAAAACTAAACAGCAGCCACTGAAAAAACTGGAAAAGGCAAATGAACAAACAACAGTGGCTGAACTAAACTGAGAGGAGCACAAGCCCCCGGAGGGGACCCGGCAGACCCCCACAGAAGTGCAGGACAAAATGCAAAAAGCAAGCACAAAAAACAAAAAGAAGAAAATGTCTTATCTGTTAGCAGAAGATGCAGGCACGAAACAGCAGGCTACAAAGTGAACAGGAATCAAAGATGAGACCAGAACAATTGATCACCGGCAACCCTGATGGGAGGGAACCTCCCTTATATAAGACCAGTCAGTAACACCTGATCGCCAATCTTCACAATCTTCATTGGATAGTTCAGTACTGTTTGTAACCACCAGAGGGAGCTTCTGCTCAGAATTCATTTCTAGCACATTCACAACAGTGTCCCATCCTGGTTTCTTTACTGGTATAATGAATCCTATCCTGGTATAAATCCTCCTTAGACCCAGAAGTCCCAGAACCCATAAACCTTTGTACACTACAGTGTACGCGAGGTCTAAGGAGGATGATGCGCCCTATCCTGGTCCCCACCGTGGACCCCGTCCTGGGATATTGCGCTCTATCTTGGTCCACCCTGGGATAATGTATCACACTTTGGCCACCTTCATGAAATAATGTACCCCATCCTGGTCCCCTTCCTAGGATAATGTTCTCCATCCTGGTCCCCTTCCTGGGATAATGTACCCATCTTTGTCCCTTTCCTCAGAAAATCTTTCCTGGGACAATGTGCCCCATCCAGGTCCCATTCCTAAGAGAATGTGCCCCAACATGGCCCCTTCCTGAGATAATGTGCCCTATCCTGGTCCTCATCCTAGTATAATGTGTCCCATCCTGGTCCCCTTCCTGGTATAATGTGCCACATTCTGGTCCATTTACAGATATAATATGCCCAATCCTGGGCTATTTCCTTAGATACTGTGTCCTGTTCTGTACTCCAATACATTAAAAAAAAAAAACATACTACTCATCTTCCCCCATGGTGCCACGCCGAGCGGGGTCCTCTTCTAGAGCCGGTGGCTGACTTCAGCGTCCCTGCATTTGCACGTGATGTCACTGCCATGCACCCCAGTCATGGGCATGCCAAAGTCACCTGCCCGCATTTGATTGATCACCAGCATGTATTGTGGAGCAGAGGACCCGTCAATATATTTCAGCTGAAAGTGTATCCGAGGAAGCACATTAAGCTAAAATGGTCTGTGGTGTTGGTGGGCCCCAATCCACCTCTGGGCCCCGATGCAGCTGCACCAGTGATATGTCCGCCACTGGTTGCCATGACAGCCAGGGGTCTGCTGGAGACCCCTGTGCCTGTAATGACAGTACTCCTGTGAAAGCCAGCGTCTGGCTGGCATTCATAGGAGATCATGATTTTTGTTATACACAGCATTACTGTGGTATTGCTGTATATAGCACAAGCAATCAGATGATTGCAGGTTCTAGTCCCCTAACAGATAATTAACTTAACAGATACTGTGAAAAGTAAAAAATTGTTTTTAAAAATCTGAAAGTTCAAATCACCCCCCTTCTCCCCATTAAAAATTAAGGAGTTGTGCACACGCGATCACTGCTGGAATCTTGGATTACGTTATAGCCGAGACCGAACTCTCACAACCAGAAGTTGTGCCAGTGTATGGAGGTGGCAGGTACCCTCGGTTGCTGCCTTCCCCTTTTTGTCATTTGGCTCCTCCGTGCACTTTATATAAATATTTTATGTGTTCATATACATGCGGTACCCGGACAGAGTACCTATGTGTTAATACCTTAATGTAAAATGTCCATGTATTGCCATGTGTTCTCAATGTGCTGTGTTTGCAATGTTTTCATGTGTATTAACATGTAATGTATGTGATGAACTCTGTGCTTATGTTAGAGACAGGGATAGCAAATGTTTAAAAATGTGGGCTGGGCCAGCAGAGAGAGGGAACAGGAAGCGTCTGCTCCCAGTTAGTAGCCCGGACACGTTGGCCCAGGGCAGATGTATATGGACAGACGGGGCATTGCCAGACTCCCGGAGGGGAGACATCTGTTGCTCCGGACTCAAAGACTCAAGGATTAGAGGACTACAACACGGGCAACAGGATTTCGGAAGGGCCCCCGCTGAAGGGACTATACGCATCCAGATCCCAGTGAGTGGACTACTGTGAACTTCGGCTACTGCGGCCGCTGGAAGCAGGAAGCCAGTGTTGAACTTGTCTTTTTTGTCTTTTTTTTCCATCACCGTTCATTAAATGTTATTGCCTGTTGGAAAAGAGCTGCATTCTTGTGTGGAGCCCAGCTGTGACTGAATCCATATCTCCCAGAAGGGTGCACTGAAGGAAGATCCCACTAGAGGTCATTATACACACACACGCACAGCTACCCTAAAGTCCACCAGATGGAGCTGTGTTAGGCATATAAAAAGAAGTTTAGTTTCAGTTTACTTCAGTTCTGAGCAGCCATCTCAGAGAGCTCAGTCAGTCTGCAGGAAGTGACGTGCAGAGCTGAGGATAGTGAGGCTGCAGAGCTATTCTGTTCCAAGCAAGTGGAGTCTAGTAAGAGTGAAAGAGAAATCACTCCAGCCTAGTCAGAGCTGAATTAAAGGGTATGCCACACTAAACAACATCGCTAACGGGATCGCTAAAAAAGTCACTATTTAGCGATCCCGTTAGCGATGTTGTAGTGTGCGGCATCTACCAGCGACGAGCTCCCTGCTGAGATCCTGCTGTGATCTCGCTCGTCGCTGGAATCGTTCCGGACCCTATTTTATCGTCGGCGCTCCCGCTGGGTAAGTATTATCGCTGAGTGTGGCACCTTTTCTTAGCGATTTAGCGGTACTTTTGTACCGCTAAAGTCGTTAAGGAGATCGCTAACCGCGATAGCGTCCTTAACGATATCGCTAAGTTAAGCCGCACTCAGCGATATATAAACAATCCCGCTAGCGATCTCATTAGTATGCGACGCTAACGAGATCGCTAGCGGGATTGTGTAGTGTGGCAGTACCTTTAGAAGTGTAGCTCTGTGGAAAGCGTGCCGACGCTTAAAGAGCGGCGAAGAGGCAGCCCACCAACTGCCAGCGTGTGTGATCGTGTAATGATCCAGGTAGCCGAAGGCGAGTGTAAGTTAATGAGACAGAGGAGCCTTAATAGCTCATCTCAGCAAGTATCACCGGACAACGGGGTCCGAGCCTATAGGGATCTCCAGGACCCATTAGGAGAACACCGGAGTTCCTGGAGGACTACAAGTCCCAGGAGTACCACAGAGCTGATACGTAGCTGGATCAGAAGAACGGAGTCTAGCAGGGCCCTGCAAATACAGACTGTGTGCTTCAGGAGAAGGTCCAATCACAATATCAGCCAAGTGCAAGACGGAGACCAAGTTAGACCTAGCTACAGGCAGGTCAGGACTTTATCACATAAAGGCAGAAGATAGGAGGCCACACACCTACCAGTGGAGGAATCTCGATGTGCATCCTTCACCCTAAAGTGCTCCGGGGAGTGCCTGCAACACCTGCAGTAAAGGTACCAAAGTGACTTATGTGTGTGTCTCCCTTATTATCCCCGACTGCCGGGTCCCCGTCTGTCCTGCACCTTTGCATATCTATCTGCCCTGGAGGATCACTCAGCCTTACTTGTGGAAGGCTTAACACCTAGCTGCCCAATATTAACCCTCCAGTGGATCTGCATAGCAGCGCTGGTCATCCTGACCAGGCACCACAAGTGGCGTCACGAATCCCCATATCATTATTCAAGTCACCTGTAAATATCCCACATTACGGTAAGCGCCCAGGGCAACGGACCGAGCTGTGCTACCCGTGACATTCCCCATAGACTTCAACGGGCTCGGTGCCGAGTACCCCATAACCCTGGTGTTGTGCGACTCATCTTTTACTTGGCGTCACGAACAGGATTTCGTGCCCTGCAGCAACGGAGTAATTTGTGCCCGTTGCCACCGGGTACTGTGTGCCTAAAGACTGTGTTTTGTATGTGGTGAAGATTTCCCGCCATTTGCCCGCCATCGCCCGCCATTTACAGCGCCACGGCGCGAAAACTAGTGGGCGTACCTGCAAAAGCGCGCTGAGTCCTGGACACGCCCCCAACGCTGACGCGGCGGCAGGTCCTGTGAAGAGCTACAGTGAACGCTCTGATGTCAGAGCGCCAGCGACGCAGGTCCTTCTACACATCACTGTGCCCTGCGGAGCTGCAGCCTTCAGAGCAGGTAGGCTACGATTAACTAGGGGGGCGCAGACATGTCGCAGCAGCCAGCCGACAACGCGGCCCAGGCCGACGGCCTTAATGACTTACCCCTTGGCGCTGCCGCACAGGCTGTAAATGCTGGCCCCTCACCTGGTCCTGTGGCCCCAATAGTACCGCTAACGCTGCCATACATGCCTGGAGCGAAGTGGCTCCCTCAGTACAGCGGCAAGCCAGATACCCTGTCAGGGTTCAAGCGAAAAATATGCAGCATAATGGACATGTATCCTATGACAGAAAAGCAGCGAGCTGCAGTAGTAGTGGGACAATTAACTGGTGCTGCAGAGAGAGAAGTAGAGACTTGGACAGCTGCAGACCAGGAGTCAGTGCTTGCAATTTTCTTAAAGCTACAGTCTATCTTTGAGGACCGCACTGAAACAGATCTCCGGATGATGTTTTACCAATGCTCCCAGAAACCAGATGACAGCATTAGGGACTATGCCTGCCGACTACAAGGGGCCCTTCGAGCACTCAAACAAGTTAACCCCATGAGTGTCTCCAACGAAAATAAAATGTTAAAAGAACAATTTGTACGGGGATTAAAGTCCCAAGCTGAAAGCCGGACTGTGCATTGGTGGTCCTTGGATCATCCTGATGCTACCTTTGATGCTCTTAAGGACATGGCTATAAAAGGACTGCGTCCCCTGGAAACACCCGGGATGGCAACCCAGTGTCACCTGAGTGAAGCCACCCTACAGCCAGCAGCATCCACCTTTTCACCATTGGTTGCGGAAGCCAAAACGCAGGTGGCGCCCCCTACTGAGCTGGACTGTCTGCGCTCAGAAGTGCGCCAGTTGACCAAAAACCTGGCCACTGTAATGAGGGCCCTGCAACTGTCGACGGAGGAAGAAGGAAAGATCCTGCTAGCTGACTGCCCAGAGGATGCTCCTTGGATGCGCCGGAGAAGAGGGAGGACGTCGCCCCACAGGAGGAGGACGACGCCACCCCCAGGAAGGACCCGCGACCAGCATCATCCCCGCCGAGAGATCATCTGTTACCGCTGCCACAGAGAAGGTCACCCAGCACGTCGGTGTCCTTTAAAAGAGCAAATCCTGGGTCCGAGGGCCAACACCCAGGAATAGACTCTTCAGGCCCCTCAGACTGGAACTGCAGGTTTGTGGGAGGAAGACCTTACCTGTCCATCATATTGGATGGGATCGCCATCCCTGCCCTGCTGGACACTGGATCTCAGGTAACCGTCATACCTGATGTTCTTTACAATAAATACTGGTCCAGTGACGGTCTCCAACCCCCAAACCCTGACTTTGCCGTATATGCCTCTAATGGCCTCCCTCTTGACTTACTGGGGGATAAAAATGTAGACGTAAAGGTGGGAAGAGTGGAGCTAAAGAACCAGGGACTTCTTGTAGTAAAGACTGTTAATGAGGAAAATGGGTTGAATGTGGTTTTAGGCACTAACATTATTAGTAACTGTTTGGAGGAGGTTGTGTTTTTACTCCAACAGCTCGCCGAAATTGCCAGACCAAAGCAAAAGGGAGTGATCCGGAAGGAGATTCGGACCCTGATGTGCCAGCAGCAAGTGAAACTGACCGGTGGTGAGATTGGTAATGTACGGGTGACAGACCCGAACCCAATTGTGATACCCCAATGAGTGAAATGCTTATTTGGTGTAGAGCAGCAATAGGTCTGAGAGGACGGAACTACCAAGCAGTAGTAGAGCCCCATTGTTCAGAGCACAGACCTACACTCTTGACAGCCAGAGGGGTAGTGGAGGTACATAATGGGAGGGTGCCCATACGTCTTCTCAACTGGGGAGAGGATGAAGTCAAATTACCACGTTATGCCACTGTTGCTAAGTTACATGCTGTGGATAATAACTCCATTCACCCAACGGAGCCCTTAACCTCCCCACAACCAGTGGAGGATAACGGTCCGACCACCCAGGTGGAGGATTGGTGTCAGCAGCTCCATGTCGGGACGGACACCACTCCAGCCCACCAGAAACAAGGAGTATACCGAGTAGTTCAGGAGTATGCACAGGTATTCAGCAAACACCCACTCGACTTTGGGAAAATTAAAGGGGTTCAACATCACATCCCCACAGGCAATCACCCTCCCATTAAAGAACAGTACAGGCCTATACCTCCAGCACACTACCAGAAAGCCAAGGAGATGTTGCGTGATATGAAGGAAGCAGGGGTGATAAGGGATAGTTGTAGTCCCTGGGCAGCACCTCTAGTCCTAGTCAGGAAAAAGGATGGGAGCATGAGAATGTGTGTAGATTACAGACAGGTAAATCGCATTACACATAAGGATGCATACCCTTTACCACGCATTGAGGAATCCTTAGTTGCCTTAAAAACTGCTAACTACTTTTCCACCCTTGACCTCACTAGTGGGTACTGGCAAGTAGCTGTGGCTGAGGAGGATCGGGAGAAGACGGCTTTCACCACCCCAATGGGACTCTGTGAGTTCGACAGAATGCCGTTTGGACTCAGCAGTGCCCCTGGAACGTTCCAGAGAGTGATGGAGAGCTGCCTGGGACATCTCAACTTTGAAACTGTGTTGCTGTACTTGGACGACGTCATCGTGTACTCCAAAACGTATGAAGATCACTTGAAGCACCTGGCGGAGGTGTTCGAGTCACTGTCCAAATATGGGATGAAACTGAAGCCTTCAAAATGCCATCTGCTCAAACAGAAGGTACAGTATCTGGGAAATATTGTCAGCTCAGAAGGAGTAGCGCCAGACCCTGAAAATATCACCGCCATCCAGAAATGTCCGGAGCCAAAAAATCTCAAGGAGGTGCGACAGTTCCTGGGACTGACAGGGTACTACCGGAGGTTTGTGAAGGACTACACCAAGAAAGCAGCGCCTCTGCAAGACCTCCTGGTGGGACAGTCCCTCAAAAGCAGAAATTCTTCATTCCATTGGGGTAAAGAACAGGCAGAAGCATTCAAGGAAATGAAGGAGATCCTGACAGGTGATGAGATCCTAGCCTATCCTGACTACAGCCAGCCGTTCCTGCTGTATACTGATGCCAGCAATGAAGGATTGGGAGCAGTCCTCAGTCAGAAGCAAAATGGCCTGGAGAAAGTCATCGCCTATGCAAGCAGGAAGCTCCGCCCGACCGAGAGGAACCCAGAGAACTATATCAGCTTCAAGTTGGAGTTCCTGGCACTGGTCTGGGCCATCACGGAAAGGTTTAAGCACTATTTAGCCTCCAGCAAGTTCACTGCCTACACCGATAACAACCCCTTGACGCATCTTGAGACAGCTAAGCTGGGAGCCATGGAACAACGATGGATGGCTCGACTGTCAAATTACCAATTCACAATCAAATACCGAGCGGGCCGCAAAAATGCCAACGCTGATGCCCTATCCAGGATGCCTCATGAATCGGACACAGAAGAAGAAGTGGATGATCTGGAAGAGATAGAACTACCTGCCTTTCACAGAAATGGGATAATCCATGAGCAACAAGCCAGCAGGAGATCGCGTGGTAAGACGTTGAATCCTTTACCTCACCACAGTTGGAAGGAAACTCAGGACAGCGATCCGGTTGTCAGCCGAGTCAAGGAGTTGATAACTCAAGAGGGTTCCTCCTTGGAGAAGGACGCGCCTCTACAAGCAAGGCAGCTGTGGAATGAAAGAAGCCGGCTGTTCATCTACCGTGAGAAGCTGTGCAGGAGATACGTCAACCCAAGGACCCATGAGATGGTATGGCAGATAGTGGTACCCAGAGCAGACATCCAGATGGTGTTAGAAGCCTACCACGATCAAGCGGGACACTTTGGCTGGAGGAAGCTGGAGACCCTGTTGAAGTGTCGGTTCTACTGGGTGGGAATGCGCAGCTCCATCGAGAGGTGGTGCCAGAACTGTGGACCCTGTGGCCTCAGAAGAAAGGACTACAGCAGTCAGAAGGCCCCCTGCAACCCATCAAGACGACTCGTCCCCTGGAGATCGTGGCCCTGGACCATGTCAAGTTGTCACCCAGCCGGTCAGGATACTCCTATGCCCTGACTATGGTGGATCACTACTCCAGGTTCCTGGTGGTCGCCCCTGTCAAAGATCTGACGGCAGAGACAGCAGCAAAGATGTTCCAAGCGTGTTTCTGTAGACCACACGGATATCCTGAGCAGGTACTAACTGATCAAGGTCCAGCCTTCGAAGCCGAATTATTCAAGGAGTTCTGTCACTTGTATGGGTGTAAGAAGATCAGAACAACACTGTACCACCCCCAAACTAATGGTCTCTGTGAGAAGATGAATCACATCGTCATTGACCTGCTGAAGACTGTACCACTCGAAGAGAGAAATCGGTGGCCAGACTTACTACCTGACCTGGTAGATCTGTACAATCACATACCTGTGAGTTCCACCAATTGCACCCCAGCTTACCTCATGCGGGCAAGACCAGGAAAGCTGCCCATGGATCTGGAGCTTGGTGTTGTAGAACCAGAAGCAGATGTGACGACGGAAGACTGGGACACAACCAGACAGGAACAGTACAGAAAAGTACAAGCCTGCGTTGAAGAAAGTCTCAATCGAGTCAGGAATAAACAAGAAGATCGCTACAACAAAAGTGCGCCAGCTGAACCTTTCGCACCTGGTGAAGTTGTACTGAAAAGAAAGAGGAGGTTACACAAACTCGACAATCAATGGAAAGAGAGCCCTACATCATCCAGAAATCAAGGTTTGACAATAAGAAAACGTGCATAATTAGCAAGGATGGAGGAAGGACGACTGCAACTGTATCCCGAGATCACCTTAAGTTGTGTCCAAACCCATTAAAGCTTCAGGAAGAAGAACCTGTTGTCAATCAGGAAAAGCGTGATGAATCAGTCATACATACAGACTTAGGAGATTTCCCGCGGATTGGCCCAGAATTGGAGATGCCGTAATCATTCCTGTGCTACAATTATATCAATCTCAAGAAGAACCTCTACATCCAGTTGCACCAGTTGTTGCAGTAGAGTCAGTACCAGAGGAACCTGCCCAGCAGAACCTCAACAAGTGGAACCCCAAGAAGCGGTACCCCAAGAAGTTGAACCTCAGGATGAAGGATCCCTGCGGAAGTTGAGCCAGTTCATCCAACGCCCAGTATACTTGCCAGATCCCTAGAGAGGCTAAGGCAGTACTACAACTTACCTGCACGCAGGAGTAACAGGGTAACTGACACCTCACCTACCACCACACCACGTAGGTCAGTACGCATAACAAGAGGGCAATTACCTGTTAGGTACAGAGAGTAGGACCTAACCCATGTAAATAATTATCAAGAACCACTGTATATAACTGTATATATCGTTATAATATGCCTTTGTAATACTACTATTTATTAACCTATTTTTCCTCTTAAAAATTGAAACAAGTGAATGGACTTTGTTTTTGCTTGTTTTCTCTACCCTTTTGAGCATCCTTTTCCAAAAGAGACTGGGACTTTTATGGTTGCTCAGTTCCTCAATCCCTCATTATGTTGATGTACATAGTTGTTTATTTACCGTTATGCAACCGTTCAAGAGTGCCTTACCTCCTGTAAAGGAAGAGTTATTTATAAAATGTTATTGTTCTTTGTTTTTGTATTTCAGCCCCGGAGTGCTGAGTTCTACTAGGGGGGAATGTGGAGCCCAGCTGTGACTGAATCCATACCTCCCAGAAGGGTGCACTGAAGGAAGATCCCACTAGAGGTCATTATACACACACACACGCACAGCTACCCTAAAGTCCACCAGATGGAGCTGTGTTAGGCATATAAAAAGAAGTTTAGTTTCAGTTTACTTGTAAGGTTCTTTGTCTCTGTTGACATGTTCCTTGAAACTCAGTTTTCCGTCGGCCATTTTGCTTTCTGTCTTTCTTCAGCTCTTGCCCTCAGTTAATATGGAGTTCCAGTTTTCATGTTCCCGCCCTGATTCTTCCCTCTTGCTTCTTAAGCAGCCTCAGCTGAACAATCAGTGCTCCTGAATCAAGCCTCAGTCAGTCTGTGACCTGACTCCTGGAAACCTTGAACTTGTACTCCAGCTATTCCCTACTGAGGAACCTTTGAACACTTTTGGACTCTGGAAACCTGCTGTTTGGTGAATCCATGTTTGCAGAGGAATTACGGTACAGAAAAGAGATCCTGAACCTGCTTTGGAGATTTATTGTAGTGCTTGAAATTACTCTGGCCTGCTGTGTCTCCTGACTCTGTTCCTGCAAACTGTGTGAACTTTTCAGCATGCTTGTATGAAGTAATACAAGTCATTTCATTTCAACCTATGTCTCCTGTGTTTTCCTCGCACCCAAGCACAAGACGCTATAGGAACTGTACACTATACATGACAAGATTCAGGAGCCAATGTTTAGTGTCTGCTGGGTCTGGGAAAGCCGTGTCTGCTGTGACTGTGGATATCAGATGTCCGTTTAAATACCTTATGTGATGACAGTGGTTGTGACTTCTCACAACCATTTCAGCACTTCTGCCTTAGAAGATCTGGAAGATGGAGGCCCGCATAAAGGAACTTTGCGGAGTGACTGATACAATCCTTTCAGATGTACAGACTTTAAAAACCCGTTTTGCAAGCCTACAGGACCTCACTAATCATAATTTGCAAGTGTTTGGACAGACTACCTAGGAATTGCGAGCCAGGATTGAGGCTCTAGAGGAACGAGCCCAGGCTCCTGCCATAACCCCGAGTTCTGGGATCCCCAAATTACCTCCTTTTCGTTTTGGCGGTGAACGTGAGAAATTCAGGGGATTTATTAATCAATGTAATTTATTTTTCTCTGCACATGCTTCACAATTTCCCACTGAACGATCCAAAGTGCTTACTATAATCATGTTGCTTACCAATAAGGCTTTGATGTGGGCAAACCCTCTGATTGAGACTGAGGATGATTGTTTGAATCACCTTGATGCTTTTATTTCAGCCATGGGGCAGGTGTTTGATGACCCCAATCGAGGTGCAACAGCTGAAGCAGCCATGTTAACTTTGCGCCAAGGTAAGCGTTCAGTAGCCGAATATGCCCTGGATTTCAGGAGATGGGCTCTTGATACCACTTGGGACACTTCCGCTAAGAAATCTATTTTTCGGAAAGGGTTGTCTCCACTGATTAAGGATGAACTTGCTCGTGCCGACCCTCCCACTGCGTTAGGTGACTTTATTAACTATTGTATTCGTATTGATGCTCGTCTGACTGAACGCAGACAAGAGAGATGGTTCGAAAATAATCGCACTAACCTTTTACTACCTCCCTCCTCAGCTAAGGAACCTTTGAGTAGGATCACAAGGGAACCAGAACCTGAACCCATGCAGGTGGACTCTTTACAAAGACGGGTTAGTGATGCACGCAAAGAACATCGTATAAAGGAAAATCTATGATTCTACTGTGGTAAGTCAGGGCACTTCATTATAAACTGCCCCAGCCGTTCTCATAAGACTACTGCAGCAGTCATTCACTGTGAGTGTTGCGAGAGGAGCTCTGTCATGTCCGAGCCTCAGGCTCCAGAGAGATCTGCTGCAAGAGATCTTGATTTCTCGGACTTAAACTCTGTTAGTTCTGGGGACGATGACGGTATAAACGCTGCAATTTTTCAAGTTTCCTCAGCGATGTCCCAGCTGAGTTGTAAAAGAAACAATTCTCATTGCTTCCTTTCCATCAAACTCTGGGTTGACTCAGTCTGGGTGTCTAGCTCTGCTATGATCGACTCAGGAGCAAGTGGAAATTTTATGGATATCTCCTTTGCTCTGAAACAGGGGATACGTTCAGTGAAGAAGGCTACTCCAGTACAGATGGAGACTGTGGATGGCTCTCTACTGACTTCTGGACCAGTGGATCAAGAAACAGAGCCTTTGAGGGTCCTTATAGGTAAAGATCATCAGGAGAAAATGTCTTTTATGCTTATCTCTTCTCCCCACTTTCCCATTATTCTAGGGCTACCATGGCTGCAGGCGCAGAATCCTACGATTAACTGGGAGACCAAGGAATTACACTTTCCGGAGAAACAGATGAGTCAAGGAGTTTCAGCTTGCTCTGTTCCTAAAGGAACCATGTCAGTCCCTGAACTACCAGCTGTATACCAGGACTATGTGGATTTATGTGACAAGAAGAACGCTGATCAGCTTCCTCCTCACCGTCCATATGATTGTCCAATTGAATTATTGCCTGGAGCCGAGATACCTTTTGGTAAGATCTACCCCCTAGCGGGGCCCGAGCTAAAAGCTTTGAAGGATTATATAGACGAAAATTTAGCCAAGGGCTTCATACGCCCCTCTTCATCTCCCGCAGGTGCACCCATCTTCTTTGTGAAGAAGAAAGATGGATCTCTGAGACCCTGCATAGACTATAGGGAACTCAATAAGGTTACTATTAGAAACCGTTATCCATTGCCTTTAATCCCTGAGTTGTTGGAGAGAGTGTGGCATGCCAACATTTTCTCTAAACTGGATCTCCGTGGGGCCTATAACTTGGTCCGTATTAGACCTGGGGATGAATGGAAGACTGCTTTCAGGTCATGCTATGGACACTTTGAATATCTAGTTATGCCTTTTGGTCTGAGTACCGCCCAGCCACTTTCCAACACTTCGTGAATGATATCTTCAGGGATCTCCTAGATACATTTGTGGTGATTTATCGGGATGATATTCTAATTTTTTCTAACTCCACAGAGGAACATCATGGACATGTGAGAATGGTCTTAGAACGCCTAAGACAAAACCATCTCTACATCAAACTTGAAAAGTGTGAATTCCATAGGACCGAAATTCAATTTCTGGGGTATGTACTATCTACGCAAGGGATTAGTATGGATGGAAGCAAGACCCAAGCCATCAAGGATTGGCCAATTCCTAGAAATGTGAAGGAGGTGCAGCGCTTCATCGGTTTGCCAACTTCTATAGACGTTTCATTAAAAAATTTTCTGAGGTAGTGTCACCTATCACCCAACTTACCCGGAAACAGTCTAGGTTCTCCTGGACCCCGCAAGCTCAGGAAGCATTTTCCTGTTTAAAGGATAAATTTACCACCGCACCTATCTTAGTACATCCCAACCCCGAGCTTGCCTTCATAATAGAGGTGGATGCTTCAGACTGTGCCGTTGGAGCTATACTCTCTCAGAGAACAGGTGAGAAGAATGTCTTGCATCCCTGTGCCTTCTTTTCCCAGCAGTTGTCTTCGGCTGAGAGGAACTACGATGTGGGCAATAGAGAATTGTTGGCCATTATTGCCGCCTTCAAGGAATGGAGACACCTTCTTCAGGGAACTGCACAGCAAATAGTCCTCCTGACAGACCATCTTAACCTTGAATTTATCAGGTCAGCTAAGTGCCTGACTCCTCGCCAGGCTCGCTGGAATCTTTTCCTAAACCAATTTAATTTTGTCATTTCTTATAGACCAGGATCGCACAATGGAAAGGCTGATGCACTCTCTAGAATTCATTCAGCAGAGACACGTCCACTTACTCCTCCTAAGACTATTCTTCCTGACTCTAGATTTCTGGGAGTGATTCATAATCAAGACCTACTTAAGGACATCAAGGAAGCATACCATGCGGATTCTTTGTTGGCTCAACCCCCAAGGGACGTAAGTCTTGTCTTTAAGAATGGTGTGTGGATTCAGGGACAACGTCTGTATATACCTGAAACAGTCAGATTGAGAGTATTGCAACTCATCCACGATTCCAAGATAGCCGGGCATAGGGGAATTCTAAAGACACAAGAATTTCTTTCTCGTTTCTTTTGGTGGCCCACTTACAGGAAAGATGTTTTAAACTATGTCACTTCATGTGAAGTCTGTGCAAGATGCAAAACACCTCGCTCCTCACCAACTGGTCTGTTGCAACCTCTTCCCACCCCGTCCCGCCCGTGGGGATCCATTTCTATGGACTTCATTGTGGAGTTACCAACCTCTCAAGGGAAGAACACCATTCTAGTGGTGGTTGACCGTCTAACAAAGGCAGCTCATTTTATCCCTTGTGTCGGCTTACCCACTGCAAAACAGACATCAGACTTGATGATTAAGAATGTGTTTCGCTTACATGGAGTACCGGATGAGGTCATTTCGGATCGAGGGGTGCAATTCACTTCAAGGTTTTGGCAAAATTTCTGTGCAGCATTGGACATTAAAGTAAACCTTTCTTCTGCTTTTCATCCTCAGACTAATGGACAGACAGAACGAACCAATCAGACCCTCCACTAAGCAGTCTCCTTTTTACTCCAATCTAGGTTATCATCCTAACATTCTTCCTCGATTTCCCATAGATACGCCCTTGCCGGCAGTGGCTGAAAGAATCACTTCTTTACAAAAGAATATGGATCTTCTAAAGGAAAATCTAGAATTGGCTCAGGAAAGGTACAAGAAAGCAGCAGATAAATTTCGTAAACCTGCACCAGCTTTCAAGGTAGGAGATTTGGTCTGGCTGTCAACCAGAAATCTTAAATTAAAGATTCCATCGTCTAAATTGGGACATAAGTACATTGGACCTTATAAGATCAGTAAGATTATAAGTGCTGTTGCTTGTCGTCTTCAACTGCCCAGAACTATGAGAATCCACCCTGTCTTTCATGTATCCCTACTAAAGGCTGCAACACCCAATACGTTTCCTGGACGTTCTTCTCCTTGCCCTGACCCAGTGCTGGTCGATGGTCAGGAAGAATTTATGGTGGAAAGGATTCTAGATTCCAGGTTGTACAGAAATCAGTTGCAATATTTGATTAAATGGCAGGGATACCCAGTGGAGGACAACTCATGGGAACCAGTCAACAATGTAAATGCTCCTCGCCTGCTCCGCCAGTTTCATCAGAGGTACCCTGACAAGCCTGGTCTGAGGTCATCCGGAGGTTGTCCCTAAGGGGGGAGTAATGTAAGGTTCTTTGTCTCTGTTGACATGTTCCTTGAAACTCAGTTTTCCGTCGGCCATTTTGCTTTCTGTCTTTCTTCAGCTCTTGCCCTCAGTTAATATGGAGTTCCAGTTTTCATGTTCCCGCCCTGATTCTTCCCTCTTGCTTCTTAAGCAGCCTCAGCTGAACAATCAGTGCTCCTGAATCAAGCCTCAGTCAGTCTGTGACCTGACTCCTGGAAACCTTGAACTTGTACTCCAGCTATTCCCTACTGAGGAACCTTTGAACACTTTTGGACTCTGGAAACCTGCTGTTTGGTGAATCCATGTTTGCAGAGGAATTACGGTACAGAAAAGAGATCCTGAACCTGCTTTGGAGATTTATTGTAGTGCTTGAAATTACTCTGGCCTGCTGTGTCTCCTGACTCTGTTCCTGCAAACTGTGTGAACTTTTCAGCATGCTTGTATGAAGTAATACAAGTCATTTCATTTCAACCTATGTCTCCTGTGTTTTCCTCGCACCCAAGCACAAGACGCTATAGGAACTGTACACTATACATGACATTACTTCAGTTCTGAGCAGCCATCTCAGAGAGCTCAGTCAATCTGCAGGAAGTGACGTGCAGAGCTGAGGATAGTGAGGCTGCAGAGCTATTGGGTTCCAAGTAAGTGGAGTCTAGTAAGAGTGAAAGAGAAATCACTCCAGCCTAGTCAGAGCTGAATTTAGAAGTGTAGCTCTGTGGAAAGCGTGCCAACGCTTAAAGAGCGGCGAATAGGCAGCCCACCAACTGCCAGCGTGTGTGATCGTGTAATGATCCAGGTAGCCGAAGGCGAGTGGAAGTTAATGAGACAGAGGAGCCTTAATAGCTCATCTCAGCAAGTATCACCGGACAACGGGGTCCGAGCCTATAGGGATCTCCAGGACCCATTAGGAGAACACCGGAGTTCCTGGAGGACTACAAGTCCCAGGAGTACCACAGAGCTGATACGTAGCTGGATCAGAAGAACGGAGTCTAGCAGGGCCCTGCAAATACAGACTGTGTGCTTCAGGAGAAGGTCCAATCACAATATCAGCCAGGTGCAAGACGGAGACCAAGTTAGACCTAGCTACAGGCAGGTCAGGACTTTATCACATAAAGGCAGAAGATAGGAGGCCACACACCTACCAGTGGAGGAATCTCGATGTGCATCCTTCACCCTAAAGTGCTCCGGGGAGTGCCTGCAACACCTACAGTAAAGGTACCAAAGTGACTTATGTGTGTGTCTCCCTTATTATCCCCGACTGCCGGGTCCCCGTCTGTCCTGCACCTTTGCATATCTATCTGCCCTGGAGGATCACTCAGCCTTACTTGTGGAAGGCTTAACACCTAGCTGCCCAATATTAACCCTCCAGTGGATCTGCATAGCAGCGCTGGTCATCCTGACCAGGCACCACAAGTGGCGTCACGAATCCCCATATCATTATTCAAGTCACCTGTAAATATCCCACATTACGGTGAGCGCCCAGGGCAACGGACCGAGCTGTGCTACCCGTGACATTCCCCATAGACTTCAATGGGCTCGGTGCCGAGTACCCCATAACCCTGGTGTTGTGCGACTCACTTGAACTCTAATTGCCTGGACTACTGTGACCAGAGGAAGAGAAGGTAACCCGTGGGGAAAAGCTGTGTCAGTGCTGTGTTTTGTGTGCAAGGGGCCGGAGTGTCTTCGGACTGTGTTTTGTGGGTGAGCTCGGTCAGGACGACCACCCCGGTCGCCCTTGTTACACCTGCACCGCCCCAAGCTGTTTAGCCCCCTAAATGCCACAATCTTTGACATTCATCGTAGCATTTAGGATGCTGGGTGAGGGAGTTGGCTCCTTCTCCCGTCCGATTGCTGCCTTGGCAACCTGAGGTAGTCATGATGACCACTGGGTCACCGAAAGCCTGTTACATCATGCTCAAAGCATGGTCTAAGACATTGTTTCCCAAACTCCAGTCCTCGCGTCCCCCACATGTCATGTTTTCAGGATTTCCTTTGTATTGCGCAGATGGTGGAAGTATCATCAAGGCATCAGGAATTCTCTCACCTGTGCAACACTATGGAAATCCTATAGAAAACACCAAAGAACAAAAGCAGTCAAAGGTCAATGTGAAAAAATAGAAAAAACTTTATTAATGTATATGGATAAAAAACACCACACAACAGGTGAACCCTGTATGTGTCATACAACACGGTAAAAAATATATATACAGCAAGGGAAGCCGTATGTGGTAGATATAATAAACCTCAACTCACATCAAACGAGATGGTGTTCACATAATAGTAATACATAGGTATGTACCATATTACCATCCATTATGTACCTCTATATACATACCTATGTATTACTATTATGTGAACACCATCTCGTTTGATGTGAGTTGAGGTTTATTATATCTACCACATACGGCTTCCCTTGCTGTATATATATTTTTTACCGTGTTGTATGACACATACAGGGTTCACCTGTTGTGTGGTGTTTTTTATCCATATACATTAATAAAGTTTTTTCTATTTTTTCACATTGACCTTTGACTGCTTTTGTTCTTTGGTGTTTTCTATATAATATATGCAGTTGGTCTATTACAGTCCGACATGGTTTCAGTCCATTAATGTATGGCATTTGCCGTTATTTCTGCTATTTACTCAGGTTAAATTTAGTGACTGATATGTTGATCTATGGTATTATACTATGGAAATCCTGAAAACATGACCCGTGGGGTCCATGAAGACTGGAGTTTGGGAAACACTAGTCTAAGGCCTCTTTCACACATCCGGCGGGCGCCTGGCGGCGCCCCCGGCATTTTACCGCAGCGCCGCATGTGAAAAGCTTTCACACTTCCGGCGGCCAAAATGCGGTTTTTTGCCGGATGGTTTCTGATGCTTGGAGAGATAAGAAACCATCCGGCAAAAAAAAAAAACGTTACATGCAGCGTTTTTTCCGGACGCCGCAATGTACATTTGCGCCGCATCAGGACAAAACCGCATGCAACGCATTGACATGCGGCGCCATGCGGCGCTAATGCATGTCAATGCGAAAAAAGCCGCATGCGGCGCATCAGATTTTCAGATGCGGCGCTGCGGGAAAATGCCGGGGGCGCCGCAAGGCGCCCGCCGGATGTGTGAAGCCAGCCTAAGAGGTTTCTGTCAGTGCAGCACTGACAGGTATAATGATTTGCAATGCTAGTGCATTGCAATGCATTATACCAGCAATCAGAGTGATAAAATTAAAGTCCCATAGCGGGACTTTTGATCACAAAATAAAAAATATATATATACCCATAGATACGTATTTTTATGAAAAAAAAAAAAAAATATAACATCTGGAAGGATCCAACCTATACTTGTCATGTGTGCATCGCCACGAAGATCGTCGCGGTTGCACATTCTGACTTCTCACAGCTGAGTTGCTGTTTCTTTGTGTTTGGCAGTTAGGGAGTTAATTCTGTCTGTGCTCAGTTCTGGGACTGGGTGCAGTTTTCTCCCGGCTGCAATTAATTATTTGTTGATTGGTTTCCTTTAAATCTCTGGTTGTCTGTGTTGGGAGTTGCCAGTGAAATTCTTCATGCAGACCACAGATAGGATTGTATCTGTATAGACTTAAGTTAAAGAGCTCCTTAGTTGTTTTAAGCTCACCTTGCTTAGAGTTTAATATCCCAGATCATTTATGTTCCTTCTGTGTTTGAGTGTGTATGCAAGTCTGTGTTTTCTCCAGTCTGTCTTATATGTCTAATCTGTGTATTTAGCAGAGATCAGCCCATATCCCTTTGGTGGTAATCAGAATCCTTCTTAGGACTGATTACAGGGTTCAGGGACTGATAGGAGACAGGGTTAGGCTGGAGACTTGGACCTCTGAACCATTATCAGTACCTCCAAGGTGAGGGTTTAGTTAGGACCCCAGTTTAGGGTCAGGTTAGACCCCCGGTCCTCCTCTTTCCTGTGACAGTGTATCAAGTCCTCAAGATTAACCCTGAGTTCAACGGATATCGTGTCAGGTAAATCTATTCTATATTTACATGCTGATGTTGCTAATCTATATGTTGTATAGAGTGTTGTTCTTTTAACCCCTCTCTGACATTAGACGTACTATCCCGTCCATAAAACCCGTGCCATTCTGACCATGGACGGGATAGTACGTCATAGGCGATTAGCTGCGCTCCCCGAGGGAGCGCAGCTAATCGCCGCCGGGTGTCAGCTGATTATCACAGCTGACACCCGTGACTGTGTGTCAGGAGCGGTCACGGACCGCTCCCGGCACATTAACCCCTTGCACACCGCGATCAAACATGATCGCGGTGTACTGGGGGCACAGGGGAGGATCGCGCAGTGTGGGGGCTCCCTGCGCGCCCCCCTGAGACCCTCAGACCAGCGCGATGTGATCGCGCTGCTCTGAGGGCTTCCTCCCTCCCAGGACCCGGATCCAAGATGGCGCTGGGGTCCTGGAGGGAGGCGGCTTCCTCAGTGCCTGCTGAGAGCAGGCACTGAGAAGCCTGCTGCACTGCCTGAGCGATCGCTGGTGTGACAGAGTGCTGTGCACACTGTCACACCAGCGATCTGATGAAATACAGTGATGTCCCACCCTGGGACAAAGTAAAAAAGTAAAAAAAGTAAAAATAAACATGTGTAAAAAAAATCCAAAAAAAAAAAAAAAAAATATATTCCCCAATAAATTCATTACTTATTGTAAATAAAAAAAATAAAACAATAAAAGTACACATATATGGTATCGCCGCGTCCGTAACGACCCCCCCTATAAAAATGTCCCACTAGTTAACCCCTTTTGTGAACCCCTTAAAAAATAAAAAATAAAAACGAAGCAAAAAATCAGTGCTTTATCATCATACCGCTGAACAAAAAGTGGAATAACACGCGATCAAAAAGACGGATATAAATAAACATGGTACCGCTGAAAACGTCATCTTGTCCGCAAAAAACGAGCCATCACACAGCATCATCAGCAAAAAAATAAAAAAGTTATAGCTCGCAGAATAAAGCGATGCAAAAATAATTTTTTTATATAAAATTGTTTTTATTCTATAAAAGCGCGAAAACATAAAAAAATGATATAAATGAGGTATCGCCATAATCGTACTGACCCGAAGAATAAAACTGCTTTATCAATTTTACCACACGCGGAACAATAAAAACGCCTCACCCAAAAGAAATTCATGAATTGCTGATTTTTGTTCATTCTAACCTCCCAAAAATCGAAAATAAAAAGCGATCAAAAAATGTCACGTGCTCAAAAATGGTACCAATAAAAGCGTCACCTCGTCCCGCAAAAATTAAGACCTCACATGACTCTGTGGGCCAAAATATGCAAAAATTATAGCTCTCAAAATGTGGCGATGCAAAAAACTACTTTTTGCAATAAAAAGCGTCTTTTAGCGTGACAGCTGCCAATCATAAAAACCGCTATAAATAGTAAATCAAACCCCCCTTTATCACCCCCTTAGTTAGGGAAAAATAATAAAATAAAAAAAATGTATTTATTTCCATTTTCCCATTAGGGTTAGGGTTAGGGTTTCGGCTAAAGTTAGGGTTAGGGTTGGCGCTAAAGTTAGGATTAGGGTTAGAGTTTGGATTAGGGTTAGGGTTGGGATTAGGGTTGGGACTAGGGTTAGGGGTGTGTTGGGGTTAGGGTTGGAGTTAGAATTGGGGGGTTTCCGCTGTTTAGGCACATCAGGGGCTCTCCAAATGTGACATGGCGTCTGATCTCCATTCCAGCCAATTCTGCTTTGAAAAAGTCAAACGGTGTTCCTTCACTTCTGAGCTCTGCCATGCGTCCAAACAGTAGTTTATCCCCACATATGGGGTATCAGCGTACTCTGGACCCCAAGAGTTATTGTGAAATTTGTCCTATTTCTTCTGTTACCCTTGGGAAAATAAAAAACTGGGGGCGAAAATATTATTTTTGTAAAAAAAATAAGATTTTTTTGTTTTTACGGCTGTACATTATAAACTTCTGTGAAGCACTTGGGGCTTCATAGCGCTCACCACACATCTAAATAAGTTCCTTGTGGGGTCTATTTTCCAAAATGGGGTCACTTGTTGGGGATTTCCACTGTTTAGGCGCATCAGGGGCTCTCCAAATGCGACATGACGCCCCCAGACCATTCCATCAAAGTCTGCAATCCAAAACGTCACTACTTCCCTTTCCGAGCCCTGACATGCGCCCATACAGTAGTTTTCTCCCACATATTGGGTATCAGCGTACTCAGGACAAATTGGACAACAACTTTTGGGGTCCAATTTCTCCTGTTACCCTTGTGAAAATAAAATATTGGGGGCGAAAAAATCATTTTTGTAAAAAAAAAAAGGATTTTTTATTTTTACGGCTGTGCGTTATAAACTTCTGTGAAGCACTTCGGGGTTCAAAGTGCTCACCACACACATCTAGGTAAGTTCCTAGTGGGGTCTATTTTCCAAAATGGGGTCACTTGTGGGGGGTTTCCACTGTTTAGGCGCATCAGGGGCTCTCCAAATGCGACATGACGCCCCCAGACCATTCCATCAAAGTCTGCAATCCAAAACGTCACTACTTCCCTTTCCGAGCCCTGACATGCGCCCATACAGTAGTTTTCTCCCACATATTGGGTATCAGCGTACTCAGGACAAATTGGACAACAACTTTTGGGGTCCAATTTCTCCTGTTACCCTTGTGAAAATAAAATATTGGGGGCGAAAAAATCATTTTTGTAAAAAAAAAAAGGATTTTTTATTTTTACGGCTGTGCGTTATAAACTTCTGTGAAGCACTTCGGGGTTCAAAGTGCTCACCACACATCTAGATAAGTTCCTTGTGGGGTCTATTTTCCAAAATGGGGTCACTTGTGGGGGTTTCCACTGTTTAGGCGTATCAGGGGCTCTCCAAATGCGACATGACGCCCCCAGACCATTCCATCAAAGTCTGCAATCCAAAACGTCACTACTTCCCTTCCGAGCCCTGACGTGCACCCATAAGTAGTTTTCTCCTACATATTGGGTATCAGCGTACTCAGGACAAATTGGACAACAACTTTTGGGTTCCAATTTCTTCTGTTACCCTTGTGAAAATAAAATATTGGGGGCGAAAAAATCATTTTTGTAAAAAAAAAAAAAGGATTTTTTATTTTAAGGCTGTACGTTATAAACTTTAGTGAAACACCTGGGGGTTCAAAGTTCTCACCACACATCTAGATAAGTTCCTTGAGGGGTCTAGTTTCCAAAATGGTGTCATTTGTGGGGGGTTTCCACTGTTTAGGCAGATCAGGAGCTCTCCAAACACGACATGGCGTCCAGCCAATTCTGCGTTGAAAAAGTGAGACGGCGCTCCTTCCCTTCCAAACTCTGCCATGCACCCAAACAGTGGTATACCCCCACATATGGGGTATCAGTGTACTCAGGACAAATTGCACAATAACTTTTGGAGTCTTGTTACCCTTGGAAAAATAAAAATTCGGGTGAAAAGATCATTTTTGTGGAAAAAATATGATTTTTAAATTTTACGGCTCTACGTTATAAACTTGTGTGAAGCACTTGAGGGTTCAAATTGCTCACCAAAGATCTAGATAAGTTCCTTAGGGGGTCTAGTTTCCCAAATGGGGTCATTTGTGGGGGGTTTCCACTGTTTAGGCACATCAGGGGCTCTCCAAATGCAACATGGCATCCAATCTCAATTCCAGCCAATTTTGGTTGGAAAAAGTCAAATGGTGCTCCTTCCCTTCCGAGCTCTGCCGTGCGCCCAAACAGTGGTTCCCCCCCACATATGGGGCATCAGCGTACTCAGGACAAATTGGACAACAACTTATGTGGTCCAATTTCTCCTGATACCCTTGGGAAAATAAAAAATTAGTGACTAAAAGATAATTTTTGTGGGAAAAAAATAGGATTTTTTATTTTCATGCCCGGGCATTATAAACTTGTGTGAAGCACTTGGGGGTTCAAAGTGCTCACCAAAGATCTAGATAAGTTCCTTAGGGGGTCTAGTTTCCAAAATGGGGTCACTTGTGGGGGATTTCCACTGTTTAGGCTCATCTGGGGCACTGCAAACGGAACATGACCCCCATCAACGTCTGCATTCCAAAACGTTACTACTTCCTTTCCAAGCCCTGCCGTGCGCCCAAACAGTTTTCCACCACCACATATGGGGTATCAGCGTACTCAGGACAAATTGGACAACAACTTTTGGGGTCCAATTTCCTTGGGAAAATTCAAAAATTTAGGACTAAAAAATCATTTTTGTGGAAATTTTTTTTTTTTTTTTCACACCCAGGCATTATAAACTTTTGTGAAACACTTGGGGGTTCAAAGTGCTCACAACAGATCTAGATAAGTACCTTAGGGGGTCTAGTTTCCAAAATGGTGTCACTTGTGGGGGGTTTCCACTGTTTAGGCGCATCAGAGGTTCTCCAAGCGCGACATGGCGTCCAATCTCAACTCCAGCCAATTTTAGTTTGAAAAAGTCAAACGGCGCTCCTTCCCTTACGAGCTCTGCCGTGTGCCCAAACAGTGGTTTTCCCCCACATATGGGGTATTGGCGTACTCAGGAGAAATTGCATAACAACCTTATCTGTCCATTTTCTCCTTTTACCCTTGTGAAAATAAAAAAAAAGTTTGTAAAAGATCATTTTTGTGGCTAAAAAGTTAAATATTCATTTTTTCCTTCCACGTTGCTTTAGTTCCTGTGAAGCACCTGAAGGGTTAATAAACTTCTTGAATGTGGTTTTGAGTACCTTGAGGGGTGCAGTTTTTAGAATGGTGTCACTTTTGGGTATTTTCTGTCATGTAGACCCCTCAAAGTGACTTCAAATGAGAGGTGGTCCCTAAAAAAAATGGCTTTGTAAATTTTGTTGTAAAAATGAGAAATCGCTGGTCAACTTTTAACCCTTATAACTTCCTAACAAAAAAAAATTTTGATTCCAAAATTGTGCTGATGTAAAGTAGACATGTGGGAAATGTTATTTCTTAACTATTTTGTGTGACATATTTCTCTGTTTTAAGGGAATAAAAATTCAAAGTTTGAAAATTGCTAAATTTTCAAAATTTTCGCCATATTTGCGTTTTTTTCAAAAATAAACGCAAGTTATATGGAAGAAATTTTACCACTAACATGAAGTACAATATGTCACGAGAAAACAATCTCAGAATCGCGAAGATCCGTTGAAGCGTTCCGGAGTTATAACCTCATAAAGAGACATTGGTCAGAATTGTAAAAATTGTCCCGGTCATTAACGTGCAAACCACCCTTGGGGGTGAAGGGGTTAAGAATAGTTTACTGACATCGTACACATATCATAAGACCGCGTGACATTTTCACTGGCCAATAAAATTATTCCCAGTTGCCATGGATCCAGTAGCCCAGCTGGCTCTGCAGTTGCAGGGATTATCCATGGAGCTGACGGACATTAAGTCCAAAGTTTTGTCTCCCTCGGAGCAAACCAGATTTGAACCTAAAGTAGCTCTCCCGGACAGGTTCACTGGTGGGCGAGACAAATTTTTTACCTTCAGGGAAGCATGTAAATTGTATTTTCGGCTTCGGCCTCGATCATCAGGGAGTGAAGAGCAGAGAGTGGGAATTGTTATCTCGCTCCTACAAGGGGACCCTCAATCCTGGGCCTTCTCCCTTCCTCCGGGATCCCCGGCTCTACAGTCAGTAGATCGATTTTTTACTGCCCTGGGTTTGGTATATGATGACCCAGATCGGGTCTCTCTTGCTGAGACAAAATTACGTAAGATACAGCAGGGAGATCGTCCTGCGGAGGAATTTGCTTCTGAGTTTCGTAGATGGGCCACAGATACTCAGTGGAATGACCCAGCTCTTAGGAGCCAGTTTTGTCATGGGCTTTCTGACAAATTAAAGGACGTTTTGGCTCAGTATGATTCTCCTCCATCACTGGAGGCTGCTATGGCCCTAGCTATCCGTACTGATAGACGGCTCCGGGAGAGGTGCGAGGTAACTCCGCCCCCTGTTGTTACTCCACCTACTACTAAAGTCCCTTATGTTGAGGTTCCCCTTGTCTGTTCGGAGGAGCCTATGCAGTTGGGAGGGACATCATTTCGTAGGAGGGGATTGGCGGTACGCCGCAGGACTAGAAGGTGTTTCTTCTGCGGGAAAGAGGGACATTTTGTTGGGGGATGTCCGTCCCGTGCCTTGTTGAGCAAGAAGTCGCCGGAAAACTGTTAATCCCAGGTTGTGTGGTGGACGACAACCTGGGAGTATGTATTTCGTCCGCTAGTTCTTCTCAGTTCCTTGTACCAGTGGAGGTGGTGGTTGGTACGAGAGTGGAGAGATTTTCTGTTCTTCTTGATAGTGGGTCCGGGGCTAATCTGGTTGACGCTCAGTTTGCTCAGGCTCAAGGTATGCATCTGAGTGTATTGGTCAAACCGATCCCTATATTCTCCATTGACGCCAGGCCTCTCGGCCAAGGTAGCTTTGTTCATGAGGTTCATAACATTGACCTTCGGGTAGGGGCAATACATAGGGAACTATTATCTTGTTATGTGTTGGAGGGTCTACCTACTCCTATTGTGTTGGGACTTCCTTGGTTGGTTAAACATAACCCTGTGATTAATTGGCAGTCCAGAGATATAAGCCAATGGGGGGAGTTTTGCAAAAGTAACTGCATGAACACAGTCATCAGTGCGGTCATGCCTAGTACTTTGCCTCCTTTTTTGGAGGACTTTGGGGATGTGTTCTCTGAGGAGGGGTGTCAGGAGTTGCCTCCTCATCGCGTGTATGACTGCTCTATTAATTTACTTCCTGATGCTAAGTTACCTAAAGCTAGGTTATATAACCTTTCTGGTCCTGAGAGGCAGGCTATGAAAGATTATATTTCGGAAAGTCTGGCCAAAGGGCATATTAGACCTTCATCTTCCCCAGTGGCCGCGGGGTTCTTCTTTGTGAAGAAAAAAGATGGAGGCCTACGCCCTTGCTTGGATTTCCGCGAACTTAATCGGATTACTGTTCGAGATCCGTATCCACTCCCTCTGATTCCTGATCTCTTCAATCAAATTGTTGGCGCCAAATGGTTCTCTAAATTGGATCTCAGGGGGGCGTATAATCTGATTAGGATAAAAGAGGGGGATGAGTGGAAAACGGCGTTTAACACGCCGGAGGGACATTATGAGAACCTTGTCATGCCTTTTGGTCTGACTACTGCACCAGCAGTATTCCAACATTTTGTTAATGACATTTTTCGTCATCTGGTGGGGCTGTTTGTGGTCATATATTTGGATGACATTTTAATTTACTCACCAGATCTTGTGTCTCACCAGGAGCATGTGAGACAGGTGTTGCAGATCTTGCGAGACAATAAACTATACGCCAAACTGGAAAAGTGTGTATTCGCCGTACAGGAACTTCAGTTTTTGGGTTTCTTGGTGTCAGCCTCCGGTTTCCGTATGGACCCTGAAAAGGTGAGAGCAGTGCTTGAATGGGATCAGCCAGAGGATCTTAAGGCTCTGCAGCGTTTTCTGGGGTTTGCTAACTACTACCGGAAATTTATTTGTAATTTCTCATCTGTTGTCAAACCTCTCACTGACATGACAAGAAAAGGGACGGATTTTTCTAAATGGTCGGACAAAGCTTGCCAAGCTTTTTCCTCTTTGAAAAATGTTTTGCTTCGGCACCCGTTCTCATCCAACCAGATGCATCACAGCCGTTCGTTGTGGAGGTGGACGCGTCTGACGTAGGGGTGGGTGCAATATTGTCCCAGGGTCCGTCCCCTGGTAAATGGCATCCGTGCGCTTTCTTTTCTAAAAAATTGTCGTCCGCCGAAAGGAATTATGATATCGGCAATAGGGAACTTTTGGCCATTAAGTTGGCTTTTGAAGAATGGCGTCACTTTTTGGAGGGGCAGTCCACCCGGTCACCGTCATTACTGATCACAAGAACCTGCTGTATTTGGAATCTGCTAAGCGTCTGAATTCCAGACAAGCTCGATGGTCGTTGTTTTTTACCAGGTTTAATTTTGTCGTCACATATCGCCCTGGGTCTAAGAATGTTAAGGCTGATGCCTTGTCTCGCAGTTTCCCAGTGGCCGGGAAAATGGATGACCCGATTCCCATCCTTCAGGAGGGGGTGGTAGTGTCGGCTGTATGTTCTGAGCTTGAGGAGGAGGTGTTAGAGGCTCAGGGGGACGCCCCTGCAGGACCTCCAGGGAGACTGTTTGTCCCAAATCAGTTGAGACAAAAGGTTATTGAGGCACATCATAATTCTGCTTTAGCAGGACATCCAGGGAGTAAGGCTACTTTAGATCTCCTTTCTCGCCGGTTTTGGTGGCCTAACGTTAATAAAGATGTTTTAACTTTTGTCGCGTCCTGTGGGGTTTGTGCTCGCTCTAAGACCCCTCATACCCGTCCGTCTGGGACCCTCTTACCCTTGAAACTTCCGGAGCGTCCATGGACTCATTTGTCTATGGACTTCATCACGGACCTTCCTCAGTCGTCAGGGAAGACTGTCATACTGGTGGTTGTTGACAGGTTCAGTAAGATGGCACATTTCATTGCTCTTCCTGCCCTCCCTAATGCTAAAACTCTGGCGCAGGTGTTCATTGGGGAGATTGTGAGACTTCATGGGTTGCCTTCTGATGTGGTGTCAGATAGGGGGTCTCAGTTTGTGTCCAAGTTTTGGAGGGCATTTTGTTTACGTCGGGGGATGCAATTGTCATTTTCCTCGGCTTTTCATCCGCAGACCAATGGTCAGACAGAGCGTCTGAATCAAAGCTTAGAGACTTATCTTCGGTGTTTTGTCTCAGAGAACCAGGAGGACTGGTCTTCTTTCTTGCCTCTGGCAGAGTTCGCTCTTAACAACAGGCGGAGCGAGTCCACTGGTAAGTCCCCGTTTTTTGGGGCATATGGTTTTCATCCCAGTTTTGTACATTCAATGGGGGGGGCCCTTCTGGGGTTCCTGAGGAGGAGCGTTTCTCGTCGTCACTTGCTTCAGTGTGGAGAGGTGTATTGAATAATCTGAGTGCTATGGGGAACCGTTATAAACGTATGGCTGATAGGAGGAGAGTTTCTGGTCCAGATCTTAATGTGAACGATCTGGTATGGTTGTCTACCAGGAATATAAAACTTAAAGTTCCCTCCTGGAAGCTGGGCCCCAGATTCATCGGGCCGTACAGGATCAGTTCCATAATTAATCCTGTGGCATTTCGTCTGGACCTCCCTCCTACGTTTAAAATTCATAATGTGTTCCACAAGTCATTACTTAAGAGGTACGTGGCACCAGTCATACCATCACCTCTACCTCCTCCTCCAGTGGTGGTCAATGGTAACTTGGAGTTTCAAGTGTCAAAGATCATTGACTCACGTCTGAATCGCCGGTCCCTTCAGTACTTGGTGCATTGGAAGGGGTATGGTCCAGAGGAGAGGACGTGGGTTCCTGCGTCTGACATTAACGCAGATCGTTTGGTGCGGACCTTCCACAGAACTCACCCGGGCAAACCTGGCCCTGAGGGTCCGGAGGCCCCTCGTAGAAGGGGGGGTACTGTCATGTGTGCATCGCCACGAAGATCGTCGCGGTTGCACATTCTGACTTCTCACAGCTGAGTTGCTGTTTCTTTGTGTTTGGCAGTTAGGGAGTTAATTCTGTCTGTGCTCAGTTCTGGGACTGGGTGCAGTTTTCTCCCGGCTGCAATTAATTATTTGTTGATTGGTTTCCTTTAAATCTCTGGTTGTCTGTGTTGGGAGTTGCCAGTGAAATTCTTCATGCAGACCACAGATAGGATTGTATCTGTATAGACTTAAGTTAAAGAGCTCCTTAGTTGTTTTAAGCTCACCTTGCTTAGAGTTTAATATCCCAGATCATTTATGTTCCTTCTGTGTTTGAGTGTGTATGCAAGTCTGTGTTTTCTCCAGTCTGTCTTATATGTCTAATCTGTGTATTTAGCAGAGATCAGCCCATATCCCTTTGGTGGTAATCAGAATCCTTCTTAGGACTGATTACAGGGTTCAGGGACTGATAGGAGACAGGGTTAGGCTGGAGACTTGGACCTCTGAACCATTATCAGTACCTCCAAGGTGAGGGTTTAGTTAGGACCCCAGTTTAGGGTCAGGTTAGACCCCCGGTCCTCCTCTTTCCTGTGACAGTGTATCAAGTCCTCAAGATTAACCCTGAGTTCAACGGATATCGTGTCAGGTAAATCTATTCTATATTTACATGCTGATGTTGCTAATCTATATGTTGTATAGAGTGTTGTTCTTTTAAGAATAGTTTACTGACATCGTACACATATCATAAGACCGCGTGACAATACTGCTGTCACAATAGTTAACCCCTTCAGTGAACACAGTAAAAATAAAAAAAATATGCAAAAAACTATGTCTTTTCATCATACTGCCAAGCAAAAAGTGGAAGAAAACGTGATCAAAGACTAATGTAAATAAAAATGGTAGCTCTAAAAATACTGTATATACTCGTGTATAAGCCGACCCGTGTATAAGCCGACTCCCCTAATTTTGCCACAAAAAACTGGGAAAACTTATTGACTCGTGTATAAGCCGGGTGTATAAACTGCCCTCCTGCTCTGGTGCTGCCCCCGTCCTGCTCCTTGCTCCCCCATCCAGCTCTGTGCTCCCCCATTCTCTTCTGTACTCCCCCCCTCCTGCTCCGTCCTCCGCTGTGCTCCCCCATTCCTTCTCCGTCCTCCTGTGCCCCCACCGTCCTGCTCCGTGCTCCTCTGTGCCCTCCATCCTCTCTCCCCGTCCTGCTCCGTGCTCCTCTGTGCCCTCCATCCTCCCCCCGTCCTGCTCCGTGCTCATTGTCCTCCTCCATGCTTCCCCCGTCCTTCGTTCTCTCCCCGTCCTCCTCCATGCTTCCCCCGTCCACCGTTCTCCCCCCCGTCCTGCTCCATGCTTCCCCCGTCCTCCGTTCTCCCCCCGTCCTCCTCCATGCTTCCCCGTCCTCCTCCATGCTTCCCCGTCCTCCGTTCTAACCCCCCGTCCTGCTCCATGCTTCCCCCGTCCTCCGTTCTCCCCCCCGTCCTCCTCCATGCTTCCCCGTCCACCGTTCTCCCCCCCCGTCCTGCTCCGTGCTCCTTGTCCTCTCCTCCATCATACTCACCCCTCCCCGTGCCATCGCTGAACGTCCCTGCAATCCTGCGTTCTCCCCGGCTTCCTGCAGCTCTCCAGCGCTGAGCGGTGACGTAATACCGCTCATTAAGGCCATGAATATGGACGCCACGCCTATGGAAGTGGCGTCGCGTCCATATTACATGACCTTAATGAGCGGTATTACGTCACCGCTCAGCGCTGGAGAGCTGCAGGAAGCCAGGGAGAACGCAGGATTGCAGGGACGTTCAGCGATGGCACGGGGAGGGGTGAGTATGATGTCCCAGCCACCGGCTCCTGCCGCGGCATCCCCTCCCCCGCTGGTTTCTGCCCTATGACTCGTGTATAAGCCGAGGGGGCATTTTCAGCACGAAAAAAGGTGCTGAAAATCTCGGCTTATACATGAGTATATACGGTAAAATCTTGTCCAGCAAAAAAGAAGCTGCAATAGAGCTCCATCAGTGGAAATATAAAAAAGTTATAGCTTTCAGACTAAAACAATGCAAAAATAATTATTTTTTTCTATAAAAAAATAATTTCATTGTATTAAAACAGCAAAAGATAAAAAAATGATATACAGTTGTGCTCTAAAGTTTAAATACCCCAGCAGAATTTTTGCTGTCTTGGCATTTTTTCAGAGAATATGAGTGATAACACCAAAACTTTTTCTCCACTCATGGTTAGTGGTTGGGTGAAGCCATTTATTGTCAAACTACTGTGTTTTCTCTTTTTAGATCATAATGACAACCCAAAACATTCAAATGACCCTGATCAAAAGTTCACATACCCTGGTGATTTTGGCCTGATAACATGCACAGAAGTTGACATAATTGGGTTTGAATGGCTACTAAAAATAACATCCTCACCTGTGACCTGTGACAAATGCCAGGAAAATTGTTCGGGATGCAAAGAAAAACCCACAAATAACATCAGCTGAAATACTAGACTGAAAAAGACCTGGGTATATGGGTGGACGACAAACTCACATTTAGTGGCCAATGTCAGGCAGCTGCTGCCAAGGCAAATAAAATAATGGGATGCATTAAAAGAGACATAGATGCTCATGAGGAGAACATAATTTTACCTCTATACAAGTCACTGGTGCGACCACACTTAGAATACTGTGTCAGTTCTGGTCTCCGGTGTATAAGAAAGACATAGCTGAACTGGAGTGGGTGCAAAGAAGAGCGACCAAGGTTATTAGAGAACTGGGGGGTCTGCAATACCAAGACAGGTTATTACACTTGGGATTATTTAGTTTGGAAAAACGAAGGCTTAGGGGTGATCTTATTACAATATATAAATATATGAGGGGACAGTACAAAGACCTTTCTAATGATCTTTTTACTCTTAGACCTGTGACGGGGACAAGGGGCATCCTCTACGTCTGGAGGAAAGAAGGTTTAGCCATAATCACAGACGCAGATTCTTTACTGTAAGAGCAGTGAGACTATGGAACTCTCTGCCGTCTAATGTTGTAATGAGTGATTCCCCACTAAAATTTAAGAAGGGACTGGATGCCTTTCTTGAAAAGTATAATATTACAGGCTATATTCACTAGTTTCCTAGATATTGCGTTGATCCAGGGAGATTGTCTGATTGCCGTATGTGGAGTCAGGAAGGAATTTTTTTCCCCAATGTGAAGCTTATTGTTTGTCACTTGGGTTTTTTTTTGCCTTCCTCTGGATCAACATGTTAGGGCAGGTTAGGATAGGATATGGGTTGAACTAGATGGACTTACAGTCTTCCTTCAACCTTAATAACTATGTTACTATGGACTCTCTGAAAACTAGCGGTGTGGCTGGTTCAAGATGCACAATAAGGAGGCACTTCAAGAAAAATAGGCTGCATGGTCAAAATATTCTAAGAATATCTGTGCTCCAGGATGCAAGTAGAGCTGTCCCTCCTGAGTCTCACCGTGTGTTTAAGCAGTACTGTACAGCCACATTGTTACATCTGTGCCCGTACCTAAGCGGGACCCCGGCGGGGCCCCTGTCCTTATGCTGTGGTGGCCATACCTCAGCAAGACCCCCAGCGGGGCATTCGTCCTCAGCCTGCTTCCTGGCATGCGGCCAGCACATTCTCTGGTATGAGATTAAGGCCACGCTTGTGCGTTCTCTAGGTCTCTTAAAGAGACAGCGCACATTTTTAAAAAGTAATTAACCAAAGATTTCTTTGTGAGCACTATTTCTCGCCCCTCTGTCATGGAGAGGGTGCCGGAGCAACAAGTATCTTCTGTTGCTAGCTTCTGGTTCCGCTGTGTTTGTGTCTGTGTTTTTGCAGTGTTTTGCCTTCTGCTTCGCGTACACTGTTTGTCTCCGCACCCCTATAAAGGAGTGCTTCTGCAGGGGGTGACCACCATTTATCTTTTCTAATCCTTTTTTGCTGTTGTTTTGGTCACTTTTGAATTTTGTCATTGCCCTCACCCCCAGAGGTACTGAACAGTAGCATGAGGTGGTGTCTACAACCACAGATGTTGCTCAGGTATTGCAGCTCATCCAGGATGGCATGTCAATGTGAGTTGTGGCGATAAGTGCAGCTGTATCTGTCAGCACAATGTCCAGAACATGGAGCAGATATCAGGAGACGTGGAGGGGTCATACGAGGGCAACAACCCAGCAGCAGGACTGCTACCTCCTCTTTTGTGCAAGGAAGACCAGGAGGCGCAGTGCCAGAGCCCTGCAAAATGACCTCCAACAGGCCACTAACATCCATGTGTCTTACAGCACAACACGGTGCTGGGCAATCGGCATTTGCCTGAGAACACCAAGATTGGCAGATTTGACATTGGCACCATGTGCTCTTTACGAATGAGAGCAGTTTCACACTGTGCACATGTGACAGACATGACAGAGTCTGGAAACACCATGGAAAATATTCTACTACCTGCAATATTCTCCAGCATAACCGGTTTGGCAGTGGGTCAGTAATGGTGTGGGGTGGCATTTCTTTGGAGGCCCTCACAGCTCTCTATGTGCTAGTCAGAGGTACCCTGATTGCCATTAGTTATCGGGATGAGATCCTCAGACCCATTGTGAGACCATATACAGGTACAGTGGGCCCTGGGTTCCTTCTGATGCATGTCAATGCTAGGCCTCATGTGGCTGAAGTGTGTTTGCAGTTCCTCCATGATGAAGGCATTGATACTATGGACTGGCCTGCCCGCTCCCCAGACTTGAATCCAATCAAGCACATCTTTGACATCATATCTTGTTCCATCCATCAATGCCGCATTGCACCACAGACTGTCCAGGAGTTGATTTATGTGTTAATCCAGGTTTGGGAGGAGAACATCTGTCGCCTCATAAGTAGCATGCCCAGGCATTGTAGGGAGGTCATACAGGCACATGGAGGCCACATACACTGCTAAGCATAATTTCCTTGTCTTCAGGCATTTTCACTGAAGTTGGATCAGCCTGTAATTTGTTTTTCCTCTTTGATTTTGAGCATAATTCCAAATCCAGACCTTCATAGGATATTAAATTGATTTACATTGGTCATTTTTATGTTTTATTGTTCTCAACACATTCCAGTATGTAATGAATAAAGATTTGCAACTGGAATATTTCAATCAGTGATATCTAAGATGTTGTATTTTAGTGTTCCCTTTATTTTTTTGAGCAGTGTATATAAATCTCATAGAAAACATAGCAATAAGATAATTTTCTAATTGGTGCTGCTAAATATTAGTCGTCCAGTTACCAAATATCACCATATTGTTTCTTGACAACTCAGCTATACCAAAACTGATATTCCAGTAATAAACCACATAAAGGGGATAAATATCGCCACACAATGACTGTATACCACCATCCTGTTACTGAACAGAATCCACTATATCAAGACCAATATACCAATAATATCATATACAAAGGAACAGACAGCATATTACCACCACATAGTAACTGAACAATAGCACAATACTGATCTTTATAAAAAAAAAACCACAGTATTAACACATATTACCATTAGCGACAGTTATAGACAGGAGCTTTGTAGATAGTATAATTGTATGTAGTACAGGTAAATTCAGTGACTTTCCAGTCATGCATCTAAATTAAGGAATTCATTTTTGCTTTACTTCTTCATCTGGGGCAGACTGCTATAACTTAGGGATTTCTCACCCTACCGAATAACACATCCGAGTGCTATGCAATGTTTTATTGGATAGTACTTGGCCCATTGTTCTACTATGGGGCTGTGCAGATCAGCAATTATTTTCTCATGCAGGCAGTGGAGGAGATGGAGAAATTACTTTCTATATCTCCTCCACACCTGTGCAGCGATTCTCTCATGCAAGAGAATCGAAGTACAGAGCAAGTACACTCGGCTCAAACTCAGACAGAGTTTGAGCCCAGTGTCATTTGCATAATCAGCCCAATTCTTTTGCATGAGAGAATCGACAGCTGTGTGAACAAGCCCTTAGGACTCTTGTCTGCTGAAAGTAACACACAGACATCTGTGATTCATCTCTTCTGCAGCACACTTAATTCTTTTTCCCTCACTTTTACACTGTGCGAGATAAAAGTTCCATAATACCCACCTGGTATCATGCACAGCATTAGTACTTAACTTTCTGTTAGGTATACTGCTGCTGCAACCTAAAAACAAAAGTCCTTTTCAGGGCTACATATTCTCTTTTCCATATTAATACCGGAAAGTTTGCTTGCATATATTACATACCTAATTTAAAATGTGTAAGGCGTGCGGTAAGGGATGGGAAATTGGACGTACCGCTGAGGGTACATGCAAAGACCGAGGCCATGGCCAAGGTGAAACTGCGGCTGCTGCTGGAGCATAACAAGTACGCTCATCCACGAAATCTATCTTCCTGTCCTACTTTGAAGGGGAGGGGGGTTGGGACACCACTCTTAAAGCCAGAATAGTGCGAACAGGTGGTTGGATTGTGCGAACATGTGGTTGGGCAGCACGGTGGCTCAGTGGATAGCACTACAGCCTTGCCGTGCTGGAGTCCTAGGTTTGAATCCCACCAAGGACAACATCTGCAAGGAGTTTGTATGTTCTCCCTGTGTTTGCGTGGGTTTCCTCCCAGATTCCAAAAACATACAGATAGGGAATCTAGATTGTGAGCCCCTTTGGGGACAGCGACGATAATGTGTGCAAACTGTAAAGCGCTGTGGAATATGTTAGCGCTATATAAAAATAAAGATTATTATTATTACAGATAATGCTTTCAGTATGTTTCCCAGCACCACCCTGTCTTCCACAAGGTCCAATCTCAATAGCCAAGTGTCTGGACCATATAATCCTCACCCTGATCCTCCTTCTTAATTTTTTTTATGTTAAGCAGGCGACCCTCGCTGATAATTTTTAGAGGGTCATCAGCCGGCCATCACTCATAATTTTTATAGTGTAAACAGGTGGACCTCGCTCATAATTTTTAGAAGGCCATCAGGCTACTCTCACTCATAATGTTTAGAGGACCATCATGAGACCCTCACTCTTAATTTTTCCATGGTGTGTATGATGCCCTCCTTCATAATTTTTTGCAGGTTGTGCATGAGGCCTACGTCTACATTTCTCTTACATATATAAATGTATACCCCCAGTGGTGAATGTTTTTCAGCCCTTGCACTTTACCAGTCCCACTCTTTAAAATTAGGAAAACAATGTTTTCTGAAGCCCTCCTTTATGTTTTATTGGCATCCCTTGCATTTAGAGCATAAGCTTTATGAGTCTAGGAGTCCCACTATCTAACAATTTTAACAGAATGTGTATGAGGCCCTCCTTTAAAGCGAACCTGTCAGCTGTTTTGACCGATATAACATGCGGCCACTGCCTTTCAGGGCTTATCTACAGCATTCTATAATGCTGTAGATAAGCCCCCAATCCGACCTGAAAGATAAGAAAAATAAGTTTTATTATACTCATCCGGGGGTCCGGCAAAGTCGATGGATGTTGTAGGTCTGGGTCCGGCACCTCCCATCTTCTTATCGCCACCCTCCTGCTTGCTTCATGGTCCTTGGCATCGCGCTCCTGCGCAGGTGTACTTATCTGCCCTGTTGAGGGCAGAGCACAGTACTGCAGTACGCAGTTGAGTCGCTCGCCAGGGCCGTGGGGTACTCGGCACTGAGCCCGTTCACTTCTATGGGGGATGTCACGGCGACACAGCTCGGTCCGTGGCCCTGGGCGCTCACTGAAAAGGGGGATATTTACAGGGGATTAAAGTATTTGTAGAATGTTCGTGACGCCACCTGTGGTACCTGGTCAGGGTGACCAGCGCTGCTATACAGATCCGCTGAAGGGTTTGTGTTGGGCAGCAAGGTGTTAAGCCTCCCACAGGCAAGGCTGGGGTCCTTCAGGGTAAGCGGAGTGTAGGGGTGCAGGATGGAGGAGGGGAGTTCAGCCGCAGGAGTAATAATGGGAACACACACACGAAAGTCTCTTTCTGTACCTTTACTGATGGAATGGCAGGCACATCCCGGGGTGCTGGCAGGGTGAAGGATGCACGTCCAGTTCTTCCCACTGAGTAGGTGTAGGGCCTCCTTACTTCTATGTGAGTCCCTGACCTGTATGAAACGAGGTCTAACTCTGTCTTCAACTTTACACGCCCAACTGACTTTGTGGTAGGGCCTTCTCTTGGAAAGAACACAGTCTCTAATGGTTGCGCTGACCAGACTCCTGTCTTCCTGACCCCGGTTACGTATCAACACTTGTGGGCCCCTGCGACTTGAAGTCCCGCAGGGTCTCCGGTATCTCCTACTAGTCGTGTAGATTCTAGCAAGCTCGGACCCGGTGTCCGGTTATTCAGAGTAGAGGTAAGCTATCAATGCTATTTCCACCTCTGTTACTCTCTTCTTATCTTCCACTCGCCTTTCGTCCTACTCAACCCTCACATAAGCACACTCTGGCTGTAGGTGGCTGCTTCTTTCCTTCACCGCTCTCAAAGCATCGTCACGCTTGCTCACTGAACTGCACTCGGTTGACTCAGTTCTCACTAGGCTGGAGTGGCTACCTTTCCACTTGTACTAGCCTCCACACGAGTGAACTAAGCTCAAAGCTGCAGATTTCAGGTTCTTTCAACAACTGCTGTTCTCTCTCTCTCTTCTCTTCTTACTTCCAAGCTCTGCCTGGAATAGCTATCAGTTTTCTCCGTCTATCCTGCACCTGGCTTTGCAGACTAACTGATCTGTGCTCGCTCCTAGAGCTAATTCTCTACTTGCTTCACTCCAAGAGAACTAACAACTCTTCTCACGTTCTTCCTCACCTCACAACTAACTACTCTCAGTGTCTTCACCATCCTTATATACTCTTAAAAGGCTCCCTCTGGTGGCTCTAGGGATTGGTGAAGGTGTGTGTATGCATATTGGGTCCTCTAGTGGTCATTACCTTCAGTGCATCCCTCCGGGAAATGAGATTCCAAGCGCAGCTGGGCTCTACACAGTCGCCGGGAAAAGTCAGAGAGGCCCAGCGCCTGCGCACTGGAGGACTTTGCTCTGCCCTCAACAGGGCAGATAAGTACACCTGCGCAGGAGCACGATGCAAATGAGCCATGAAGCAAGCAGGAGGGCGGCATCGCAAGAAGATGGGAGGCGACAGACCTGGACCCGTGACACCCATCGGACCGGACCGACCCCCGGGTGAGTATAATAAAATTTATCTTTCAGGTCGGATAGGGGGGCTTTTCTACAGCATTATAGAATGCTGTAGATAAGACCTGAAAGGCAGTGGCCGCATGTTATATCGGCCAAAACAGCTAACAGGTTACATTTAAGTCCAACACAGGGTGTATCAGAGTCCCTCTTCCCTCTAATTGTTGACAGTTCTTGCATTGTCCTCATAGGCTTTGTGAGTTAATTGTTAAACAGAATTTCTCACATCATAAAACCGAGTTTAATAGGCAAGTTGACAACGGAACAGGAATGAGCTGGAAAAGTATCAAAAATGTAGTTCAATTAATCAGGAATTGGAAGGAGGGTACAATAACTGCTTCTGTGGCAAGAAAAGCAGCCACACAGCACTAAAAGTCAGGGATGAAATCTACAGCATCTACTGAACATAGTTGTAACTAGGTTTTCTTTTGCCTAGGGCAAATATTCAGTTCACCGCTTTTTATTCCAGTTTTACCTTATAGCGAACATTATAAAAAAAAAACAAAGAATTGTGGAATTGCACTTTTTTCGCAATTTCTCCACACAATTTTTTTTCCAGTACAGCACATGGTAAAATGAACTGTTGACAGAAAAATCAGAAAAATAAAAAGTTATCAGTCCTGGAAAAAGAGAAAAAATGAAAACACAAAATAGCCTGGTCATGAAGGAGTTAATAGTATTGGTTGACTCTTATGGGCCAAAAGATCTTTTGGCCCCTCCTAGGCTCCAAGGTGCCTTCTAGGCTCCAGGGCTCTGGTGCCACAGCAAACCCTGCACCCATTTCAGTTACACGTCTGGCACTCAATGCTTGCTTTGCCAGTCTGCCATCTAGATCTGCCTGCACCCTTGATATTGTGTCCACTGTCTAAATGTATATTACTTGTCATATGTTTGGAATATGTAGACAATGATTTTTTATATGTATTAATAATAATTATGTTGACAGCAATTATGTGTTCACACGTTGCTGCTGTGATGAGCCATTTTTTTTTGCCATGATAAATTGTTTTTGCCAACTTTGTTGCAAATAAAATGCAACTCAACTGCATATCCACATCTGTTGGTGATATACAACAGGGGTTCAACACTTTTAGATCTCTTCATTTCAGGGCACTGCTACGGTAAATACTTTAGACAGAGAAGACTTTATGGATGTTGGGTCTTAGCCGATATCCTTCAGTCATACACCGTCAGATATTGCACAGTGCATGCACTAAGTGGACCAACTCAAAAAGTTAAATATGAAAATTGGGTCGAGATTTATCAAATTTAAAGAGCCTCTGCAAAATGAGAGCAGAAATCTGATTGTTTGCCACAGACAACTTAACTTTTCCTTAGCTCTTGTTTTTAGTATTCTTTAATTCTCTTTACACTTAAAGGGGTATTCCCATCTATAAGATCCTATCCCTATATGCAGTAGGTGTAATAATATTAGCAAATACCTCCAATTAGAAATGGAGTATAGTTCTTGTGATTTACTATGCAGCTTACCCCAGGTGCAGGGCATTGCAGTAGCTTAGGTAACTATGGCTGTGACCACTGATATAGTGACAGTTAGGTCAGGGTCACACGAGCAGTGATTCTCTCTATGGAGAGAATTGGCTCGAAGGACACTCGCTTCATAGTCTGTTAAAGTTTGATTCAAGTGTCATTTTAGTGTAATCCGATTTTCTCACATGCGAGAATTGGAGCACAGGTGTGGAGAAGATGGAAAACTTAATTTCTCAATTGTCTGCAGATGTCAGACTGCACTCTGATGACATCCAAGTGCAGTTCGATGTTTCACAGGCACCCATAAACTTGTGTGAGTGCTCGTGATCTGAATTCTGGAGCCACTGGCAGCATGCAGACCGATTCCGTCTGTAGAAATAATTGCAGATCTGCACTGCCCCATAGTATAACATTGGTCCGGGTGTTGTCCGATAAAACATTGGATATCACTGGGCCGTGTTATAATACGGCCAGTGTGAGCAAGCCCTTAGTTAATTGTTAGTGGTTGTAACCAAGGATATCTAAGCTACTGCAATACCCTGCATGCGGGGTAAGCGACATAGCGAATGAGAAGAGCTATACTACTGTACATTTCTAATTGCTGGTATTTGCTAATATTATCATTATTACACCTGCTACATATTGGGATAGAATCTTGGAGATGGCAATTCACCTTTAGGGCTCATACTCACTGGAGACAAAAACGTACGATTGCAAGCCGATAAAAAATCTGATTGCAATCGGACCAATGTTATTCAATAGGGGACTTCTCATTTGCGATTTTTTTCTCAGCTGAAATCGGTCTGCGAAAAAAATCGCAGCAAGCTGCGATTTGCAGCGGTTTTGGCATGATAATCGCTAATGCAAGTCAATGGATGCGATAAAAAATCGGACAGCTCTCGCACCATGCAAGTGCTGTCCGATTTATACGCACCGGTGTCCTTTGAAAAGTTGGCAAATCATCCCCGGCTACTGTAAAATCACACTGACCGCTCACAAAACAGTAGATATATACACACATAATACATATATATATACATGTCATTGTGACATATATATATATATATATATATATATATATTTATAGTTCATACACTTCTACATAGTATAATAGCCGCTAATTCAATTGCCGGCTTTTGTGAAATTACAGACCCGACATGAAATGACACATGGTTTACATACAGTTAACCATGTCATTTCATGTAGTTTGATATATGGTTTTCACTAACAATTACATGAGGGTATGTGTGCAAAATTTCACACATATAGGAGTTAATTAAAGGTGTAAATTCATTGAAAAAAAATGCGTGGGCTCCCACGCTATTTTCTCAACCAGACAGACAAAGCCAGCGAGTGGGGCAGATAATACTGTATAAGCCAAGGGAGGGTGCATTTATTTTGTGCCCCCCCCCTGGCTACTAACATCTGCCCCCAGCCACCCCAGAAAAGGCAAATCTATAATTAGATGTGCCCATTCTGGCACTTTGCCCGTCTATTCCCATTGCCCTGTAGTGGTGGTGAATGGGTTAATAATGGGTTAAAGCCACCTTGCTATAGAAAGGTGACTTTAAGCCAAGTTAATAATTGAGAGTTGTCAATTAGACAACTTATTAATCCTATTGAAGGAAATAAAAAAACACATAATATTAATAATAAATAATTTTAATGAAATAAACACACATTTTTTGACCATCTTTTATTTAACTGGCAATCCATGCGAAGCCCTTGCTCTCCTGTAATAAAGAAAAAATAATAAAACAACATTATTCTTACCTATCCGCCGTTCTGTCAAGTCCCACGCTGTAATCCTTCACAAAGGGTTAACTGGCTTATAGCCAAGCAGCACAGCTAATGCTGCCTGCTCAGCTGTAAGCCCCCGAATGAATGAGTTTATCTCCAGCCCGACAGGAGAGGAAGTGATTAGTGTGGGAAGCTTAATTGATTGCTTCCCACGGTAATCAGTTCACTTCAGGTCAGCCGGGGACTCCTGTTGTGAATACTCTGGAGGCGACTTCTGAGCAGGGGCTCCCTCTGGAGGTTGCTGAGGGTAATGAACTAATTGCTGAATGGCCTTCAGCTGGCTCTGAATGGTCTGATATAAGTGACCTGAGTTCCCATCAGCCCTGCCGGTAATCAATTGTTCTTCCTGGTCTTGCTTGGAGCTTAGCTTGCATTCCTGCTCTCATTCAGATAAGTTATTTGCTGTTTTTTTTCCTCTGGTTGGATTTTCCTTGCTGGTTTGCTGCTTACAGTGGACTTCAGCCTGGTCCCCTGTTGGGGCCTGGTGCTGCAATTGTGCTCATTTTGTATTTGCACTTTTGCTCTGTCCTTTGTCAATTTTTATTTGCTGAATTGCTGTGTGTTACACCAGAGATCTGATTTAGGTGGTAGAGATCGTGTGATCTCAGGTTTTTTGTTAATCAGAAGTGTTGGTATTTTTGTCAGGGTTTTTTTTGGGTTGCAGTCAGAATTCTTTCCTATACTTTTCTATCTAGACAGATTGGGCCCCAGCGTTTGCTCATTCTATTTTCTATCTGTGTCCGTATTTTCTTCTTCTCGTCTGACCGCCATTACATGTTTGGGGGCTTCCTATTTCTTTGGGGGTTCTGCTATGGGGCAGATAGCTTTCATCTTTCTGCCTTTAGTTGTAGCTATCTCTCCGGCTGTGATGAGGCATCTAGGATCACCGTAGGTACGCTCCACGGCTAATTCTAGTGTTGCGGTTAGTTTAGGGTCCTGCAATCCAATAGTTTCCAGCCTCCCTGGTGTATTGCTATTTTGTCTATTTTTGCATTTTCTCCTCAGCTACCGAAACATAACAGACTCCCTCTGACGTCACTGATGCTGTGTGGTGTCCCCGGCTGACCGGAAGTGAACTGATTACCGTGGGAAGCAATCAATTAAGCTTCCCACACTAATCACTTCCTCTCCTGTCGGCCGGGAGAGGAGCTCATTCATTCGGGGGCTTACAGCTGAGCAGGCAGCATTAGCTGCACTGCTTGGCTGTAAGCCTGTTAACCCTTTGTGAAGGATTACAGCGTGGGACCTGACAGAGCGGCAGATAGGTAAGAATAATGTTGTTTTATTATTTTTTCTTTATTACAGGAGAGCAAGGGCTTCGCACGGATTACCAGTTAAATAAAAGATGGTCAAAAACTGTGTGATTATTTCATTAAAATCATTTTTAATTAAAGTGTGTGTGTTTTAATTTTATTTCATACAATAGGATTAATAATTGAGAGTTGTCTAATTGACAACTCTCAATTATTAACCTGGCTTAAATTCACCTTTCAATAGAAAGTTGGCTTTAACCCATTATTAACCCATTAGCCACCGCTACAGGGCAATGGGAATAGACAGGCTAAGTGCCAGAAAGGGCACATCTAATTATAGATTTGCCTTTTCTGGGGTGGCTGTGGGCAGATGTTAGTAGCAGGGGGGGCATAAAATAAATGCACCCTCCCTCAGCTATTATTATCCACCCCCACTCGCTGGCTTTGTCTGTCTGGTTGAGAAAATACTGCGGGAGCCCAAGCATTTTTTTTCAACGCATTTACACCTTTAATTAACCCCTATATGTGTGAAATTTTAGTACATACAAAAAAAACCATGATGGCATGCAAATAATGCCAAAGGTGGGAAACATAAGCCTACATAGGAGAAGCAAAAAGCAACACCCGCTCCAGAACAACATGTATACCAGGAGAAAAAGAAGCAGACAGGTGACGAAAAAGTAAAATTAGAATTTTATTAGGTAAGTACAAAAAAATCTAATTTGGAACAATACACAAAAAATAATAGTAAAGACTCAAGCAGAAAAAAACAAAGGCTCCACAGGACAGACAATCCCCCCCGAGAATATCCCAAATTCATGTAGTGAAAATAGAGAAAACCTCATATCTTAAAAAGTGCCAGTGCATATAGAGATATGGGCAGGATAGGTAAGTATCCTTAAGAAACCATCGCCAGTGCGGTAGTAAATACCAGTATGTAAGGTTCAAAATGAACCCATAAATAAAGGAAGACTTACCAATACAGATGGTCCTGGAGGGGAAAAGAGTGTCCTGGGGGCGTCTCGCAGGCGCCCTGTGTGCGCGCTGTACTTAAGTCCGGCGCGTGCGCACTGGTACCCTGACGTCCTCCCTGCATGTTCACAGGACCTGCGACTCACCGCGCGCATGCGCCATTACATTCACCGCCATTGGCCACAACCGACCATGTGATATGATCACATGTACTCTTAAAGGTCCTTCTAAGTAGAAACTAGCACATTCCCCTTGAGGAAGTGTGCTTAAGGGCACGCGAAACGCGCGTCAAAGGGGGTCCACACTACCTGGCCCAGGACACTCTTTTCCCCTCCAGGACCATCTGTATTGGTAAGCCTTCCTTCATTTATGGGTTCATTTTGAACCTTACATACTGGTATTTACTACCGCACTGGGGATGGTTTCTTAAGGATACTTACTGTAGCCTTCCAGGGGGTTTAGCTCTAGGATCGCTGTCTGGGTAGACAGAATGGCATGAAAACAGTTCATTCAGACAGCAGTTCTGGTGCAAAACTGGCCGCAACCAGCTTTATTAAAGTCCACAGCAAACAGATTAAAACAAAGCATAAACAGAAAACCTGGGCTTGTCTAGCCTCTAATTACACTTAGATAGATGGCCCTCTCTATCCGGGACCCAGACTCTACCAGTCTGTGCCCAAAACAACACATATCACATATGTTACCAGTATGGAGCTTCACAGATACTCCTCCTTGTGTCTGAAGGCACCTTCCATGTCCAGACTTGAGAGAGATCCACTCCTATTCAGCCGCTCTTCACACGGATTCGCACTGAGACTACTCCTATGTCCGGGGTCCTTCCTGCACCCAGACTGAGATAGCTCAAACACTCTTGGAGACTGCTTCCTTGTGCCAGGACACCTCTCTGTGTCCAGGCTAAAGACAGCTCTAACACTCTTGGAGACTGCTTCCTTGTGCCAGGACACCTCTCTGTGTCCAGGCTAAAGACAGCTCTAACACTCTTGGAGACTGCTTCCTTGTGCCAGGACACCTCTCTGTGTCCAGGCTAAAGACAGCTCTAACACTCTTGGAGACTGTTTCTTGTGCCAGGACACCTTCCTGTGTCCAGGCTAAACTAGCTCTCAGATTGTGTTTGCAGACACCTACTTCTGGTCTCCTAATTAAGACCTGAGTAGTTTCAGGCTTGTGCTGCAAGTGTGTGCTGAATGTGAGGTGTAGTGACCTTTCTCTACCACTAGGTTTACAAAGCCACACATTTGCCTTATACCTAGGTGAAATGTACACCCCATTCACCACACATTCCTTCACTGTCTCACATATCCCCTCCCTCTTCTCCAGACCGGAGGGCTGGTCATCCAGACCGGAGGGCTGGTCAACAATCCAACAGAGACAGTGAACTCTGGACCAGTCATGGCCCTCATTAGCTTCATCTTCACCACTGTCATTTGTATCTTCACCTGAGTCATAGCCAACATCAGCTTTCTCTTCATCTGAAGCATCCGCACTACCCTGTACCCTCCCAGGCCTATACTCTCTGCGGGCCTCGGGTATCCTGCACGGTTTCATCTTGACCTTAGGGCCGGGCTCATTTTCGATATAGTGCCTGGCCAGAGAAGTACGACCCGGCACATCAGAACACTTCTGCTGACTCTTCCTCAGAAACTCACGTACCTCCTGTCCCTGGTGCACTGACCATGTGTCACCAACTATCACAGAAGGTATAGGGTTTTTTTCACTTTTCTCCAGTTCCCCACTTTCAGGCTCTTCTGGCAAGACATGCCCAGAAGCCCCACCGTCCGTCCCACACTCTACTTCCTCAGTCACATCTGGCTCACTGTCAGGGCTATACCCTTCATTTTCATTCATATCCTGCTCACTGTCAGTGTCACACAATTCAGTTTCACTCACATCCCGCTCACCGTCAGGGCTATACAATTCATTTTCATTCACATCCTGATCTGGAACCTTAGTTAACATGTCATCCACAACATTAACTGCACCATCTGGTCCCTCAAGTATGTGACTATGTGACAACCCCAGCACTATACTTCTATATAGTTCAGGTACTAGGAGCTGACTCACGACCTCTCCCTGGACTTCAGTGTCCCTATACAATAGGCTATTGTCCACGGCAGCATGAGGAAACCTCTCCTCAGAGCCAGGCTCCTGGGAAACCTCATTTAGAACAATCATATTTTCCTGTGCTGTTTTAAGAATGGGGTCTCGCCACTGCTCACTCTCAAAATTGTCACAGGACACAGGCAAGTCAGGGACACTCGGTTCCCGAGAACCACCATCCTCGTCTCCCAACATCACCTGCAAAGGAATTTCATCACTATCACAGTCATCATTATTATCAACATCATGGTCATCATCATTATCATGATCATCATCATCATTATCATGGTCATCATCATTATCATGATCATCATCATTATCACATAAGTTTAACGTCCCACTAGCATTGTGTTCCGCCCCTCGGGACTGCGCACCCTCAATAGGAGCTTAATCACACTGTCCATCAGAAACATTTTTCCCCCAGAGATCCTTAGACCGGGGAAAGTCATTACCCAATATGACGGGGTGCACCAGGCTCTTCACTACCCCCACTTCATATGAAACCTCCCCGAGTTTAGGGACCAAGTCCACGGCAGTCTCTGGGTAGACTTTGGTGTCTCCATGGATGCACACCACACTCAGGTGCTTATCAGGGATGAATTCCCTATCAATCAGGCTGTCACATACGGAAGTCACTGGACTCTCTGAGTCTAAGAGGGCCTGTGCTGGGCAATCATTTACAACCACTGGGGACACCTGTGGTCCAGTCTCTTCGGCTGCAGTGGTCACACACACCGGTTCTGCGCAGAGAGAGAGGGACCTGCCAACATCACGGCACATAGGCTCCCCCTCTAGTGAACAGCCGGCTGCAATTTCACGACATCTCCAACACTGTCCACCACAATCACCCTCCCATATGTCCGCTCGGGCCTGAACCCGCTTATCAGCATACCCCATGTCCCCAACAGCTGGAACGCTCTTACCGGGAGAGTTCAGCGTCCGGGAACTCTGAAGTGACGACCTCTCAGACGGCTGTACCTCAGGAGGACGTGCTCGGGTGTAGCGGTTCACCATCACCTTTCCAACTCCATAATCAGGCTCGCTGACTGCAGACTCCCAACTGTATCTCCAGTCACGAACTCCCCTGGCACGGGCTGTCACCGTAACACTCAGCCGGGTACGAATCTCCGCTTTCAGCTTGGCATAGTCTTGGCTGTCCTGCTCGCTCAGGTCAGCATAGGCCACCTGGGGCACTCCAATCAGATAGGGTGCGACCATCATGGCCCACTCAGATAGGGGCAGATTCTCCTTCTCTGCCAGTTCCTCAAATCTAGTGAGATATACCTCCACATCATCACGAGGTGTCATCTTTTTCAGGGACCGTCTTACCGCCTTCTTTACAACGGACAAGTCAGGTGCCTTCACAACATTACTCTGGGACGAGGTGCTGAGAGCTGCAATCTGCTCCAACACCCGGTTATTCTCCTGCTGCTGCTGCAGGATTTGCTGCTGGTACTGCTGCATGCACTGCTGGTGCTGCAGCTCCATGGTCCGCTGGGCCTGGACCAGGTACTCAATGAGCCCCTCCATACTGCCGGACTTATCTGTCTCAACCACGGCAGTTTTATGTTGCACATTAACTTGTGCCATTTGTTCAAACAGCGCCTCCATGCTGTCATCCATGCTGTCAGACTTCTCTGTCTTAACAACGGCAGTCTTCACTCAAGACATACACACTCTACAGTCTTTTTCACAGAAAAATTCAGCTCTGCTGTGCAGACACTTTTTTTTTTTTTTTCTTTGCACAGTCTATTAGGGCTACTGTCTCTTTAAGACTGCTCCACAGACTTTTCTTTTGCTGCTGCACTTTCCACAGTCATTTTCACAACAAGTTCAGCTTTGCTGTGCATACATTTTCTCTCTGCAGACCCTATCAGGGCCACTGTCTCTCCAAGACTGCTCCAAACAGACGTTTCTGCTGACACACTTTTTTTTTCTCTGCTGCTATTTCAACAGACTTCACCTTTATTGCTGTCTCTAAGCCTCTGTGCTGCATGCACACTCCAGCACTAACTGTATCAGCCACTGCGCTGCCCCAGCATTTTCCGCCAATTGTAGCCTTCCAGGGGGTTTAGCTCTAGGATCGCTGTCTGGGTAGACAGAATGGCATGAAAACAGTTCATTCAGACAGCAGTTCTGGTGCAAAACTGGCCGCAACCAGCTTTATTAAAGTCCACAGCAAACAGATTAAAACAAAGCATAAACAGAAAACCTGGGCTTGTCTAGCCTCTAATTACACTTAGATAGATGGCCCTCTCTATCCGGGACCCAGACTCTACCAGTCTGTGCCCAAAACAACACATATCACATATGTTACCAGTATGGAGCTTCACAGATACTCCTCCTTGTGTCTGAAGGCACCTTCCATGTCCAGACTTGAGAGAGATCCACTCCTATTCAGCCGCTCTTCACACGGATTCGCACTGAGACTACTCCTATGTCCGGGGTCCTTCCTGCACCAGACTGAGATAGCTCAAACACTCTTGGAGACTGCTTCCTTGTGCCAGGACAACTCTCTGTGTCCAGGCTAAAGACAGCTCTAACACTCTTGGAGACTGCTTCCTTGTGCCAGGACACCTCTCTGTGTCCAGGCTAAAGACAGCTCTAACACTCTTGGAGACTGCTTCCTTGTGCCAGGACACCTCTGTGTCCAGGCTAAAGACAGCTCTAACACTCTTGGAGACTGTTTCTTGTGCCAGGACACCTTCCTGTGTCCAGGCTAAACTAGCTCTCAGATTGTGTTTGCAGACACCTACTTCTGGTCTCCTAATTAAGACCTGAGTAGTTTCAGGCTTGTGCTGCAAGTGTGTGCTGAATGTGAGGTGTAGTGACCTTTCTCTACCACTAGGTTTACAAAGCCACACATTTGCCTTATACCTAGGTGAAATGTACACCCCATTCACCACACATTCCTTCACTGTCTCACATTACCTATCCCGCCCATATCTCTATATGCACTGGCACTTTTTAAGATATGAGGTTTTCTCTATTTTCACTACATGAATTTGGGATATTCTCTGGGGGGATTGTCTGTCCTGTGGAGCCTTTGGTTTTTTCTGCTTGAGTCTTTACTATTATTTTTTGTGTATTGTTCCAAATTAGATTTTTTTGTACTTACCTAATAAAATTCAAATTTTACTTTTTCATCACCTGTCTGCTTCTTTTTCTCCTGGTATACATGTGTGAAATTTTGCACACAAACACTCATGTCATTGTTAGTGAAAATCATATATCAAACTACATGAAATGACATGGTTAACTGTATGTAAACCATGTGTCATTTCATGTCGGGTCTGACATTTCACAAAAGCCGGCAATTGAATTAGCGGCTATTATACTACGTAGAAGTGTATGACCTATATATATAAATATATATATACATATATATATATGTATATATATATATATATATAATTATTTGCTTTTTGTCTACATCTTTTTTTACAATGTGATTTTCACATGAGTTTTTACATAGAGAGAACTGCTCTATGTAAAATATCATGTTAAAATCGCATTGCATACAGATGGAAAACGGACGGAAAACGGATTGTGCGATTAAAAATCGCATACAAATCGCATGACAATCGCATGCCAATTGCATATAATCGGACCGTTTTTTCCATCCAGAAAACAGACCGTTTTTTTTCCCACAAATGGGTATGAGCCCTTAATGGAGTTATCAGATACAGAAAATATTTTTTAAGACATACCGTATATACTCGTGTATAAGCCGAGATTTTCAGCACCTTTTTTTGTGCTGAAAATGCCCCCTCGGCTTATACACGAGTCATTGGGCAGAAACCAGCGGGGAGGGGGTGCCGCGGCAGGAGCTGGAGGCTGGGACATCATACTCACTCTCCCCGTGCCATCGCTGAATGTCCCGGCAATCCTGCGTTGTACCCGGCTTCCTGCAGCTCTCCTGTGCTGAGCGGTGACGTAATACCGCTCATTAAGGCTATGAATATGGACGGGACGCCACTCCCATAGGCGTGGCATCCATATTCATGGCCTTAATGAGCGGTATTACATCACCGCTCAGCACAGGAGAGCTGCAGGAAGCCGGGTACAAAGCAGGATTGCCGGGACGTTCAGCTATGGCACGGGGAGGGTGAGTATGATGGAGGAGGATGGGGGGAGCATAGAGGAGGACAAGGAGCACGGAGCAGGATGAGGGGGAGGATGGAGAGCACGGAGCAGGATGAGGAGGAGGATGGAAGGCACAGAGGAGCACGGAGCAGGACGGGGGAGGATGGAGAGCACAGAGGAGCACGGAGCAGGACGAGGGGGCACAGGAGGTTGGAGCAGGATGGGGGAGGACGGAGAGCACAGAGGAGCACGGAGCAGGACGAGGGGGAGGATGGAAAGCACAGAGGAGCACGGAGCAGAACGGGGGCACAGGAGGACGGAGCAGGATGGGGGAGGACGGAGAGCACAGAGGAGCATGGAGCAGGACGGGGGGCACAGGAGGACGGAGCAGGACGAGGGGGAGGATGGAAAGCACAGAGGAGCACGGAGCAGGACGGAGGGCACAGGAGGACGGAGCAGGATGGGGGGAGGACGGAGAGCACAGAGGAGCACGCAGCAGGACGGGGGGGAGGATGGAGGGCACAGAGGAGCACAGAGCAGGATGGGGGGAGGACGGAGAGCACAGAGGAGCACGGAGCAGGACAGAGGGAGGATGGAAAGCACAGGAGGACGGAGCAGGAGGGGGAGCACAGAGGAGGATGGAGCAGGAGGGGGGAGCACAGAGGAGGACTGAGCAGGAGGGGGAGCATAGAGGAGAATGGGGGAGCACAGAGCTGGATGGGGGAGCATAGAGCAGGACGGAGGGAGCACAGCAGGACGGCGGTTTATACACCCGGCTTATACTCGAGTCAATAAGCTTACCCAGTTTTCCGTGGCAAAATTAGGGGCCTCGGCTTATACTCAGGTCGGCTTATACTCGAGTATATACAGTAGATATGTTTAAAACATAAAATGGTGGAATACTCACCTTCCAGCGCTCTACAGGTCTATGCCAGCTATGGAATCACTGCCTGCAAAAGTTAGAGGATCATTGCAACCTGTGATTGGCTGCAGCGGTCAAATGGCTAGAAGAGGACATGATCAGAGAAACATCTGATGATGCGCACATCTAGTCAGATGATGCGCACTTCTATCAGACAGCCCCTTTAACTATGTGACAAATCTATTGAAGAAGAAAACAACGTGCCTACGTTAGTCTGAGGGCTCATGGACACGTGTGTATTTCAGCTCTGATTGGTGTAGAGCTGTATAAGAGCTTCCATAGAGGAGCAGAGGGTTTTTACTGAACGTCATTTGATGCCGAAATAGAAGTTAACAATCATTACTTCTAGGGGGAAATTGCTACTTAAATATTAATTTGGTACAAAAGTATAAAAGGGGTTTTCTCATGTTCTTAAATGGTAAAACATGTGAAGGGCTTGTAAAAACAAGCAACCTTGAAATTTACCTCTCATTAAAAATACTTTCAATTCTTAAGAACAAAGGGATTTTTAATTCAATAGTTTACAATGGAGATACAACGACATAGAGTGATTTTCTCTATTTCAGGAGTCAGAAGATCACAGCGTTTGGCTACACGTATGCCTGCAACGGTTGGATCTGCTTTGCTTTCTAGTTAGCTATGCAGATTTCCCTTGTTTGTTGGTTGCAGACCTCTCCTGCTTGTCTCCTAAAACCTTCATCCTGAGTTATCTCAGCTGTTCTGATTTTCTCCACTCCCCTCAGATATAAGTACTCACCTTTTAGCTTATGTAGTTGTGAGTGATCGTTTATATTTGGGAATTGGTTTGGAGCTGTGAGCTGTGGAAAGAGAAGTGGTTTAGGAGTTGTCTTCGGAGACTGCTGTTTTGGAGTTTATCTGGTTTCTTCCCTTCGTCCGTTTTAGTTTGCCTCTCCCTCACTTTCCCTTTATACACCATTCCATAGTCTGGGTGCACTTATAGTGACTGCTGTTTTCTCTTACCCTTGTATATTTCCCTTTGTGTCTGTATCATAGAGCACGACTAGCATACCTGTTGCCCCACGCACTAGCCAGGGCCGTGCATAGGGCAAGACGGATAGGAATGCGATCACCGTATGGGGTGAAAGAAACAGACTAAGGATGTCAGGGAGCTCAGAGTTACGCAGGACAAGCTTCAGGGGTTGTCCCTCTAATCTTTCCCTAGTGACAGTGCTCCCCTTCCCATCCGTCTCGCTGTGCTCCGTCAGATCCAGCCAGATCCAGACCAGCTTCAGGGCCCCTGCCCTCCTCTGATGTTACACAGGTAAAGGTGTCACTGCTTGCGAAGTGGCAGAGCGCCCAGTTTGGACCAGCAGAGCAGCTATTCTGCTGGTCTAAAATGTCAGTTTTCAGGAGCACACTGCCCCTGTCAACCAGGAAGTGAGAAGCGCTACTGAAGACAGATGATTAGAAAACTGTCATCATAGTTGCAAAGTATTCTTATTATAGACTAACTATTCATACTATAAAATCTACAAGACACAAAGAAATAAATTGAAATTCTGAGTTTGAAGGAACACCAGATAAGAAACACTCCCTGAAAAAGCATACAGCGAAACGTGGATTGTGGGGCGCCTGATGTGTGAGACAATAAGTTGTATTAGTACATCATTGTATCAATTTTTTAGCAGACCTGGCTATTTTGATTAAGTGTTCTTCAATTTTATCACTACCTCTTGGTTGGCATTTTATTTACATGGCCTTGGTTTTCCTCCACTGTTCTTCTAACCTTAAGATTTTAATTTGAGTCTTTGTGCACTGTAAGCTTGTCTATAATGAATTAACAGAGAAAAAATAAGCAACAGTATTTACCTGCCCAGGTCACAAAAACAAATGCACTAACAGGATGCAGCAAACCCCCTTAATAAAGATGGAGGAAACACAGGAACAAAATACTGATGAGACAACCACTCCCAACCTCCTAATTCATGGACACAAAATGGGCTTGTATAGAGTGCTGGTCACACAATGTAGTGCGCAGTGTCTGGCTTACAGTTAGTGCTTATTATTATTATTAGTGATGCTCATACTAGTAGATTAGATGGTCTGCCAATACTTTATAAGTGTACCCGGAAGAAGGCACTGCGCCAAAACGCGCGTTGGGGTGGGTGGAGCCACGGTTCTCTCAGGTAAACTTTTTTGGACATTTATATTATATTTTGTACATCTGTCTTGCTTGTTTATTTTTGTGTTGTTTCACCTCTTTGGGACCCTTTTTGCAACCTTAGTGCTAATTGATACGGATAACACTATAGTCCTACTATTTGTACAGGTTCTTTAGTTAGCACAATGTACTTGCACTTTCTAAAGCAGACTTCTCCTTTTACAACTATGGATTTGTCCTGATTGTTTGCCTACTTTCTAGCCGTGGCTCCTCCTAGTTGTCGATACCACTGTCATCCTTGCTTGCTTTCATTATATTTCTCTGTACATTGTGTCTTATTTGTTCTCAATAAATTTTGTATTTTTGCATGAGCTGTGCCTTGTTCTATTTGATTTTCTATATGCTATGCACGTTGGCTCCTTTATATATCTGTGCACCCTCATTTACTAACTGTTTCCTGTGGGTGCTGGTTTGGTAAATTGGTTGTAAATGTTTATTTGTGATACTGAATAGTTCTCATCAGTACTGTGGTTCCCGTATGGCCCGCAGTCTGATGATGGCTGTTAATAACAACTCGTAGTATCTCCTTACCATTGTTAAGGACATACTGGGAATTGTAGGATTGTAAATACAAACAATACAGTTGTTTATGGGGCTGGCTTGATATTACAGTTGATAGTTGTACTAAGCTTGGTTCTTATATTAAAGTACTCTTGGTTCTGGTCATGTATTCATGTACCTAGGCCACATTCACACTTACAGTATTTGGTCAGTATTTTACATCAATGTTTGTAAGCCAAAACCAGAAGTGGGTAAAAAAATTGCAGAAGTGATGCACATGTTTCTATTATACTTTTCCAATGATTGTTCCACTCCTGATTTTGGCTTACAAATATTGACGTAAAATCCTGCTCAAATACGGAATGTGTGAACATAGCCTTAGGCCGGGGTCAAACAGGAGCGTGCGGCTGCATGTATTTCTATCCAGCCGCAAGCTCCGGTCCCGAGTGCTGGCGGCAGTGCCAGGTATTGACATGTGAGACTTGTGCGAGTTTCTCGCATGTCTGACCCCGGCCTAATGGTGGTCCTGGAGATGTATTCATGCACTGATTGAGGTTCTGGTAACTTATTCATTTACTGATGATGGTTCTGGTGATGAAGTCAAGTACTGATGGTGGGTCTTTTGATATATTCATGTACTGATGGTGGATCTTGTGATGCATAATGGTGGTTCTGGTGACGTATTTATGTACTGATGGTGGGTTCTGGTGATATATTCATGTACTGATGGTGGTTGTGGTGACATTCATGTACTGTAGGTAGCTCTGGAAATGTATTTATTTACTGATGATGTTTCTGGTGCCATATTCATGTTCTATTGATGGTGCTCTAATTATTTACTGATGATTATTTTGGCTTTGTATTCATGTACTGATGATGGTTCTTGTGATGTATCATCCCTGCACGAATACAGCACACCAGAACTACCATCGCTACATGAATATATCACCAGAAACGGAATACATCACCAAAACCACTATCAGTTTTTTGCAAACTGTATTTTTTGCATGACGGATGCAAAAACCATAAGACGCGTCCCTTTATTGATAATGGAGGTTTGTTTATTTTCCATTAGGGTATTTGCCAAATGCTGCATACCTTAATTGAAACCAAACAGCCCCGATTATAGTTACGATTTATTCGTTTCCATAACTATATTTGGGCTCTACAATTAATATATAGGACGTTGGGATCATACTGTTGCCCTTTTTTGCTATGTTAATTCTTGTTTTTGTTTGGGGGGAATTTTAGTTCTCTTTCTGTGTCTATTGTAAGCTTTTCAGGGTATATAGCTCTGGGATCGCCGTCCGGGTAGACAGAATGGCATAGAAACAGTTCATTCAGAGACAGCAGTTCTGGTAAAAACTGGCCGCAACCAGTTTTATTAAAGTCCACAGCAAACAAGACATAAAACAAAATCATAAACAGAAGACCTAGGCTTGTCTAGCCACTAATTACACTTAGATAGATTTCCCTATCTATCCGGGTCCAGACTCTACCAGTCTGTGCCCAAAACAACACATATGTTCAGTAGTTACCAGCGTGGAGTTTCACAGAGTCTCCTCCTTGTGTCTGAAGGCACCTTCAATGTCCAGACTTGAGAGAGCTCCCCTCCTATTCAGCAACTACCAGCATGGATTTTCACAGAGACTACTCCTGTGTCCGGGGTACATCGAGAACCCAGACTGAGACAGCTCATACTCCTGGAGACTGCTTCTTGTGCCGGGACTCCTTGTCCAGACTAAGCGAGCTCTCTGACTGTGTTCCAACACACCTACTTCTGGTCTCCTAATTAACAGCTGAGTGGTTTCAGGCCTGAGCTGCAAGTGTGTACTGAATGTAAGGTGTAGTGACCTTTCTCTACCACTAGGTCTACAAAGCCACACACCTCCCTTATACCAGTCAGTAAAGTAGCTAGGTGAAATATACACCCCATTCAATACACATACTCTCACTGTCTCACATATCCCCCCCCTCTTCTCCAGACCGGAGGGCTGGTCATCCAGACCGGAGGGCTGGTTAACAATCCAACAGAGACAGTGAACTCTGGACCAGTCATGGCCCTCATCAGCTTCATCTTCACCACTGTCATTTGTATCTTCACCTGAGTCATAGCCAACATCAGCTTTCTCTTCATCTGAAGCATCCGTACTACCCTGTACCCTCCCAGGCCTATGCTCTCTGCGGGCCTCGGGTATCCTGCACGGTTTCATCTTGACCTTAGGGCCGGGCTCAGTTTCGATATAGTGCCTGGCCAGAGAAGTACGACCCGGCACATCAGAACACTTCTGCTGACTCTTCCTCAGAAACTCACGTACCTCCTGTTCCTGGTGCACTGACCATGTGTCACCAACTATCACAGAAGGTATAGGGGGTTTTTCACTTTTCTCCAGTTCCCCTTGAACCTTCTTTACTTCATTGAGCTTCTCCAGAAGATGCTCATGGCTCTCATCACGCTCCTTCATCACAGTTTGGAGTTTTCTCCGAGAAGCAATCAATTCATCTTGTACCCGTTGGACGTCCTTCATGTCCTCAGCCCCTTCTTCAGGCTCTTCTGGTAGGACATGCTCAGAAGCCCCACCGTCAGTCTTACATTCTACTTCTTCATTCACATAATTATGGTCTCCAATATCTCCATTTATTCCAGCTTTCAAGTTCTCCTTGATAGCTGCATCTGTATACTCAGAACCCGCCGGATTCTTCTCTTCCACCACGTTCTGCATCCCATCTGAGCTCCCGTGTGTCTGCAGCGGCAACGGAGTGACACACCGCTTTTCCCATTTGTTGGGACGTGGCTCCGATGTAGACTCCATGAAAGTGCGCTTGAGCTCACCAATGCCAGCCTGATGTCTCAAAATCTCATCTTGTGATTTATCCAGATCCTTGGTATCACTTGGGAACACCGCTGGGGCTCCGGGCGCCGAACTTCCAGCCTGAGCTTCACGAGTTGCAGCTACTGATGAGGCATCTGGTTTGGTGTCTACCACTTCTATGGCTTTTTCCACCTCTGCAGCATCACCTTCAGAGTCCTTGGCATGATGCAGATCCACACCACACACCGACAACTTCTCATCTTCAACAGCATCCACTTGTGCTGTGTTCAGGTTCAGAGTCCTGCCTTTAAAGCTCAGCTCTCCTCCTTTCACCTTAGTCTTCGCCAGGGAACCGGCCAACTGTAAAACATCTTCAGATGCCATCTTCTGTCTGGCTGTAAGGTCAGCATCAGCTTTCTTCTCAGGACTCTCAACCTCCTCTGCTACCATGCCTTCCTCATTTGCACTGGTTGCTTTATTGTCATCAGATGATTCACTATCACTCCCACTATCCCTGTCTGACCCCTTTTTCTCAGCCACATCCGGGTCACTTTCAGGGTTATACAATTCATTCTCATCCTCATCCTGCTCACTTTCAGGAGTATACAATTCATTCTCATTCACATCTTGATCTGGAACCTTAGTTAACATGTCATCCACAACATTAACTTCACCATCTGGTCCCTGGTTTCCCTCAGGTGGTCCCTCAAGTATGTGACTATGTGACAACCCCAGCACTATACTTCCATATAGCTCAGGTACTAGGAACTGGCTCACGACCTCTCCCTGGACTTCAGTGTCCCTATACAACAGGTGAGTGTTTATGGCAACATGAGGAAACCTCTCCTCAGAGCCAGGCTCTTGGGAAACCTCATTTAGAACATTTATATTTTCCTGGGCCGTTTTAAGAGAGGGTCTCGCCACTGCTCCCTCTCAAAATTGTTACAGGACACAGGTAAGTAAGGGACACTTGGTTCCCGAGAACCACCATCCTCGTCTCCCAACATCACCTGCAAAGGAATTTCATCACTATCACAGTCATCATTATTATCAATATCATTATCATGACTATGATCAGTATCATCATCACTATCATGATCATCATCACTATCATTATCAGCATCAGCATCATTATCATGGTCATCATCATTATCATGATCATCATCATCATCATCATCATCATCATTATCATGGTCATCATCATTATCATGATCATCATCATCATCATTATCATTATCATCATCACATAAGTTTAACGGCCCACTAGCATTGTGTTCCGCCCCTCGGGACTGCGCAACCTCAGTAGGAGCTTCATCACACTGTCCATCAGAAACATTTCTCCCCCAGAGACCCTTAGATCGGCGAAAGTCATTACCCAATATGACGGGGTGCACCAGGTTCTTCACTACCCCCACTTCATATGAAACCTCCCCGAGTTTAGGGACCAAGTCCACGGCAGTCTCTGGGTAGACTTTGGTGTCTCCATGGATGCACACCACACTCAGGTGCTTATCAGGGATGAAGTCCCCATCAATCAGGCTGTCCCATACGGAAGTCACTGGACTCTCTGAGTCCAAGAGGGCCTGTGCTGGGCAGTCATTTACAACCACCGGGGACCCCTGTGGTCCAGTCTCTTCGGCTGAGGTGGACACACACACAGGCTCTGCGCAGGGAGAGAGGGATCCGCCAACATCACAACACATAGGCTCCCCCTCTATTGGACAGTTGGCTGCAATTTCACGACATCTCCAACACTGTCCATCACACTCTCCCACCCATATGTCCCCTCGGGCCCGAACCCGCTTATCAGCATACCCCATGTCCCCAACAGCTGGAACGCTCTTACCGCGAGAGTTCAGCGTCCGGGAACTCTGAAGTGACGACCTCTCAGACGGCTGTACCTCAGGAGGACATGCTCGGGTGTAGCGGTTCACTACCACCTTTTCAACTCCATAATCAGGCCTGCTGACTGCAGACTCCCAACTGTATCTCCAGTCATGAACTCCCCTGGCACGGGCTGTCACCGTAACACCCAGCCGGGTAAGAATCTCCGCTTTCAGCTTGGCATAGTCTTGGCTGTTCTGCTCGCTCAGGTCAGCATATGCCCTTTGGGGTTCTCCAATCAGATAGGGTGCGACCATCATGGCCCATTCAGATAGGGGCAGATTCTCCTTCTCTGCCAGTCCCTCAAACCTAGTGAGATATACCTCCACATCATCACGAGGTGTCATCTTTTTCAGTGACCGTCTTACCGCCTTCTTTACAGCGGACAATGCAGGTGACTTTGCCACATTACTTCGGGACGCGGCACCGAAATCCTTTTTTTGTGCTGCCATCCGCTCAACAAATAACCGGTTATTCTCCTGCTGCTGCTGCAGGAATTGCTGCTGGGCCTGCTGCATGCGCTGCTGGTGCTGCAGGCGCTGCTGCTCCATGCTCCGCTGGGCCTGGACCAGGTACTCAATGAGCTCCTCCATACTGCCGGACTTATCTGTCTCAACCACGGCAGTCTTATGTTGCACATTAACTTGCGCCATTTGTTCAAACAGCGCCTCCATGCTGTCATCCATGCTGTCAGACTTCTCTGTCTCAACAACGGCAGTCTTCACTCAAGACATACACACTCCACAGTCTTTTCCACAGAAAAATTCAGCTCTGCTGTGCAGACACTTTTTTTTTTTTTTCTCTGCAAACTCTATTAGGGCCACTGTCTCTTTAAGACTGCTCCAAAAGACGTTTCTCCTTTGCTGCTGCACACTCCACAGTCTTTTCCACAACAAGTTCAGCTTTGCTGTGCAGACACACTTTTTTTTTTTCTTTTGCAAACTCTATTAGGGCTACTGTCTCTTTAAGACTGCTCCAATAGACGTTTCTCTTGACACACTTTTTTTTTTTTTTCTGCTGGCTATTTCAACAGACTTCACCTTTATTGCTGTCTCTAAGCCACTGTGCCGCACGCACATTCCAGCACCAATTGTGTGAGGCCCCGGGTTCAATCCCCGGCATCTCCACCAATTGTAAGCTTTTCAGGGTATATAGCTCTGGGATCGCCGTCCGGGTAGACAGAATGGCATAGAAACAGTTCATTCAGAGACAGCAGTTCTGGTAAAAACTGGCCGCAACCAGTTTTATTAAAGTCCACAGCAAACAAGACATAAAACAAAATTATAAACAGAAGACCTAGGCTTGTCTAGCCACTAATTACACTTAGATAGATTTCCCTATCTATCCGGGTCCAGACTCTACCAGTCTGTGCCCAAAACAACACATATGTTCAGTAGTTACCAGCGTGGAGTTTCACAGAGTCTCCTCCTTGTGTCTGAAGGCACCTTCAATGTCCAGACTTGAGAGAGCTCCCCTCCTATTCAGCAACTACCAGCATGGATTTTCACAGAGACTACTCCTGTGTCCGGGGTACATCGAGAACCCAGACTGAGACAGCTCATACTCCTGGAGACTGCTTCTTGTGCCGGGACTCCTTGTCCAGACTAAGCGAGCTCTCTGACTGTGTTCCAACACACCTACTTCTGGTCTCCTAATTAACAGCTGAGTGGTTTCAGGCCTGAGCTGCAAGTGTGTACTGAATGTAAGGTGTAGTGACCTTTCTCTACCACTAGGTCTACAAAGCCACACACCTCCCTTATACCAGTCAGTAAAGTAGCTAGGTGAAATATACACCCCATTCAATACACATACTCTCACTGTCTCACATAGTGCTTTTAATTTTTGTCTATAATGAAGGTATAGATCTAAGTATGTTATACTAATTGTGATTACCTTGTTTACAGTATCAAATCCTGTGTGACATTTCTGTGCATACTTCTGGTGACATAAAATAATATTATAATATTATGGCAGCAGTGTATAAAATATTTCACAAATGAAAATAGGTTATATAACAATTACCTGTACAAATTGTACAATAGATTTTCTATTAGATTAAAAGCAAAATGCCTGAGAAGAAAATCTAATCTCACTGTAGCCACTCTTACATACATTCCTTTCATCATACATACCGTATGTGGGACCTTCCCTGTTGTACATTAAAAAAGGCTCTGTTTACAATGTTAAATGGCAAAGGCGCTGAACATGGTACTACAATAGGCTCTTTGTTAGATTTTCACTCTACCTTTGCTGTCCAGTGGAAATACCTAAATTCCAGACTTCTCCTCCCTCTGCTGATTTTTATCACAGACTGAGAAAATAGAGTGATGGTTGAGGGAAAGGTGGGGGGCGCTATAGCAGATTCATCAATTCTTGAGAAGCAGGTCAGGAGGTGGAAGGGGGGGAGGCCAACGTCACAGAATAAAACTATAGTGAAAGCAGCATTTTAAAATTGATGCACACACAGTTTTAAGTTTTAATTATATAACGTGGTCTTTCTAGAACAGTCATCTGCTACTCAAAAAAATCAGTACCTTCACAGTAAACAGGAAACTCCAACATATCTAAATGTGATGAGAATAATCAGTCATGCTATAGTAGTTTAGTGATTGAATGCTTGTATGTCAACATTTGGCAAAAAAAAAATATTTTCAATATTTCCTTTACACTGTAGGTCCCTGTTCATGCTCACCATATATTCCTACATGAAACTGAGTTCATAAATCACAATTAGTCATTATTTTCCAATGGAAGTTTTATCGCTTAACTAGTGGGTTAAATTGCAGAGATAAGCCAGTTCCGAGAATTTGTGTCGTTCCAAGTAAGGATCGTAATCATAGGGAGAAAGTATTTGGGAATAGTTCTTGATAAACTGCCAGTAGAAATTAGCATTGCCATGGAATCTTTGTAGAGCTTTGAGACCCACAGTTTGTAGCCTGTCCAAAATTGCCGAAATTTTCTCAGGATCCAGCTACGTGCCTCCAGAGGAAATTAAATATCTCTGAAATGGCAACTACTTGCCTTCAAATAAACATAAAACAGGCCATTCTCAAATTTTGCATGCAGATTATTTTGTCACAGTCTATGTAATGCTGAATAAATTTGCTGGCAATAAAAGTTAAAACCTTTGGAAAAAAAATGTTGTCCAGGAAAACAAGAACATACAGGATTAGAATATTTAGGGAAACCTCATTCTGAAGAGCTGGAACATGCCAGGAGAGCTACACAGACCAAGCCACTACTAGATATTCGTAATGACGGTCACAGGTGTTGAATGCTGTCTTCAATTCACCCCAATTCTTAATCGAAATTCGATTTTAATGTTCTGATATGAGGGGCAAAGGGTAATTATCATTTACTGTGATTTTCTTCAAACTCCACTAGTTGATGCCTGAGGGATCCATACTTGTTTTTCATAAAGAAAAATCCATGTGCAGGAATGTGGATTTTCAGGTGAAAACTTTCTCCAACTTTTCCTTAATATAGGAAGACATACTCTAACTTCTTTAAAAAGACCTGTGACAGGTCAAAATGTTGCATCTGGTGTATGGCAGATTAAAGATGTTCAACTTCTTCACCTGCTGGACGCTGTCTACTATTTTCTTGTGCATTCTGTATCCAAGTGAGTTCCTTGGATTTTGGACCTTGTGGCTTTATAGGAGAGAATGCCCTGATCTGCTCTTCTGTCCTTTAAAGAGTGCAGTGAGTTAACCCTACACGTTTCATACTGTAGCTTCTGTCTCTGGAAGGAGTGGTTTTTGGAGGTTCTGTCCCAGCAAGAAGAAATATAGCACAATCAAAGGGCCAATGATGCAGTTTTGCAAAAATATTTATAAAATATGTCCAGAAATTCCTGGTAAGTAGGAGATCTCTCCTACTTTGCACTGACGAGGACCAACAGTCCGAAACACCGTGTCTGCAAATGGAGAATCTGATTTGGCTTTTATCCTAAGTCATATTACAAGACTCGTTAAAGGGTTGATTGTGACTTGTAGGATCGCTACTTCCAATAGGTGGCGCTAAAGAGTACAAGTCCTCTTTGTTTGAAGAGGCAATTTGCATGGTAAGTATTGATGATAGAAGACTAAAATGCTTGAGTACTCAAACTGAGCAGATTGGACGCACGGACGGGCTCAACTCAAGTAACGAGTAAAATGCAAGTCAATGGGAAAATTTAGCATTTTTCAAGAAGACCATAACAGAAGGGCAGGAAAATCACTGAAATGGAGGAAACAGCTCTGAAATGGAATGGGAATAGCATGGGGAAGACGCCTGGACACATCTTTGACTCCCAGGTAACTGCTGGGGACAATCTTGTCAGAGTATTACTTCACTTTTACGGACTGACAATAAAACATACAAAACCGAAGATAAAATGGATTTTACAGGAAAAAATGTAATGAAACATGCTTTCCTGTACAATGCTTTGTATATAAGGTCAAATTAAAAAGAGAAGAAAAAAATCTGCCTCCTCCACCCCTTAATAGTTGGGACATCTCTCATCGTATTTTCCCATCACCTATGACTACAGTAGATGACGTAGTAGAGGGGGAAATAAAACTACACCCACAGGTATTCACCGGTAAATTTAAGTTTAATATTTTACTACCTAATCTGGGCATGTGATGTGTGTCACATGGTCAGACACAACCTGTTTAATTTATGAAGGAAGGACTCTGAAACGCAAAGTCTATGCGGACAACGCAAGAACTGCCAAATATTAGAAGGAAGAGGGACTCCGATACACCCTGCATTGGACATAAAGGAGGGTGTTATGTTACGGTAACTGAGGAGTGCAGGTAAAAAAGGAAATACACCAGAGCAGTTGGAATCTATGAGATTGCAGTACCCTGACTAACCACCACAACTAGAGGCAGCCGTGGAGCGTTCCTACGATGGTCCTAGACGCCTCGTCACAGCCTGAGAAACTAACTACACCTAAAGATAGAAATAGGAAAGCTATCTGCCCGGAGCAGAACCCCAAAGATAATAGAAAGCCCCCAAACATGTAATGGCGGTTAGACAAGATGAAATACTGACACAGAAAGAAAATAGTATGAGCAAACGCTGGGGCCCAAACTATCTAAATAGAAAAGGACAGGAAGGGTACTTACTGCAATCCCAGAAAACCCTGAAAAACACCAACTCTACTAATTTCAAAATAACCTGAGATCACACGACCTCTACCACCTAAATTAGTTCTCTGGTGTAACAAAAACAGCAGCCACTGAAAAAACTGCAAAAAGCAAAAGTACAAAACACAGTGGCTGGACTAAACTGAGAGGGCAAAAGCCCCGGAGGGGACCCAGAAGGCCCCCACAGAAGTGCAGGACAAAATGCAAAAATATAGCAAAAACACAAAATAAGAAATTGTCTTATCTGATAGCAGGAGATGCAGACACGACACAGCAGGCTACAAGGGAAACTGGAAAGAAGGATTCAGACCAGAACAATTGATCACCGGCAACCCTGATGGGAAAATGATTCCCTTAAATAAGACCAATCAGTAACACCTGATTCCCAATCCTCACTAGTACCGCTTGTAACCACCAGAGGGAGCCTCTGCTCAGAACTCATCTCAAACCCATTCACAACAGTACCCCCCCCTTGAGGAGGGGTCACCGAACCCTCATTTGAGCAACCAGGTCGGTCAGGATGAGTTCTATGATACGCACGGATAAGTCTCCTAGCATGGATGTCCGAAGCAAACACCCAAGAATTATCTTCCTGACCATAACCTCTCCATTTAACCAAATACTGGAGTCTTCGTCTAGAAAAACGAGAATCCAATATTTTCTCAACCACATACTCCAGATTGCCCTCAACCAAAACAGGGTCAGGAGGCACAGCAGCAGGAACCACTGGCTCAACAAACCTCTTCAACAAGGACTTGTGGAACACGTTATGGATCTTAAATGTCCCTGGAAGAAGCAAACGAAAAGAAACAGGATTAATAATCTCCATGATCTTATAAGGTCCAATGAACCTAGGCTTAAATTTAGGAGATGCTACTCTCATAGGAATATTCTTTGAGGACAACCAGACCAAGTCCCCTACTTTAAACCGAGGACCATCAGTCCTATGCCGGTTAGCAAACCGCTGGGCCTTCTCCTGAGAGAGGGACAACCTCTCCACTACCTGGTCCCAAATCTGCTGCATACGCTCAACAACAGAGTCAACACCTGGACAGACAGAAGCCTCCGTCTGTCCTGAAGAAAATCGAGGGTGAAACCCAGAATTACAGAAAAACGGAGACATCAAAGTGGCAGAGCTAGCCCTATTATTAAGAGCAAACTCAGCCAAAGGCAAAAAAGAGACCCAGTCATCCTGATCAGCAGACACAAAGCATCTTAGATAAGTCTCCAATGTCTGGTTTGTTCTCTCAGTTTGACCATTGGTCTGAGGATGAAATGCCGAGGAGAAAGACAATTGAACACCCAGTTTAGAACAAAAAGTCCTCCAAAATCTGGAAACAAACTGGACTCCTCTGTCAGACACAATGTTCTCAGGAATGCCGTGTAAACGAACCACGTGCTGAAGGAACAACGGCACCAATTCAGAGGAGGAAGGCAACTTAGGTAATGGCACAAGATGTATCATTTTGGAAAACCTATCACAAATTACCCAGATGGTGGTCATTCTCTGAGAAACAGGAAGATCGGAAATGAAATCCATAGAGATATGGGTCCATGGTCTCTTGGGCACAGGCAATGGCATCAACAAACCACTAGAGCGAGAGCAAGGCTTGGAGCGAGAGCAAGTCCCGCAGGACTGCACAAATTCCCTGACATCGCGAGACAAGGTAGGCCACCAAAAGGACCGACTAACCAAGTCTCTGGTACCAAAAATTCCGGGATGCCCAGCCAATGCGGAACAATGAATCTCAGACATCACACTCTTTTTCCATTGGTCCGGGACAAACAATTTTCCAACAGGGCAGCGCTCGGGCCTATCCTCCTGACACCCCTCCAGAGCAAGTCTCAAATTAGGCGAGATGGCGGAAAGAACTACACCCTCCTTCAAAATAACAGAGGGATCAGATAGCTCAGGAGAGTCCGCAAGGAAACTCCTCGAGAGGGCATCCGCCTTAACATTCTTAGTGCCAGGAAGAAAGGAAACCACAAAATTAAAACGTGTGAAAAACAAGGCCCACCTGGCCTGTCTAGGATTGAGTCGCTTGGCAGATTCCAGATAGACCAGATTCTTATGGTCCGTAAGGACCACCACCTGATGTTTGGCTCCCTCCAGCCAATGTCTCCACTCTTCAAAAGCCCACTTCATGGCCAATAACTCCCGATTACCCACGTCATAATTACGTTCAGTAGGAGAAAATTTTCGAGAGAAAAAGGCACAAGGGTTACTTTTAGAGGTCTCTGGATCTTTTTGGGACAAAACGGCACCTGCCCCAATTTCAGAGGCATCAACCTCCACCTGAAATGGCAGAGAAACATCAGGCTGCCGTAGAACAGGAGCAGAAGTGAATCTCTGCTTAAGTTCCTGAAACGCAGAGACTGCCTCAGGAGGCCAATTCACCACATCAGAACCCTTTCTGGTCAAATCAGTTAATGGTTTAACAATAACCGAGAAATAACCAATAAATTTACGATAAAAATTGGCAAAACCCAAAAATCTCTGAAGAGCCTTTAATGAAGTAGGTTGGACCCAATCACAGATGGCCTGAACCTTGACCGGGTCCATTTCAATAACAGATGGGGACAAAATGAATCCCAGAAATGAGATCTTCTGTACGCCAAAAAGACACTTTGATCCCTTCACATACAGAGCATTCTCTCTCAAAATCTGGAATACAGTTCGAACATGTTTCACATGAGAGTCCCAGTCATTAGAAAAAATCAAGATATCATCCAAATAAACAATCAGAAACTTGTCCACAAAATCCCTGAAAATGTCATTCATGAAGGACTGGAAGACGGAAGGAGCATTAGTGAGCCCAAAGGGCATCACAAGGTACTCAAAATGCCCTTCAGGGGTGTTAAATGCCGTCTTCCATTCATCCCCGTGCTTAATGCGAATAAGGTTATACGCCCCCCTGAGGTCAAGCTTGGTAAACCAAGTAGCGTTTTTCACCCTGGAAAACAGGTCAGAAATCAAGGGTAACGGGTATTGATATTTCACAGTAATATTGTTCAAGAGACGATAATCAATACACGGCCTTAATGAACCATCTTTTTTGGCCACAAAGAAAAAACCGGCACCTAAGGGTGAAGAGGATGGTCTGATATGACCCTTCTCCAATGATTCCTTGATATAAGACCGCATAGCGTCATGTTCAGGTACAGACAAGTTAAAAAGGCGACCCTTAGGGAATTTACTACCTGGCACTAATTCAATAGCGCAGTCATAGCTCCTATGGGGAGGTAAGGATGCAGATTTACTTTCGCTAAACACATCAGAAAAATCAAACAAAAAGTCAGGAACATCCTCAGCCTGGGGGGAGGCAGAAAAAACAGGAGTGTTGGTATTAACACATTGGCAGCCCCAACTGGTTACAGACACAGATTTCCAATCCAAAACAGGATTATGAGACTGTAACCAAGGGAAACCCAGCACGATAATGTCATGCAGATTATATAGAACCAAAAATTTGCAGCACTCCTGGTGATCAGGTTCAACCCTCATTATCACCTGAGTAGAAAACTGGGGTTTATTCTCAGCCAAAGGGGTAGAATCGATCCCAGTAGGGGAATAGACTTCTGTAGGGGTATCAAGGGAAATCCACAACGTTTAGCAAAATCATAATACATCAGGTTAATAGCTGCTCCAGAATCAACGAAAGCCTGAGCAGAAAATGAGGACAGAGAGCATATCAGAGTGACAGTTAATAAAAACTTAGTCTGAACACTACCCAAGACAACTGAGCGTGCAAAACGTCTTCCCCGCTTAGGGCAGACTGAAATAGCATGAGAGGCATCACCTGTCATGTGTGCATCGCCACGAAGATCGTCGCGGTTGCACATTCTGACTTCTCACAGCTGAGTTGCTGTTTCTTTGTGTTTGGCAGTTAGGGAGTTAATTCTGTCTGTGCTCAGTTCTGGGACTGGGTGCAGTTTCTCCCGGCTGCAATTAATTATTTGTTGATTGGTTTCCTTTAAATCTCTGGTTGTCTGTGTTGGGAGTTGCCAGTGAAATTCTTCATGCAGACCACAGATAGGATTGTATCTGTATAGACTTAAGTTAAAGAGCTCCTTAGTTGTTTTAAGCTCACCTTGCTTAGAGTTTAATATCCCAGATCATTTATGTTCCTTCTGTGTTTGAGTGTGTATGCAAGTCTGTGTTTTCTCCAGTCTGTCTTATATGTCTAATCTGTGTATTTAGCAGAGATCAGCCCATATCCCTTTGGTGGTAATCAGTATCCTTCTTAGGACTGATTACAGGGTTCAGGGACTGATAGGAGACAGGGTTAGGCTGGAGACTTGGACCTCTGAACCATTATCAGTACCTCCAAGGTGAGGGATTAGTTAGGACCCCAGTTTAGGGTCAGGTTAGACCCCCGGTCCTCCTCTTTCCTGTGACAGTGTATCAAGTCCTCAAGATTAACCCTGAGTTCAACGGATATCGTGTCAGGTAAATCTATTCTATATTTACATGCTGATGTTGCTAATCTATATGTTGTATAGAGTGTTGTTCTTTTAAGAATAGTTTACTGACATCGTACACATATCATAAGACCGCGTGACATTTTCACTGGCCCATAAAATTATTTCCAGTTGCCATGGATCCAGTAGCCCAGCTGGCTCTGCAGTTGCAGGGATTATCCATGGAGCTGACGGACATTAAGTCCAAAGTTTTGTCTCCCTCGGAGCAAACCAGATTTGAACCTAAAGTAGCTCTCCCGGACAGGTTCACTGGTGGGCGAGACAAATTTTTTACCTTCAGGGAAGCATGTAAATTGTATTTTCGGCTTCGGCCTCGATCATCAGGGAGTGAAGAGCAGAGAGTGGGAATTGTTATCTCGCTCCTACAAGGGGACCCTCAATCCTGGGCCTTCTCCCTTCCTCCGGGATCCCCGGCTCTGCAGTCAGTAGATCGATTTTTTACTGCCCTGGGTTTGGTATATGATGACCCAGATCGGGTCTCTCTTGCTGAGACAAAATTACGTAAGATACAGCAGGGAGATCGTCCGGCGGAGGAATTTGCTTCTGAGTTCCGTAGATGGGCCACAGATACTCAGTGGAATGACCCAGCTCTTAGGAGCCAGTTTTGTCATGGGCTTTCTGACAAATTAAAGG
>JARQOD010000001.1:339495667-339656346 GCA_033576555.1 Oophaga sylvatica
TTTGATCCCTTCACATACAGAGCATTCTCTCTCAAAATCTGGAATACAGTTCGAACATGTTTCACATGAGAGTCCCAGTCATTAGAAAAAATCAAGATATCATCCAAATAAACAATCAGAAACTTGTCCACAAAATCCCTGAAAATGTCATTCATGAAGGACTGGAAGACGGAAGGAGCATTAGTGAGCCCAAAGGGCATCACAAGGTACTCAAAATGCCCTTCAGGGGTGTTAAATGCCGTCTTCCATTCATCCCCGTGCTTAATGCGAATAAGGTTATACGCCCCCCTGAGGTCAAGCTTGGTAAACCAAGTAGCGTTTTTCACCCTGGAAAACAGGTCAGAAATCAAGGGTAACGGGTATTGATATTTCACAGTAATATTGTTCAAGAGACGATAATCAATACACGGCCTTAATGAACCATCTTTTTTGGCCACAAAGAAAAAACCGGCACCTAAGGGTGAAGAGGATGGTCTGATATGACCCTTCTCCAATGATTCCTTGATATAAGACCGCATAGCGTCATGTTCAGGTACAGACAAGTTAAAAAGGCGACCCTTAGGGAATTTACTACCTGGCACTAATTCAATAGCGCAGTCATAGCTCCTATGGGGAGGTAAGGATGCAGATTTACTTTCGCTAAACACATCAGAAAAATCAAACAAAAAGTCAGGAACATCCTCAGCCTGGGGGGAGGCAGAAAAAACAGGAGTGTTGGTATTAACACATTGGCAGCCCCAACTGGTTACAGACACAGATTTCCAATCCAAAACAGGATTATGAGACTGTAACCAAGGGAAACCCAGCACGATAATGTCATGCAGATTATATAGAACCAAAAATTTGCAGCACTCCTGGTGATCAGGTTCAACCCTCATTATCACCTGAGTAGAAAACTGGGGTTTATTCTCAGCCAAAGGGGTAGAACGATCCCCAGTAGGGGAATAGACTTCTGTAGGGGTATCAAGGGAAATCCACAACGTTTAGCAAAATCATAATACATCAGGTTAATAGCTGCTCCAGAATCAACGAAAGCCTGAGCAGAAAATGAGGACAGAGAGCATATCAGAGTGACAGTTAATAAAAACTTAGTCTGAACACTACCCAAGACAACTGAGCGTGCAAAACGTCTTCCCCGCTTAGGGCAGACTGAAATAGCATGAGAGGCATCACCTGTCATGTGTGCATCGCCACGAAGATCGTCGCGGTTGCACATTCTGACTTCTCACAGCTGAGTTGCTGTTTCTTTGTGTTTGGCAGTTAGGGAGTTAATTCTGTCTGTGCTCAGTTCTGGGACTGGGTGCAGTTTCTCCCGCTGCAATTAATTATTTGTTGATTGGTTTCCTTTAAATCTCTGGTTGTCTGTGTTGGGAGTTGCCAGTGAAATTCTTCATGCAGACCACAGATAGGATTGTATCTGTATAGACTTAAGTTAAAGAGCTCCTTAGTTGTTTTAAGCTCACCTTGCTTAGAGTTTAATATCCCAGATCATTTATGTTCCTTCTGTGTTTGAGTGTGTATGCAAGTCTGTGTTTTCTCCAGTCTGTCTTATATGTCTAATCTGTGTATTTAGCAGAGATCAGCCCATATCCCTTTGGTGGTAATCAGTATCCTTCTTAGGACTGATTACAGGGTTCAGGGACTGATAGGAGACAGGGTTAGGCTGGAGACTTGGACCTCTGAACCATTATCAGTACCTCCAAGGTGAGGGATTAGTTAGGACCCCAGTTTAGGGTCAGGTTAGACCCCCGGTCCTCCTCTTTCCTGTGACAGTGTATCAAGTCCTCAAGATTAACCCTGAGTTCAACGGATATCGTGTCAGGTAAATCTATTCTATATTTACATGCTGATGTTGCTAATCTATATGTTGTATAGAGTGTTGTTCTTTTAAGAATAGTTTACTGACATCGTACACATATCATAAGACCGCGTGACATTTTCACTGGCCCATAAAATTATTTCCAGTTGCCATGGATCCAGTAGCCCAGCTGGCTCTGCAGTTGCAGGGATTATCCATGGAGCTGACGGACATTAAGTCCAAAGTTTTGTCTCCCTCGGAGCAAACCAGATTTGAACCTAAAGTAGCTCTCCCGGACAGGTTCACTGGTGGGCGAGACAAATTTTTTACCTTCAGGGAAGCATGTAAATTGTATTTTCGGCTTCGGCCTCGATCATCAGGGAGTGAAGAGCAGAGAGTGGGAATTGTTATCTCGCTCCTACAAGGGGACCCTCAATCCTGGGCCTTCTCCCTTCCTCCGGGATCCCCGGCTCTGCAGTCAGTAGATCGATTTTTTACTGCCCTGGGTTTGGTATATGATGACCCAGATCGGGTCTCTCTTGCTGAGACAAAATTACGTAAGATACAGCAGGGAGATCGTCCGGCGGAGGAATTTGCTTCTGAGTTCCGTAGATGGGCCACAGATACTCAGTGGAATGACCCAGCTCTTAGGAGCCAGTTTTGTCATGGGCTTTCTGACAAATTAAAGGACGTTTTGGCTCAGTATGATTCTCCTCCATCACTGGAGGCTGCTATGGCCCTAGCTATCCGTACTGATAGACGGCTCCGGGAGAGGTGCGAGGTAACTCCGCCCCCTGTTGTTACTCCACTTACTACTAAAGTCCCTTATGTTGAGGTTCCCCTTGTCTGTTCGAAGGAGCCTATGCAGTTGGGAGGGACATCATTTCGTAGGAGGGGATTGGCGGTACGCCGCAGGACTAGAAGGTGTTTCTTCTGCGGGAAAGAGGGACATTTTGTTGGGGATGTCCATCCCGTGCCTTGTTGAGCAAAAAGTCGCCGGAAAACTGTTAATCCCAGGTTGTGTGGTGGACGACAACCTGGGAGTATGTATTTCGTCCGCTAGTTCTTCTCAGTTCCTTGTACCAGTGGAGGTGGTGGTTGGTACGAGAGTGGAGAGATTTTCTGTTCTTCTTGATAGTGGGTCCGGGGCTAATCTGGTTGACGCTCAGTTTGCTCAGGCTCAAGGTATGCATCTGAGTGTATTGGTCAAACCGATCCCTATATTCTCCATTGACGCCAGGCCTCTCGGCCAAGGTAGCTTTGTTCATGAGGTTCATAACATTGACCTTCGGGTAGGGGCAATACATAGGGAACTATTATCTTGTTATGTGTTGGAGGGTCTACCTACTCCTATTGTGTTGGGACTTCCTTGGTTGGTTAAACATAACCCTGTGATTAATTGGCAGTCCAGAGATATAAGCCAATGGGGGGAGTTTTGCAAAAGTAACTGCATGAACACAGTCATCAGTGCGGTCGTGCCTAGTACTTTGCCTCCTTTTTTGGAGGACTTTGGGGATGTGTTCTCTGAGGAGGGTGTCAGGAGTTGCCTCCTCATCGCGTGTATGACTGCTCTATTAATTTACTTCCTGATGCTAAGTTACCTAAAGCTAGGTTATATAACCTTTCTGGTCCTGAGAGGCAGGCTATGAAAGATTATATTTCGGAAAGTCTGGCCAAAGGGCATATTAGACCTTCATCTTCCCCAGTGGCCGCGGGGTTCTTCTTTGTGAAGAAAAAAGATGGAGGCCTACGCCCTTGCTTGGATTTCCGCGAACTTAATCGGATTACTGTTCGAGATCCGTATCCACTCCCTCTGATTCCTGATCTCTTCAATCAAATTGTTGGCGCCAAATGGTTCTCTAAATTGGATCTCAGGGGGGCGTATAATCTGATTAGGATAAAAGAGGGGGATGAGTGGAAAACGGCGTTTAACACGCCGGAGGGACATTATGAGAACCTTGTCATGCCTTTTGGTCTGACTACTGCACCAGCAGTATTCCAACATTTTGTTAATGACATTTTTCGTCATCTGGTGGGGCTGTTTGTGGTCGTATATTTGGATGACATTTTAATTTACTCACCAGATCTTGTGTCTCACCAGGAGCATGTGAGACAGGTGTTGCAGATCTTGCGAGACAAAAACTATACGCCAAACTGGAAAAGTGTGTATTCGCCGTACAGGAACTTCAGTTTTTGGGGTTCTTGGTGTCAGCCTCCGGTTTCCGTATGGACCCTGAAAAGGTGAGAGCAGTGCTTGAATGGGATCAGCCAGAGGATCTTAAGGCTCTGCAGCGTTTTCTGGGGTTTGCTAACTACTACCGGAAATTTATTTGTAATTTCTCATCTGTTGTCAAACCTCTCACTGACATGACAAGAAAAGGGACGGATTTTTCTAAATGGTCGGACAAAGCTTGCCAAGCTTTTTCCTCTTTGAAAAAATGTTTTGCTTCGGCACCCGTTCTCATCCAACCAGATGCATCACAGCCGTTCGTTGTGGAGGTGGACGCGTCTGACGTAGGGGTGGGTGCAATATTGTCCCAGGGTCCGTCCCCTGGTAAATGGCATCCGTGCGCTTTCTTTTCTAAAAAATTGTCGTCCGCTGAAAGGAATTATGATATCGGCAATAGGGAACTTTTGGCCATTAAGTTGGCTTTTGAAGAATGGCGTCACTTTTTGGAGGGGGCAGTCCACCCGGTCACCGTCATTACTGATCACAAGAACCTGCTGTATTTGGAATCTGCTAAGCGTCTGAATTCCAGACAAGCTCGATGGTCGTTGTTTTTTACCAGGTTTAATTTTGTTGTCACTTATCGCCCTGGATCTAAGAATGTTAAGGCGGATGCCTTGTCTCGCAGTTTCCCAGGGGCCGGGAGAATGGATGACCCGATTCCTATCCTTCAGGAGGGGTGGTAGTGTCGGCTGTATGTTCTGAGCTTGAGGAGGAGGTGTTAGAGGCTCAGGGGGACGCCCCTGCAGGACCTCCAGGGAGACTGTTTGTCCCAAATCAGTTGAGACAAAAGGTTATTGAGGCACATCATAATTCTGCTTTAGCAGGACATCCAGGGAGTAAGGCTACTTTAGATCTCCTTTCTCGCCGGTTTTGGTGGCCTAACGTTAATAAAGATGTTTTAACTTTTGTCGCGTCCTGTGGGGTTTGTGCTCGCTCTAAGACCCCTCATACCCGTCCGTCTGGGACCCTCTTACCCTTGAAACTTCCGGAGCGTCCATGGACTCATTTGTCTATGGACTTCATCACGGACCTTCCTCAGTCGTCAGGGAAGACTGTCATACTGGTGGTTGTTGACAGGTTCAGTAAGATGGCACATTTCATTGCTCTTCCTGCCCTCCCTAATGCTAAAACTCTGGCGCAGGTGTTCATTGGGGAGATTGTGAGACTTCATGGGTTGCCTTCTGATGTGGTGTCAGATAGGGGGTCTCAGTTTGTGTCCAAGTTTTGGAGGGCATTTTGTTTACGTCGGGGGATGCAATTGTCATTTCCTCGGCTTTTCATCCGCAGACCAATGGTCAGACAGAGCGTCTGAATCAAAGCCTAGAGACTTATCTTCGGTGTTTTGTCTCAGAGAACCAGGAGGACTGGTCTTCTTTCTTGCCTCTGGCAGAGTTTGCTCTTAACAACAGGCGGAGCGAGTCCACTGGTAAGTCCCCGTTTTTTGGGGCATATGGTTTTCACCCCCAGTTTTGTACATTCAATGGGGGGGGCCCTTCTGGGGTTCCTGAGGAGGAGCGTTTCTCGTCGTCACTTGCTTCAGTGTGGAGAGGTGTATTGAATAATCTGAGTGCTATGGGGAACCGTTATAAACGTATGGCTGATAGGAGGAGAGTTTCTGGTCCAGATCTTAATGTGAACGATCTGGTATGGTTGTCTACCAGGAATATAAAACTTAAAGTTCCCTCCTGGAAGCTGGGCCCCAGATTCATCGGGCCGTACAGGATCAGTTCCATAATTAATCCTGTGGCATTTCGTCTGGACCTCCCTCCTACGTTTAAAATTCATAATGTGTTCCACAAGTCATTACTTAAGAGGTACGTGGCACCAGTCATACCATCACCTCTACCTCCTCCTCCAGTGGTGGTCAATGGTAACTTGGAGTTTCAAGTGTCAAAGATCATTGACTCACGTCTGAATCGCCGGTCCCTTCAGTACTTGGTGCATTGGAAGGGGTATGGTCCAGAGGAGAGGACGTGGGTTCCTGCGTCTGACATTAACGCAGATCGTTTGGTGCGGACCTTCCACAGAACTCACCCGGCAAACCTGGCCCTGAGGGTCCGGAGGCCCCTCGTAGAAGGGGGGGTACTGTCATGTGTGCATCGCCACGAAGATCGTCGCGGTTGCACATTCTGACTTCTCACAGCTGAGTTGCTGTTTCTTTGTGTTTGGCAGTTAGGGAGTTAATTCTGTCTGTGCTCAGTTCTGGGACTGGGTGCAGTTTCTCCCGGCTGCAATTAATTATTTGTTGATTGGTTTCCTTTAAATCTCTGGTTGTCTGTGTTGGGAGTTGCCAGTGAAATTCTTCATGCAGACCACAGATAGGATTGTATCTGTATAGACTTAAGTTAAAGAGCTCCTTAGTTGTTTTAAGCTCACCTTGCTTAGAGTTTAATATCCCAGATCATTTATGTTCCTTCTGTGTTTGAGTGTGTATGCAAGTCTGTGTTTTCTCCAGTCTGTCTTATATGTCTAATCTGTGTATTTAGCAGAGATCAGCCCATATCCCTTTGGTGGTAATCAGTATCCTTCTTAGGACTGATTACAGGGTTCAGGACTGATAGGAGACAGGGTTAGGCTGGAGACTTGGACCTCTGAACCATTATCAGTACCTCCAAGGTGAGGGATTAGTTAGGACCCCAGTTTAGGGTCAGGTTAGACCCCCGGTCCTCCTCTTTCCTGTGACAGTGTATCAAGTCCTCAAGATTAACCCTGAGTTCAACGGATATCGTGTCAGGTAAATCTATTCTATATTTACATGCTGATGTTGCTAATCTATAGTTGTATAGAGTGTTGTTCTTTTAAGAATAGTTTACTGACATCGTACACATATCATAAGACCGCGTGACATCACCACAGTAGAAACATAACCCATTGCGCTTTCGAAACTCATGACGCTGTGCCCCAGACACCACTCCATCACACTGCATGGGCTCAGCAGCTGGCTCACAAGGCAACACCACTCCACGCATACTTCTCCGCTCACGCAAACGTCTGTCAATTTGAATCGCTAATGACATAGAATCATTGAGACCAGAGGGGACAGGGAATCCCACCATAACATCCTTTACATTATCCGACAGACCCTTCCGGAAAAGGGCCGCCAAAGCGTCGTCATTCCATTTGGTCAGGACTGCCCACCTACGGAATCTCTGACAGTATAACTCAGCCTCATCAAGCCCCTGATTTAATGCCAACAAGGCTTTTTCAGCTTGATCAGTGACATTAGGCTCATCGTACAATAACCCCAAAGCCTGAAAAAATGCATCAACATCACTCAAAACAGGATCCCCAGGTGTGAGGGAAAAAGCCCAATCCTGAGGATCGCCGCGCAGGAGAGAGATGACAATTTGAACCTGCTGCGCTGCGTTTCCTGAGGACTTAGATTTTAAGGCAAGAAACAATTTACAATTATTTTTGAAATTCTGAAACTTAGCTCGATCCCCTGAAAACAAATCTGGCATGGGGATCCTAGGTTCCACAACAGGCAACCTAGCAAGATATGCAGCAATACTCCGAACCTCAGTGGCAAGCCGATCCACACGGCCAGACAACTGTGCAAACTCCATTGGGAGAAAAGATCCTCCCCAGCACCCAGAGATACAGAGGGAAAAAAAAAAAAATGCAACAAACAGAAAAATATCTCTGACAACTTTTCTTCCTTCAAAATATTTTTTCCCTTCTGTGAGTACCATACAATTTTTATGGCCGGTGATACTGTTATGTTACGGTAACTGAGGAGTGCAGGTAAAAAAGGAAATACACCAGAGCAGTTGGAATCTATGAGATTGCAGTACCCTGACTAACCACCACAACTAGAGGCAGCCGTGGAGCGTTCCTACGATGGTCCTAGACGCCTCGTCACAGCCTGAGAAACTAACTACACCTAAAGATAGAAATAGGAAAGCTATCTGCCCCGGAGCAGAACCCCAAAGATAATAGAAAGCCCCCAAACATGTAATGGCGGTTAGACAAGATGAAATACTGACACAGAAAGAAAATAGTATGAGCAAACGCTGGGGCCCAAACTATCTAAATAGAAAAGGACAGGAAGGGTACTTACTGCAATCCCAGAAAACCCTGAAAAACACCAACTCTACTAATTTCAAAATAACCTGAGATCACACGACCTCTACCACCTAAATTAGTTCTCTGGTGTAACAAAAACAGCAGCCACTGAAAAAACTGCAAAAAGCAAAAGTACAAAACACAGTGGCTGGACTAAACTGAGAGGGCAAAAGCCCCCGGAGGGGACCCAGAAGGCCCCCACAGAAGTGCAGGACAAAATGCAAAAATATAGCAAAAACACAAAATAAGAAATTGTCTTATCTGATAGCAGGAGATGCAGACACGACACAGCAGGCTACAAGGGAAACTGGAAAGAAGGATTCAGACCAGAACAATTGATCACCGGCAACCCTGATGGGAAAATGATTCCCTTAAATAAGACCAATCAGTAACACCTGATTCCCAATCCTCACTAGTACCGCTTGTAACCACCAGAGGGAGCCTCTGCTCAGAACTCATCTCAAACCCATTCACAACAGGAGGGCCTCATACACATTCTGTTAAAATTGTTAAGTAGTGGGACTCCTAGACTCATAAAGCCTATGCACGAAGTGCAAGGGCAGAAAAACACTTACTCCAGGGGGGTATATATATATTATATATGAGTATTGATGACCCTCTAAAAGTTTTTAGTGAGGGCCGCCTGATGGCATTATAAAGATTTTGAATGAGGGCTGCCTGATGACCCTCTAAAATAGTTGAGTGAAGGCTACCTGATTACCCTATAAATATTTTGAGTGAGGGCCGCCTGATGACTGTATGAAGATTTTGAGTGAGGGCCGCCTGATGACCCTCTTAAGATTGTGAGTGAGGGTTGCCTGATGACCCTCTAAAGATTGTGAGTAAGGGCCACCTAATGATCATATAATGATTTTGAGTGAGGCCGCCTAATGACCCTATAAATATTTTGAGTGAAAGCTGCTTGATGACCCAACAAAGATTTTGAGGGCGCCAGATGACCCTGCATTGGAATTGGCTTTCTGTTCTGCTGCTGTTATCCGGTGGGGTTGAGAAGTCTGAGCCAATCCAGACTTTGTTCACTTTGATAAGAGTCAGCCTGTCAGTATTTTCAGTTGACAGGCGGATGCACCTTTCAGTTATTATGCTTCCCGACTGCACTAAAAACACGCTCTGACAAAACTCTAGCGGCAGGGCAGGTCAGCACCTGCAAGGCATAGAGGGGCAGTTCATGCCAAGTATCCAGCTTGGCAACCCAATAGTTGTACAGCACAGTTGAATCACTGAGGACACTGATACAGTTGGCTAGGTACTCCTTTGCCATCTTCTGAAACTTTTCCCTCCTTGTCAGATCACTCCATGCATCAGCGTGGAAAAAACGAATTTATTGTAGCACATGAAAAATGTTTTGGTCTGTTGTAACCTTCTTCAGTTAAACAGAGATCTGTGTTGGAAGGTGAGCATATAGAGCTGCAAAATATCTTAGTCATGCATGAAGATCGGGCACTCGTGCCACCGGACGCGGTGTCCACCGGACTTGCCATGCATCAGGGCCTGACATTGGGAGGGTCTAATGAAACTGTCCCAGACCTTTGATAGTGTTCCCCTGCCTCTGTTGGATCTGGTATGTCTCTACCTCATATCTCCTCCTTGGTTGCTAAAGGATCTATGATCTTAGCTGTCAGCGTTGTCAAATGTGAATTTTTGCACTAATTGTTCGACTAGGTCCTTCTGGTATTTCACCATTTTACTAGCCCTCTCCGCTACAGGAAGGAGAGATGCAAAGTTCTTCTTGTAGCGTGGATCAAGAAGGGTGAACAACTAGTAATCAGTATTGGCCAAAATGCGTATAACGCAAGGCTCATGGGAAAGGCAATGAGACATAACGTCAGACATATGTGCCAGACACCCAACAGGTAAGACATTCCTGTTCCCACCAGGAGGAGGACTCTCCATCTCCTCCTCCCTCTCACTCTCTTCATCCCCCCCTCTTCAGCCCGTCCACGCTGAACAGATGGGCTGAAGCTGGTGTGGATAGTACTCTCTATTACCCAGGCAACCATTTCCTGTTCCTCCTCTTCAACCTCTTCCTCTTAATTTTCACCCAGTCCATGCTGAAAAGATGAGATGAGGGTTGCCTAGATATATCACCCTGTGTACTTTCTTCATCCATCTACATCTGGTCCATATGCAAAGGGTCCTCTTTAATTGTGAGCAGCGAGCGTTTGAGTAGACACAGAAGTGGAATAGTTCCACTGAAATACCCTGAATACCCTATAAATTGTTCTTTTTACTGAATATATGTGTCAGCATAATTCCAATACTTACAGTTGCATGGAAGAGTTTGGGCTCCCCGGGCTTAAATTACTGTTATTGTGAACAGTTAAGCAAGTTGAAGATTAAATGATCTCTAAAAGGACTAAAATTAAAGATGACACATTTCCTTTGTATTTTAGGGAAAAAAATATTTTTTCATATATTACATTTTGAAAATTCCAAAATAAAAATGGACCAATGAAAAAATTTGGGCACCCTGCATGGTTAATGCCTAGTAGCACCCGCTTTTACAAGTATCACAGCTTGTAAACTATTTTTGTAGCCATGCAAGAGTCTTTAAATTCTTGTTTGAGCGAGGTTCCTTGGTTGTCTTGCATGCACTGCTATTTTGAGGTCTAACCACAGGTTTTCAATAATGTTCAGATCAGGACACTGTGAGGGCCATTTTAAAGCCTTCAGCTTGCTTGTTTTGAGGTAGTCTATTGTGGATTTGATGTGTGTTTATGATCATTGTCCATATGTAGAAGCCATCCTCTTTTCAACGTCAACTTTTTGACGGATGGTGTTATGTTTGCATCAAGAATTTGTTGAAATTTAATTGAATCTATTCTTCCCTCTACCCGTAAAATGTTTCAGGCGTCATTGGTTGCAACATAATCCCAAAGAAATGATTGATCCACCCCCATGCTTAATGGTTGGCAAGATGTTCTTTTCCTGAAATTCTGTGCCATTTTTTCTCCACATATACTTTTGATCATTGTGGGCAACGAGTTTTATTTTAACCTCGTCGGTCCACAGGACTTATTTCCAAAGTGCATTAGGCTTGTTTAGATGTTCTTTTGCATACTTCTGATGCTGAATTTTATGGTGAGGATACAGGAGAGATTTTGTTCTGTCAACACTTTCATGAAGGCCATATTTGTGTTGATGCCACTGAACAGTAGAACAATGCGCCACAACTACAGAGTCTGCTAAATGGAGAACTTCAAGACTCAGCTAGCAAGCCGAGGCAGGGGCACCTTTAGGTGCTTCAGCTACAAGCCACAATTATCTTCTCCGAAAAGGTAGCCATAAGGGAGCAAGGGAACGCAGACAGGTTCCACGGCTACTGGCTTGGGACACTGACTGTGAGGTGCTGGACAGGAAGGAAAGGCGGAAAGGCAGCACAGTGAGATGGCCAGGAAAGGAACATATACAGTAGAAGGGAGTCCTGGAAAGGTTTATCCTGATCTACCTGGGAGTTTACTGGACCCCTCACCTGGAGGACGCGGCACCAAGCGGGCATCTGCGCATAAGAGAACTGTGAGTAAAGCATTGGAAACTGCACCTGACTGTGTCCTCTCAAGTTCTTCCTGCAACACACACTCAGCACTGCTACATCCCTTGCCAAATACTACATCATTACCATCTCCTATATAGTATATCTGCCCTGGGACTTAGCTCTACCTGTGGGGAGCTATACCAACTCTGCTGCATCAACAACTGTCCCAGAGGACTCAATGTGCAGCGTTGGCTAAATATCTTCTATTGCCGAGTACCACAGGTGGCGTCACGAACACTTTAGTATAAACTTTATTCCCTTGTAAATATCCCCTTTCAATGGACACCCAGGGCCATGGATCGGCACTGCCCCTTTAAAAAGTGGCCTGATACCGATTATCCCCACTGCCCTAGCGGGCGCTCCAGATATGCCCATGCTCTGGGGCGAGTCTGTAGGCAGGGTCTTATTTTCCTGCTCTAAACCAGAGAAACCAAGGAGAGACCTGCCCACAGGCCGCCCCAAAGCACAAACATGTTTCTCATCATAGAGATGGAGTGTTTGGGCTTCGGAGCAGGCCTGTGTGCACGTCTCTCCTTGGTTTCTCTGGCTGAGAGCAGGAAGAAAAGTCCCACACCGAAGCACGAGAATTTCATTAACTGAAAACTCCTAACACTAATTACATAAGAACCACACAACTAATTTATTCACCCCAGGTATCATTTTAATCAGTTTAGCACTGCCAACCTAACAGTGTCTGTAGTTTCCTTAGCAAAATCCTGCTGATAGGTTTATTTTAACTGTATCAGAATGCTGTGCACGCCACTTTGGCTAAGAATGGTGGTCGCTTTGTGTGGTGCCCTTCCATGTGTGCACCTGTAACGCTAGTGGATAGTGGTCCCACTGTGCTACTGGTTTGCCCTGGAGGGGCGTAACTAAGTAGCTACCTGGTGTTCACTGGAGCCCCTGGTGAGGTTAGGCTTGTGCGGCAGGTAGCTGCCAGGTACAACTCCAGGGCCGTGTCCGGCAGTAGCAGCTGACCCCAAGGGTCAGAGACTTTAGTTCAGATAGAAAGTCATAGACAAGGTGAGTCGCACAACACCAGGGTTATGGGGTACTCGGCACCGAGCCCGTTGAAGTCTATGGGGAATGTCACAAGTAGCACAGTTCGGTCCGTTGCCCTGGGCGCTCATACAAAGGGGGATTATTTACAGGGGATAGTAGTAATTGTTCGTGACGCCACCTGTGGTTTCTGATCAGAGTGACCAGCGCTGCAGGGTTAATCCTCTGAGGGGTTGTTATTTGGCAGCAAGGTGTTAAGTCTCCCACAGGCGAGACTGGATCCCTCAGGATAAATGGCGGTGCAGGGTGCAGGCAATAAGTCAGTCACACACAAATCAGTCTCTTTCCATACTTTTACTGGTGATGGTTGCAGGTATGTCCCGGGAAGCTGCTCAGGGTGGAGGATGCACATCCAGGTAATCACTGAGTAGGTTTAAGGCCTCCTTACTTCTTAATGTGTGAGTTTCCAACCTGCCTGAAGCGAAGTTCAACTCTGTATAGAACAGCTACGCCCGGCCGACATTGTGGTGGAGCCTTCTTTTGGCAAGAACTAAGTCTATGGCTGATCAGGCCTGACTCCTGTTCTCCCTGACCCCGGTTACGTATCAGCACTATAGGGCCCCTCTGCGACCTGAAGTCCAGCAGGGATTCCGGTTTTCTCCTACTAGCCGTGAAGGAACTAGCAAGGCTTCGGACCCGGAGTCCGGTTAAGCAGAGTGGAGGCAGCAATTGTTGCTATAACGCCTCGGTCACTCTCTCCTTTGGTCACCACTCGCCCGTCGCCCTACTCTCACCCTTAACATAAGCATGGGTAGCAGTAGGTGTAGTCGTCAGCTTCCTTTCTTCCACAGCTCACTGACCGTCTCTCAGTTGACTCGTTGTTATAATAACTGTAGTCCCCTTCCTTCTGTTCCTTCATAGACTCTGTCCAGAGCAGCTTTCAGGACCTTCCGTCAGACTGAATTCACGCTCGCTCCGAGAGTCACTTTCCACATTCATAGGGTACTAACAGTCAGTCTGTTCTGAGATAACAGCTTGCAATCTTTCGTCCTCTGTCTCATCTGACAGGAAATCTCCGTCTGTCTGGCTAGAATGACTCACTCCTGAATCACCCAAGACTTGTCTGCTAGAAAATGGCTCAGACTGGCTACTGCTAACGTCTCTCACACCCTTAAATAGTCTAAGGTTCCCTCTAGTGGCACTACAGGGAAGTGTGAGTGTGAATGAATATCAGGTTTTTGTAATTACCTTTCTGTGCATTCTCCAGGGAACATGTGTACCAAGCGCAGCTGGGCCACACATCCCCCCCTAGTTATCGTCAGCACTCCCAGGCTGAAATAGAAAAAACATTTTTTATAATAACATTAACAACATAACTCATCCCTTGCGGGAGGTAAGGACACTTTAACGTTACAATGTGTACAAATTGAAATTAGAAAAATATCAAAATACTTTTCACAATAAATACAATATTCTTGTGGAGGACCCGCACCAAAAACCTCCCACGTGGGTCCTGGGTGGGCTGCAGGACTTCTTTGCTGCAGACCTCACTCAAGGCCACACCATACGGGTTTTTCTTCTGAGGTAGAATGGCTTTTACGTAAAACCAAGATGGGGCACCGAAGTGCTAACTATTTACAACTAAAGTTTTTGGGCTGGCAAAGTCCTCAGCCACGCAGTCCTTGGCATAAGAACATTTTTAGAAAAATCACATTTCTATAATAATACTGTGTTACTCATTACCCAACTGGGGTATACTATGCACATATTATGCAAACATCATCACATATTATCAACATTCAATAAAGTGCAAATCTTCTTTAACTTTGTACAGATGCAGTAAACCCTGTCTGGGTCCTACTGTTCTTCTTTGTAAATTGCGATGACTTCTTCCATACCTGGGGCTGGAAGTACGCGGTGCGCTCTGGAACGCATCACAAATAGATCATGTCCTGCTACCTGTGTCTGGGTAGCCACAGTCCTTGTTTCACTTTTGCGATTGCTTTTGCGACTTGCTGGAGGCCTTACAGGTGCCTCTTCTAAGTACAGGTCTTCCAATGATGACGCAGATTTGCACAGTGGCTTAATTGGAGACGCACTGGCTGGTTGAGTTGCAGAATAAGATGCTGGACAGAAAGCAGGTGCGCGCAGTGGCTCAGTTGGATACGCACAAGGCTTTTGCGATGCGGAGTAGGATGCAGTATACGATGCAGGGCACGATGCAGGTGCGCGGCCTGGCGCTGATGGGGTTGTGACTTGGGACACTGAGACACGGGGTACATTGCCGGCTTCAGGGACGGAGTCGCTGACTCAGGAGACATTCAGGGCATACCACCCCTTTAGACCCCAGTGTCGCGTGTAGGTGACAATATCCCCTATCATGAGATCCCTTCCCGGGTGTCCCTCTGGCAAGTGAGACTCCACATCCCTGCGGTTGACGAATACCTCCTGGTACAGGCCTGGTTCATGGATGAACCCCCAGCCTCCCAGGAGTTTGAAGTCTCTAATGGCCCCCTGGCGCCGCGGTTCCCGGAGCGTACCTTTGTCTCTCCTGACGTTTTCTTTATCAGCAAGATCCTTTTCCCGGTACCTCTGGCGAAGCTGCTGCGCCTCTTTCTGCTCCTGCTGCTGCCGCTGCTCCTGCTCATGGCGTCGCCACTCGTTCTCCAGCTGGGCGACGTATTCTACGTCGTCCAGGTACTCCATTTCCTCCCAATCGATCTCCATCACGGATGGCTGGGTCTCCTCCGTCGTCCCTACCGGGGGACTGCATTCCGCTGCGGCCTCCAGGCCTGGCTGGCACTCCGGTGCGGGCAGGGCCTCCTCAGCCTCCTTTCCTCCCACCGCGTCCCCGGCGGAGTCAGGATCAGCACTTTTGGAGCCAGCCTCCGGTTTTTCATCAGCCGCTTGCAGTGGTGGCGCAGGTGACATCTGCGCATCCAGGGGGGAGAGCGTCGCGTCCCACAGCAGCCGCTGTTTCAGGGCACGCCAGCTTTTCTCCATCGCTTCCATCTCTTCACGGTGCCGGGCCATGTCCCTTAGCACCGCATCCACCTCCTCCACTTTCTGCATTGTTTGGTCGGTCTCCCGACCTGGGGACGGCTGAGGCACAGGCAGTAGCTCTTCAGGGGAACGCCGTTCCTCCACACAGCGTCTCCTGTCCTTCCACCATCTCACTCCAGGCCAGACGGTGTTTCCCATCTGGAACAATCTGGTCCTTTCCGTGGAGGCGGGACTTTCGCTTTCTCTTTTTGGCATAGAGGATGAAGAGAAGGCGGATCTCTCTTGCAGTGGGGCAGGCTCTCACATTGTAATAGCACTTAGACAGGGCGCCCATAGCTTTCGCGCCACAGGGGGGGGTACGCCCACGAAGGCACGCCCACCTTCTTCATCAGCGTCTCAGGGCGCGAATATGGCGGCAAAATGGCGGAAAATGGCGCCAAAAATCAAACAACAGCAACACAGTCTTTTTGCACAAAACAGTCCAATTCTAGGCTCACAGGACTCACATTTAGTAAGCTTCGTATCCTGTTCGTGACGCCAAGTAGATGAGTCGCACAACACCAGGGTTATGGGGTACTCGGCACCGAGCCCGTTGAAGTCTATGGGGAATGTCACAAGTAGCACAGCTCGGTCCGTTGCCCTGGGCGCTCATACAAAGGGGGATTATTTACAGGGGATAGTAGTAATTGTTCGTGATGCCACCTGTGGTTTCTGATCAGAGTGACCAGCGCTGCAGGGTTAATTCTCTGAGGGGTTGTTATTTGGCAGCAAGGTGTTAAGTCTCCCACAGGCGAGACTGGATCCCTCAGGATAAATGGCGGTGCAGGCAATAAGTCAGTCACACACAAATCAGTCTCTTTCCATACCTTTACTGGTGATGGTTGCAGGTATGTCCCGGGAAGCTGCTCAGGGTGAAGGATGCACATCCAGGTAATCACTGAGTAGGTTTAAGGCCTCCTTACTTCTTAATGTGTGAGTTTCCAACCTGCCTGAAGCGAAGTTCAACTCTGTATAGAACAGCTACGCCTGGCCGACATTGTGGTGGAGCCTTCTTTTGGCAAGAACTAAGTCTATGGCTGATCAGGCCTGACTCCTGTTCTCCCTGACCCCGGTTACGTATCAGCACTATAGGGCCCCTCTGCGACCTGAAGTCCAGCAGGGATTCCGGTTTTCTCCTACTAGCCGTGAAGGAACTAGCAAGGCTTCGGACCCGGCGTCCGGTTAAGTAGAGTGGAGGCAGCAATTGTTGCTATAACGCCTCGGTCACTCTCTCCTTTGGTCACCACTCGCCCGTCGCCCTACTCTCACCCTTAACATAAGCACGGGTAGCAGTAGGTGTAGTCGTCAGCTTCCTTTCTTCCACAGCTCACTGACGGTCTCTCAGTTGACTCGTTGTTATAATAACTGTAGTCCCCTTCCTTCTGTTACTTCATAGACTCTGTCCAGAGCAGCTTTCAGGACCTTCCATCAGACTGAATTCACGCTCGCTCCGAGAGTCACTTTCCACATTCATAGGGTACTAACAGTCAGTCTGTTCTGAGATAACAGCTTGTGATGCGCACGTACCAGGGCTTTGGGGTACTCGGCACCGAGCCCGTTGATGTCTATGGGGGATGTCACGGGTAGCACAGCTCGGTCCGTGCCCTGGGCGCTCACTGTAATGTGGGATATTTACAGGGGATGATGGAGTGTTCATATAGTTTGTCGTGACGCCACCTGTAGTATCTGGTCAGGTGACCAGCGCTGCTATACAAATACTCTGGAAGGGATGGTGCTGGGCAGCTAGATGGTAGGTCTTCTACAGGCAAGACGGTGTCCTTCCAGGGCAGATTGAAATAGGAGGATGCAGGACAGGTGGGGATCCCACCGTCAGAGACATTAAGAGAGACACACACAAAAGTCAGTTTGGTACCTTTACTGTAGAAATGGCAGGTCCTCCCCGGAGCACGATAGGACGAAGGATGCACATCCAGATTCCTCCACTGGTAGGTGTATGGCCTCCTGTCCTCTGTCGTTACACAATAAAGTCCTGACCTGCTTATAGCTAGGTCTAACTTGATCTCTGTCCTATACCTGGCTGATTTTGTGGTTGGACCTTCTCTCTGGCAGAACAGGGTCTTTTATGGCTGATCAGACCGACTCTATTCTCCTGATCCTGTTACGTATCAACTCTGTGGTACTCCTGGGACTTGTAGTCCTCCAGGAACTCCGGTGTTCTCCTAATAGGTCGTGGAGATCCTTATAGGCTCGGGCCCCGGTGTCCGGTATTTCTTGCTGAGGGGAGCTATTAATGCTCACTGACCCCTCCAATTCCACTTGCCTTCGGCCTACCTGGCTCCTACTAAGATCACACACACCGGCAGTTGGTAATAGGCCTCTTCGCCGCTCTCTAAGCGTCGGCTCGCTTCCTTGTGAGTTGCGCTTCAGAATCTGCTCTGACTAGGCTAGAGTGATTTCCCTTTCACTCGTACTAGCCTCCACTTAAGCTCAAGTTGAACTGACTGAACAGCTCTGCACTTCACTCTACAAAGTCAGCTCTGAACTAACTCTCTGCAGGACGAGCTCTCACTCTCTGTCTGAGGCAAAACTGGACTAAACTTGTTTTTATATGCCTAACACAGCTCCCTCTAATGGTCTTTAAGGTAAGCTGAAAGGTATGTGTGTGTCATGACCTCTAGTGGGATCTTCCTTTAGTGCATCCTTCTGGAAGATATGGATCCAGTCACAGCTGGGCTCCACACTTGCAATCTTTCGTCCTATGTCTCATCTGACAGGAAATCTCCGTCTGTCTGGCTAGAATGACTCACTCCTGAATCACCCAAGACTTGTCTGCTAGAAAATGGCTCAGACTGGCTACTGCTAACGTCTCTCACACCCTTAAATAGTCTAAGGTTCCCTCTAGTGGCACTATAGGGAAGTGTGAGTGTGAATGAATATCAGGTTTTTGTAATTACCTTTCTGTGCATTCTCCAGGGAACATGTGTACCAAGCGCAGCTGGGCCACACAAAGGCAGTACAGCCCCTTGGAACAGGTACAGACTGTGCGCCTCTGGGCAGCAGACAGGATGGCCACTTGGTAATGGAACAGACTGTGTTGCTCAGGATAGCAGACAGGATGCAGGTTAACAAACACTGAAACAATATTAGATAATGTGGACAAAGGGGACCTAACAAGATTCAGGCTAGAAACGCACTAACGAGAATATTGCTCAGACACTTCCCAACAGGTGGAGGTGCCTTGAATAGTAAGTGTTTCCTAACTATTGGCTGGGGACACAATACGAGAGTGCACACTATCTCTTAAAAGAACAAGATGCATGCGCGCGCCCTAAGCGCGCTGCCAGGAGACCTGCTAGGAGTGCGTATGCACCCCAGAGACGGGTGGTGAGTGAGTCAGTGTCCCTGTCGGGGGAGGTGAGTGGAGGCATGCAGGAACTCTGGAGCTACAACACCACTTAGGCCGAGATCACACATGCGAGGAAATCGTCCTGGCGCCGGCACTTGGGAGTGGAGCGAGCGGCTGCATAGAAATACATGCAGCCGCGCACTCCACTCCCGAGTGCCGGCGCCGGAGCTGGGATTTCACATGCGAGTGTCGGACGATTTCCTCGCGTGTGGATCCCGGCCTTACACCTGGAGACAATTCACAGTAGCAGTCATTTACACAACTCTATGGGTGCCGACTGCCAAATTTTCTGTGTGAATTTTCCAAATAGACTTGCATTAGATGCGGAAAATCCGCAGGTAAAAAGATGCACATATGTTTTTAGTGCATTTCCAAATTTACCTAGCAGGTACAGAAATGCTGCAGACATTCTGCAACATCTGTAACTCACCAAAAGCTCATTGTGGGAATGTAGCCATTGGGCTTCAATGTGACCCCATTCCCTAGTCTTGAACTGCAATATAGCAGCGACACCTTGCATACTTTGGCTGTGTGATAGATATTACCTGCAAAGTCGCTGTGTAACACTTGCCTTAGTTTACTTGGTCTCATATTGCAAATAGAACAGTGGGGAGGGCTATGGCTGCAGTCTGTTACTTTAACCCCTTTCTGACATTGTACGTACTATCTCGTCCATGTGCCCTGGGCCTGTATGACCATGGACGGGATAGTACGTCATCACCGATCAGCTGCGCTCACGGGGGAGCGCGGCTGATCGCAGCCGGGTGTCAGCTGATTCTCACAGCTGAAACCCTGCACTAAGTGCCAGGAGCAGTCACGGACCGCTCCCGGCACTTTAACCCCCGGCACACTACGATCAAACATGATCGCAGCATTCCAGGAGCAGGCAGAGGGGCTGTCATGACGCGGGGTCCCGATCGTTGCCATGGTAAGATCTGCATGCCATATAAGCGATCAGCCTGCAGAAAATGAGTGTCCCATAGTGAGACAAAGTGTAAAAGAAGGAATGAACTAAAAACATTTTTTTTAAATAATTGTACTAAAAATATTTAAAAAAATAATAAAAAATAATAAAAAAAATCCATATTTATTCCATCAATAAATAAGTATTTGAATTTAAAAAATCTGAATAAAAGTACATATATTTAGCATCACCGTCCGTAACGACCCGACCTATTAACCCCTTCACCCCCAAGAGTGGTTTGCACGTTAATGACCGGGCCAATTTTTACAATTCTGACCACTGTCTCTTTATGAGGTTATAACTCTGGAACGCTTCAACGGATCTTCGCGATTCTGAGAATGTTTTCTCGTGACATATTGTACTTCATGGTAGTGGTAAAATTTCTTCGATATAACTTGCGTTTATTTTTGAAAAAAACGCAAATATGGCAAAAATTTTAAAATTTTGCAATTTTCAAACTTTGAATTTTTATTCCCCTTAAAACAGAGAAATATATCACACAAAATAGTTAAGAAATAACATTTCCCACATGTCTACTTTACATCAGCACAATTTTGGAACCAAAATTTTTTTTTGTTAGGAAGTTATAAGGGTTAAAAGTTGACCAGCGATTTATCATTTTTACAACAAAATTTACAAAGCCATTTTTTTTAGGGACCACCTCACATTTGAAGTCACTTTGAGGGGTCTATATGGCAGAAAATACCCAAAAGTGACACCATTCTAAAAACTGCACCCCTCAAGGTACTCAAAACCACATTCAATAAGTTTATTAACCCTTCAGGTGCTTCACAGTAACTAAAGCAACGTGGAAGGAAAAAATGAATATTTTACTTTTTAGCCACAAAAATGATTTTTACAAACTTTTTTTTTATTTTCACAAGGGTAAAAGGAGAAAATAGACAGATAAGGTTGTTATGCAATTTCTCCTGAGTACGCCAATACCCCATATGTGGGGGAAAACCACTGTTTGGGCACACGGCAGAGCTCGTAAGGGAAGGAGCGACGTTTGACTTTTTCAAACTAAAATTGGCTGGAATTTAGATTGGATGCCATGTCGCGTTTGGAGAGCCCCTGATGCGCCTAAACAGTGGAAACCCCCCACAAGTGACACCATTTTGGAAACTAGACCCCCTAAGGTACTTATCTAGATCTGTTGTGAGCACTTTGAACCCTCAAGTGTTTCACAAAAGTTTATAAAGCCTGGGTGTGAAAAAAAAAAAAAATCAATTTTCCACAAAAATGATTTTTTAGTCCCAAATTTTTGAATTTTCCCAAGGAAATTGGACCCCAAAAGTTGTTGTCCAATTTGTCCTGAGTACGCTGATACCCCATATGTGGGGGGGGGGAAACTGTTTGGGCGCACGGCAGGGCTTGGAAAGGAAGTAGTAACGTTTTGGAATGCAGACGTTAATGGGGGTCATGTTCCGTTTGCAGTGCCCCAGATGAGCCTAAACAGTGGAAACCCCCCACAAGTGACCCCATTTTGGAAACTAGACCCCCTAAGGAACTTATCTAGATCTTTGGTGAGCACTTTGAACCCCCAAGTGCTTCACACAAGTTTATAATGCCCGGGCATGAAAATAAAAAATCCTATTTTTTTCCCACAAAAATTATCTTTTAGTCACTAATTTTTTATTTTCCCAAGGGTAACAGGAGAAATTGGACCACATAAGTTGTTGTACAATTTGTCCTGAGTACGCTGATACCCCATATGTGGGGGGGAACCACTGTTTGGGCGCACGGCAGAGCTCGGAATGGAAGGAGCACCATTTGACTTTTTCCAACCAAAATTGGCTGGAATTGAGTTTGGATGCCATGTTGCATTTGGAGAGCCCCTGATGTGCCTAAACAGTGGAAGCCCCCCACAAATGACCCCATTTGGGAAACTAGACCCCCTAAGGAACTTATCTAGATTTTTGATGAGCAATTTGAACCCCCAAGTGCTTCACACAAGTTTATAACGTAGAGCCGTAAAATTTAAAAATCATATTTTTTCCACAAAAATGATCTTTTCACCCCAATTTTTATTTTTCCAAGGGTAACAAGACTCCAAACGTTATTGTGCAATTTGTCCTGAGTGCGCTGATACCCCATATGTGGGGGTAAACCACTGTTTGGGTGCATGGCAGAGTTTGGAAGGGAAGGAGCGCCGTCTGACTTTTTCAACGCACAATTGGCTGGACGCCATGTCGTGTTTGGAGAGCTCCTGATCTGCCTAAACAGTGGAAACCCCCATAAATGACACCATTTTGGAAACTAGACCCCTCAAGGAACTTATCTAGATGTGTGGTGAGAACTTTGAACCCCCAGGTGTTTCACTAAAGTTTATAACGTACAGCCGTAAAATAAAAAATCTTTTTTTTTTTTTTACAAAAATGATTTTTTCGCCCCCAATATTTTATTTTCACAAGGGTAACAGAAGAAATTGGAACGCAAAAGTTGTTGTCCAATTTGTCCTGAGTACACTGATACCCAATATGTGGGCGAAAACTACTGTATGGGCACACGTCGGGGCTCGGAAGGGAAGTAGTGACGTTTTGGATTGCAGACTTTGATGGAATGGTCTGGGGGCGTCATGTCACATTTGGAGAGCCCCTGATGCAACTAAACAGTGGAAACCCCCCACAAGTGACCCCATTTTGGCAAATAGACCCCACAAGGAACTTATCTAGATGTGTGGTGAGCACTTTGAACCCCGAAGTGCTTCACAGAAGTTTATAACGCACAGCCGTAAAAATAAAAAATCTTTTTTTTTTTTTTGCAAAAATGATTTTTTCGCCCCAATATTTTATTTTTACAAGGGTAACAGGAGAAATTGGACCCCAAAAGTTGTTGCCCAATTTGTCCTGAGTACGCTGATACCCAATATGTGGGAGAAAACTACTGTATGGGTACACGTTGGGGCTCGGAAGGGAAGTAGTGACGTTTTGGATTGCAGACTTTGATGGAATGGTCTGGGGGCGTCATGTCGCATTTGGAGAGCCCCTGATGCGCCTAAACAGTGGAAATCCCCCACAAGTGACCCCATTTTGGAAAATAGACCCCACAAGGAACTTATCTAGGTGTGTGGTGAGCGCTATGAAGCCCCAAGTGCTTCACAGAAGTTTATAATGTACAGCCGTAAAAACAAAAAAATAATTTTTTTTGTACAAAAATGATATTTTCGCCCCCAGTTTTTTATTTTCCCAAGGGTAACAGAAGAAATAGGACAAATTGCACAATAACTCTTGGGGTCCAGAGTACGCTGATACCCCATATGTGGGGATAAACTACTGATTGGACGCATGGCAGAGCTCAGAAGTGAAGGAGCACCGTTTGACTTTTTCAACGCAGAATTGGCTGGAATTGAGATCAGACGCCATGTCACATTTGGAGAGCCCCTGATGTGCCTAAACAGCGGAAACCCCCCAATTCTAACTCCAACCCTAACCCCAACACACCCCTAACCCTAGTCCCAACCCTAACCACAAACCTAACCCTAACACACCCCTAATCCCAACCCTAACCCTAATCCTAACTTTAGCGCCAACCCTAACCCTAACTTTAGCCGCAACCCTAACCCTAACCCTAATGGGAAAATGGAAATAAATACATTTTGTTAATTTTATTATTTTTCCCTAACTAAGGGGGTGATAAAGGGGGGTTTGATTTACTATTTATAGCGGGTTTTTATGATTGGCAGCTGTCACGCTAAAAGACGCTTTTTATTGCAAAAATAGTTTTTTGCATCGCCACATTTTGAGAGCTATAATTTTTGCATATTTTGGCCCACAGAGTCATGTGAGGTCTTATTTTTTGAGGTACGAGTTGACGTTTTTATTTGTACCATTTTTGAGCAGGTGACATTTTTTGATCGCTTTTTATTTCGATTTTTGGGAGGTTAGAATGAACAAAAATCAGCAATTCATGAATTTCTTTTGGGGAGGCGTTTTTATTGTTCCGCGTGTGGTAAAATTGATAAAGCAGTTTTATTCTTCGGGTCAGTACGATTATGGCGATACCTCATTTATATCATTTTTTTATGTTTTGGCGCTTTTATAGAATAAAAACAATTTTATATAAAAAATAATTATTTTTGCATCGCTTTATTCTGCGAGCTATAACTTTTTTATTTTTTCGCTGATGATGCTGTATGGTGGCTCGTTTTTTGCGGGACAAGATGAAGTTTTCAGCGATACCATGTTTATTTATATCGGTCTTTTTGATCGCGCGTTATTCCACTTTTTGTTCGGCGGTATGATGATAAAGCATTGATTTTTTGCTTCGTTTTTTTTTTTTTTTTCTTAAGGGGTTCACTAAAGGGGTTAACTAGTGGGACAGTTTTATAGGGGGGGTCGTTACGGACGCGGCGATACCAAATATGTGTACTTTTATTGTTTTGTTTTTTTTATTTACAGGAAGAAATGAATTTATTGGGGAATATTTTTTTTTTTTTATTTATTTTGGATTTTTTTTTATAACATGTTTATTTTTATTTTTTTAACTTTTTTACTTTGTCCCAGGGTGGGACATCACTGTATTTTATCAAATCGCTGGTGTGACAGTGTGCACAGCACTCTGTCACACCAGCGATCGCTCAGGCATAGCTGCAGGCTTCTCAGTGCTTGCTCTCAGCAGGCACTGAGGAAGCCGCCTCCCTCCAGGACCCCGGCGCCATCTTGGATCCGGGTCCTGGGAGGGAGGAAGCCCTCAGAACAGCGCGATCACATCGCGCTGGTCTGAGGGTCTCAGGGGGGCGCGCAGGGAGCCCCCACCCTGCGCGATCCTCCCCTGTGCCCCCAGTACACCGCGATCATGTTTGATCGCGGTGTGCTAGGGGTTAATGTGCCGGGAGCGGTCTGTGACCGCTCCTGACACACAGTCACGGGTGTCAGCTGTGATAATCAGCTGACACCCGGCGGCGATTAGCTGCGCTCCCCTCAGGAGCGCAGCTGATCGCCTATGACGTATTATCCCGTCCATGGGCAGAATGGCACGGGTTTTATGGACGGGATAGTACGTCTAATGTCAGAGAGGGGTTAAACTGTCCCACTTGTTAACCCCTTTAGTGAACACCATTAAAAAAACAATGCTTTATCATCATACCGCCGAACAAAAAATGGAATAACACGCGATCAAAAAGACGGATATAAATAAACGTGGTACCACTGAAAACGGCATCTTGTCCCACAAAGAAATGAGCTGCCAAACAGCTCCATCACCAGAAAAATAAAAAAGTTACAGCTCGCAGAATAAAGCGATGCAAAAATAATTAGTTTTTCTATAAAATAGTTTTTATTGTATAAAAGCGCAAAACATAAAAAAAAATATAAATGAGGTATCGCTGTAATCGTACTGACCCAAAGAATAAAACTGCCTTATCAATTTTACCACACGCGGAACGGTATAAATGCCCCCCCCCCAAAAAAAAAAAATTTCATGAATTGCTGGTTTTTGTTCATTCTGCCTCCCAAAAGTCGTAATAAAAAGCGATCAAAAAATGTAATGTGCCCAAAAATGGTACCAATAAAACGTTAACTCGTCCCGCAAAAAACAAGTCCTCACATGACTCTGTGGGCCAAAATATGGAAAATTTATAGCTCTCAAAATGTGGTGATGCAAAAAACTATTTTTTGCAATAAAACGCGTATTTTATGTGTTACAGCTGCCAAACATAAAAACCCGCTATAAATAGTAAATCAAACCCCCCTTTATCACCCCCTTAGTTAGGGAAAAATAATAAAATAAAAAAATGTATTTATTTCCATTTTCCCATTAGGGTTAGGGTTGGGGCTAAAGTTAGTGTTAGGGTTGGGGTTAAAGTTAGGATTAGGGTTGGGGCTAAAGTTAGTGTTAGGGTTGGGGCTAAAGTTAGGGTTAGGCTTAAGGCTGGGGCTAGAGTTGGGGTTAGGGTTTGGATTATGAATAGGGATGGGATTAGGGTTAGGGTTGGGATTAGTGTTAGGGTTGGGATTAGGGTTAGGGGTGTGTTAGGGTTAGGTTTGTGGTTAGGGTTATGGTTAGGGTTGGGATTAGGGTTAAGAATGGGCTGCGGTTAGGGTTGGTGTTAGAATTGGGGGATTTTCACTGTTTAGGCACATCAGGGGCTTTCCAAACACTACATGGCATCCGATCTCAATTTCAGCCAAATTTGGTTTGAAAATCTCAAATGGTGTCCTTCTCTTCCGAGCTCTGCCCTGCGCCCAAACTGTTGTTCCTCCCCACATATGGGGTATCAGCGTAGTCAGGACAAATTGGACTACAACTTTTGGGGTCCAATTCTCTCCTTATCCTTGGGTAAATAAAAAATTGGGGACTAAAATATCATGTTTGTGTAAAAAATATGATTTTTTTTCACGGCTCTACGTTATTAGCTTGTGTGAAGCGCTTGGGCGTTCAAAGTGCTCACCACCACACATCTAGATAAGTTCCTTAGGGGGTATAATTTCCAAAATGGGGTCACTTGTGGGGGGTTTCCACTGTTTAGGCACATCAGGGGCTCTTCAAACGTGACATGGCGTCCGATCTCAATTCCAGCCAATTTTGGTTTGAAAAAGTCAAACGGTGCTCCTTCCCTTCCGAGACCTGCCGTGCGCCTAAATAGTGGTTTTCCCCCACATATGGGGTCACTTTTGCGTATTTTCTGTCATACAGACCCCTCAAAGTGACTTCAAATGTGAGGTGGTCCCTAAAAAAAATGGTTTTGTAAATTTTGTTTTTAAAATAAGAAATCGCTAGTCAACTTTTAACCCTTATAACTTCCTAACAAAAAAAAACTTTGTTTCCAAAATTGTGCTGATGTAAAGTAGACATGTGGGAAATGTTATTTAGTAACTATTTTGTGTGACATCTTTTTCTGTTTTAAGGGCTTAAAAATTCAAAGTTTGAAAATTGCAAAATTTTCTAAATTTTCACCATATTTCTGTTTTTTCATAAATAAACGCAAGTTATATTGAAGAAATTTTACCACTAATATGAAGTACAATATGTCAGGAGAAAACAGTCACCAAGATCCGTTGAAGCGTTCCAGAGTTATAACCTCATAAAGGGACTGTGGTCAGAATTGTAAAAATTGGCCTGTTCATTAACGTGCAAACCACCCTTTGGGGTTAAAACTAGAGACAAGTTTTGTTTGAAGATTGTGACAATAAAGGTATGTTCACACTGAATATTTAGTAGGTCCGCTTTGCAGATCCTGATGTCATGGTCCATACTCGGACTATGCTTTACAGTAGTATGAAACCGACCTAAGATATTTCATTCACATCAATGCGCCACCCACTGCATAGAAAATTGCAGGTCTTGTATCACTGTTCAGCACATGGCTATGAGCACCTGTGTAGGAAATGTGTTGGAGGGACAACTTCTGTTTATGTAATTGAACAAGCACTCTAATTAAATTTTTCTGCATTAAATGTGTGTATATGTGCATGTAATGTAGTATGAGGGTATTACTATACTCACCTACCGCTGCTCTCTCCAGTGTCCAGTGCCATTCTTCTCCTCTTCTGAGTGACATCACTGCTCTGCAGATTGCCTGGGCATATACAGTACAGAAAAAAAGTTTGGACATACCTTCTCATTCAAAGATTTTTCTGTATTTTCATGGCTATGAAAATTGTAGAATCACACTGAAGGCATCAAAACTATGAATTAACACATGTGGAATTATACATTACACTTTACAAAAAAGTGTGAAACAACTGAAAATATGTCTTATATTCTAGGATCTTCAAAGTAGCCACCTTTTGCTTTGATTACAGCTTTGCATGCAGAAAAGGTGAACGGATGGACTCTACATGCCTGGTTCCCACCGTGAAGCATGGAGGAGGTGGTGTGATGGTGTGGGGGTGCTTTGCTGGTGACACTGTTGGGGATTTATTCATAATTGAAGGCATACTGAACCAGCATGGCTACCACAGCATCTTGCAGCAGCATGCTATTCCATCCAGTTTGCGTTTAGTTGGACCATCATTTATTTTTCAACAGGACAATGACCCCAAACACACCTCCAGACTGTGTAAGGGCTATTTGACCAAGAAGGAGAGTGATGGGGTGCTACGCCAGATGACCTCGCCTCCACAGTCACCAGACCTGAACCCAATCGAGAAGGTTTGGGGTGAGCTGGACCGCTCACCACTTCAATTTTGAATAAATCCCCCACAGTGTCACCAGCAAAGCACCCCCACATCATCACACCTCCTCCTCCATGCTTCACGGTGGGAACTAGGCATGTAGAGTCCAGCCGTTCACCTTTTCTGTGTGCAAAGCAGTAATCAAAGCAAAAGGTGGCTACTTTGAAGAACCTAAAATATAAGACATATTTTCAGTTGTTTCACACTTTTTTGTAAAGTGTGATATATAATTCCACATGTGTTAATTCATAGTTTTGATGCCTTCAGTGTGATTCTACAATTTTCATAGCCATGAAAATACAGAAAAATCTTTGAATGAGAAGGTGTGTCCAAACTTTTGGTCTGTACTGTACGTACATGACAGGAGACACTGAGGAAGGAGTAGATACATCACAGCAGATGCTAAGGCATCAGAGAAGATACTGGGGCATATACAGCACAAGGGAGACTGGGGTATATACATCACAGGAGAAGCTAAGGCATGTACAGCACAGAAAATACTGTGACATAAATATCACAAGAGATGCTGGTTCTGCCGCTTCTGTCTTCATGGGTGGGACTGGAGCAGTTTGCTGACTCCGCCCACAAAGTAAGTCCTGATGTTGGCACTTGCCAGCGTCAGGATGTAATCTGTTATTGCATGTGCTGCAGCGTTCGGTCGTGAACACTGCGTGCGCATGCTCGCAGTGTAAGGAGCAATTAAATGGCCAGTGGCCGTTCTTTCAGGGCATATACAGTACATGACAGGAGAAGCTGTAGCTGAGGCACATACAGCACAGGAAATGTTAGGGCTAAAGCAGATACATCATAAGAGACCCTGCAGCATATACATCAAAGGAGATGCTGGGGCATATGCATCACAGGAGACAATGAGGCAGGAGCAGATGCATCACGGGAGATGCTGGAGCATATACAGCCATTGGCCCGAGCACTGCAGTTCCCGGGATTCTGCCCTAGGGGTGGATAAAAGGACATTGTCCCATGGGCCAGAGGTTCCCCACTGTCTTACAGTAATGCGCTGAAGATTTAGACAGAGAATCTGCAGCATAACAATCACATACAAACATACCTGTAATGTACCCAAAACAACACGTCTTTAGGATAAAGTGGACCAGTGTTGTCAGTATTATGAGTAACACTTAATTGTCGCATAACAAAAATGAACTTCAATCCCTGAGTCAGTGTTACTGGGCACATCTAAAAGCATACCTAAGGATTATGAGTGTAACAGAGGTCATCTGAATATGCTAATCCTTGTACATCTTGTTCATTTTATGCTCAGTAGAGAATGTTAAGTTCTAAGTGAAACATGCTATGAACTAATCCAGATTATCAAAAATAAAAATACACATTGTATAAGGTGGCCACCAGACCACTAAGAAACCCACCAGAATCTGTAGCAAGTACAGCAGGGCTACCATCAGAAATATCTCAATCCAAAAGGGAGTAAACTAGTCACCTCACCGTCACAGTTACCTCCTTACAAAGTTATAATGGTATGCTGTATGGTAATGTTACTGTGCCAAACCATGACTTGTAACATGCTATAGACTTGGAGAGCTGTCACAATATCCCAGGAGGTCTTGCTGGATACAGATACAGTGGAGTATAACCGAAGCCAGCGCCTTCTTAAGCTGGATGTGCATTTGAGGACACACATTCAGCTAAAATGTATTGCAATTCAAGGACCCTCCAGCTCCCTGTGCTGCAATATACGCTGCTGGCCAATTCGAGGCTGGCAACTGACGTTGGTAAGCCAGTCACTAGAGGTGCATGGTAGTGACGTCATGTGCTGCATATGTCGGCACCCTGAAGTCAGCTGTTGGCTACAGAAGAGTTGTGAGAGCGGAGGAAGATGAGAATAATCATTTATTTTAATTATGTTTCGGAAAACAGATCGGACATTATTCCAAGAAGGGGACCATGATGGGGGTTTTGGAGACATGGGGGGCAGCGGGTCCCCTTGTCCACTAGCTGAAACTGCATGGGCCAGGGATCATCCCACCGAATGCCTGTTCTCCTTTTACCGTGGGCATAATACTGCTCAGACAACACAGGGTGAGGGTACATCAGTGTGCCAATACTTTATTGAACCACAAAACAAGCAAATAACACGCAAAGCAGTCCCTGCACAATTCTTAAGATGGGGCAAAATTGCAGAGTCTCACCCTTCCGCTGACTCGCCTGGATAAGAACAGCTGTGACTTCATAGCTTCCAGGGCCGACTAAACACGTGGCACGCACAGAGAGGAGATAACGACAAGCTTAGGAAGATGACAGTACATTGAGGAACAGGGCCAGTTGACGAAAGGGTCACAAGCTGGTTTCTCCAAACATCTCCATGGAGCCAGGTGATTGGTGGGTGACATTTCTGGCTTTAACAAAAGTAATGGTTAAGTGATAGTCAATTAGTGATAGTCAATAGAACAGATCTGTATTCTTTCAGCCGGGGCCGTAGTCTCCTAAGCTGACATCCTGTACAATATCAAATCTGTGTCCCTCATGATTTATCCATGATCTGGCAGCAATCCTGCAGAATGTTCCTAGCGGTGGTTTTGTAAAGAGTCTCTGGTTCTTTGGATGTTTGGATGTCTGGATGATTTGGCTGAATCATGTTTCATAGACGCATATCCTCTTTTTACAGTTAACAACTGTCCTTTAAGTAGGTAAAGGGGAAAAATAGGGAGGAAATCAACTCGCATTGTTTAATTATTTAATCTATTTGCATAGTTTTTCCTCCTCTATTTTGCAAGTCAACAAACTGGCTGGCCTGGAAAATGTGTAATCAACATATCAGCAAATATCATTGTTCAATGACCCTACATGACTATTTTACAAAGATAGCAGACAATAAGTTGTAGGAGCTAATATTAGATGCAAATTTAACCTACAAGAAGAGCAACATTTCAGACTCTTGACCAACTGAAGAAAAAACACATAAATTTAAAATTCAGCATATAGGTAATAGTCAATGACTCCTAGCTTACTGAAAATAGACGTCTGGTTAATTAAAATAAAATACTGTGTCATCACAGGGGTCATTATGCAAGGAAGGGGCACAGGATGGGGGACATTATACCAGGAACAGGTCCAGGACATGGGATATGAAAGCTGGAAGGGCCCTAGAATGAGAGACATTATTACAGGATGGGGGCCAAGCTGGGGGACATTATTATAGAAAAAGGCTGGGACTTGGGACATTATTACAGGAAGATACCATGTTGGGGATACTATTACACATATATCTTTAGAGGATCTAGAATGCTACAAAGGCCCTTACCTCTGACCAACATGGAGGTGGGAGCCCAGTTTCAAATTTTGCACCGGGGCCCATGGCTCTATTCTCCTTCTACAAATTAACTTTTAGTTGTCTACCCAGCATTATTGTCTTGAAGACACTTTTGGGGTAAAATTAGTCACTAAACCCTTTGATAAATGGCTTGAGAGGTGTAGATCCCAAAATGGCATCACTTTTCTTATTTTTTTTACAATTTCACCTCAGAGCCTCTGCGATTGTCAACCAATGCTGTGTAAATCCAGTAATTAAGCCTCAAATGTGCAATGTGCTCCATCAGTCTTAAACCCTGTCATATGTCTATCTAAAAGATTAGCACTCCATGCAGGATATTCATGAAGTCAGAAAACACAGCATATTTGAAAAGCTGTTTTTTTTACTGTGAAAATTACTGGAAAAAACATTTTAGGAATAGAAATGACATAACGTCTTATTTTGCTTTAATTATTGTATTATTGTTAATGTTGCTACTTATGACTGTTGTGTTTGAAACTGTTAAACTGTAAAGCTCTGCAGAATATGTTGGCGCTATATAAATAAAGATTATTATTATTATATTATTATTATGTGTAAAAAATTACAATTTTCCCAACATTCGATGCGTACTAATTTTCTGGAAAACAAGTGCAGCCGAAGTATTCACTTCACCCGAAGATGAATACATTGAGAAGTATAGTTTTCAAAGTATCATAACCAAATGTGTTGGCGCTGTTCCCCCTAAAGTATGCTCAGGGTTCAACAGGAGCCCAGTTCTATTGCCTGGTGTTATTAACCATAGCAGGAACAAGAAGGGGTGTCAATGATGAACCCTGAGCATACTTTAGGGAAAATGCATCAAGATATTTGGTTATGAAACTTTAAGACATCATTATGGAGATATTGTTTTCCAACCAAAACATTAGGGAATCTTGCTCAGCATGAGATAAGTGCAATATATTATACTATATTTTACACATATTTCTGCATTAACATTGTCTGTGTTACTTTAAGGCAAAATTTAGAGATAATACTTTAAGGACAGCCTTTGCTGAGTAGGTCATCATTACTAACAACTAATAAGTACCCCCAAGGTAAGGTAGAGTTTGTAGGGTTATACTAGGGGAGGCGGGAAATCTTTTTTCTGCCAAGGGTCATTTGGATATTTATACCATCCTTCGGGGACCGCACAAATTGCACCCCACCTCCACTCAGAAAGTAAGTGATGTCACTGACATTGGTGTCAGGATGTAATCTTTTATTGCATGCGCCTCAGGATTCAGTAGTGTACACTGCATGTTCATGCTCGCAGAGCAAGAAGAAATTAATGTTACGGTGGCCATCAAAATACAACTGCTGGCCCAAGCTCTGCGGTCCCCAGGAATCTGCCCAGGAGCTGGATAAAAGGTCATTGAGGGCTGTAAACGGACTTCGGGTCTGAGGTTCCCTCCCCTGTACTAGGGTATAGATATTTTGCTTATCCATTGTACCCCCATCCTTCCTCCATTATACTCCCATGTACTTACTGTTAGGGTTCGAGTTACCGCTGCTGCACAAGGGGAGTCTCGAACCAGTCCCGCTGCGGTCCTCCATTCGTCTCCGTCCGCAGTGGAGCCTGCTCAGCAGAGACGTCGGTCCCAGCGTCTTGCTCATTCCAATACTGTGCAGAGACTTGCTGCTGCCACTCCTGGATCTTCTATTATAGCCAGTGCTGGAGCAGACGTCTTTGGGACAAAGTCCTGCGTTTCCCCTTCTGAGCATGCCCAGGGTAAGATCTCTCATTGGAGATCAGGGGTCACATGTTCAGGTACTGCAGCAGCTCCTATTGGTCCGCCAGGAAGGTCCTGAAACTACATGTGTTTTGGAACAGTTTCTCATTGGTTCTTTTTCTGGCAGGTCCTGTAGCTGTTACTATAAAAGGGTGGCATGGCTGGGCCGCCATGCGCTAGTATCAATTGCATTATGTGCTTTGCACCAGTGTGATCATGTACGCATGTGGTTGGGGCTCGGCTGAAATAAGCCCCTAGAATACCGGCTTCTCCGGTGAGGAGATTTGGGTGCACGTGTTTAGGGCTTGGCTGAAATAAGCCCCTAGAATACCGGCTTCTCCGGTGAGGAGATTGCTTGATTGCGTTGCTGTCTGCATGATCACGGACTGCTATCCGCACAGCAGTTATCTGTGTATCCCTGTGAGTCTAACAGGACACAGTCTTTTTCTCAGCGGCTCTGTGACGCAACAGGGTTCGCTTTATAACGCTGGTTCAGCGCCCTAGCGTTTTACTTTGCGACTCACTGAAGTTAAGTGAGTTCGTACTTATCGCCATATAGCTCTGTGGCATTCCCGTTAGCGGCTCTGGGAATTAACAGAGTTCGCACTAACTGCCACAGAGCGCTACGGCGTTTATTTTAGCGACTCTGCGGAATAACAGAGTTCGCTACCTTCGCCATCTTACTAGCAGCGGGCTTCACCTGCACGGTGAAACCCGGGCTGTGAACGCACCTCTCTACAATATCTAGACCCTAACATAATACTAGCGCCAGGGTCTGGCTAGTAAAATGGCGGAGGACCAGCGTCTACAGCAGTACATCCAGCAGCTGGAGGGTAGGTTGGCGGTCCTTGAGCGCACAACCTCAGCTGTGGATGTTACCGCAGTCGCTGTTCAGGCTGCTAGCGTAGCTGCAGCCAGTTTGTCCACCCTTACCTCTCCTCCGACATTATCCCACCTCCCACTTCCAGACAAGTTTACGGGTGACAGTAAACATTGTCGGGGATTCGTGAGTCAGTGCTCTATACAGCTTGAGCTTCTGGCAACACGTTTCCCCACGGAACGGGAACAAGTGGCTTTTATTGTGTCTCTTCTGTCGGGCAGAGCATTGGAGTGGGCAACGCCGCTGTGGGAGCGTGACGATCGTGTGGTGTGGAGTGCTCCTCGGTTTTTGGAGGCTCTGAAAAAGGTTGATACGGCACTCCAACTGCTGGCAATGTCACAGGGCTTGTCCATGGTCAGCCAGTTCTCAGTCCAATTTCTGACTTTGGCCTCTGAATTAGAGTGGCCAGATAAAGTTCTTATTCCAGTGTTCTGGAGAGGACTGGCAGACCATGTAAATGACGCTTTGGCTACCAGGGAGATTCCTGCCACACTGGAGAAACTCATTTCTATATCTACCCGCATCGACCTCCGTTTTCACGAGTTAGAGGTTAGAGCGGACCCAGTGTAGGCAGAGGTTTCGGCTGGCACCCACCTTTGCCAAACCTCTTGAATTTCCCGTTCGGGCGTCCGACTCCCCAGAGACCGTGGAGACTACTCGAGTGGGATCTAAGTCTCGGACCACTCGAGTATCCGTGGTCTGTAGAATATGTCAGCAGCCAGGACATTATGCCAACCGATGTCCCCAGCGAATGAGTAAACGGTCATGTTCCGTGACCATGGGTGCAGGGTCATTAGATGCGAGGGATTTTGCTCCGAAAGTGCTCCTTAAAGGGTTCATCTCTCTAGGTTCATCCACTCTTCCCGCCAAGCTTTGTGTGGACTCTGGGGCAGAGGGGAATTTTATGTCCTCCTCCTTTGCCTCTCGCCATTCCATACCGCTGGTGACGCTCGCCGAGCCAATATCGGTTAGAGTATTGAATGGAGCAATCCTGCCCTCACAAATCACCCACCAGACTGTCTCTCTACCTCTGTCTATGTCCCCTTCTCATCAGGAGAATATATCCCTTTTTTTTCTTCCTGAGGGAATAGATGAGGTTTTGTTGGGATTACCCTGGCTTCGCCACCACTCTCCCCATATTGAGTGGTCCTCTGGGAGAATACTGGGTTGGGGTGATCATTGCACAGACAGATGTCTCAGAGAGGAAGTTCAGGTTTCCACCACGGAGATACCCATTGACCTTGCTTCTCTCCCCAAGGTTTATCGGTCATACGCGGACGTATTCTCCAAAAAGGCAGCGGAGACTCTTCCGCCTCATCGCCCCTATGACTGTCCTATAGACCTCTTGCCTGGAACGGAGCCCCCTCGGGAAGAGTGTATCCTCTCTCTCTTCCTGAGACGGAGGCCATGTCACAATACATCCAGGAAAATCTGGCAAGAGGGTTTATTAGGAAGTCAGTGTCACCAGCAGGGGCAGGATTTTTCTTTGTGCAGAAGAAGAATGGAGAATTACGACCGTGTATTTGTACTATAGGGGTCTTAACGCCATTACCGTCAAGAACAAATATCCTTTGCCCCTAATATCTGAGCTCTTTGATAGGCTCCGGGGAGCAAGGTTATTTACTAAGCTGAATCTTCGTGGTGCCTATAATCTGATCCGCACCCATGAGGGGACGAATGGAAGACGGCGTTCAATACCAGAGATGGACATTACGAATACCTTGTGATGCCGTTCGGGCTCTGTAATGCTCCAGCCGTCTTCTAAGATTTTGTAAATGACATCTTCCGGGACATGCTTGCCACCTCTGTGGTAGTCTATCTGGATGACATTCTCATCTTTTCTCCAGATATGGACACCCACCGGAGAGATGTTTGCAGGGTTTTCGACCTCTTGCGGGCAAATTCCTTATATGCGAAGCTGGAGAAGTGTGTGTTTGAGCAGGAGTCTATGCCATTCCTGGGCTATATCATCTCCACTCAGGGATTGGCTATGGATCCTGCCAAACTACAGGCTGTAATGGATTGGCAAGAACCCCACTCTCTTAAAGCGGTGCAGCGCTTTATGGGGTTCATTAATTACTATCGCCAATTCATTCCCCACTTCTCTACTTTGGTTGCTCCCTTGGTAGCCCTCACCAAGAAGGGAGCCAATCCCAAATTGTGGTCAGAGGAGGTCTCCAAGGCCTTTACTTCAATCAAGTCCCATTTTGCTAGCGCTCCTATCTTACAATGTCCCGAGGTTGATAAGCCTTTTATATTGGAGGTAGATGCCTCGTCCGTTGGTGCTGGAGCAGTCCTTTTTCAAAAGGATGCTCAAGGTCGTAAACATCCTTGCTTCTTCTTCTCCAAGACCTTCACACCAGCGGAGAGGAATTATTCTATTGGGGATAGGGAGTTGCTAGCCATGAAGTTGGCCTTTTCCGAGAGGAGACATCTCCTGGAGGGGGCTCGCTTTCCCTTTCAAGTGTTCACTGACCACAAAAATTTTGTCCATTTACAGATCGCCCAGCGGCTAAATTCCCGTCAGGCCAGATGGTCCCTGTTCTTCTCCCGGTTCCATTTCACTCTCCATTTTCTCTCCGGGGAGAAGAACATTCGTGCCGATGCTCTGTCTCGCTCCGTGGTGTCCTCTAAGGAGGTGGAGGAGGAGCTTCGGCTGATTGTCCCCACAGAGAGCCTAAGAACTGTGGCCCCGGATTCGCTTGAGTCTGTGCCTCCAGACAAGACTTTTGTGCCCATCAATTTGCGACCGGAGGTACTCTCTTGGGCACACTCGTCCAGGGTGGGTAGACATTTTGGGGCAAAGAGGACATCTGAGTTGCTGGCGGGGACCTACTGGTGGCCACATATGGTCCGTGTCGTCAGGGAATACATTCAGGCGTGCGTCACCTGTGCCAAGAATAAGTCCCCTCGACAACGGCCAGCTGGGTTACTTTTCCCTTTACTTGTGGCAGACAGGCCCTGGGAGATGGTTGGGATGGATTTTGTGGTGGGCTTACCCAAGTCTCGGGGCTGCACCATCATCTGGGTGGTAACCGACCACTTCTCCAAAATGGTGCACTTGGTGCCGTTACCATGGTTACCGTCTGCACGGGCCTTGGTAGCATTATTCATTAGGCATATTTTCCGCCTACACGGTATGCCAGACAAAATTGTCAGTGATCGAGGTCCCCAGTTTGCGTCTCGGTTCTGGAGAGAGCTGTGTCGTTTACTCAGCATTGAGTTGAATCTCTCCTCTGCATACCATCCCGAGACGAATGGGTTGGTAGAGAGGGCCAACCCAAACCTTGGTCACATACTTGCGACATTTTGTCTCTGCCAGGCAGGATGACTGGGCATCCTTGCTACCGTGGGCTGAGTTCGCTCTAAATAATGCTGTGGCTGACTCCACTGGACAGACCCCATTACTCCTGAACTACGGTCAGCATCCGCGGGTACCAGTGCCCATGCCCGTGTCTTCCGCGTATTCCAGGGTGGCAGACTGGGCTATGGAGGCACGGGACATTTGGGACCGCACCCAGGATGCCATTCAGGCTTCCAAAGAGAGGATGAGGTCTTCTGCCGATGCCCATCGGCGCCCCGCTCCTATATTTGCTCCTGGTGACCTATTGTGGCTCTCTGCCTGAAACATCAGGCTATGTGTAGAGTCCACCAAGTTGGCACCTCGCTTTCTGGGTCCCTTTAAAGTTCTTGAGCAGGTGAACCCAGTGGTTTACCACCTAGCCCTTCCGCCTCGCCTTGGTATCACCGACACCTTTCACGTGTCCCTCCTGAAACCCGTGGCCATTTCCCGGTTTTCCGAGTCATCTGCCGGGACGTCGAGTTCATCTACCGACGATCATGAGGTGAACGCCATTGTTGGGTGCAAGGTGGTACGAGGAAAAAAATTTTATTTGGTGTATTGGATGGGTTATGGGCCCGAGGATAGGTCCTGGGAGCCTGCCAAGCATATTCACACTCCGCAGCTCATCGCTGCCTTTGAGCACAGCGAGGCCCAAAGAAGGGGGCCTTAGGAGGGGGGGTAATGTTAGGGTTCGAGTTCCCGCTGCTGCACAAGGGGAGTCTCGAACCAGTCCCGCTGCGGTCTCCCATCCGTCTCCGTCTGCAGTGGAGCCTGCTCAGCAGAGACGTCGGTCCCAGCGTCTTGCTCATTCCAATACTGTGCAGAGACTTGCTGCTGCCACTCCTGGATCTTCTATTATAGCCAGTGCTGGAGCAGACGTCTTTGGGACAAAGTCCTGCTTTTCCTCTTCTGAGCATGCCCAGGGTAAGATCTCTCATTGGAGATCAGGGGTCACATGTTCAGGTACTGCAGCAGCTCCTATTGGTCCGCCAGGAAGGTCCTGAAACTACATGTGTTTTGGAACAGTTTCTCATTGGTCCTTTTTCTGGCTGGTCCTGTAGCCTTTACTATAAAAGGGTGGCATGGCTGGGCCGCCATGCGCTAGTATCAATTGCATTATGTGCTTTGCACCAGTGTGATCATGTACGCATGTGGTTAGGGCTCGGCTGAAATAAGCCCCTAGAATACCGGCTTCTCCGGTGAGGAGATTTGGGTGCACGTGGTTAGGGCTTGGCTGAAATAAGGCCCTAGAATACCTGCTTCTCCGGTGAGGAGATTGCTTGATTGCGTTGCTGTCTGCATGATCACGGACTGCTATCCACACAGCAGTTATTTGTGTATCCCTGTGAGTCTAACAGGACACAGTATTTTTCTCAGCGGCTCTGTGACGCAACAGGGTGTAAGGTTCTGTGTATCTGTTTCTGAAACTCAGTTTGTTCGTCGGCCATTTTGCTTTCTGTTTTGCTGCAGCTATCTTGCCCTCAGTCAAAATGGAGTTTTCCAGCTTGCATGTTCCCGCCCTGATTCTCTCCGTTTGCTTCTTAAACAGCCACAGCTGAGCAATCAGTGCTTCAGAATCTAGCCTGCAGTGAACCTGTGTTCTGACTCCTGAAGCCTTGGACCTTGTACTCCAGCCATTCCTACTGAGGAACTCTGAAGCACTTGTGGACTCTGAACTCTGCTCTTGAGAGCCTCACGTTTGCATGGACTTGCGGTAACAGAGAAGAAGATCTGAATCTGTTGTGGAGAGTTATTGCTGAGCTTAGATTACTCTGGCCTGCTGTGTCTCCTGCTTCTGTGTTTGCAACCTGTGTGTTTATTTTTGCCAATTTGTATGAAGCAATACAAGACTTTCTTTATCAACCTGTGTCTCAAGTATTTTCATCGCACCCAAGCACAAGACGCTATATGAACTGTACCACATACATTACAAGATTCTGAAGCCAAAACGTTAGTGTCTGCTGGGTCTGGAAGGCTGTGTCTGCTGTACTGTGGATATCGGATGTCCGGTTGTACTTTCTGTGATGACAGTGGTTGTGACTTCTCACAACCATTCCAGGTGAGCAATTCCCTTAAGTTTTTTTTTTCTGCAGTGTTATCACAGGTAAACACTATTGTTTTTTTTTTTTCTCTTCTCTTTTTGTCTGCTGAAACTCTGGATATCAGATGTCTGGTTGAAAGCTTTCTGTGATGATAGTGGTTGTGACTTCTCACAACCATTCCAGGTGAGCAGTTCACTTAAAGTTTTTTCTTTCTTCAGTGTTGCCACAGGTGAACACTATTGTTTTTTTTTTTTCTCCTCTTCTTCCAGTATCCTGTCTTAAAAGATCTGGAAAATGGAGGCCCGCATAAAGGAACTTTGCGGAGTGACTGATAATATCCTTGCAGATTTGCAGAATATAAAGACTCGTTTTACAAATCTTCAGGACCTAAATAATCACAATTTGCAAGTGGTTGGACAGACTACCCAGGATTTGCGAGCCAGGATTGAGGTTCTGGAGGGGCGAGTCCAGGCTCCTGCCGTGGCCCCGAGTTCTGGGATTCCCAAGTTGCCCCCTTTTCGTTTTGGTGGTGAACGTGAAAAATTCAGGGATTTGTTAATCAATGCAATCTTTTTTTTTCTGCACATGCTTCACAATTTCCTACTGAACAATCTAAGGTGCTTACTATAATTATGTTGCTTACCAACAAGGCTTTGATGTGGGCAAACCCTCTGATTGAGACTGAGGATGATTGTTTGAATCACCTTGATGATTTTATTTCAGCCATGGGGCAGGTGTTTGATGACCCCAATCGAGGTGCAACAGCTGAAGCAGCCATGTTAGCTTTGCGCCAAGGTAAGCACTCGGTAGCTGAATATGCCTTGGATTTCAGGAGATGGGCCCTTGATACCACCTGGGACAATTCCGCCAAAAAATCTATTTTTCGAAAGGGGTTATCCCCACTGATTAAGGATGAACTTGCTCGTGCCGACCCTCCCACTGCGTTAGGTGACTTTATTAACTACTGCATCCGTATTGATACTCGTTTAACTGAACGCAGGCAAGAGAGATGGTTCGAAAGCAATCGTACTAACCTTTTCCTACCTTCCTCTCCAGCTAAGGAACCTTTGCATAGGATTACACGGGAACCTGAACCTGAACCCATGCAGGTAGACTCTTTACTACGACGGGTTAGTGATGCACGCAAGGAACATCGTTTTAAGGAGAATCTATGTTTTTATTGTGGTAAGTCAGGGCACTTTATTATTAACTGCCCCAGCCGTTCTCGCAAGACTACTGCAGCACTCATTCATTGTGAGTGTTGCGAGAGGGGATCTGTCAGGTCCGAGCCTCAGGCTCCAGAGAGATCTGCAGCAACAGATCTTGATTTCTCGGACTTAAACTCCGTTACCTCTGAGGACGTTGACTGTGTAAATGCTGCCATCTTTCAAGTTTCCTCAGCGGTGTCCCAGCTGAGTTGTAAAAAAAACAATTCTCACTGTTTTCTTTCCATCAAACTCTGGGTTGACTCAGCCTGGGTGTCTAGCTCTGCTATGATCGACTCAGGTGCAAGTGGAAATTTTATGGATGTCTCCTTTGCTCTGAAACAGGGAATACGTTCAGTGAAGAAGGCTACTCCAGTACAGATGGAAACTGTGGATGGCTCCCTGCTGACCTCAGGACCAGTGGATCAGGAAACAGAGCCTTTAAAGGTTCTTATGGGTAAAGATCATCAAGAGAAACTGTCCTTTATGCTTATCTCTTCTCCTCACTTTCCCATTATTCTAGGGCTACCATGGCTGCAGGCTCAGAATCCTACCATTAACTGGGAGACCAAGGAATTACACTTTCCAGAGAAATAGATGAGTCCAAAAATTTCAGCTTGCTCTGTTCCTAAAGGAACCATGTCAGTCCCTGAACTACCAGCTGTATACCAGGACTATGTGGATTTATGTGACAAGAAGAACGCTGACCAGCTTCCTCCTCACCGTCCATATGATTGTCCAATTGAGTTGTTGCCTGGAGCAGAGATACCTTTTGGTAAGATCTACCCCCTGGCGGGGCCCGAGCTGAAGGCTTTAAAAGAGTACATAGACGAAAATCTAGCCAAGGGCTTCATACGCCCCTCTTCATCTCCTGCAGGGGCACCCATATTCTTTGTAAAGAAGAAAGATGGATCCCTGAGACCATGCGTAGACTATAGGGAACTCAATAAGGTTACTATTAGAAACCGTTATCCATTGCCTTTAATCCCTGAGTTATTGGAGAGAGTGCGACATGCCAAAATTTTTTCTAAACTAGATCTTCGTGGGGCCTATAACTTAGTCCGTATTAGACCTGGGGATGAATGGAAGACTGCATTCAGGTCACGCTATGGACACTTTGAATATCTAGTTATGCCTTTTGGTCTGAGTACCGCCCCAGCCACTTTCCAACACTTGGTGAATGACATCTTCAGGGATCTCCTGGATACATTCGTGGTAATTTATTTGGATGATATTTTAATTTTTTCTAACTCCACAGAGGAACATCATGGACATGTGAGAATGGTCTTGGAACGTCTAAGACAAAATCATCTTTACATCAAGCTTGAAAAGTGTGAATTCCATAAGACCGAAATTCAATTTCTGGGGTATGTACTGTCTACACAAGGAATTAGTATGGATGGAAGTAAAACCCAAGCCATCAATGATTGGCCAAGTCCTAGAAATGTGAAGGAGGTACAGCGCTTCATCGGGTTTGCAAACTTCTATAGACGTTTCATTAGAAATTTCTCTGAGGTAGTGTCACCTATCACCCAACTTACCCGGAAAGAGTCTAAGTTCTCCTGGACTCCCCAAGCCCAGGAAGCATTTTCCCGTCTAAAAGATAAATTTACCACTGCACCTATCCTAGTACATCCCAACCCAGAGCTTGCCTTCATAATAGAGGTGGATGCTTCAGACTGTGCCGTGGGAGCTATACTCTCTCAGAGAACAGGTGAGAAGAATGTCTTGCATCCCTGTGCCTTCTTTTCCCAGCAGTTGTCTTCGGCTGAGAAGAACTACGATGTGGGCAATAGAGAGTTGTTGGCCATTATTGCCGCCTTCAAAGAATGGAGACACCTTCTTCAAGGAGCTGCACAGCAAATAGTTGTTCTGACAGACCATCGTAATCTTGAGTTTATCAGGTCGGCTAAGTGCCTGACTCCTCGCCAGGCTCGCTGGAATCTTTTCTTAAACCAATTTAATTTTATTATTTCTTATAGACCAGGATCGCGCAATGGAAAGGCTGATGCACTCTCTAGGATTTACTCAGCAGAGACACGTCCAATTACTCCTCCTAAGACTATTCTTCCTGACTCTAGATTCCTAGGAGTGATTCATCATCAAGACCTAATTAAAGACATCAAGGAAGCATACCATGCGGATTCTTTTTTGGCTCAACCCCCAAGGGACGTAAGTCTTGTCTTTAAGAATGGTGTGTGGATTCTGGGACAACGTCTGTATATACCTGAAACAGTCAGATTGAGAGTATTGCAACTCATTCACGATTCCAAAATAGCCGGGCATAGAGGAATTCTAAAGACACAGGAATTTCTTTCTCGTTTCTTTTGGTGGCCCACTTGTAGGAAGGATGTTTTGGACTATGTCACTTCGTGTGAGGTTTGTGCAAGATGCAAAACACCTCGCTCTTCACCAACTGGTCTGTTACAGCCTCTTCCCACCCCGTCCCGCCCGTGGGGATCCATTTCTATGGACTTCATTGTGGAATTACCAACCTCTCAAGGGAAGAACACTATTCTAGTGGTGGTTGACCGTCTAACAAAGGCAGCTCATTTTATCCCTTGTGTCGGCTTACCCACTGCAAAACAGACATCAGATTTGATGATTAAAGATGTGTTTCGCTTACATGGAGTACCGGATGAGGTTATTTCGGATCGAGGGGTGCAATTCACTTCTAGGTTTTGGCAAAATTTCTGTGCAGCATTGGACATTAAAGTAAACCTTTCTTCTGCTTTTCATCCCCAGACTAATGGACAAACCGAACGAACCAATCAAACACTGGAGCAGTATCTCCGCTGCTTTATCTGCCACCTACAGGATGATTGGGTGGATCTACTTCCATTGGCTGAGTTCTCTTACAACAACTCTCAGAGTGCCTCCACTAAACAGTCTCCTTTTTACTCTAATCTAGGTTATCATCCTAATATTCTACCACGATTTCCCATAGAGACGCCTTTGCCAGCAGTGGCTGAAAGAGTCACGACTTTACAGAAGAATATGGATCTTCTAAAGGAGAATCTGGAATCGGCTCAGGAAAGGTACAAGAAGGCAGCAGATAAATTTCGTAAACCTGCACCAGCTTTTAAGGTAGGAGACCTGGTCTGGCTGTCAACCAGAAATCTTAAGTTAAGGATTCCATCGTCTAAATTGGGACATAAGTACATTGGACCCTATAAAATCAGTAAAATTATAAGTGCCGTTGCTTGTCGTCTTCAATTGCCCAGAACTATGAGAATCCACCCTGTCTTTCATGTATCCCTACTAAAGGCTGCGACACCCAATACGTTTCCTGGACGTTCTTCTCCTTGCCCTGACCCAGTGCTAGTCGATGGTCAGGAGGAATTTGTGGTGGAAAGGATTTTAGATTCCAGGTTGTATAGAAATCAGTTACAATATCTGATTAAATGGCAGGGCTACCCAGTGGAGGACAACTCATGGGAGCCAGTCAATAACGTTAATGCTCCTCGCTTGCTCCGTCAGTTTCATCAGAGGTACCCACACAAGCCTAGTCTGAGGTCATCCGGAGGTTGTCCCTAAGGGGGGAGTAATGTAAGGTTCTGTGTATCTGTTTCTGAAACTCAGTTTGTTCGTCGGCCATTTTGCTTTCTGTTTTGCTGCAGCTATCTTGCCCTCAGTCAAAATGGAGTTTTCCAGCTTGCATGTTCCCGCCCTGATTCTCTCCGTTTGCTTCTTAAACAGCCACAGCTGAGCAATCAGTGCTTCAGAATCTAGCCTGCAGTGAACCTGTGGTCTGACTCCTGAAGCCTTGGACCTTGTACTCCAGCTATTCCTACTGAGGAACTCTGAAGCACTTGTGGACTCTGAACTCTGCTCTTGAGAGCCTCACGTTTGCATGGACTTGCGGTAACAGAGAAGAAGATCTGAATCTGTTGTGGAGAGTTATTGCTGAGCTTAGATTACTCTGGCCTGCTGTGTCTCCTGCTTCTGTGTTTGCAACCTGTGTGTTTATTTTTGCCAATTTGTATGAAGCAATACAAGACTTTCTTTATCAACCTGTGTCTCAAGTATTTTCATCGCACCCAAGCACAAGACGCTATATGAACTGTACCACATACATTACACAGGGTTCGCTTTATAACGCTGGTTCAGCGCCCTAGCGTTTTACTTTGCGGCTCACTGAAGTTAAGTGAGTTCGTACTTATCGCCATATAGCGCTGTGGCATTCCCGTTAGTGGCTCTGGGAATTAACAGAGTTCGCACTAACTGCCACAGCGCGCTACGGCGTTTATTTTAGCGACTCTGCGGGATAACAGAGTTCGCTACCTTCGCCATCTTACTAGCAGCGGGCTTCGCCTGCACGGTGGACCCTGGGCTGCGAACGCACCTCTCTACAATATCTATTAGGTGCGTTCCGCAGACCCTAACACTTACTATCTTTTTTAAATGATTTTGTGAGCATAGGACATTAATAATTATGTGATCAGATCACAATTATTTTTTAACTACCTGTTTGGACAAAAATCAGGTTGTGCTCATATACAGTATATTTGGTTATTTACTATTTTGTATTTTGTTACACTGGATATTTTAATATTAATTAAAATGTAATATTTTAACTAATGGGTTGTGATGGTCTCGATATAAAATCATGAAGTCACCTATTTTCCATACTGTTCTACTGTTGTTGCTAAACTGTTCAAAAGACAGTGCTCACCAGTGATGTAACTAGAGTCTGATGGGCCCCAGTGCAAAATTTGGACTTGGGCACCCACCTGCATGTTGGTCAGATGTATAGGCACTTGTAGTATTATAGATCCTATCATAAAGACATATGTGTTCATCCTCCATGTAATGTAATAAAAAAAATCCCTTTGGTACACTTGCTTTGGCAAAACTAATGTGTATTTAGTCCTGCCAATAAAGCTAATTTGAATTTGAATTTTGAATAAAGTCCTCATCCTGACACCTTCCTGTAATAATGTCCCTAGTCCTGGCCCCTTTCTGCAATAATGTCCTCTTTTCTGACCCCTTTTTATAATGATGTCCCCCATCCTGGCTCCCATCTTGTAATAATATTGTAAAACCACCGCCGTGGGGTAGCCCCATCAGCCGCTCCATTACTCACTGTGCTGGAGGCTTCTTCATTCTGGTATGTTTTGCAATCCTCCTGGGGTTCAAAGGACTGGAGTCAGAGGCCGGAATAACTTCAAGCAAAAGAGATTTATTTTCCTCAGGACAGAGCACATCCAGTACACCTTTAGGACTCTCAACACGGTACCAGCAGTACAGCAACACTTAGCTTCTTCAGCTACACCAGAATGGACCACAAAGTAACAGTGGGACGAGGAGCCCGGTGAAAACGTCACTTCGATATCTTTCCCTGGAGACCCTTCAATCCAGTCGTGGAAATATACATCTACTAGGTCGTCCACCCCCTTCTGGTTATCCTGCCCATGTACTCGCTGGTGGCCCACTCGCTTCTGCTTCAGCACGCATCCTTCTACTGAGCATTACCAAAGTGGCTCTTCCACTGGAACTACTACTTCATCAGCCTACTGACTCTGGCTGATGGTCCCACGGTGATTCCTTCACCGGCTTCACTACTGCTGCAGGTACCATATGCTTCACTTCTTCTCTGCTCTGCATGGTTCCCTCACATCTACTCTGTATGGAAAGGGATTCCACTTCACACGGTTGTGTGTCAGCTAGGCTTCTCAGGAACAATGCCTTCTGACTAGTATCAAGGGCTACCCCCGACTGAACTGAACCAGGAAATCTATCTCAGCTAATTCCCAGTTAAACACTCCCACAATAAACCTCTGAAGTGTCCTAGAACTGTGTCCCAATATGAGTGTGCTCTATTGTGAATGTGCTCAGTGCCCCTATCTTGTGCCCATTTTCACTAACTGCACTGTCCCTAACATATATATATATATATATATATATATATATATATATATATATACAGTATATATATAAAACACAATATGGCAGTAAACACATATACACAGCTTACATATAATGCACAGATAGGTATATACGGTTCATTCAAACATGTCAATCATCTAAAGGTAAACAGTGGTAACAATATCTACAGGGCTAGGCCCTGACCTCCTTACAATGTCCCCCATTCTGGGCCACTTCCTGGTATAATGTTAGCCTTACTGTTCTAATATCCCTTGTCCTGGGCCATTTTCTGTTATGATGTCCCCCATCATGAACCCCTTTCTTTTATAATGTTCCCCACCCTGAGACCTTTTAGTAATTATGTATCCCATCCTGGCCCCTTTCTGTAACAATGTCCCCATCTTCGTATTATAATGTTCCTCATCATAGATTCACAAAAAAAACAAAAACTAACACCTTTTAAAAAATACTTTTTAATTTTAATTCATTAAAAAATTTTGACACAGCAAACAAACTATGATACGCCTTACCAGGCCAAACAAGCAAACTGGTCACAGAACTGATGGAGTTGTACACTCTAGTCACCAAACTGAGACACCCTAGTTCACCCTAGATTCCCTAAAAAAGCCCCTGCCTGTCTGCTGAGGTTGGCACCCTAGCTTGGAAGCAATATGGCGTCCCCGCTCAATGATGGCTGCCCCTAAGGTAGCCCTGAATTTACCTAGCAGTCAAAATAGGAAATTCCTAAAATACGATAGCCAAACACTGCAATAGCTCATTCCAACATGGTTACAACATTACAAATACCCTTTAAATGGACACCCAGATGCACGGTAAAGGGGAACACAAATGGAATGGGAGGAGAATTAATGGAGGATAGGAAAGATGCCGATGGGGGGAAAGAATAGGGGTGAATGTGAAAAGGCACTGAAGGGGAATGCTACCAAGGCTACAAAGCAGGACCCCAGTCTAATAACAGTAATCTAGAGCAATACAATACTATTTAAAGCAACCAGAAGATCCATACGGTAAGTACCAACAAAAAATAAATTAATTTACCAGTGAAAAGAACAGATCACTTTAAGGGATTAAAAAGGCACATAAGTCTATATGACTAGCCCTCAATATATGATTTGGCTTTTATCCTGTAGCAATATGTTATATGCTGAGCCGCCTCTAGGGGTCTCACTACCTGGATGTATTCAGAGGATAGAAAGGAGGGACTCGTTGGTAAGAGCACGAGACAGGAAGCATTCATGTAATGTGGCTGAGAGAACCTGCACACAATAAAGTAACCCGTTACCACAATCGTGTCAGAGGCATAAACAAGAAACAGAACATGGTGGCAGCAGGGCTGAACCTATAAAGAACAAGTGGACAGACAATCCAGGCAGCTTGTGGTACAAAGCTCAACTGTAAGTACAGTGCCCACAGTACAGCATTATGGAGAGCGCATAAAACCTCCTCAGAGACTAGACATCATGTCCTCAAATCTATCGCAGACCTGGAGACATTGGAAGGAGGAGTTTACTCTGTATGTGGATCTTACAGTAGACACCAATGATCAGAAGCGTAAGGTGAAGCTCTTCTACTATCTGATTGGAGAAAAAGGCAGAGAACTTGCTCAGACCCTGATCCAGGACGGTACGGACAGTCTGGCAGACATTGTACAGGCATTTGATAAGCACTGTGACCCCAAGAAGAATGAGACAGTGGAAAGATTTAAGTTTTTCACCAGAAATCAGAAGATGGGAGAGAATATAGACGCATATGTGACTGAGCTGAAAAGACTGGCAGCAACATGCAGCTTTGGAGATATCAGAGATTCTCTTATCAGAGATAGAATAGTGTGCGGCATCAGAGAGCCACAGCTAAGAGAGAGACTGCTGAGAGAGGGTGTTAACCCTAGAGAAATGCATGCAAATAAGCAGAGCTGCAGAGCTAACAAGAGACAGCCTGAAGATGATGGCAGACACCACTGAGGAGCCAGTACATGCAGTAACCATGAGAGGAAAAGCAGAGCACCAAGCGAGAACAGTCCAATGCAGATACTGTGGCAGAAGACATGAGAGAGACAAAGAGAAGTGTCCAGCATATGGACAAAGCTGCAGGACCTGTGGTAAGATTAATCATTTCGCAGCTCTCTGCAGACTTAAGCCCTTTAAAAAGCACAGAGAAATTCACAGTGTGACACAGGACAATGACAGTGACAGTGCAGAAGATATTACATGGATACAGCTACAGTCTGCAACAGAGAATGTCAATACAGTCAGACAGCCAGAACCTAAAGATACAAGACAACTGTTTGCAACTCTTTTATTAAATGACAAACCCATTAGATTTCAGTTGGACTGTGGAGCAAGTTGCAATGTCATACCGGAGGATCTACTAAATGAACAGGTGTCCATTGAACCTACTGATAAGGTACTTATGATGTACAACAAAACGATACTGAAACCTCTTGGGACATGCAAACTGAAGGTTAGTAACTCATGCAACAGAAAGAGTTATAGAGCCCAATTTACAGTGCTGCAGGGTGGTGACCACATACCGTTACTAGGTATAAAAGCAGTTCAGGCAATGGACTTAATAAAGGTACAATTCCATAACATTATGTCTGTGGAAGTCAAACAGAGTATGAAGGATATCCCAAAAGCAGACAGCAATCTAGATTTACAGATTATAAAAACACAGTATGCGGATGTATTTGAGGGTGATGGATGTTTTGAAGGAAAACACAAACTGGAAATTGATAACACAGTACAACCTACCAGATTACCGACAAGAAAAGTGCCTGTAGCGCTACTTCAGCCATTGAAAGAAGAACTACAGGATTTAGAAAAGCGAGGCATGATAGAAGTCGTCCATCAGAGCACAAACTGGATAAGTAGTTTGGTCATAGTGCAGAAACCATCAGGAAAACTAAGAATTTGTATCGATCCCAAACCACTCAACAAAGCTCTCAAAAGGAATCACTATCCGATGCCTACAATAGAGGATGTGCTGCCAGATTTATCAAAAGCAAAAATATTTTCAGTTTGTGACGTAAAAAATGGATTTTGGCATGTGGAACTGGATGAAGAATCCAGTTTATTGACAACGTTTTCTTCTCCATTTGGTCGCCGTAAATGGCTGAGAATGCCCATGGGACTGACACCAGCTCCAGAAATATTTCAGCAGAAGTTGATGCAAGCTTTGGAAGGACTCCCAGGGGTAAAGACGATAGCAGATGATATATTAATAGTGGGAGAAGGTGACGATATGCAATCTGCAATAAAGAATCATGATACAAGGATGCTACGATTTTTAGATAGGTGTAGAGAAAAAAGGATAAAGTTGAACTTGGAAAAGTTGAAACTGAAAATGACGGAAGTGCCATATATAGGACATCTGCTAACTAGTGTTGAGCGATACGATACTGCAAATATCGGCTATCGGCCGATATTAGCTGTATCGGCCTTTCGATAATTCGTTTCGATATTTTCGTCTTATCGAATACCGGAATCGGATTTGTCACTGTCACTGTCTGTGTCCGTCGGTCGGGTCTGTCACTGTCAGTGTCCGTCGGTCGGGTCTGTCAGGAGTCAGCGGCACTTACCTGGCAGAAGATCTCCGGCGGTCACGGCCTGGACTGCTTCATGGCCGCCATCCTCTTCTCCCCGGTGGTCACATGCAGTTTCTCGCGATAACTGCAGTCACTGCTGGGTAATCCCGGCCGTAAAGCAGTCAGTCCGATGACGTCACCGCTGGGGAAGCAGGTAATCAGCTGTGCTGCGTCGCGATGACAGGCTCTGCCTGTCATTGCGATGTAGCAGAGCTGGATCGTCGTGGGACTGTCGTTACTATGGACTGCGTCGGACAGGTGGTATACTGTTGGTTTGTTTTTTTTCTTTTTTTACAGGAGATCGATGGCGTCGCAGGAATGAGAGTACAATAAAAGAAATGAAAACTGTGTTGTCTCTTTTATTTCATTAAAATACTTTTTTCTTGCTTTGTCTTTTTTTTATGCATTTAATAACTTTGGGATTAATAATGGATCGGTGTCTTATTGACACCTCTCCATTATTAACCGGGCTTATTGTCACCGTGCAATCAACGGTGACATTAACCCCTTATTACCCCGCTTGCCACCGCTACAGGGCAAGTGGGAAGAGCCGGGTAAAGTGCCACAATTGGCACATCTTTTGATGCGCCAAATGTGGGGCTGCTGTAGCCTGGTATTATCAGGCTGTTGAGGGCCAAAATCCATGGGCCTTGACAGTCTTTTAATACCAGGCCGCAGCAGTCTGCATTTTACTTGACTGGTTAACAAAAATAGGGGGACCCCTACGCCGTTTTTTTTTCGAGGGGATCCCCTATTTTTGTTAACCAGCCAAGCTAAGCAGACTGCTGTGGCCTGGTATTATCAGGCTTGCAAGGTCCATGGATATTAGATCCTTACCAGCCTGAAAAACCAGGCCTCAGCGGTCTGCTTCATCTGGCTGGTTAACAAAAATAGGGGGGACCCCACGCCAATTTTTTTCGAGGGGATCCCCTATTTTTGTTAATCAGCCAAGATATGCAGACTGCTGTGGCCTGGTATTATCAGGCTGGCAAGGTCCATGGATCTTGGCTCCTTAACAGCCTGAAAATCCAGGCCTCAGCGGTCTGCTTCATCTGGCTGGTTAACAAAAATAGGGGGGACCCCACGCCAATTTTTTTTGAGGGGATCCCCTATTTTTGTTAACCAGTTCCCTCTGACGTCACTGATTGTGTCCCTGGCTGACCTGAAGTGAAAGTGGAAAGCAATCAATTAAGCTTTCCACTTCCTCTCCTGTCAGCCAGGAGAGGAACTCATTCATTTGGGGGTTTACTGTGAGGCTGCAGCATTAGCTGCGGTCCCTGCAGTAAACATTAACCCTTTCTGAAGGATTACACCGTGGGACCTGACTGTACATCAGATTGGTAAGAATAATTTTGCTTTATTATTTTATTTTTATTACAGGAAATGGTTTTAGCAGGAAAATAAAATATGGTCAAAAACTGTGTGATTATTTCATTAAACTTCTTTTTTATTAAAGTGTGTGTGTTTTGATTTTTCTTTCATACAATAGGATTAATAATTGATAGTTGTCTAATTGACAGCTCTCAATTATTAACCTGGCTTAAAGTGACCTTTCAATTGCAAGGTCATTTTAACCTCTTATTAACCCATTCCCCACCGCTACAGGGCAATGGGAATAGACTGGCAAAGTGCCAGAAAGGGCAAATCTAATTAGAGATTTGCCCTTTCTGGGGTGTCTGGGGGCAGATGTTAGTAGCCGGGGGGGGGCCAAAAATAATGGTCCCTCTCTGGGCTATTATTATCTGCCCCCACTCACTGGCTTTGTCTGTCTGGTTGCGAAAATAGGGTGGGAGACCACGCCTTTTTTTTCAGCAATTTTACACCTCATATATATATATACATGTCATTAAATTTGTGACATATATATATATATATATTTATTAGTTCATACACTTCTACATAGTATAATAGCCGCTAATTCAATTGCCGGCTTTTGTGAAAATGCAGAACCCGACATGAAATGACACTTGGTTTACATAGAGTTAACCATGTCTTTTCATGTAGTTTGATATCTGATTTTCACAAACAATTACATGAGTGTAAGTGTGCAAAATTTCACACCTGTAGGGGTTAATTAAAGGTGTAAATTCGTAGCAAAAAAGTCCGGTTTTTTTACAACGAATTTACACCTTTAATTAACCCTACAGGTGTGAAATTTTGCACACATAGACTGATGTAATTGTTTGTGCAAATCAGATAGCAAAGGACATGAAAAGACATGGTTAACCCTATGTACACCAAGTGTCATTTCATGTCGGGTGCTTCTGTCTTTTCACAGAAGCCGGCTTTACCCGGCAATTGAATCAGAGGATATTTTACTATGTAGAAGTGTATAAACTATACATATATGTATATATATATGTCACAATGACATGTATATATATATATATGTATTCTATGTGTGTATATTTAGTGTTTACAAGGAAATAAAGGTTTTATTTGTTGCGATATTTTGTTCCCATAGACTTACATGGGACTTCCGGTATCGTAATCGGATATCGACGATATTTAGTGATATCGGCGATACCATTCCGATACGATATTTTTAGATATCGAGCAGTATCGCTCAACACTACTGCTAACCTCAAATGGAGTGAAAGTGGATCCGGAAAAGGTGAAGGCGATACAAGAGATGCCTACCCCAACAGATGTGTGTGGAGTACAACGATTTTTGGGCATGGTGAATTATCTGTCCAAGTTTTGCAAGAATCTATCAGACATGTGTGAGCCAATGAGACAGCTAACTCACAAAGATGTGTTGTGGGAATGGACAGAAGCACAGGAGACGGCTTTCCAATCAGTAAAGTCAGCCATTGCAGACACAGCAACCTTAAAATATTTTGTTCCACAGTTAGAGGTGGTAGTCCAATGTGATGCGTCAGAAAAAGGCCTAGGTGCCACATTAATGCAAGAGCGGCAACCAATCACATTTGCAAGCAAAGCGCTAACACCGACAGAGCAGGGATATGCCCAAATTGAAAAGGAGTTACTAGCTGTGGTGTTTGGAATGGAAAGGTTTCATCAGTACACATACGGTCGACAGGTAACAGTACAGTCAGATCACAAACCGTTAGAGAGCATTACAAAAAAACCACTACTAAATGCACCAAAGAGACTGCAGCACATGCTTCTGCGACTTCAAAAATATGATTATGAAATTGGATATTGTCCAGGAAAAGACTTGTTGATTGCAGATACTCTAAGCAGAGCGTACTTACCCAACTCAGAGGATAAAGGACAAGAAATGGACAACATCAATATGTGTGATTATCTTGCAGTATCTAAAGATAAACTGAAACAAATACAGACCTTCACAGAAAAAGATAAAACACTACAGATATTAAAAACTGTGATCCTGCAGGGCTGGCCAAAATATAAGCAGCATGCTCCAAAGGAAGTTGCTCCATTCTTCCATATACGAGATGAACTGTCAGTACACCAAGGAATCATCATAAAGGGAGAAAGGGCAGTGATACCGGAGACTCTGAGAAGAGACATACTACAGAAATTACACTCGTCCCACTTGGGCATTGAAGGATGTTTGCGGCGAGCAAGAGAATCAGTTTATTGGCCGAATGATCACATAAAAAGTTACATAGCACAATGTGAGATATGTGCGTCCGGCGGGGATGAACAACCGAAAGAGCCATTGCAACCGCATGCCGTTCCAAATAGACCATGGTCAAAAATAGGAATAGATTTGTTCACATTGGAGGAAAGAGAATACCTGGTAACTGTGGACTATTTTTCTAACTTTTGGGAAGTGGACCATTTGAAGGATACAAGAGCAAGAACAGTTATTAAAAAACTCAAGGCTCATTTTGCCAGATATGGGATTCCAGAGATTGTTTTTACTGATAATGCCGCTCAATTTAGGTCAGAAGAGTTCAAGGAGTTCAGCAAGTTATGGGAATTTGAACACAATACATCATCTCCTGGATATCCTCAAAGCAATGGCAAAGCGGAATCAGCAGTGAAAACATCAAAGAAGTTGATTAAGAGAGCGAAACAGGCAGGGACAGATGTATATCTATCTATACTGGACCACAGAAACACACCTTCCCAAGGTCTAGACAGCAGCCCAGCACAGAGGCTTCTGAGTAAATGGACAAGGACACTCATACCAACAGCTAGTCGTCTTCTGAAGCCAAATCTGGTGAGGGGAATGAGGTCAAAACTAAAGAAAAATCAGGATAGACAAGCGTTCTATTATAATCAGTCGGCAAAAGATCTACCAGAACTGAGACAAAATGACAACATCAGGATGCAGCCGAGCAAATATGACAAACAATGGAGAAAAGCAAAGGTGCTCCAGAAACTAGGACCTAGATCCTACGAAATTGTGACAGAGGAGGGAAGAAAACTAAGGAGAAATCGGAGACATTTGAGGAAAACGCAAGAAGGATCTGATACATGGTCATATGAACAGTATCCTCATATCCAAGATGAGGAAACAGCAAGTCTAAGCAGAGTGGCTACAGGGATGGCCCAGGTTCAGTTTGGAGATTCTGGTCGGAGACAGGCAATACCAGATGCGGTAACGCCCGAATCGAGAGAACCACCGAATAGTGGCAGTAACACATCGTATGTTACTAGATCGGGCAGAATGATCACAAAGCCAGCACACCTCAAGGACTATATATACAGCCAAGTATTTTAAAGTATCTTAATAGCATGATGCTTGCCAGTTATGTTTATGTCACCAATATCTTGAATATTGAAATGTTCACATGTATGTTAGTTATATTAGCTTAGTTATTTCTTCAGTTAAAAGACAAAGGATGTAGCAATATGTTATATGCTGAGCCGCCTCTAGGGGTCTCACTACCTGGATGTATTCAGAGGATAGAGAGGAGGGACTCGTTGGTAAGAGCATGAGACAGGAAGCATTCATGTAATGTGGCTGAGAGAACCTGCACACAATAAAGTAACCCGTTACCACAATCGTGTCAGAGGCATAAACAAGAAATAGAACATATCCTAAGTCACATTACAAGACTCGTTAAAGGGTTAATTGTGACTTGTAGGATCGCTACTTCCAATAGGTGGCTCTATAGAGTTCAAGTCCTCTTTTTCTCTTAAGAGGCAATTTGCATATTAGCCCTCAAGAGTCTCTTAATATATTGCTCTACCTTGTTGCGGAGGTTGGCACCCTAGCTTGTATGCAAAATGGCGCCCCTGCTCATTGAAGACTTACCCTCATTTCCTCTAAATGCTCTCCCTTAAACTGTCTATATGATCAGGACAGGGAGTGGGGAAAAGACTGAGGGGATAAGGGGGACATCAAAGAAATGGTGTTATAAAAATGATTCTGATTATAGGTACTAAAGTGCATTTAATGGCTTAAAAAAACATCATGATCGTTTAGCTCATACTGTAATATTGCATAATGCCCTAAAGGGCCAACACCCAATATTATGATATTAAGTCCAGATAACAGTTAATACAAGGCACCTGCCATTTTAGCACATGATTTAAAGGATACAAATATTAATCACAGGGTCAGATCCATTCGCATAACACCTATTGCACGATACCAAGAAAACATCATGACCATTACAGTGATCAGATTCAAAAAGGAAAACTTATCTGCTATCAATAAGCAACATTTCAACAGCCTCAACGCGTTTCCTTCCCATGATTAGAGTTCATCAGGAGGCAGATGAAACCAGCAGTGTCAGAGGATTCAGGGCATCAGAAAAAAACAGCCTGGTTATAGATGCAGTTTTCACAGGGGTAAGGGGACGCTTAAATATTCCTCTAGATTGACCTGAAGATTTATGGGTAAAAAAGTAGGGGAAAACCTACGCCTTAGTTACATATTACACTAAGTGTCTTCTAGGACACTACTGCGCAAGTCTGTATTTATTTTGGCCGTTAGAGGTAGATTAGAGGTACTATAGGTGGAACGCATCATAGTGCTGCTGTTCCAGCTATTCATTAGTGCAAGGACTAAGCACGTTGATGTAAAACATCACCACTTACGTGACTTAGTGGAACGACGTGTACTCGAGTTTGTTTATTGCGAGTCTGAAAGATGATAGCTGATGGTATGACAAAGCCATTATCAAGAGCCAAGTTTGTGAACTTCAGAACCGCAATAGGACTAAGGCCGGGGTCACACTGGCGACAAAATCTGCAAATATCGCATTGCAGTCGGACCAATGTTAATCTATGGAGCAGCTCCCAGTATCCAATTTTTTGTGATCCGTTTTATATGTGCGAGTGCAATCGCAGCATGCTGCGATTGTCACAGATTGTGGGTCGACTATCGCCAATGCAAGTCTATGGGAGCGATGAAAACTCGGATTACAAACAGACCGCACGTGTGACTTGCGATTAAATCGCACTACTATTCCAGGTGCCAGGAAATTGCATCAGTAATTGTCAGGAATGCTTCACATGCTAATTAGGCTACCAGAGATCAAATCAAAACAGGAAAACGACTCCACGGACTCCATAACTATGGGCACACACATTAATGTGGAAATTTTAATAGTTCTGGTCCAGGAGAGGCCAGAACTTTGGAACCAGCGACATGCCCATTACTCTAACAGGTCGCGCAAGGAGGCGGCTTGGAGAAAAATTTGTGGGCAAATGTTCCCAGATTTTGGCCAGAGATCAAGGGAGGACCAAGAGCGCATTAGTAAGTACAATACTTCAAACCATAACAAACCTCATGTATGTCACTGTATTTGCACACACCAATCTTATATTTTCGTCATATCCGTTCATATTGGCCCAAAAATACATTATTATGCCACTCTTTATAATGACAATGACACATTTTTCTGTGTGTCCCCAAACAACAGCCAAATCTTCACATTTATCCCTGATGTTTGCCTACTTAGTGTGTGAAATTGTTCTAGCCACCTTGAGCACCCATTAAATGTGTAGGTATGGAACTTAATCTGTGCCCCTTTTGTTAAGGGAAAAAAAGGGGGGGAGAGAGAAAACAGTCTAATGGTCATAAAATGTGAACTTTATTAATAATAATGGTAATAGTAACAGGTATTAGCAACCAAGGGTCCACGATTGCCTAGCCCACCCCGCTGCATTATTTGGGTAATTATTTCTGCCTATCATCCCTGTAGCCATATGTGTATCCCTTGTCAGCTATATGTATGTATATATCGGTATTTACCATGATTTTATAGCACCTGCATGTATATGTACTGGGACACTCGATTATGTTTCCTATATGGCTCATATTATGCCTAATTGGCGGGATGTTATATGTTAGTGGTCCATTCTGTTTCCTGGCCCCTTGTTTTTGATCATGTTATTTAGGGGTACATTCCCCCTTGGTTGCTAATACCTGTTACTATTACCATTATTATTAATAAAGTTCACATTTTATGACCATTAGACTGTTTTCTCTCTCCCCCCCTTTTTTTGCTTGCTCTTTAGCAGTCGGTCTATTACTGTCCATTTGGCAATTGTGCATCTTTTGGTGATCTAATGTTTGATCACCATTTGTACGTACGTATGCATTTTGCCCTTTTCGCTTTTAGCATTATTTACCTTTTGTTAAGGGGCAAGCTTTGGGTCAAATTGATGGTAGTTGTTGCTACACATACCTTAGACCCATATGTTTGTATGCATCTACCCTTGTACTCGGATTTTTGTACTTAGCCACCCTGAATAGCATACAAGTTTTTAGGTGTTTTTGTCTACACATAGCAAGACACATCACAAAAATCTGGATGTTCATAGCACAGATGTGTGAAGTGTTTTAAAAGTCCATAGCAGTAAGATTTTGGGCTCTGGTTGTATTCACTTTGCAGTGACAGATGTGACAAGGCGGTGGCGCAGCTGTCGAGACTGCTACCGACCGCAGGGAGAGGCAGCTGAGGGCGCAGAGTGGGGCCTCAGCAACAAGGAAGAGGAAATACCTTTATTTTGACCGCCTCAATTTCCTTGCGCCAGTTATGGATCTGCGAGCGTAAGTGCATGTCTGTTGAAACCCTATGATTGTTTTGGATATCAAATATTAATTATATTTTTTGTTTTCCTATATAGGATGGAGTCAAACCTTATGGAGAGGGAGACAGGGTCGGACTCTGAGGTCGTCATAGACCCTGTTGGTGATGGTGCTGAGGAGGCTGGCCCTTCCTCTGCAGCCTCATCTTCCACACAAGCAGCAGCGCCACCACCACCACCAACTGCTGCAGCTGAGGAGTCAGATACCCAGGTTCAACAGCAAGAGGAGCATGCTGTGAGCAGTAGCCCTACTAGGCCTCATGATGGGTCTCCTCCACATTCCCTTATTCCAAGGCGAGGCAGGCGCTGAAGAGAAGGAGTTGGTTCTGGGACAAGGAGGCAGGTGGACAGAGGAGTTCTGGACTATTTGTCCAATGTAGCACATGATGATGGGGAGGAGGCATTTGGCCGCAGTCTGGCACGCTACCTCAGGGGTATTTCACATGAGCACAGACTGCGGATCAGAGGTGGAGTCCAAATTCTTCTTGATGCAGGAACCCCACCAAATAATTCCAACACCGTATTAGATTTTCTCGAAGGGTGGCAGCTTTCATCAGAAAATCTACTACGGTTGTTGGGAAGCCAGCGCACAGAGGGTGCTTCAGCCTCTCAATCTCCTCCTCATCATCATCCTCCTCCTCCACCTCCTCCTTGTGTCCAACAGATACCAACTCCTCCTCCTCAAGCTCCTTCCTACTCCAACCTACCTCAGCAGCTCCAACCGATGGGACAGAGTGGCCATTCCCAATATGCCCACTCGAACATACCCAATGTTGTCGGCTGGCCACAACATGGGTATGGTCGACATGGGCATATTGGGGGTCATTCTCAAACTGGTCAGCCATATACCTATGACTACCAACACCAGTTTCCCATGTACCCCTACCCAAACCTCCTTCAGGATCCAGGCAGAAACCCACAAGTAACACAGCAGTCTGCCACAAGTCAGGGTAACACACTGGTTGCTGATCCTGCAAGGCAATCCACCCAACCTGGGCCTCCATCATCACCACCCCCCACCTACCATAACTTGTAGGTGACATGTATTTACTCAATGTTTGAGTATTTGTTTAAGTGCCTTATATACTTGACTGTTTGTTTTTTGGTTTACAAGAAAGGTGAATGCAACCTTTGGACGTATTTGTCCAGTACGCATAATTTAAGAGCCACCAAAAAAAAATTACACAAATTAATTAAATTTGTGAAGTGGCATTGGTTGTATGTCATTCTTATTATATGTTATGTCCTGTGTAACGTACAGGGAAATGGACAGTAGGAACAACAGTACAACATCAATGATGTAAAGAAAAGTGTGTTTATGGTACAAGAAAACAAGCACACTACATAGCTAAGGCCTCCTCTTGCCAAGGAGTAGCACCATCAGGGGAAACAAAATAATTTGTGAACACATCACGGACTTTAAGGTCAGAAGGGGGACGACGGGGATGGATGAGTGGTCTCATAGGCATAGACACATTACCAGACACAAGGTCAGGCACATCAGGTGAGGAGCAATCATGCATTCTAGTGAAGTTATGTAGGACCACACATGCTTTTACTACCACATTAACATTTGCTTCACTAAGCTGAATGGCTGATTGGAGTACCCGCCATTTGGCACAAAGAATACCAAAGGTGCACTCCACCAGGCGTCGTGCACGTGAAAGCCGAAAATTAAATATGCGACACCGATGGTTCAGATTGCGACGTGGATATGGCCTCATAACATTACGTGTCAATTGGAACGCCTCATCCGCTACAAGAACATAAGGCACTGGATCCATATTGGAGTGTGGAAGCTGACATAGTGGTGGTAAGTCCAATTGGTTATTGCGTAGCCGCCGACCCATAATGGAAGAATAGAAGACTCTGGAGTCTCCAGTCCTTCCATAGGCCCCAATGTCTACAATTATAAACCCGTAGTGACTGTCGACCAAGGCCAACAACACTACAGAAAAAAATTGTTTATAATTGTAGAATTGGGAGCCAGAGTTCGGCGGCTTACGCACACGAATGTGCTTCCCGTCCAGGGCTCCACTACAGTGTGGAAACTGGGACGTTTCTTCAAATCCACGTGCAATCCGCAACCAGTCTGCCATTTTGGGCTCAGGCATGACCTCTTTATTTAGTCTTGACCAAATTTGCACACAAGTAGAACTGACAATTCCTGAAATGGTGGATTTGCCTATTAAAAACTCTAAGTGCAGAGCAGCATATGACAGCCCAGTGGAAGGGAACCTGCAATACACATACAACAAAAACATGTACACATCAGCACAGCAAACAACAAGCACAGCATTACCCACATTTAAAATTAGGAGATTTCTGTAAGCATGCATTCAGTAAATGCAATGACATCCAATGCATTCTGAGGGGTACACACAAGCAAACAGGGAACATGGGTAAGTGTGGTAAGAACATTCATGACAATATGTTAACATGAAGTAAGTGACAACACTGGGAAAGTAGCTATGTTGTAGAAAACATCATCAATATATCGTTCACACACATACCGTAATGTTAGGAGAAGGCGTTCCCCTGCAGAAATAGCTGGATGCATCCTGGTGTTCTGAAACGTGATCCCAGGGCGCACAATCTCCAGCAACTTATCAAAAGTAGCAACGCTCATTCGACAATACCGAAAAAACTTGTCGGGATTGGTACGCAGCGTCGAATACAGGCGGTGAAAATGGCCTTTACTGATCCTTCGCCTCAAAAGTGGATGCACCCACACTCTTCGGCGGATTCTGGGAGCTGCAACAACAGGGTATGGCTCCCCAAAACGTCTGGATATAACCCAATTGTACAGCAAACGCTCAGTGGTATTAAAGATCAGTCTGTTGCTCATGATTGGGACAAAGCAGCAATAAAGCACGAACCACAAATAAACCAATGAGTCCACTGCTAAGTTGGGAGGCTCACACCAGTTGGAGACAACTTAAATATGGGTATGGCTGATGAATTAAATTACTTGCAGGCCTCAAAATCATTAATTGTCCATTTTGGTATGATGCCACAAAAAATCGCAAGTCGGATGGCAATCGGATGTGAAATGTACTCTCACATGCGACTAAATCGCATTGGTCAGATTTTTTAGACGTTGTGTGTGACTCCAGCCTAACAGGATAAGTAGTTGTTGAGTGGGGGTGTTGGAATATGTTTGGTGAAACAACTACATTCCTGTCTGTGTTTAGTTGCTTGATTTATATGCTGTGTATAAAGTTAGAGCAAAAAAAACTCCCAGAGGCTCACACAGGGAGTTGTGAATGCACCGTAAATACTTAACCCCTTAAGGCGATTTTCTATCTTTTCCTCCTCTTACTCCAATAGCCATAACTTGTTTTTTACTGGACGAATTGTACTTTCTAATGACACCATTCGCTTTATCATATAATGTACTGGAAAGCGGAAAAAAAAATCAAAGTGTGGTAAAATAGCAAAAAAAGTGCAATTCTGCTATATTTATTTATTTTATATTTTTATTTACTGTGTAGATTTTATAGTAAGACTAACCTGACTGTATGATTCTCCAAGTCAGTATGACCCAGATACCAAACATGCATAGTTTTGCTTTATTTAACCCCTTTCTGTCATCGGACGTACTATCCTGCCCATGTGACCTGGGACTTAATTCCCAGGGACGGGATAGTACTTAAAAGGCGATCAGTTGCGCTCCCAGGGGGAGCGCAGCTGATCGCCGCCGGGTGTCAGCTGATTATCACAGCTGACACCCGGCACTATGTGCCAGGAGCGGTCACGGACCACTCCCGGCACATTAACCCCTGGCACACCGCGATCAAACATAATTGCGGTGTACCGGGGGCACAGGGAAGCATCGCGCAGGGAGGGGGCTCCCTGAGCGCTCCCCTGAGGCCCTCAGAACAGCGCGATGTGATCGCGTTGTTCTGAGGCCTTCCTCCCTGCAGGACCCTGGATCCAAGGTGGCCGCCTGGTCCTGCAGGGAGGTGGCTTCCTCAGCGCCTGCTGAGAGCAGGCGCTGAGGAAGCCTGCAGCACTGCCTGTCACATCGCTGGTGTGACAGAGTGCTCTGCACACTGTCACACCAGCGATATGACCCCATACTGTGATGTCCCACCCTGAGACAAAGTAAAAAAGTAAACAAAATGAAAATCACAAATGTAAAAAAAAATCAAAAATAAAGGAAAAAAAAATATTCCCCCAATAAATTCATTTCTTCCAAAACAATAAAAGTACACATATTTGGTATCCCGCGTCCGTAACAACCCCCCTATAAAACTGTCCCACTAGTTAACCCCTTTAGTGAACCCCTTAAAAAAAAAGCAATTTTTTGCTTTATCATCATACTGCCTAACAAAAAGTGGAATAATACGCAAACAAAAAGACCAATATAAATAAACATGGTGCCGCTGAAAATGTCATCTTGTCCCGCAAAAAACGAGCCGCCATACAGCATCATCAGCAAAAAAATTAAAAAGTTATAGCTCGCAGAATAAAGCGATGCAAAAATAATTATTTTTTATATAAAATAGTTTTTATTCTATAAAAGCGCCAAAACATAAAAAAATTATATAAATGAGGTATCGCCGTAATCGCACTGACCCGAAGAATAAAACTGCCTTATCAATGTTACCACACGTGGAACGGTATAAATGCCCCCCAAAAGAAATTCATGAATTGCTGATTTTTGTTCATTCTAACCTCCCAAAAAATGAAATAAAAAGCGATCAAAAAATGTCACATGCTCAAAAATGGTACAAATAAAAACGTCAACTCATACCGCAAAAAATAAGACCTCACATGACTCTGTGGGCTAAAATATGCAAAAATTATAGCTCTCAAAATGTGGTCATGCAAAAACTATTTTTTGCAATAAAAAGCGTCTTTTAGCGTGACAGCTGCCAATCATAAAAACCCGCTATAAATAGTAAATCAAACCACCTTTTATCACCCCCTTAGTTAGGGAAAAATAATAAAATTTAAAAAATGTATTTATTTCCATTTTCCCATTAGGGTTAGGGTTAGAGTTAGGGTATTGGCTAAAGTTAGGGTTGAGGCTAAAGTTAGGATTAGGGTTAGGGTTGAGATTAGGGTTAGTGGTGTGTTAGGGCTAGGTTTGTGGTTAGGGTTATGGTTAGGGTTGGGACTAGGGTTAGGGGTGTGTTGGGGTTAGGGTTAGAGTTAGAATTGGGGGGTTTCTGCTGTTTAGGCACATCAGGGGCTCTCCAAATGTGACATGGCGTCTGATCTCAATTCCAGCCAATTCTGCGTTGAAAAAGTCAAATGGTGCTCCTTCACTTCTGAGCCTACCATGCGCCCAAACAGTAGTTTACCCCCACATATGGGGTATCAGCGTACTCAGGACAAATTGCACAATAACTCTTGGGGTCCAATTTCTTCTGTTACCCTTGGGAAAATAAAATATTAGGGGTGAAAATATCATTTTTGTAAAAAAAAAATGATTTTTTTGTTTTTACGGCTATACGTTATAAACTTCTGTGAAGCACTTGGGGCTTCATAGCACTCACCACACATCTAGATAAGTTTCTTGTGGGGTCTATTTTCCAAAATGAGGTCACTTGTGGGGGGTTTCCACTGTTTAGGCAAATCAGGGGCTCTCCAAATTTGACATGACACCCACAGACCATTCCATCAGTCTGCAATCCAAAACGTCACTACGTCCCTTCCGAGCCCCGATGTGTGCCCATACAGTAGTTTTCTCCCACATATTGGGTATCAGCGTACTCAGGACAAATTGGACAACAACTTTTGGGGTCCAATTTCTCCTGTTACCCTTGTGAAAATAAAATATTGGGGGCGAAAAAATCATTTTTGTAAAAAAAAAAGATTTTTTATTTTTACGGCTGTACGTTATAAACTTCTGTGAAGCAATTCGGGGTTCAAAGTGCTCACCACACATCTAGATAAGTTCCTTGTGGGGTCTATTTTTCAAAATGGGGTCACTTGTGGGGGTTTCCACTGTTTAGGCACATCAGGGGCTCTCCAAATGCGACATGACGCCCGCAGACCATTCCATCAAAGTCTGCAATCCAAAACGTCACTACTTCCCTTCCGAGCCCCGACGTGTGCCCATACAGTAGTTTTCTTCCACATATTGGGTATCAGCGTACTCAGGACAAATTGCACAACAACTTTTGGGGTCCAATTTCTACTGTTACACTTGGGAAAATAAAAAGTTGGGGACTAAAAGATCATGTTTGTGGAAAAAATATGATTTTTTTATTTTCATGCAAAGGCGTTATAAACTTTAGTGAAACACCTGGGGGTTCAAAGTTCTCACCACACATCAAGAAAAGTTCCTTGAGGGGTCTAGTTTCCAAAATGGTTTCATTTGTCGGGGGATTCCACTTTTTCGGCAGATCAGGAGCTCTCCAAACACAACATGGTGGCCAGCCAATTCTGCGTTGGAAAAGTCAAACGGCGCTCCTTCCCTTCCAAGCTCTGCCATTCACCCAAACAGTGGTTTACCCCCACATATGGGGTATCAGCGTACTCAGGACAAATTGCACAATAACTTTTGGAGACTTGTTACCCTTGGAAAATAAAAATTGGGGTGAAAAGATCATTTTTGTGGAGAAATTACGATTTTTTTTAATTTTACGGCACTACGTTATAAACTTGTGTGAAGCACTTGGGGGTTCAAATTGCTCACCATAGATCTAGATAAGTTCCTTAGGGGGTCTAGTTTCCAAAATGGGGTCACTTGTGGGGGGTTTCCACTATTTAGACACATCAGGGGCTCTCCAAATGCAACATGGCGTCCAATCTCAATTCCAGCCAATTTTGGTTGGAAAAAGTCAAATGGTGCTCCTTCCATTTCGAGCTCTGCCGTGCGCCCAAACAGTGGTTCCCCCCACATATGCGGTATCAGCGTACTCAGGACAAATTGGACAACAACTTTTGGTGTCCTATTTCTCCTGTTACCCTTGGGAAAATAAAAAATTGGTGACTAAAATATAATTTTTCTTTGAAAAAAATAGGATTTTTTATTTTCATGCCCGGGCATTATAAATTTGTGTGAAGCACTTGGGGTTCAAAGTGCTCCCCACAGATCTAGATAAGTTCCTTAGGGGGTCTAGTTTCCAAAATGGGGTCACTTGTGGGGGGTTTCCACTCTTTAGGCTCATCTGGGGCACTGCAAACGGAACATGACCCCCATCAATGTCTGCATTCCAAAACGTTATTACTTCCTTTCCAAGCCCTGCCGTGCACTCAAACAGTTCCCCCCCCCCCACATATAGGGTATCAGCGTACTTAGGACAAATTGGACAACTTTTTGGGTCAATTTCCTTGGGAAAAATCAAAAATTTGGGACTAAAAAATCATTTTTGTGGAAAATTGTTGTTTTTTTTCACACCCAGGCATTATAAACTTTTGTGAAACACTTGGGGGTTCAAAGTGCTCACAACACATCTAGATATGTTCCATAGGGGGTCTAGTTTCCAAAATTGTGTAACTTGTGGGGGTTTCCACTGTTTAGGTGCATCAGAGGCTCTCCAAACGCGACATGGCGTCCAATCTCAATTCCAGCCAATTTTGGTTTGAAAAAGTCAAACGGCGCTCCTTCCCTTACGAGCTCTGCCGTGTGCCCAAACAGTGGTTTTCCCCACATGTGGGGTATTGGCGTACTCAGGAGAAATTGCACAACAATGTTATCTGTCCATTTTCTCCTTTTACCCTTGTGAAAATAAAAAAAAGCTTGTAAAAGATCATTTTTGTGACTAAAAAGTTAAATATTCATTTTTTCCTTCCACGTTGCTTCAGCTCCTGTGAAGCACCTGAAGGGTTAATAAACTTCTTGAATGTGGTTTTGAGTACATTGAGGGGTGAAGTTTTTAGAATGGTGCCACTTTTGGGTATTTTCTGCAATATAGACCCCTCAAAGTGACTTCAAATGTGAGTTGTTCCATAAAAAAAATGGCTTTGTAAATTTTGTTGTAAAAATGAAAATCACTGGTCAACTTTTAACCCTTATAATTTCTTAACAAAAAAAAAATTTGGTTCCAAAATTGTGCTTATGTAAAGTAGACATGTGAGAATTGTTATTTCTTATCTATTTTGTGTGACATATTTCTCTGTTTTAAGGGAATAAAAATTCAAAGTTTGAAAATTGGAAAATTTTCTAAATTTTTGCCATATTTGCGCTTTTTTCAAAAATAACCGCAAGTTATATAGAAGAAATTTTACCACTAACGTGAAGTACAATATGTCATGAGAAAAAAATCTCAGAATCGCGAAGATCCGTTGAAGCGTTCCAGAGTTATAACCTCATAAAGAGACAGTGGTCAGAATTGTAAAAATTGGCCCGGTCATTAACGTGCAAACCACCCTTGGGGGTTAAGGGGTTAATTAATAAAGAAACATTCAGAAATTCGTAAAAAAATTTTTAGTTGTGTTGCCACTTTCCAAGAGCCGTAACATTTTCAATTTTTGGAATATAGAGCTGTGGGATGGCTTATTTTTTGTGCTCCGAGCTGATGTTTTTATTGATATCATTTTGAGGTAGACATGATGTTTTGATCACATATTATTACATTTTATTCTGTTGTTGCAGTGGCTGAAAAACAGCAATTCTGGCGTTTTGATTTTTTTTCTTCTTACACTGTTTGCTGATTGAATTAATTTATCTTATATTTTGATAGATTGGAATATTATGAATGCAGCGATACCAAATATGTGTATTATTTTATTTCTTAATTTTAATAGAGCAAAAGTGGGGTGATTAAAACTTTTATTTTTTATTATTTTCATATTTTTTAAAACTTTTTTATTTTTCATAGTATTTCTTTGTCCCTTTAGGGGACTTGAAACTGCATCGTCTGATCGCTTGTACTGTATACAGCAATGCCACAGCATTGCTATGTATAGCAGTCTCCTATGAACGCCAGCCACGGGCTGATTTTCACAGGAATACAATCATGACAGGCACGGGGGTCTTCAGCAGACCCCTGGCTGTCATGGCAATACATCGTCAGCCTACGTTCACGTTGCGGGAGCGCCAATGAAAGGATAGAACCAGGGGTGGATGTACAGCTCTGGCAAAAATTAAGAGACCACCACATCAAAACCCTGTCATGGGCAGCCCAATCTCCAGACATGAACCCCATTGAAAACCTTTGGAAAATAATCAAGAGTATGATGAACAAGCCATCAAACAAAGAAAAGCTGCTTAAATTTTTGCACCATGAGCAGTGTAAAAAATTGGTAGAAAGCATGCCAAGACGCATGAAAGCAGTGATTAAAAATCATGGTTATTCCACAAAATATTGATTTCTGATCTCTTGAAGAGTTAAAACAGTATTGTTGTTTCTAAATGATTATGAACTTGTTTTCTTTGCATTATTTGAGGTCTGAAAGCACTGGTTCTTTTATTTACAAAATTTTTTGCTTGGAAATTCGGAGACATGTCAGAATTTTATAGAATAAAAGAACAATTTACATTTTACTCAAAAATATACCTATAAAGAGAAAAATCAGACAAACTGAAAATTTTGCAGTGGTCTCTTAATTTTTTGCCAGAGCTGTATATAGCCATTACAGCTGGAGTAGCTGCCAGAGGCTAATGAGCTCTGTATTAAATATTGTGTATGTTCCTTAAGTATTTTATACACCGCCGATGTTGCAAGTTTTCCCACCTACAAAGAATAAAGAGGTCTGTAATTTTTATCGCAGGTACACTTCAACTGTGAGAGACAGAATCTAAACCTAAAAACCAGAAAATCACCGTGGAGACACAGCATTGTATCTTAAATAACAAGACGTCTATTTTTAGCAAGCCAGGAAGAATAGACTGTTATCTATATGTTGACTTTTTAATTTATATGTTTCTTTATGGTTGGTCAAGAAAACAGACTTTTGCTTGTGTAAGCCTGTAATATTGACTTGCAAGTTGACATTTGATGTAACATTGTGCTCTTATCCTTGATGACTGGTAATGTTTTCTGATATGCTACGCATTGTCTAGGCCAGATAGTTTGTTGACTTTTAAAATAGAGGAGGAAAATGTATGAAAATAGATTACATAATCAAACAATGTGAATTGGTATTATCAGCATTACCTGTAAATACTGAATGAAGGACACTTGTTAAATATAAAAAGAGGTGATACCCCTCTGTAAGAGTCAGAGAGAGACAGCCAGAGATTCAGCCAAGACATCCAGACATCCAGAGAGTCACTACAGGACAGCAGAAAATACATCATAGCTCCATCTCGAGGGACACAGATTTATCATTCTACAGGAAACCAGCTTAGGAGACCTTGGCCCTGGCTGGAAGAATACAGATCTGCTCCATTGACCATCGCGGAACCATGGATACGTTTGTGAACCATCCGGTCACCTGGCACCTATGGATACATTAGGAGAAAGCCAGGATTGGGACCCTCCGGTCTCCTGGCTCCAGGCAGATGTTCGGAGAAGCCAGGTTGTGACCCTCCGGTCAACTGGTCTTGTACCTGGATGGACTGTCATTTTCCTATGCTTGTCATTACCTCCTCTCTCTGTGAATGCCACAAGTGGGGTAACCAGCTCTGGAAGACCTGAAGTAACAGCTGCTATTATCCCGGAGAGTCAGCGGAAGGGTGAGACTGTATTGGCAGCATCTTGAGGTATTTTGCTAGGACTATTCTACATGTTACCTCCCTGTTTTGTGGTTCAATAATGTACTGCCACATTGTTTTATGCTCAACCTGTGTTGTCTGAGTAGCATTATGCCCATTGTAAAAGGAGAGCGGCATTCGGTGGGACGATCCCTGGTCCACATGGTTTTGGCTAGTTGCACGCCGACCCCTCGTGTCTTTACAATCACATTGTATAACTTTTAAATAACTAAATTGCATTTTATTGCATGAAATAAGTATTTTATACAAAAGAAAAAAAAAACAGAACTTAATATTTGGTACACAAACCTTTGTTTGCAATTAAAGAGGTCAGACGTTTCATGTAATTCTTGACCAAGTTTGCACACACTGCATCAGGGATTTTGACCGACTCCTCAATGCATACAGATCTTCTCCAGATCTTTCATGGCTGTTGCTGGGTAGCATTGAGTTTCAGCTCCCTCCAAAGCTGGAGACTTGCTAGGCACCTTCAGGACCTTGAAATGCTTCTTACGGAGCCACTCCTTAGTTTCCCTGGCTGTGTGCTTTAGGGCATTGTCATGCTCGAAGACCCAGTCACGACCCATCTTCAAAGATCTTACTGAGGGAAGGAGGATGTTGGCAAAAATATAGCATTACATGACCACATCATCCTCCCTTTAATATGGTGCAGTCATCCTGTCCTGTTTGCAGAAAAGCACCCTCAAAGTATGATGTTTCCCCCACCATGCTTCATGGTTGGGATGGTGTTTTGGGGGTTGTACTCATCCTTCTTCTTTCTCCAAACACGGCGAGTGGAGTTGATACCAAAAAGTTCTATTTTGGTTTCATCTGACCATATGACCTTCTTCCATGCCTCCTCTGGATCATGCATATGGTCATTGTTGAATTTCAAACAGGCCTGGACATGTGCTGGCGTGAGCAGGGGGAATTTGCGTGCCCTGCATGATTTTTATTCATTACGGCATAGTGTGTTACTAATGGTAATGTTTGAGACTGTGGTCCCAGCTCTCTTCATGTCATTGATCCAGGCTTCCCATGTATTTGTGGGCTGATACCTTTCTCAGAATCATCCTTACGCCATTAGGCGAGATCTTACATGGAGCCCCGGGCCGAGGAAGAATGACAGTCAACTGGTGTTTCTTCCATCTTCTAATAATTGTGCCAATAACTGTTGCCGTTTCACCAAGCTGCTTGCCTACTGTCCAGCCTTGCGCAGGTCTACAATTTTGGCCGTGGTGTCCTTAGACAGCTCTTTGGTCTTGGCCATGGTGGAGAGGTTTAAGTGTGATTGATTGAGTGTGTGGACAGGTGTCTTTTATACAGGTAAGTGCAGAGTGCAGAGGGCTTCTTAAAGAAAAACTAACAGGTCTGTGAGAGCCAAAATTCTTGCTGGTTGATAGGTGAAAAAAAACTTATTTCATGCAATAAAATGCAAATTATTTATGTAAACATCATACAATGTGATTTTCTGGTTTTCATTTTTAGATTCTGTCTCTCACAGTTGAAGTGTACCTATGATAAGAATTACAGACCTCTCCATTCTTTGTAGGTGGGAAAACATGCAAAATTCGCAGTGTATCAAATACTTATTTTCCCCACTGTACTTGTTTTGTGTGAAAAGCCATAATTGCCAACAAGTAATATACCGAATATACTCATGTATAAGCCGACCTGTGTATAAGCCGATCCCCCTAATTTTGCCACAAAAACTGGGAAAACTTATTGACTCGCGTATAAGCCTAGGGTGGAAAATGCAGCAGCTACTGGTAAATTACAAAAATAAAAATAGATACCAATAAAAGTAAAATTAATTGAGACATCAGTAGGTTAAGGCTAAGTGCACACGTTCAGGATTATTCACTTTTTTTTGCGTTTTTTCGCGGGAAAAAACGCGTCAAAAACGCATGTATTAAGCATCCTATCATTTAGAATGAATTCCGCAATTTTTGGGCACATGGTGCGTTTTTTTCCACGAAAAAAACGCATCGCGGAAAATCTAGCAACATGTCCATTAATTTTGCAGATTTCTAGCGTTTTTCCCGCTATATTATTGACCTAGAAAGTTCAGGAAAAAATTGCGGTAAAAAACGCGTCAAATCCGCACAAAAAACGCACAAAAAACGCGCAAAATCAGCGCAAAAAAAAGCGCGTTTTTGCAGCGAAAAAAGTCCGGTTTTGCTCAGGAATATTCTGCAAACATTCCTGAACATGTGCACTTAGCCTAAATGTTTTTGAATATCCATATTGAATCAGGAGCCCCATATAATTCTCCATACAGTTAATGATGGGCCAAATAAAATAATCCATACAAAATACTCCTCATATAAAGTTCCATAAAGGTTAATAATGGCCCCATAAAATGCTCCATAGATTATGCCCCCATATGGTGCTCCATAGATTATGCCCCATATGCTCCACAGATTATGCCCCATATGCTCCATAGATTATGCCCCATATGCTCCATAGTATAGGTCCCATATGCTCCATAGATTATGCCCCATATGCTCCATAGATTATGCCCCATTTGCTCCACAGATTATGCCCCATATGCTCCACAGATTATGCCCCATATGCTCCACAGATTATGCCCCATATGCTCCATAGATTATGCCCCATATGATCCATAGATTATGCCCCATATGCTCCACAGATTATGCCCCATATGCTCCATAGATTATGCCCCATATGCTCCATAGATTATGCCCCACATGCTCCACAGATTATGCCCCATATGCTCCACAGATTATGCCCCATATGCTCCACAGATTATGCCCCATATGCTCCATAGATTATGCCCCCATATGCTCCACAGATTATGCCCCATATGCTCCACAGATTATGCCCCATATGCTCCATAGATTATGCCCCATATACTCCACAGATTATGCCCCATATGCTCCACAGATTATGCCCCATATGCTTCACAGATTATGCCTCATATGCTCCACAGATTATGCCCCCATATGCTCCATAGTATGGGCCCCATATGCTGCCGCTGCTGCTGCAAAAGAAGAAAAAATGACATACTCACCTCTCGTCGCTATGGGGACAGGTGCCGGTGTCACCGCTGGCTAAGGCCCCCGGCGCCTGAGATATTCACCTGTCCCCGGTCCAATGCTGCATGCCGCTGTCTTCCGGGTCCTCCGGCAGTGAATGCTCAGGCAAAGGGCGCGGCGCGCACTAAATGCGTTATCGCGCCCTCTACCTGAACATCACAGCCAGAGGACGAGGCGGTCAGAGCAGCGCGCAGCGGTGGACCGCGGACAGGTGAATATCGCATATACTCACCCCCCCGCCAACGGCTCTCTGCAGCCCCTGCTCTTCTCCAGCGGTCTCCGGCAGCTCTTCTTCCTACAGCGGTCACATGGTACCGCTCATTACAGTCATGAATATGTGCATATTCATGACTTTAATGAGCGGTACCACGTGACAGCTGCAGGAAGGAGCCTGAGATCGTGGGAGAAGCAGGGGGCTGCAGAGACACGCCGGTGGAGGGGTAAGTATGATCTGACACCCCCGCTCCACCTCCCCCGCTGACCCCCCGGTATATGACTAGCGTATAAACCGAGAGGGGACTTTCAGCCTTAAAAAATGGGCTGAAAATCTCGGCTTATACGCGAGTATATATGGTACATTTTTATCACCTCAAAATACCAATTTCCCTTATTAAAATACATCATTGATTAGTGGATAACTGAACAGAACATGCCTCAGAGTCTAACATTCAGAAAAGCCATCACACACATGATCTTTGTGCGTATTGTGAAATGTATCCTCAATGAAACCTGACTTCTGCCATTGACGATTGTGGAAATTAGCACTGAGGTAAACAATACCGGTGGCTCTTACAATTGTCAATTGATCTAATGGCCATGGCTTGTTCAATAAAGGGAAGGGAGAGGAGAATGACAACACAGCACTAACCTGTTAACATTGTAGGAAGGGGACATGTTTTAGATTGTCTTGCTCTTAGTTCACACGATCGTATTTCCGGTCCAACTCCTGTCTGTGAAAAACAACTGACAACACTTGGACCAATCAATTTTGCAGCGATTAGATGATCGATTTTTTCATACAGACCAAATGTTTCCGTGAAAAAAAAAATCATAGTATGCAATACTCTCTTCTGTATTTTAGATTATACTAATCTATTCAAGTCTATGGGTGAGCAAAATAAAATCAGATCCCACATAGATCAACCATATACCACCCAATTTTTATGGATACATAGTAATTATTTAACATAGGAAACTGTATTTGGTCTTGTACATTTTAATAACTGCAAAAATATTCTAAATGGATGATAATACAGAGTGTGGTGAAGATAGTTCATTGTAATTTATATGTTGCAGAATGTCAAATCACTTATCTGCTCCTCGAGGTAGACACAGGACCACATTTGGAAAAAGTATCTGGGTGGTTGATTGCGTCATAAACCAAAAACCCAAACTAGTAACAGAAAAATAACCTTTCTGGCTCAAAAGAAAGTAAACAGTTCATACAAAGTCCTGCTCAGTATTTCTGGGACACCACATATGGCAGCTCTCACAGGAGCTTCAGTATGGAGGCTTCTTTTCCTCCACACACACAGACAGAGAGAAAAAAAACTGGCTGGACATTTAACTCCATCCAAGCCACACCCTGGAGGTGGAGATATGGTGGGTAGGTGTTCTGCCCATCTCTGACCTACCCACAATTAAAGCCAGGCCTATATAGCATCTGGATTGCTCTCAGCACATATCATGCTGGAGAAAACACATGGCTTTCACATCACGCAGGAAACCAACCTTTGCGACGCATATCTCCTCTCACATATGACACCAGTGACCCTGTCACAATGTGCCATATAAAATACAGTTGTGCTCAAAAGTTTACATACCCCAGCAGAAGTTTTACTTTCTTGGCTTTTTTTCAGAGAATATGAATGATTACACCGAAACTTTCCACTCATGGTTAGTGGTTGGGTGAAGCCATTTATTGTAAAACTTCTATGTTTTCTCTTTTTCAATCATAATGACAACCTAAAACATCTAAATGACCCCGACCAAAAGTTCACATACCTGGAGATTTTGGCCTGATAACATGCACAGAAGTTGACACAAATGGGTTTGAATGGCTACTAAAGGTAATATCCTCACCTGTGACCAGTTTACTTGTAATCAGTGTGTGTGTATAAAAGCTGAGTGAGTTTCTGGGATCCAGACAGTCTCTTGCATCTTTCATCCAGCTACTGATGTTTCTGGATTGTGAATCATGGTGAAAGCAAAAGAATTGTCAATGGATCTATGGGAAAAAGTAGTTAAACTGTATAAAACAGGAAAGCGATACAAAAAAAATCCAAGGAATTGATGATGGCAGTCAGCAGCGTTCAAGCTGTGATTAACAAATGGAAAATCAGGGGCTCTGTAAAAACAAAACCATGGTCAGGTAGACCAACAAAAATTTCATCCACAACTGCCAGAAAAATTGTTCGGGATGCAAAGAAAAACCAACAAATAACATCAGCTGAAATACTGGACTCTCTGAAAACTAGTGTTGTGGCTGTTTCAAGATGCACAATAAGGAGGCACTTGAGGAAAAATGGGCTGCATGGTCGAGTCGCCAGAAGAAAGCCATTACTGCGCAAATGCCACAAAGTATCTTGCCTACAATATGCAAAACAGCACAGAGAAAAGCCTCAAAGCTTCTGGAACAAAGTAATTTGGAGTGATGAGACCAAAATAGAACTTTTTGGGCACAACCGTAAACATTACATTTGTAGAGAGGTCAACAAGGCCTTTAATGAAAGGAACACCATTTATACTGTCAAGCACAGAGGTGGATCGCTGATGTTTTGGGGATGTGTGAGCTACAAAGGCACAGGACTTGGTCAAAGTTGAAGGAAAGATGAATGCAGCACGTTATCAGCAAATACTGGAGGCACTTTGCAATCATGAGCTCAGAAGGGCTTGGGATGTACTTGGACATTCCAACATGACAACGGTCCAAAACACAAGGCCAAGTTGACCTGTCATTGGCTATAGCAGAACAAAGTGAAGGTTCTGGAGTGGCTATCTCAGTCTCCTGACCTCAATATCATTGAGACACTCTGGTGAAATCTCAAGCGCGCTGTTCATGCTCGACAGCCCAGGAATTTACAGGAACTAGAGGCCTTTTGCCAAGAAGAGTGGGCAACTTTACCATCAAAGAAAAAAAGAACCTCATCCACAACTACCACAAAAGACTTCAAGCTGCCATTGATGTTAGAGGGGGCAATGTACGGTATTAAAAAATGGAGTATGTGAACTTTTGATCAGGGTCATTTGGAAGTTTTGCGTTGTCATTATGATTTAAAAAGAGAAAACACAGTAGTTTGACAGTACACACATGGTCAAAATTGTTGGTACCCCTCGTTTAATGGCAGAAAAACCCACAATGGTGACAGGAATAACTTGAATCTGACAAAAGTGATAATAAATCAAACACCTATGAAAATGAACAAATGAAAGCCAGACATTGCTTTTCAACCATGTTTCCACAGGATTTAAAAAAATAAAACTCATGAAATGGGCCTGGACAGAAATGATGGTACCCTTAACTTAATATTTTGATACACAACCTTTTGAGGCAATCACTGCAATCAAAAGATTCCTGTGACTGTCAATGAGACTTCTGCAGCTCTCGAAAGGTATTTTGGCCCACTCCTCAAGAGCAAACTGCTCCAGTTGTCTCGTGTTTGATGGTTGCCTTTTCCAGACGGCATGTTTCAGCTCTATCCAAAGATGCTCAATAGGATTTAGGTCAGGGCTCATAAAAGGCCACTTCAGAATAGTCCAATGTTTTCCTCTTAGCCATTCTTGGGTGCTTTTAGCTGTGTGATTTGGGTCATTACCCTGTTGCAAGACCCACTACCCATGACTGAGACCAAGGTTTCTGACACTGGGCAGCACATTTCCCTCTAGATTCCCTTGATAGTCTTGAGATTTCATTATACCCTACACAGATTCTAGACACCCCGTGCGAGATGCAGCAAAGCAGCCTCAGAACATAACAGAACCTCCTCCATGTTTCACAGTAGGGACAGTGTTCTTTTCTTGATATGCTTCATTTTTCCATCTGTGAACATAAAGCTGATGTGCCTTGCCAAAAAGTTCCATTTTTGTCTCATCTGTCCATAGGACATTCTCTCTGAAGCTTTGTGGCTTGTCAACATGTAGTTTGGCAAATTCCAGTCTGGATTTTTTTTTATGATTTTTTTAACAATGGTGTCATCGTTGGTCGTCTCCCATAAAGTCCACTTATGCTCATACAATGAAGGATGGTGTGATCTGACACTGATGTTCCTTGAGCTTGAACTTCACCTTTAATCTGTTTAGAGGTTTTTCAGGGCTCTTTTGTTACTATTTGTATTATCCGTCTCTTTGATTTGCCATCAATTTTCCTCCTGCGGCCATGTCCAGGGAGGTTGACTACAGTCGCATGGAGCTTAAATTTCTGAATATGTGCAACTGTAGTCACAGGAACATCAAGCTGCTTGGAGATGGTCTTATTACTTTTACCTTTAACATGTTTGCCTATAATTTTCTTTCTAATCTCCTAACAACTCTTTCCTTCGCTTCCTCTGGTTCTTGTTGAGTGTGATACATACCATGTCGCCAAACAGCACAGTGAGTATCTGTAGCCCTCTATACAAGCTCACTCACCGAATCCAAGATTGTAGACACCTGTGATGATAATTAGTGGACACACCTTGATTTAACATGTCCCTTTTGTCACATTATTTTCAGGGGTACCATCATTTCTCTCCAGGCCTATTTCATGAGTTTTATTTTTTTTAACACCTTTCGGACATCGACGTACTATCCCATCCATGTGACCCAGGCCCATATGACCATGGACGGGAAAGTACGTCATATGCGATCAGCCGCGTTCACGGGGGGAGCGCGGTTGATCGCGGCTGGGTGTCAGCTGATTATCACAGCTGACACCCTGCACTAAGTCACGGACCGCTCCTGGCATTTAAGCCCCGGAACACTGAGATCAAATATGACGCGGGGTCCCGATCACTCCCATGGTAACCCGATGTCATCATGAATACACGATACAGCATCATCAGCGAAAAAATAAAAAAGTTATAGCTCTAAGAATAAAGCGATGCAAAAATAATAATCTTTTTATATAAAATAGTTTTTATTGTAAAAAAGCGCCAAAACATAAAAAAATATAAATGAGGTATCGCTGTAATTGTACTGACCCGAAGAATAAAACCGCTTTATCAATTTTACCACATGTGGAAAGGTATAAACGCCCCCAAAAGAAATTCATGAATTGCTGGTTTTTGTTCATTCTGCCTCCAAAAAATCGTAATAAAAAGCAATCAAAAAATGTCATGTGCCCGAAAATGGTACCAATAAAAACGTCAACTCGTCCCGCAAAAAACAAGACCTTTGACAAAAAAACAAGACCTTTGACAGCTGCCAAACATAAAAACCCGCTATAAGTAGTAAATCAAACCCCTCTCACCCTCTTAGTTAGGGAAAAATAATAAAATAAAAAAATGTATTTATTTCCATTTTACCATTAGAGTTAGGGCCAAAGTTAGGGTTGGGGTTGGAGTTAAAGTTAGGGTTAGGGTTGGGGCTAAAATTAGGGTTAGGGTTGGAGCTAAAATTAGGGTTAGGGTTGGGGCTAAAGTAAGGGTTGGGGCTAAAGTTAGGGTTAGGGTTGGGGCTAAAGTTAGGGTTAGGATTAGGTTTAGGTTTGTGGTTAGGGTTATGGTTAGTTCTGCGGTTAGGGGTGTGTTGAGGTTAAGGTTGACGTTAGAATTGGGTGGTTTCCACTGTCCAGTCACATCAGGGGCTTTACAAGCAAGACATGGTGTCCCATCTCAATTCCAGCCAATTCTGCGTTGAAAAAGTCAAACGGTGCTCCTTCCCTCCCGAGCTCTGCTGTGCGCCCAAACAGTGATTTACCCCCACATATAGGGTATCGGCATATTTAGGACAAATTGGAAAACAACTTTTGGGATCCAATTTCTCCTGTTACCCTTGTGAAAATAAAAAATTGGGCCGAAAGATCATTTTTGTGAAATAAATTATTTTTTATTTTTACGGCTCCGTGTTATAAACTTGTGTGAAGCACTTGGGGGTTCAAAGTGCTCACCACACATCTAGATAAGTTAATTATGGGGTCTAGTTTCCAAAATGGGGTCATTTGTGGGGGGTTTCCTGTTTAGACACCTCAGGGGCTCTCCGAACGTGACATGGCGTCCAATCTCAATTCCAGCAATTTTCCATTGAAAAGTCAAATGGCGCTCAATCCCTTCTGAGCTCTGCCATGTGCCCAAACAGTGGTTTACCTGCATATATGGGGTATCAGCATATTCAGGACAAATTGTACAACAACTTTTGTGGTCCAATTTCTCCTGTTACCCTTGGTAAAACAAAAAAAAATGGATCTGAAGTACATTTTTTGTGAAAAAAGTTAAATATTCATTTTTTTTAAACATTCCAAAAATTCCTGTGAAGCACCTGAAGGGTTAATAAACTTCTTGAAAGTGGTTTTGATCACCTTGAGGGGTGCAGTTTTTAGAATGGTGTCACTTTTGGGTATTTTCTATCATATAGACCCCTCAAAGTGGCTTCAAATGTGATATGATCCCTGAAAAAAAAGTGTTATAAAAATGAGAAATCGCTGGTCAACTTTTAACCCTTATAACTTCGTAACAAAAATAAATTTTGGTTACAAAATTGTGCTGATGTAAAGTAGACATGTGGGAAATGATATGCATTAAGTATTTTTTGTGACATATCTCTGTGATTTAAGAATATGAAAATTAAAATTTGGAAAATCGTAAAATTTTCACCGAAGTTGTTTTTTTCACAAATAAATGCAAGTCATATCAAAGAAATTTTACCACCATCATGACGTACAATATGTCACGAGAAAACATTGTCAGAATCATCGGGATCCATGGAAGCATTCTAGAGTTATTACCTCATAAAGGGACAGTGGTCAGAATTGTAAAAATTGGCCCGGTCATTAACATGCAAACCACCCTTGGGGGTTAAAAGGTTAAAATTCTGTGGAAGCATGGTTGAAAAGCAATGTCTGATTTTCATTTGTTCATTTTCATAGATTTTGATTTATTATTACTTTTGGCATATTCAAGTTATTTCTGTCACTATTGTGGGTTTTTCTGTCATTAAACGAGGGGTAGCAACAATTTTGACCACTTGTGTAAATGGCTTCACCCAACCACTAAACATGAGTGGAGAAAAAGTTTTGGTGTTATCATTCATGCTCTCTGAAAAAAAGGCCAAGAAGGCAAAAATTCTGACATGGTATGTAACATTTGAGCACAACAGTATGTCTTGTCTAAATCACCATATCTTCCACTGACTCCTGAATATCTAGTGAGCCCTGTAAAATGTAAGGCCATGTGCACATGTTCAGTATTTGGTCAGTATTTGTAAGCCAAATCCAGGCGTGCATAATAAATACAGAAGTGGTGACGTGTTTCTATTAGGCTAAGTGCACACGATCAGGAATAATTGCGTTTTTTTTCGCGGTTTTTCCGCGGTAAAAACGCGATAAAAACGCAAGCATTAAGCATCCTATACATGTTAATTGATTCCGCATGTTTTGGCCACATGTTGCGTTTTTTTCCGCGAAAAAAACGCTTCGCGGAAAAAATAGCAACATGTTCATTAATTTAGCGTAATCGCGGTGATTCCGCCGCCATAGGAATGCATTGAACCGCTTACTTTCCGCATGTGGCTATGCCCACCATGCGCAATGTAAGCGGTTCATGTGCGATGGTACCCAGGGTCTGGAGGAGAGGAGACTCTCCTCCAGGCCCTGGGTACCATATCCCTGGTAAAACAATAATTAAAATAAAAAATAATGATATTCTCACCTTCCGGCGGCCCCCGCAGCCTTCCCGCGGCCCCGCAGCCTTCCCGCCTTCAGCGACGCTCCCGGCAACTTCCGGTCCCAAGAGTCCTTTGCGAGAATCACCCAGATGGCATAGCAGTCTCGCGAGATGCTACGTCATCGGTGTGATTTGTCGCAAAGCACTCCTGGGACCGGAGTTGCCGGGAGCGTCGCTGAAGGCGGGAAGGCTGCGGGGGCCGCCGGAAGGTGAGAATATCATTATTTATTATTTTTTTTATTATTTTTACATTAGATCTTTTTACTATTGATGCGACATAGGCGGCATCAATAGTAAAAAGTTGGTCACACTTGTCAAACACTATGTTTGACTCGTGTGACCAACCTGTCAATCAGTTTTCCAAGCGATGCTACAGATCGCTAGGAAAACGCTAGCATTCTGCAAGCTAATTACGCTTGCAAAACGCTATTATTCTGGCGGGAATCAGCATACAAAAAACGTGCGTATTTCCTGCGGGAGAAGTGCGGGATTGCCGCGGAAATTTCCGCGGCAATTCCGCAACGTGTGAACTTAGCCTTATACTTTTCCTCTGATTGTTTCACTGTTGGAATATGTTTGGTGCAACAACTCCATTCCTGTCTATGAGTGTTTAGTTGCTAGACTTGTATGCGGTTTATAAAGTTAGAAGAAAAAAAAACTCCCAGAGGCTCACACAGGGACAGCATGTGACTGTATTTCCTGTTTTTCCTGTGTCTGTGTATGAGAGAAGAAGCAGCCTGCTGTAGATGCTGCACAGATAGAGACACACAAATGATTTATTGCTGATCTATTAAGCTTATCATATATTGTTCCTGATTGTTTCTGAGTAAAGAATCTCTGTTGTCACACGCTTGGAGAGTATCCTGAATAATCTGCTGCCAACAGGTTATGGGCCCAGAGTAACACAGCAACAGAAACCCAGAGCAAAAGCAGCACAGAGCAACAGAGAAGATGTCCACTAGCAGCAATCCTATCAAGTTTTCAGTGCCAAGCCTCACTAACCAGAACTACCATTCCTGGAAATTCAAGGTGAAGATGCTGCTCATAAGAGAAGGTACATGGAAATATACTCAGGAACAAGTGCCTCATCCATTACTAGATGATTGGCTAGAGAAAGAGCAGAAAGCACAAAGCACTATTTCCCTCCGTGTAGATGATAATATATGCATATATGCAAGTGTGCAACTGCAAAGGAGATGTGGGATGAGTTACAAGAAGGTGCATGAAAGATCAAATCACAGCAATAAGCTTTATCTCATGAGAAAGCTGTATCAGTCTAAGCTACAATGGGTTCAGAAAGTATTCAGATCCCTTTAAATTTTTCACTCTGTTTCATTGAAATCATTTGATAAAAGCAAAAGTTCATTTTTTTCCCATTAATGGACACTCTGCACTCTATCTTGACTGATAAAAACCAGAAATGTAGAACTTTTTGCAAACTTATTAAAAAAGAAAAACTGAAATATCACATGGTCATAAGTATTTAGACCCTTTGCTCAGACACTCATATTTAACTCACATGCTGTCAATTTCCTTGTGATCCTCCTTGAGATGGTTCTACTCCTTCATTGGAGTCCTGCTGTGTTTAATTAAACTGATAGGACTTGATTTGTAAAGGCACTCACCTGTCTATATAAGACCTCACAGCTCACAGTGCATGTCAGACCAAATGAGAATTAGTAGGTCAAAGGAACTGGCCAAGGAGCTCAGAGACAGAATTGTGGCAAGATACACATCTGGCTAAGGTTACAAAAGAATTTTTGCAGTACGCAAGGTTTCTAAGAGCACAGTGGCCTCCATAATCCTTAAATGGAAGAAGTTTGGGACTACAAGAAGACTTCCTAGACCTGGCCGTCCAGCCAATCTGAGCAATCGTGGGAGAAGAGTCTTGGTGAGAGAGGTAAAGAAGAACCCCAAGATCACTGTGGCTGAGCTCCACAGATGCAGTAGGGAGATGGGAGAAAGTTCCACAAAGTCAACTATCACGGCAGCCCTCCACCAGTCGGGCCTTTATGACAGAGTGGCCCAACTTAAGCCTCTCCTCAGTGCAAGACATATGAAAGCCCGCATAGAGTTAGCTAAAAACACATGAAGGACTCACAGACTATGAGAAATAAGATTCTCTGGTCTGATGAGATGAAGACAGAACTTTTTGGTGATAATTCTAAGCGGTATGTGTGGAGAAAACCAAGCACTGCTCATCACCTGTCGAAAACAATCCCAACAGTGAACGTGGTGGCGGCATCATGCTATGGTGGTGTTTTTCAGCTGCAGGGACAGGATGACTGGTTGCAATTGAAGTAAACATGAATGCGGCCAAGTACAGAGCTATCTTGGATTAAAACCTCTACCAGAGTGCTCTGGACCTCAGACTTGGCCCAAAGTTCACCTTCCACAAGACAATGACCCCAAGCATACAGCTAAAATAACAAAGGAGTGGCTTCAGAAAAACTCTGTGACCATTCTTGACTGGCCCAGCCAAAGCCCTGATCTAAACCCAATAGAGCATCTTCGGAGAAACCTGAAAATGGCTGTTCACCAACGTTCACCATCCAACTTGACAGAACTGGAGAAGATCTGCAAGGAAGAATGGCAGAGAGTCCTTAAATTCAGGCGTGAAAAACTTGTTGCATCATTCCCAACAAGACTAATGACTGTACTAGCTCAAAAGGGTGCTTCTACTCAATACTGAGCAAATGGTCTGAATACTTATGACCATGTGATATTTTAGTTTTTCTTTTTTAATAAATTTGCAAAAATTTCTACATTTCTGTTTTTTTCAGTAAAGATGGGTGCAGAGTGTACATTAATGAGAAAAAAATGAACTTTTTTGCATTTACCAAATGGCTGTAATTAAACAAACAGTGAAGAATTTAAAGGGGTCTTAATATTTTCAGAACCCACTGTAAGTGATAGACAGAATATGCAGGACTATATAAGAAACACCATAGAAATTGTGGAGCATCTCAGGGGTATTGGAGAAGAAATTAAAGATTTTCATGTTGCTGCACTTCTATTAAGTGGTCTTCCAGAGAGTTATGACACACTTGTGACTGCACTAGATGCACGGCAGATGATGAGCTGACACTAGATTATGTTAAAGGCAAACTTGTGGATGAATTCAAGAGAAAAATGCAGCATGTAAGCAGCAATAATGAATCGAGAGCAGAAACAGCATTAAAGACACAGGATTTCCCTAAATATAAGAGCAACCTAAGAGAAACTCGTGAATATTTTGTCTGTAAAAAGCCCGGCCACCTTAAAGCAGACTGCAGAATTTGGAAAGCAAGAATGAGTAAGCTTAAAAAGCAGAACAGTCAAAGAGTTAAAACACCTGTAAAGGAAGATTCTGCATGTGTTGAAGCTGCATTTAATGCCAGTACAGCCCCATCTGCAAAGCATATATGGTGTATAGATTCTGGTGCAAGCAGTCATATGACAAATAACAAGGATTTCTTCACTGACCTTAATGAAAGCAAGTCAGAAAAGGTCATCTTAGCTAATGGTCACTATATGACTTCAGAAGGAGCAGAAGACAGCTACCTCCACTGTCCAGTTTCCTCAGCACAAAGCAGAAAGATCCCAATAAAGGATGTTCTCTATGTTCCCAGCCTTGAAAGCAATCTTCTGTCAGTAAAGAAGCTCATGCAAAAGGGAATGTAGTTACTTTTAGAGATAACAGCTGCATTATCTCAAAGAAGGGTCACACTCTTGCAGAAGAAAAAATCCAAGATTAACTTTATCAGCTAAAATGCAAAGAAAGAGTGTACAGTGCTAGACAAGATCTGTATAAGAATTGTATTCATGTATGGCACAGACGTCTTGGGCATAGAGACCCATAAGCAGTAAGGAAGCTAGCTCAACTTGCAAATGGTATTGAAATCAACCAGTGTAGTCAAATGATGAACTGCACTAGCTGTCTTAAGGGGAAAATGTCCAGAAAATCCTTTCCTAAAATAAGCACCACTAGATTTGCAAAGCCACTGGATCTGATACATACAGATGTATGCGGTCCAATGAGTGTTCAAACTCCTAGCAAGAAGAGATTTTCTCACATTTATTGATGACTACTCCAGATATACAGTCGCCTATCTGCTTTACAGTAAGGATGAAGTTCCACAGAAACTTGAAGAATATCTTGCTGTAGTGTTTAACAAATTTGGAAGAATGCCAAAAGCCCTGTGTGCAGATAATGGAACCGAATATACAAGTGGTAAAGTGCAAACCATTTTCAAAAAGGATGGAATCGTGTTCCAGACAACCATTCCATACAACCCAGGACAAAATGGCATTGCAGAGAGAAAAGAACCATACTCTCTGTGAAAGTGGGAGAAGTACCGTATTTTTCGGACTATAAGACGCACCTGACCATAAGACGCACCCCAAATTTTCAGAAGGAAAATAGGGGAAAAAAATAATGTGTCGAATGTGGGTACGTCTTACAGTCCGAATTCAGCTTACCAGTGAAGGGATCGGCACAGGTGGATGATTGGTCACAGGGGTCATTTGGTGGGCCAGGCTGGTGCGGTGGCAGGGGCTCTGTGCTCTGTGGCAGGGGGCTCTGTGCTCTGCGGCAGGGGGCTCTGTGCTCCGCGGCAGGGGGCTCTGTGCTCCGGGGCAGGGGGCTCTGTGCTCTGGGGCAGGGACTTTGTGCTCCGGGGTAGGGGGCTTTGTGCTCCCTGTGCTGCATGGGGGGCTCCACCAGCATTTCATCAAAGCCCGGAGGCCCCCACTCATCCGTTAATGCCATGCGTTGGCCTCCGGGAACATGGCCACCGGGAAGACGGTCGCCGGGCCAACGAATGGTCAGATTCAGATCTCGGCAACGAGATCTCGTCCCGAGATCTGAATCTGAGCATGCGTTGGCCCAGCGGCCATCTTCCCGGAGGCCACCGCAGCATGGCATTAACAGATGAGCGGGGGCCTCTGGGCTTTGACGAAATGCCGGCAGAGCCCCCACACACAGCACAGAGAGCCGCTGCCACTGCCCCAGAGCACAGCCCACCACCACCACAATACAGAGCCCCGCCGCACCGCCACAGCCGCACCATCCTGGGAAGGGAGGCTGCATCGGGACTGCCGCCGCTGCCACCACCACAGGATTTGCAAGTGTATTGCGACCATTTGACGCACTCCCATTTTCCCCAAAAATTTTTTGGGGAAAAAGTGCGTCTTATGGTCCGAAAAATAAGGTATGTTGTTTGATGCAAATCTACCTACAACGTATTGGGGAGAAGCCATCATGACAGCTTGCTATCTTCAAAACAGAGTGCCAGGTAAAGCCACAAATAAAACTCCATATGAGCTATGGAACTGCAAGAAGTCTAACATGAAGTACCTCAGGATATTTGGAAGCAAAACGTTTGTGTACGTTCTGTAGGGATTTGCTCTGGTAGGCAGTGGCCGGGCCACAGTAACGAGGCAACACACAGGCTTTAAGTCACTGGTTTACTGTCATTTTAAACACCAGGCAACAGAAACATAACAGCGTAAATACACTCCAGCTTGGAGAACCACTGTTCCCAGACTCACCCTTGCATGGGGACGGGCTTGACTAAGCGGCTGCAGGTCAGCAGTGACCGCCAGGTGCCATTCCCCGGATGGTCTGGAATCTGCTTGCTTGAGCTTGCTGACACACTGTACCAAAAACCATAGCTACAGGCTGGCTCCAGCCAAGCTCCTTCTCTTCCTTGCAATACGCTCCGGAGGTGTCTTCCCAGACCTCCTTCCACTGGCTCAACCTAGCCAGTACTGATCCCCCTACCAAACACACAGGTTACCATTAAATATCCCTCAACCACACCCATAGGTGCATTACCATTACCTGAGCTGTTCACATGACTATGACCTCATCACAGGTCCTTGTCTTCAGGGAAAATCCCAGCCAAACTTTAGCCTGCTGGGAGAAATATATCTCCCATCAAGACCCCCTTTGGTGTACCACAGTTCCCAAAGAAAAACGTTCCAAGTGGGAATCACATGCAAAGCAAGGAGTCCTGGTGGGCTATAGCAAAACTCAAAAGGGATACAGAATCCTACACCCAGAGACCAACACAGTAACAGTCAGCAGAGATGTAGTGATTGATGAAAACTCTGTATCGCTCAAATTCTATGAAGTTACACCAGTTATTCAACCTAAGAACCAAGAACAAGAATCTCAATTACCAAACCCAGATGCCAAAAAGGAAAACACTGAAGTGTGGATAACCTCTGAAGCCACCAAGGAAGACACAGAAGAACCAAGTCAACCTCCCAGTCAGGAGATCAGAAAGGCCAAACGATATCCCAGCTAGATGCCTTTCTTATATGGTCAGAACACTTATTATACCAGTTTAGAATGTCAAAAGCCAAAGGTGCATCAACACCAATAGACCCATCCTACTTGAATTTGGAAGGAGAACAATATCTGCTACCCAGCATTGAGAGTTACAGACAAGCAGTGGAGGCGCTTCTGTACATAGAAACCACAACTTGTCCGGATATCACAGCCACAGTCGGAATTCTCTGCCGACATGTAAGCAAGCCACGCTAAAGAGACTGGAACGTGGTGTACTCGAGTTTGTTCATTGCGAGTTGATAACCGATGTTATGACAAAGCCATTATCAAGAGCCAAGTTTGTGGACTTCAGAAACGCAATGGGACTAACAGGATAAGTAGTTGTTGAGTGGGGGTGTTGGAATATGTTTGGTGCAACTACTCCATTCCTGTCTATGAGTGTTTAGTTGCTTGATTTATATGCTGTGTATAAAGTTAGAACAAACAAAAACTCCCTGAGGCTCACACAGGGAGAGCATGTGACTGTATTTCCTGTTTTCCTGTGTCTGTGTATGAGAGAAGCTGCCAGCTGTATATGCTGCACAGATAGAGATACACAAATGATTTATTCCTGATCTATTAAGATTATCATATATTGTTCCTGTTTGTTCCTGATTAAAGAATCTCTGTTGTCACACGCTTGGAGAGTATCCTGAATAATCCGCTGCCAACATATCCCTATACTGCAACAGTGGAAACCCAAAATTCAGAGAAAAAATTAAGCAGACTTTGTGTATTCATAATGGTTCTTTGGTCTTCCTCGATTCTTTTGACTTGTTTGCCACAGTGGGAGAGGGGAAGGTCATGGTAATCCTAGTTCCCAGTCTGAGATCTCTGGAAGCGGAATGTTTAAAGTTTTGTCGAAGGAGGGCAAGTCACTATGAGCTTTCAAGGATGCTGATCGCCCCTCCAACCTAGCTGTGAGAGAGAAGGGGAATCCCCATTGATAGATGATGTGGTGCTCTTGTAGAGTGGAGAGGAGGTGAAAATGTCACCTCTTTTGCAATGTTATCCAGGATAGATCCGGGAATAGCTGGAAAGAAGTTGATCCTTTATAGTTCAGGTTTCGCATTGTGTGTGCCTTGGAGACAATAGCCTCTTTAGTAGCAAAGTCATGAACGCAGCATATGATGTCACGTGGTAAGGCTGAGGATCCCTTTGGCCTTAGAGCACGGTGAGTTCTATCTAGCTTAATTTTGTTAGTGTTTGGAAGGTTTATGATTCTATTGAAGATGGATTCCAGCATTTTTGGGAGGTCCTCATTTCCCTCTTGTTCGGGAAGGACCCTTAATCGATATTATTACGTCATCCTCTATTATCGAGGTCCTCTAAATGCCGATAGCCGCCCTAAGAGCTTCTGCCTGGGTGGACACGGATTCCTGGAGCAGAGTCAAATATTTACGTGTGTCGTCGTGGGCTCCTTCTCATGACTCTACACGTTCTGCAATAAATTTAATATCCTGATGCAACACAGCAATCTCGGATCTGCATGTAGATTTCACTTTCGAGATAAGGGCCCCAAAATCCTCCTTAGTGGGAATTTGTTGTAAGTAGGCATGTATATCCTCAGGAATAGACTGTCTTAAAGAATTGTAATGGAAGAAGTGGAGAAAAGGTTACTGTTCCCTGACTCCAATTCCTCCATAAGGCCAAAGAGGGATGGGGCAGCCCCTGGGGGGTCAATTCGGTTTGCAGAGGTAATAGTGTCTTTGTTTACGCCCTTTGTAGTTTAGGAGGCATATTGGAATCAAGAGATTTTGCTGCTATAGGGTTTCAAGCAGTTTCTGTTGAAAATAGATTTCTTATCAAATACATATCAAAAAACTGACCGGCACATCCAAACATAGATTCAGTGTGAACAGGTGCTAAACCTAGAGTCACCAACTCATATACATACAAGAAAAAAAAAAAAAAAAGGTAGCACACTGTAGCGCTATAGCTTGCAAACACGAAATATGAAAAATATGAAAAAATGAATTGCATCATTACCTTAGAAATATGAAAAATTGAGAAGTCTTAGCGCATAAGATGGCCAAATTATGTGAGCCTGATAGCCACGTCAAGGCTCTTCTCGTATATCAGGTCCTAACTAATGCCTATCCTCGCTTAGAAAAGTCTGTCTGCATGGGAACATATGAATCCTCTCTCCAGACTAAAATCTACATCTCTGTGGAGGGGTGATGAACCTGTTGTAATTAAAAAGCCTGTGACCACCAGGTGGAGTGCTCAGGTAGAAGGCAAATGAATACATATCAAAAAACTGACCGGCACATCCAAACATAGATTCAGTGTGAACAGGTGCTAAACCTAGAGTCACCAACTCATATACATACAAGAAAAAAAGGTAGCACACTGTAGCGCTATAGCTTGCAAACACGAAATATGAAATATGCGCTAAGACTTCTCAATTTTTCATATTTCTAAGGTAATGATGCAATTCATTTTTCATATTTTTCATATTTCGTGTTTGCAAGCTATAGCGCTACAGTGTGCTACCTTTTTTTCTTGTATGTATATGAGTTGGTGACTCTAGGTTTAGCACCTGTTCACACTGAATCTATGTTTGGATGTGCCGGTCAGTTTTTTGATATGTATTCATTTGCCTTCTACCTGAGCACTCCACCTGGTGGTCACAGGCTTTTTAATTACAACAGGTTCATCACCCCTCCACAGAGATGTAGATTTTAGTCTGGAGAGAGGATTCATATGTTCCCATGCAGACAGACTTTTCTAAGCGAGGATAGGCATTAGTTAGGACCTGATATACGAGAAGAGCCTTGACGTGGCTATCAGGCTCACATAATTTGGCCATCTTATGCGCTAAGACTTCTCAATTTTTCATATTTCTAAGGTAATGATGCAATTCATTTTTTCATATTTTTCATATTTCGTGTTTGCAAGCTATAGCGCTACAGTGTGCTACCTTTTTTTTTTTTTTTTCTTGTATGTATATGAGTTGGTGACTCTAGGTTTAGCACCTGTTCACACTGAATCTATGTTTGGATGTGCCGGTCAGTTTTTTGATATGTATTCATTTGCCTTCTACCTGAGCACTCCACCTGGTGGTCACAGGCTTTTTAATTACAACAGGTTCATCACCCCTCCACAGAGATGTAGATTTTAGTCTGGAGAGAGGATTCATATGTTCCCATGCAGACAGACTTTTCTAAGCGAGGATAGGCATTAGTTAGGACCTGATATACGAGAAGAGCCTTGACGTGGCTATCAGGCTCACATAATTTGGCCATCTTATGCGCTAAGACTTCTCAATTTTTCATATTTCTAAGGTAATGATGCAATTCATTTTTCAAGAAAATAGATTTCTGTCATAAGAGTTTGTCCGATGATGGGTTAAATTTTAGAGCTGAGGGAGACCAAATTCTTATTTAACGAAATTCCCCTTACAAGCCAAACAAAAATGGGAGGAGGACGTGGGACCAAACTCAGAGAACCAATGGAACGCAATATTGAAATTGGTACCCTGGTTATCTGTAAATATGGTGCAATGATTTTCTCAAATTATTATTATCCATAGGAAGTACAGTACAAGACACCCAGATTTTACATAATATAGGATACCAACCTGATACTGAATTTCCAAGTTGCAAAATGGATGATTTTAATTTATTACATATGCTTTGGTAATCCTCTGAATTGGGGAACTATTGGAAAGGGATATTATCGATTATTAAAAGAGTATATATATTAAAAGAGTATATAAGAGTATATAAGATAGAGATGCCTGTGGATCCCAAAAAAGATATATTAGGATTAATAGAGGATGACATGGAATTTGACCCTGTTCAAATAGGGATTTTATTATTCTTATATCAAGCTAGGAAACACATTGCATCCAAATGGATCCATCTTCAAAGACATGTTCCTTAATTGGCAAATCCAAAAATAGGCTAAACAATACTATTAGATTGGTAAAAGGTATATATAAAAAATGTAATGCAATGAACAAATTTGAGAGAATTTGGGTCAATGGTTGGGCACTGCTGATATGCCATCAAGAGTGTTGTTGTTGGAGAGGCAGCTTTATTTATTTGGGAATGCCTTACATAATCCTAATGTGTCATTCTAGTTTTCCGAGGAATATTTGGCAGGGTGCATAAGTTATATTTGCCTTTCTATAAGACTGAAGCATTTACCCTTATAATCTGCCATCTAAAATATAGTAAGACCCCCCAGGTACTGAATAATAAGCTGTTTGGAAGAACTGGTTCCTTGGAGAATATATGTGAAACCCCTTTCTATGCACTTTTTAATGTAAGTGATGTTATGTTTATTGTGGTTATTGTTATAACTGACTTCAAAATCTTAATAAAAAAGATGTGATTTAAAAAAAAAGAAGACACAAAGAAATCCTTGATAGCCAACAATGCAAGAAGACCCATAGGGGAACTTATAGGATACAGGGGCACTTCTAAGGTTTGTATCTGCCCTTGACTTTTACAGTATAAATGACTCATCTAATCTTATTACAGAGGCATAAGAATTTAGGTTCAAAATATTGGGAATTAATATTTTCTCAGTACGTTTGGTTATGATGTTTGTCTTTTTTTTCCGTCGTTGATGTTCAATGGAACCTCCTAAATAAATATCAATTGGTAGGTGATTCAGTCAATCTGACCCCTTTGTCATGAGCCTAGGACACTGCTCCTGTGTGTCTGTGCCTCAGCTATGTGGGAGGGAGTTTGAAATAAAAGCTATTTTCAGATAAAAAGAGACCTTGAAGTTAAATATCATCCCACAAAAGGATGAGGCAGGATCTGTTGCTGCCATATTATAATCTCGATCCTTTCAGGAACAAATGCTTTTGTCTGACAACAGACAGAGAACTGAAAACCCATGGGAACTCCTCCTTTGTAGGATAATTTAACCATTGCAGTTTTGAGAGCCTAATGAAATAGGGGTATAAAATGTCCATAAAATAGACTGTATCCAGTTCACTAAGTCATAAAGAGTACCAATGGTTCTTTTCCTTGCCTACATGCACTTAATGGCTTTGGTGGTACAATCCAAATGTCTCTGTTTCCAAGCACATGTCAGATAAGTGATCTGTAGAAACTCACAAATAATTTGACTTCACCCTTCACCACATTATTTGGGGCCCCAAACTCATTATTTACTTTGCAAAGACCTAAATGGAGTTTTCTAAAATAACTTTATCCAGAAATCTTAGCAATTGGTTTCAAAATGCTCCACTCCCGGAGGCAGTTTTTTAAATTTTGTTACAGCAATGTTTGCTGCTGCCTATTTAGATTCTTGTACTTCAGCAAACTGTACGTCAGATGTATAAACTGACCCTCAGTACCTTCCCAACAAGGACAAACAAATGCAGCAGAGTAGGTATTAAAATTAAAACATAACTTTTAATAATATCCTATAAAAGAGGCTCCCAGGCACAATGCATATATAGACAACCAAACAACCATAAAGTGCAAGTGCTCAAAACCAACTGTGCTAAAGATAAAAAACTGGTATGGTCTCACCCATGTAGAATTTCCTTCTTCCCAGTTATAGAGATATCACTTCAGAATGGGATGAAATATATCTTTCCCTTCATATCCGACAACAGGGTATAGGTAAAAAACAAAAAGTAAAGGGGGAGTATGTTTTGTAATTTTACCACTCTGTGTCGTGCCCCTGCATTGCTGCTGCCCTAATAAGGGCAGTACCCTAGTGTGGACCTATACAGAATTACCCATAAGGTCATGTAGCCTCCCCAACGCGTTTCCCCCTCTGTGCAAAGGGTTAATTAGGGAGTTGACAAAATATTACAAGCAATGTCTTTTCAGGCCCCTTGAAGTGGCAAGTGAAGCCTTGATAGCTGACCAGTCCAGTCAGCACCCCTGTCTGGGAAAAAGAAAGGTCTTACCCATTCATTCCATATTGTGTCATTTAAATAGTGCCTCCATAGTTCCAGCGCCTGACATCATTTCCCCTGCAGTGGGGTTGGGACCAACTCCCCCACGTGCTACATCAACACCCCGTCTCCAAACGATTTCTGGCCCTTGGGCCTCATAGCCTGCCTAATGGAGCGCACGCGTCATCACTCTGCACTTCCAGTTCGCGCGTCCCTGCATCAGAGCCATGGACCGCTTGCGTCACTTCCGGCGCTTTATCCGCACAATATTCTAAATGGAAAGCATCAATATTATGTTTCTCTGCTCCCTGTGTTTGGGCCACTAAAAGATGAAAGAAGCATATCCAAATATATTGGAGTTAGGCTCCAATTAACACAGTCCCACCATTTTTAGAGTGTTAAAAGCTACAACCGAGATTTATAATTCAGCTTGTTGGAGAACGAAGGTATACTTCACAACGCTGGTAGGTAAAAAGAGGCCATAAAAACATATATGCATTGATATAAAAAGCTCCCATAACTATTATCCACCATGTAAACATTCCACAATCAGTGAACAATGTATGAGAGCTCACATGCTACCTTTTACTGTTAATGCAGTTTAGCGTAAGATTATCATCAGGTGGTAACAGTGTATCCTAACAAATCTGTTTATTATAACCAGTTTATCCCAATGGGACCAGAGAGAGCCCACCAAAACAAAAGACAACCTAATAACTTGACATAAAGTTGTGGGAATACAATGAAAAAAGGAGGGGGCGGGGTGAAAAAAGAGGGAGCGAGAAGGACAATGTATGCAATCATAAATGCAATGATTGCATTTATGATTGCATACATTGTCCTTCTCCCTCCCTCTTTTTTTCTTTTGTTTTGATGGGCCTGAAAAGACATTGCTTGTAATATTTTGTCAACCCCCTGATGAATCCTTTGCACAAAGGGGGAAACACATTTGGGAGGCTACATGATCTTATGGGTAATTCTGTATAGGTCCACACTAGGGTACTGCCCTTATTAGGGCAACAGGAATGCAGGGGCACAACACGGAGTTCTAAAATTACAAAACATACTCCCCCCCCCTTTACTTTTTGTTTTTTAACCATACTCTGTTGTCGGATATGAAGAGAAAGATATATTTCATCCCACGCTGAAGCGACATATCTATAACTGGGAAGAAGGAAATTCTACATGGGTGAGACCATACCATCTTTTTATCTTTGGCACAGTTGGTTTTGAGCACTTGCACTTTATGGTTGTTTGGTTGTCTATATATGCATTGTGGCTGGGAGCCTCTTTTATAGGATATTATTAAAAGTTATGTTTTAATTTTAATACCTACCCTGCTGCATTTGTTTGCTATTTAGCTTCTTGGAGTACAATAAAGGGGTTCTCCAGTCATAACATACTGATGAGCTAACCGTAGGAAAGGTAATTAATATAAAATCAAAGAAAGTCTGATAACCGGCACCCCCACTAATCAGCTGACACAAAATTTGCCAGTGGCCAGATGTCAAAACATTGAACCAAGCTGCAAAGCACAGCTCCATTCTAAGTGTTGTGGCCATGACCAAGTGCTGCAGAACAATCCTATTATTTTGAAAACTGTAGGATTGTTCAGCAGTACTGCTGCACATTGAATGGAGTTGCCTTGCAGCTTCTTTCAATGTATCGATTGGATATGGGTGAATTAATTGTTTTACCATATTTTTTAATAATTTTTAATAAATGAAGATTGTCATTTACTAAGAAGATTTCTGTCTTTTGCGCCCTGCTGACCGGGTTTTCAAGAATCTTGCTCTTTCAATGTATTGACATCTGGCCGCCGGTGAAGCTTGTGACTGCTAATATGTGGGGGTCCTACTAACAAAATACAAAGTGAATGAACAAAACAGAAAGCTAAATGAAATCAATATTTGATGTAACCAGCCTTTGCCTTCAAAACAGCATCAATGCAACAATGTTTGCAGGTACACAGCTTTTGAAGGAACTTGGTAGAGAGATTATTCCAAACATCTTAAATAACTAACCACAAGTCTTCTGTCAACGTTGGCTTGTGCAAATCATTTTGTCTGTTTATGTATTCTCATACAGTAAAGATGTATATCTTTGTACCGTGTTAGCCAGTAGATAGAAAAATATTTAGAGTTGAGAGTCCTCAGTGGTTGGCCTTTTAATGGCTAACTGAAAAGATGGTAACAAATTGCAAGCTTTCGAGACTACTCAGGTCTCTTCATCAGGCTAAACTAATACAAAATCTGAAGAATCACATATTTATACACCACACAGCCCAGCACGTCACTTGTCTTACCTATTGCATTTTTTCTGTGCTGTGTGGTGTATAAATATGTGATTCTTCAGATTTTGTATTAGTTTAGCCTGATGAAGAGACCTGAGTAGTCTCGAAAGCTTGCAATTTGTTACCATCTTTTCAGTTAGCCATTAAAAGGTAACAACCACTGAGGACTCTCAACTCTAAATATTTATGTATTCTCAGACAGACTTGATGATCTTGAAATCTCGGGTCAGTGGGGGACAAATCATCACTTCTAGGACTCCTTGATCTTCTTATACTGAAGATAGTTCTTCATGACATTGGCTGTATGTTTGGAGTCATTTTCCTGCTGCAGAATAAATTTGCAGTCAATCAGATGCCTCCATTATGGTATTACATGATAAATAAGTATCTGCCTGTCTTTCCGAGTATTGAAGACAACATTAATCTTGTCCAAATCCCCAACCCTATTTGTTAAGATGCAATACCAAACTTTCAAGGAACCTCTACCATGCTTCATTGTTGCTTGCAAACACTCATTATTGTAATTCTCTTTAGTTCTTCAGTGAACAAACTGCCTTCTGTTACAGCCAGATATTTCAAATTTTGACTCATCAGTCCGCATGCTTCTATTTTTCTGTACTAAAGTTCCTATGTTTTTGTACATAGATGAGTCACTTGGCCTTGTTTCCATGTTGAAGTTATGGCTTCTTGGCCACAATTTTCTCATAAAGTCCACTTCTGGCTGATGGGTTTACCTGGATCTTATTGGTTGCTGCCAGTTCTGGACTGATGGTATCGCTGTACAACTTACGAATCAAAAGGGAAGTAAGCATGATAGGTCTTTCATCAGCTGCACTAAGTTTCCTTGGCTAACCACTCCATCTACAATCCTCAACAATGACTTTTCTTGGTGTACTCAATATTCAGAAATACAGGCAGCTACTTATCTATCTTATCCATCATTAAATATCATCAGGGAGGCATTTGATTGACTCCAAATTTATTCCCCATCAGTAAAATTACCCCAATCATACAACCAATGTCAATAAGAACCTTCTTCAGTGTAGGGAAGGACAAAGAGTCCTGGAAATTATTATATGGCCTCCAAAGAACCTTGATCTCAACATGATTGAGTCTGTCTAGGGTTACAGGTGGATTTTCACAATCTAGGGTTACAGGTGGATTTTCACAACTCTAGATCCACGGAAGATCTGTGGTTAGTTTTCAAAGATGTTTGTAGTAATCTCCCTACTAAGTTCCTTCAAAAACTGTGTGCGATTTTAACAAGAAGAGTTGATGTTTTGATGATGTTTTGGAGGCAAAAGATGGTCACCCCAAATAGTGATTTCTCTTTTGTTTATTCACTTGGTACTTTGTTACTTGACAGAAATAAACTATTAACATTTCTAATTTGAAAATAATCTTACTTTGTAGCATTTTTTCCACACCTGCCTAAAACCTTTTCACAGTACTGTATATAGCTCATAGAATCATAGAATGGTAGAATTGTAAGTAACCTCTAGGGTCATCGTGTCCAACTCCCTGCTCAATGCAGGATTCACTGAGCCATATCAGACAGCCTCTGTTTGAAGACTTCCATTAAAGGAGAATTTGCCACCTCTTGTGGCCGTCTGTTGCACTCATTGATCACCCTCACTGTCAAAAAGTTTTTCACTAATATCTAATCTATATCTTCTCCCTTTCAGTTTCATTCCATTGCTTCTGATGTTTCCATGTGCAAATGAGAATAACGATGATTCCTCTACACTTTGATTTCCCTTCAGATAGATATTTGTAGACAGCTATAAAGTCTTTGCTTAGACTGTTTTGAAGATCCTTTAAATGTTCCTCGTGGGACATACTTTGCAGTCTGCTCACCATCCTGGTAGCTCTTCTCTGAAATTGGTCCAGTTTTTTATGTCTTTTTTAAAATGTGGTCCTCAAAACTGGACACATTATTCCAGATGAGGTATAACCAAGGAGTAGAGGAAGATAATGACTTCACCTGATGTAGACCCTATGCTTCTCTTAATACATCCCAGAACTTTGTTTGTCTTCTTTGCTGCTGCATCACACCATTGACTCATGTGCAGTCTGTGATCTATTATTATACCCAAGTCTTTTTCACAAGTGCCGTTGCTTACTTCTATTCCTCCCATTCTGTAGATATCATTTTTACTTTTCTTTCCCAGATGTAGAATCTTACATTTCTCCCTGTTAAACATCATTCTATTAGTTGCTGCCCATTGTTCAAGCTAATCTAGATCCTTCTGAATCCTTTTTCTGTCTTTTCTGGTGTTGGCTATCCATCCTAGCATTCTATCATCTGCAAATTTGATTGGTTTACTTTCAGTTCCCTTATCTATATCATTTAAAAAAAAGTAGAACAACACTGGGGCCAGGACAGATCCTTGTGCAACCATTTTATAGGTTTTTCTAGATCAAGGAGCCGAGAAATATATTTTGTGGAGGCTAGGAAGATGATCTGAGATAGCAGGAGAACGAATGGTCACTTTGTGACACATTTAGCTGCTGAGCCAACAAAGGAGATTCGTTCTGAAACACTGCAATTCAGTTTATCCAAGAAAGCATGCTGGGCAAATGAAAAGAGTGTAATTGACTCCAGCTCTGTTAGACTAGTGGACACTGGCTTTTCTGCACCAACATTTCTGTAATATCTATACTCTGATTACAGGTTTCCAGGGTATAAATGTTGAAATGAAGGATATAAAGAAATATAAAGAAGATGAAATCCAGACATTAGACCTGCTCAAAACCATTTCACACAAAATATAGCCAAATTGGTAGCTATGTTAAAAAATCTGTCAAGTTTTAATTTTGCAATTGATTAACCCCTTAGTGATAGAGTCAGTTTGGTACTTAATAACCAAGCCAATTTTTACAACTTTGACCACTGTCACTTTATGAGGTTATAGCTCTGGAACACTTCAACGGATCCCACTGATCCTGAGAATGTTTTTTCGTGACATATTGTACTTCATGTTAGTGATAAAATTTCTTTGATGTGACTAGTGTTTATGAAAAAAAACAGATTTTTGAGAAAAATTTTTAAAATGTATCAATTTTCAAACTTTTAATTGTTGTTCCCTTAAATCAGAGCGACATATCACACAAAATAGTTCATAAATAACATTTCCCACATGTCTACTTTACATCAGCACAATTTTGGAAATATAATTTTTTTGTTAGTACTTTACAAGGGTTAAAAGTTGACCAGCGATTTCTCATTTTTCCAACAAAATTTACAAAACCATTAGGGACCACCTCACATTTGAAGTGAGTTTGGGGGGTCAAAATAACAGAAAATACCCAAATGTGACACCATTCTAAAATCTGCACCCCTCGAGGTGCGCAAAACCACATTCAAGAAGTTTATTAACTCTTCAGGTGCTTCACGAGAACAAAAGCAATGTGGAAGGAAAAAATTAGCATTTTACTTTTTTCTCAAAAAAATTTACTTTGGAACCAAACTTTTTTATTTTCACAAGAGTATCAGGAGAAAATGGACCACAAAATTTGTTGTGCATTTTCTCCTGAGTACGCCGATACCCTGTATGTGGGGGAAAGCCACTTTTTAGGCGCATGGCACCGTTTGACTTTTTGAACGCAAAATTGGCTGGAACCAATGGCGGGTGCCATTTCACGTTTGAAGACCCCCTGATGTACCTAAACAGTAGAAACTCACCAATTCTAACCCTAACACAGCCCTAACCCCAACCCTAATCCCAACACACCCCTAACCATAATCCTAACCCTAACCATAATCCTAACCACAACCCTAACCCCAACACAAAACTAAACCTAGCCCCAACCCTAACCCTAGTCCAAATCCTAACCCTAGCCCAACCCTAATCCTAACCCCAACCCTATCCCTAAAACTAACCCAACCCTAACCCTAGCGATAACCCCAACTATAACCACAACCATAGCCCTAAACCTAGCCCCAACCCTAACCCTAGCTATAACCCCAACTATAACCCAAACTATAACCCTAACCATAACGGAAAAAATGGAAATACATTTTTTTATTTTATTATTTTTGCCTAACTAAGGGGGTGATTGATAAAGGGGGGTTTAATTTACTATTGTAGAGTCTATCACAGTGATCAAAGTGAACTAAACAGTGAAATCTCCTTTTGTTGCTGGGTGCCAGCTGGCAGATCTCGGTGGGCGCACTGCGCATGCGCCCACCATTATCTTCCCGGAAGAAGAAGCTGAGGGCTGGGGGACACAGGCGGAGGGACCGGGGGACATCGCAGGTACCAGGGGGGCTTGGGGAAACTCATTTCTCTCTCCTCTGATGTGCTAGATCATATCAGAGGAGAAAGAAATTAAATGGGAAAGCAGACTTATTTTTGCGGTCACAGTTATTCCGTGAATAACAGTGATCGCAACAGTGGGGTCGGTAAAAACCGACCCAAAGCATGTTCGCCAGGCAGAATTTCCAAAGCTGGGGCCGTTAAAACCTTATTTCTGAGCGCCGTTAAAAAGCGACGCTGAGGAATAAATACCCTTAACTGCCGTTAAAAGGCGTATTGGCGGTTGTTAAGGGAGTTAAATAAAAATGAGTAGTTTACTTACTCTTTAACCCGTCTTTAACACCTTTACAACATTGGACATACTGGTACATAATATTTTCCAAGTAAATGGACATATTGGTACATCCAAGTGATCCTGCGAGCACGGGAGCTGTGCTCAACATGATCAACACCGGAGCTTGATTCCATCAGAAAAAGTCAGGGCCTGACTGATTATCAGTCTAGATGCTGCAGTCAATTGTGATTGTTGTATTTAGATAGTTGTGATAGGGAGAAATATTCTTCTCTGACCACGTCAGTCTCTCTGCGACACAATCTTGCCAGTGGTTGTCATGACAACAAGAGGTCAGATAATGAGCACAGTCTGCCATTTATGTAGGACTGTTAAGCCCTGCCATAAGCAAAGTCTAACAGGCCTCCTGCCAGCGAAACGCTGACATACAGTAGCAACCGAAAGTTTAGCATTTTTTAAAAAGTGTGATTACGTCTGTCTGTTTATTGTGATGCCATTTTCCTGGTGATGAATTGAAAGTGCATGAAGTTGTCATCATGCAAGCCCTTAATTTTAACCAATATGCTTTAAAATTTGGGTATGGTCATTTAATTAAAGAAAACTGACTGCCAAAATGGACCTTGCTCCCTTCCATTTGAAAATTTGCAAACCATTCAGCTTTATTGCTATGGGTAAGGTCCCCAACTCGTCGCCCACACTCATCCCAAAGATGCTCTATAAGGTTTTAATCAGGTGATTGGCTTGACCATTGCAAAAGATGAACATTTTTCTTTGCTAACCAATTTTTGCTAAACTGGATGTGTGCTTAGGAACATTGTCTTGCTGGAATTTCCAGACCCTGCCTATTTTGGTTTTACCATGTGGCAGCATTACATTCTCAAGTATATCCTTGTACATGTTACAAAAGCATAAGACAATTGCACATGGTAAAAATATAGCCCATAATTAGAGTTCATGTGTTCACTTCGAAAGTAAACGCCTATCATCAACTACCACATAGAAACACCCCGAAGGAAAGGATGATCACAAGGCAAATATTCATGTATCAAAGTATAATTTATTTTATTATGAAAAAAAACTGTGAACATTAAAAGCCATGAAGTCAAGAAAAAGAGGGATGGGAACACAGACATATACACAATTGGTCCACATAGCTCTCAAACAGGATGCACAGATCCAGGTAATAGAGATCCATAATTTACCAAGGCCAGCGCCATATTTTAATACATAGTTGTGAGGAAAAATTTCAAATTGGCACCTCAGTTGAATACAAGGTTAGCTATCAAATGTGCCAACAACTATTAAGTATATCTATATCCCACCGTGGGGCACCTTAGTCTAATAACCAGCATCCGTCTACCCCTATCATTATCACAAATAATATATCACAAAAAGACTTCATCATAAACTTACAGAGTAAAATGGGTATCCGGTGTCACCTCACGCCTGAAGCTGCGCGTCTGCCCGACGCGCGTTTCGGACCTGCCTTTCTCAAGGGGCCTACCACAGATGTAATTATCAGGCCTTTTATATCTCCCGGCCGCTGCGGAAAACCGCGCTACCAGAAGTGACAGTCCCGGACCGGAAATGACGCGCCGCGTTGTCGAGACAGCCGCAATGCCAGCCCCAGTTGGTGTCATGCAGTGGGCCGGACTAGAGGCCTGGACACCGCATAGAGACGTCAACAAGGGGCGGGCATGGCAGTGAGACGGCTCCAGCGCGTACAGGCCGGGAGTGCAGTAATGGGCCAATATATGTACCACACTCATACCACAGTCATGCAGGAAAAGACATGTGATGGCTAAAATTCATTATTTGCAGGAGTACCATAATGATACTAATTACAGAAACACTCTGAGGGTATGTAATAGAAATATACAATCGTAATGTCACCTATCTTTCCAATACAGATGGTAAACGTTATATACACCTAAAACCTAAACGTTATATGCCCATAAATTCATCTTAGTGGTATAACCAGATAGGAAGGTGACACACTCATAAAAATCACCTATAAATAACATTACAAAATAAAGAACAATAAACAATATCCTCATCAGATAGTTTCAATCAAGGCGTTCAACAGAGCCAGGAATTCATCCAGGAATGTACTCCTCTATGGGGCTAGAGAAACTAAAAATCAAGATATTGTGAGATTTGTAACAGATTATCACTCTCAATTTCCCCATATGAGAAAAATTCTTGATAAATTGTGGCATATATTGAAAGCAGACCCAGTAATATCTAGGTTCCTCCCAGAGAGGGCTGCGATTGCAGCTCGTAGATCGAGAAACTTACGAGACCGTTTGGTCCAAAGCCACAATGTTGGCGAACCCGTAACTACGTTTCTCGATCAGGTGGCAATACGTAACAGGTGCTTCTCGTGCGGGCGCTGCGTCGCATGTGTAAATATAGATCGAGTCAACACATTTGCCAACCATGATGGCTCTCGGATATACCAAATTAAGAAACGGATTACATGCACCAGTCGTAATGTTATCTATTACGCAGTTTGCCCATGTAACAAGATACACGTGGGCATGACAACGAGAATACGTAAGGTGCGTGTTAGGGAGCATGTACTAGGCACTGACGCAGCAGCGACGGCAGGAGAAGCATCCGTATTAAAAACGATACCACACCACTTTAAAGAACATCATGACTGCAATGGTAGCCTTCTTAGGGTTAGAGGCATCGACATGTTGGATGTGGGTGCTGTGGAGGTGGGGTCTCTAGGAGACTAGCTCAACTTGAGTCCAGATGGATTTGGACACTCAGAACAGTCCATCCATCTGGACTCAATGAGAACATCAGTTTTGCCCCGTTCTTATAATAATGTGCCCATCGTTATAGGACAACTCTCTTGGTTCATATACCTTCTCTTATCTTTTATTGATTTTAATATGTATATTGTTTTTGTATTTTAGTTTTTGCACCTTTTTCTTGTGATGGTTTATACTTACGGTGGCGTACCTGGTGAATTAATCATCTTCCTAATGTCGAGGTGTGCCACTGTGGTAGCGAAGATATACCCCTGAAGACACTTTGACAATATGGATTACAATAATATGCTTCATATACAGTATATGTATATAATGATTGAAACTATCTGATGAGGATATTGTTTATTGTTCTTTATTTTGTAATGTTATTTATAGGTGATTTTTATGAGTGTATCACCTTCCTATCTGGTTATACCACTAAGATGAATTTATGGGCATATAACGTTTAGGTTTTAGGTGTATATAACGTTTACCATCTGTATTGGAAAGATAGGTGACATTACGATTGTATATTTCTATTACATACCCTCAGAGTGTTTCTGTAATTAACATCATTATGGTACTCCTGCAAATAATGAATTTTAGCCATCACATGTCTTTTCCTGCATGACTGTGGTATGAGTGTGGTACATATATTGGCCCATTACTGCACTCCCGGCCTGTACGCGCTGGAGCCGTCTCGCTGCCATGCCCGCCCCTTGTTGACGTCTCTATGCGGTGTCCAGGCCTCTAGTCCGGCCCACTGCATGACGCCGACTGGGGCTGGCATCGCGGTTGTCTCGGCAACGAGGAGCGTCGTTTCTGGTCCGGGACTGTCACTCCCGGTCGCGCGGTTTTCCGCAGCGGCCGGGAGATATAAAAGGCCTGATAATCACATCTATAGTAGGCCCCTTGAGAAAGGCAGGTTCGAAACGCGCGTCGGAGCGGAAGCGCAGCTCCAGGCGTGAGGTGACACCGGATACCCATTTTCACTCTGTAAGTTTATGATGAAGTCTTTTTGTGATATATTATTTGTGATAATGATAGGGGTAGACGGATGCTGGTTATTAGACTAAGGTGCCCCAGGGTGGGATATAGATATACTTAAAAGTTGTTGGCACATTTGATAGCTAACCTTGTCTCCAACTGAGGTGCCAATTTAAAATTTTTCCTGACAACTATGTATTAAAACATGGTGCTGGCCTTGGTAAATTATGGAACTCTATTACCAGGATCTGTGCATCCTGTTTGAGAGCCATGTGGACCAATTGTGTATATGTCTATGTTCCCATCCCTCTTTTTCTTGACTTTATGGCTTTTAATGTTCACAGTTTTTTCATAATAAAATACATTATACTTTGATACATGAATATTTGCCTTGTGATCATCCTTCCTTCGGGGTGTTTCTATATCCATTGTAAGCTTTTCAGGGGATATAGCTCTGGGATCGCCGTCCGGGTAGACGGAGTGGCACGGAAACAGCTCATTCACAGACAGCAGTTCTGGTAAAAACTGGCCGCAACCAGCTTTATTAAAGTCCACAGCAAACAGAACATAATCAAAACCAAATCATAAACATAAGCCCTGGGCTTGTCCAGCCACTTACTACACTTAGATAGATTTCCCTCTCTATCCGGGTCCAGACTCTAACAGCCTGTCCCCAAAACAACACATATGTTCAGTAGTTACCAGCATGGAGTTTCACAGAGTCTCCTCCTTGTGTCTGAAGGCATATCCAACGTCCAGACTTGAGAGAGCTCCCTCCTATTCAGCAGCTATCCGCATGGATTCTTACAGAGACTACTCCTGTGTCCGGGGTACATCGAGCACCCAGACTGAGACAGCTCATACTCCTGGAGACTCCTTCTTGTGCCTGGACTCCTTGTCCAGACTAAGCGAGCTCTCTGTCTGTGTTCGCAGACACCTACTTCTGGTCTCCTAATTAACAGCTGAGTGGTTTCAGGCCTGAGCTGCAAGTGTGTACTGAATGTAAGGTGTAGTGACCTTTCTCTACCACTAGGTTTACAAAGCCATACATTTCCCTTATACCAGTCAGCAAAGTATCTAGGTGAAATGTACACCCCATTCAACACACATACTCTCACTGTCTCACACCTTGTACATGGTAGCATTCATATTTCCATCAATTCTTTGCAGAGGGCCAAAGGCGGATGCAGAAAAGCTGCCCCAAACCATGACACTGCCACCACCATGTTTCACTGTAGATGTAATCACACTTTTAAGAGAAATGCTAAACTTTTGGTCGCCACTGTATCTAATATTCTGCAAATCATAAATATTGGATCAGAGATGCAAGGTATTGGATCAGCAATCAGACAATTCAATGTTCAAAAATTATTTGCTAATAAAATTGCATTTTTATGTAAAAAAAAAACCTTAAAAGTGCACCTCTTTGAGATGATTGCGGACAAAAGGGCCCAAGCTATAAAACTGTCACAAGATTTAACCCTTACATTGCACACTAAAAAAAAGAAAGAAAAAACACAAAAAAAACCCAGAGTATTTTCATGATACGTCTACAAGAATAGTAGAATAAAATGCAAGCAAAAAGTCGCAAGTAAAGAAAAATGGTATAATTGAAAACAGCAATTATAGCTTTCAGAATATAGCAATGCATCAAGAAATATCGCTTTCTAGAATAATTGTTGGAAAAAAATAATATAAGGGTACGCTCACACTAGCGTACAACAAGGCCAAGTGCTATCCAATGTTTTATCGGATAGTACATGGCCCAATGTTACACTATGTGGCAGTGTAGAAATGTCATTATTTTTTTCATGCCAGTTTAGCATAAGAAAACAATTGCAGCATGCTGCGGCGTATGCAATATTCAGATCACGAGCAACCGTACAAGTTTAGGGTTGTGTGTGAAAAATCGCACTGCTCTCAGATAACATCTGAGTGCAGTCCGATGTACACTCTGTAAGGTACAAGATGGACAGGTCATGGATGGGAGGTATGTGTCCCCGAGGTTCCAAGCCTCGGTGATGTAGGACCTAGAAAAGCAGGCTCCTGCACACTTAGTGCTGAAAGGTGTTTTAATGGGCTTGGATTATGGGTTCCACGAGCAGCTAAAAGAGTTGAGTGGGATTGGCTGCTCACATACCTTCTGTCCAAATCTTGGATTGTCTGATTTAAGGCAGCTGGGGTTGCCTCACTTGGTCTGTGTGTTTTGCAAGATTAGGAGGCCTTGCATGTGTGGCTGAGACCGTGCAGGAGTCTGAGGAAAAGACTCATGTTTAAACGGGTGAGCCCATGCTGTATATGGACTGGTTATTTTGTTATGTTATACTTTTTTGTTTAACTGGAAGAGGCTGTCTTATTTTTGTTAATCCTGACAGTTTATGAACTTTTAATAAACCACCTGTTTGTTTTGAATCAACAAACTAAGCCCCATGTGAACCAGCATCTGTAGCGCCCGCGTCCCTGCCTGCTGCCAGACAGGGACGTCGCTCTCCTCACCTGCGCTCGGCGTCCTCGGTGCTCCCAGCCTCCTCTGCGCCTCTGGCGTCCTCGGCGCCCTCCTTCCGCCCTGCTGGTCCCGCGCGCTCCTTCCCTGCTACTGGCCTTAGGGCGCGCGCCCGCACCCTCCCCCGCTCTTAAAGGAGCCGCGCACATTTTCCAAATCAGTCTCCAGCCAATGCTGGAGGACTCCACCCTATATTAAGGGCTTCCTCCTTAATGTAGGTGCCCGAGCAATGTTGTTCCTGTGCAGTCTAACTCTGTTTCAGCCATCAGCTCCTGATTCCAGTTACCTGCCTGTTACCTGTCGGCTTGCCTGTCTGCCATCCGTCTGCAGTTCCATCCAGAGGTTCGGACGTCATCTGCAGAGATCCCCGGCTCTTGCCTGCTCACCTAGGAGCGATCATCTGCCATCCGACTGCAGCTCCATCCGGAAGTTCGGACATCATTTGCGGAGATCCCCGGCTCTTGCCTGCTCACCTGGGAGCGATCATCTGCCATCCGACTGCAGCTCCATCCGGAAGTTCGGACATCATCTGCAGAGATCCACGGCTCTTGCCTGCTCACCTGGGAGCGATCATCTGCCATCCGACTGCAGCCTACCTGGAGGCTCCACCATATCAGGTCGTATATGCCTGCCCTGTTCTAGAGACTGCCTGGTCACTTGCCGTGACAACCTGCCTGTCTAGAGACTGCCTGGTCACTTGCCGTGACAACCTGCCTGTCCAGAGACTGCCTGGTCACTTGCCGTGACAACCTGCCTGTCCAGAGACTGCCTGGTCACTTGCCGTGACAACCTGCCTGTCCCAGAGACTGCCTTGGTCACTTGCTGTGACAACCTGCCTGTCCAGATACTGCCTGGTCACTTGCCGTGACAACCTGCCTGTCCCAGAGACTGCCTTGGTCACTTGCTGTGACAACCTGCCTGTCCAGATACTGCCTGGTCACTTGCCGTGACAACCTGCCTGTCCCAGAGACTGCCTTGGTCACTTGCTGTGACAACCTGCCTGTCCCAGAGACTGCCTTGGTCACTTGCCGTGACAACCTGCCTGTTCCAGAGACTGCCTGGTCACTTGTCGTGACAGCCTGCCTGTCCAGAGACTGCCTCGGTCACTTACCGTTACAACCGGCCTGCCAGAGACTTCCTTGGTCACTTGCTGTGACAAACCTGCCTGTCCAGAGACTACCTATATCCCCTGCCGTGATTCCCTGCCCTTTTCCCGGGTGCCACCCGCTCTCTTACAAGTAGACTCTCTTGTATAATAAAGCTTTGTGGTTCCACCAACCTGACCTGTCTCGTCAGTAGTTCCACCCACCAGACCCGTTACAGTTTGCTCGGGCCATGGAACCCGGTGGCACCCAAACCCCTTCACTCCCGGAACTGTGTCATGAGCTGTCTCGCCAGAGGTCTCAACAGGAGGCTATCCTGGGTCACCTGCGGAACGTCAATTCCCGTCTGGACACTCTGAATTCATCACCAGCAACCATCGCTGGAGCCATGACTCATAATCCGTCAGTCCCGCTGATTCCCAATTCCGTGGTTTCCATTCCCGGACCCCGACTGTCAGCTCCTCCTAAGTTTGGAGGCGATCCTGCTCTGGCTCGGGGTTTCATTAATCTGTGCACCCTGCATTTTGAACTCCTGGCACACCAGTTTAACTCTGACCGGGCCAAAATTGCCTTTATCATGTCCCATCTCACCGGAGAGGCCCTGGCCTGGCTTAATCCTCTCTGGGAGAGAGAGGATCCTCTGGTATCTGACCTGCCTGCTTTTCTCTCGGCCTTCCGGAAGGTATTCGACGAACCTGGACGGAAGACTTCCTCTGCATCATCTCTGCTGCGTCTCCGTCAGGAGAGTCTCACCGTTGGTCAATATGCCATACGGTTCCGGACTTTAGCCTCAGAACTAGCTTGGGACAATGAAGCTCTAATTTCGGTCTTCTGGGAGGGTCTGTCCGGCCGTATTAAAGACGAACTTGCCGGTCGGGACATTCCAACCTCTCTAGATGATTTAATAAATCTTGCCAATCGAATTGATCTACGGTTCCAGGAACGAGCCAAAGAGATCACCCGTAAAAAAAATTTTCCCATCTTGCACCCTCGTGTCAGAGATCCATAACCTCTTCCGTTTCTCCTCAGGTGCACACTGCTGAGCCTATGCAGGTCGACCAGACCAAGATGGTCAAAGCCCGTCAGGACTCACGCCGTGCCGAGAAAAGTTGCTTCTACTGCGGCAGTAAGGAGCACTGGATCCAAACCTGTCCGGAGAAGTCGGGAAACGCCTGTGTCTAGGTTCGCTCGGAGAGGTCAATCTAGACAAAAATAAATCCTCTTCATCCCTGCTGCTGTCGGTTTCAATTCTGCTCGGTAAGAACCGCCACTTCGAAATGGCCCAACTTGATTCTGGAGCAGCTGGGAATCTCGTGTCACAGGCTCTAGTAGAGAAGTATCACATTCCCACCAAACCTCTTGTTGAACCTGTATCTGTTGCTGCTGTGGATGGGGGCCTCCTACCTCGTCCCATCCGACTTATCACCGAAGTCATAACCCTGCAGGTGGGAATGTTGCATTCTGAGAGCATCTCGTTTCATGTTTTACCCGGACTCTCTCATGCTTTCTTACTAGGTCTGCCTTGGCTCCAAAAACATGCACCTGTGCTCGACTGGCAGAATGGAGAGGTTCTTCGCTGGGGACAGGACTGTCATAAAACGTGTCTAGTGCCTGTTCATCCTGTCTATTCTTCTCCTACACCTGCTAATCTACCTGGACTCCCGATTCCATATTGGTCATTTGCTGATGTCTTCAATAAAAAGGAAGCAGAGACATTACCCCCGCATAGACCATATGATTGCCCGATTGACCTGTTGCCCGGTACTACGCCTCCCCGTGGGCGTATTTACCCGTTGTCTGCTGCTGAGACCAGGTCGATGTCCGAATATATCGAGGAGAACTTAGCAAAGGGATTCATCCGGAAATCTACCTCCCCAGCGGGAGCAGGTTTCTTCTTCGTTAAAAAGAAAGACGGATCTCTCCGTCCCTGTATTGACTACAGAGGCCTAAATTCGATCACGGTGAAGAATAAGTACCCTCTTCCGCTCATTCCAGAACTGTTTGATCGTCTTAGAGGGGCTAGAGTCTTCACCAAACTAGATCTTCGTGGAGCATACAACCTGGTTCGTATCCGTCGAGGAGATGAATGGAAGACGGCATTCAACACCCGGGACGGCCACTACGAGTACTTGGTGATGCCCTTTGGTCTCTGTAATGCTCCAGCAGTCTTTCAAGAGTTGGTCAATGACATCTTCCGGGACCTCCTCTACTCCTGTGTTGTGGTGTACCTTGACGACATCTTGGTCTTCTCTCCGGATCTCCAGTCTCACCGGAGGGATGTTCGTCAGGTTCTGCTCAGGCTCAGGCAGAATCACCTCTTCGCCAAATATGAGAAGTGCCTCTTTGAGCAGACTTCGCTTCCGTTTCTGGGCTACATTATTTCTCAGACAGGCCTACGAATGGATCCAGAGAAACTGTCTGCCATCGAGAAATGGCCCCGACCAGAGGGGTTGAAGGCCATTCAGCGGTTTCTGGGATTCGCCAACTATTACCGTCTCTTCATACCGCACTTCTCTTCCAGGACTGCTCCAATCTCAGCGCTCACTCGCAAGGATGCTAACCCCAAACAGTGGACGACCGAAGCAGAGGAGGCCTTCCTTTCTCTTAAACAGGCCTTCTCTTCCGCTCCAGTGCTGCATCGCCCAGATGGCAACAAGCAGTTCTTCCTGGAGGTGGACGCTTCTTCTGCTGGAGCCGGAGCGGTTCTTACCCAAAAATCGCCATCCGGGAGGATGGTATCTTGCGGTTTCTTCTCCAAACTCTTCTCCTCCTCCGAGCGCAACTACTCCATAGGAGATCGAGAGTTATTGGCCATTAAGTTGGCATTGGAGGAGTGGCGTTACCTACTCGAAGGGGCTCTTCATCCGGTAATCATCTACACGGACCACAAAAATCTGGCATACCTCCAGCAGGCACAGAGACTTAATCCTCGCCAAGCCCGGTGGTCCTTGTTTTTTGCCCGCTTCGATTTTCTTTTGCATTTTCGCCCAGCTGACAAAAACGTCAAGGCGGATGCCTTGTCTCGGTCTTTCCTGGTGTCGGATCTCGAAGATGAGCCTAAACATATCATCAATCCCGCCAGAGTGATGCAGGTGGCTCCCGTGAGTCTAAATCGTCTCCCTCCTGGTAAGACGTTCGTATCAGAAACCGATCGGAAGAGAATCCTACATTGGGGTCACTCGTCTAAACTCGCTGGCCACGCTGGTCAAAAAAAGACCCTCCAACTCATTACTCGGCATTATTGGTGGCCTACCCTGCACAAAGACGTAATAGACTTTGTTTCTGCCTGTGTTTCCTGTGCCCGCAACAAAGTTCCGAGACACCTGCCTACCGGCCGTCTTCTTCCGCTTCCTGTACCCGCTGCCCCCTGGCAGCATATAGCCATGGACTTCATTACTGATCTCCCCGTCTCTGCTGGTTGTACAGTCATTTGGGTGGTCACTGACCGCTTTTCCAAGATGGCTCACTTCATTCCTCTGCCAGGTCTTCCGTCTGCACCCGAGTTGGCTAAAGACTTTATCCGCCACATCTTCCGTCTTCATGGTCTGCCTCGTCACATTGTGTCGGATCGTGGGGTTCAGTTCACCTCACGTTTCTGGAGAGCCACTTGTAAGTTGCTAGACGTCACCCTGGATTTTTCCTCCACTTACCACCCACAGTCCAATGGACAAGTTGAACGAATAAATCAGAATTTGACCAGTTATCTTCGACACTTCGTTAATGCCCACCATTCTGACTGGGTGGAGCTCCTGCCTTGGGCCGAATTCTCCTACAATAATCATGAGAGCGAATCTTCCACCAAGTCTCCGTTTTTTGTAGTCTTCGGTCAGCACCCTCGGATCCCTGTCCCTGTTTCCATCTCTGTGGACAATCCAGCTGCGGAATCTCTGGTTAGAGAATTCTCCTCCATCTGGGAGAGTACCCAGTCCGCACTCATTCAGTCATCCGAGCGCATGAAAAGACATGCTGACAAAAAACGTCTGGATCCTCCTCAATTCCGTCCTGGGGACAAAGTCTGGCTTTCGTCCAAATATGTTCGACTCAAAATTCCGTCCTACAAGTTAGGTCCTCGGTTCATCGGTCCTTTTGAGATCATCAGTCAGATCAATCCGGTGTCCTATAAATTGAAACTCCCGGCCAATTTGAGAATTCCTAATTCTTTTCATGTATCTCTCCTCAAACCTGTGGTTCTTAACTCTTTTTTTAAGTCTACAGGTACACCTCCTGCTCCAGTGTCTGCTGATGATGAATTTGAGGTAGAGAACATTCTGGCCACAAAAAGGGTAGGAAGAAAGACTTATTTTTTGGTGGATTGGAAGGGTTTGGTCCTGAGGAGAGAACTTGGGAGCCTCGGGAGAACATCCATGCCCCTCTTATCCTAGCTAAATTTCTTTCTGGCCTAAAGAAGGGGGGGCCTAGAGGGGTGGGTACTGTAGCGCCCGCGTCCCTGCCTGCTGCCAGACAGGGACGTCGCTCTCCTCACCTGCGCTCGGCGTCCTCGTGCTCCCAGCCTCCTCTGCGCCTCTGGCGTCCTCGGCGCCCTCCTTCCGCCCTGCTGGTCCCGCGCGCTCCTTCCCTGCTACTGGCCTTAGGGCGCGCGCCCGCACCCTCCCCCGCTCTTAAAGGAGCCGCGCACATTTTCCAAATCAGTCTCCAGCCAATGCTGGAGGACTCCACCCTATATTAAGGGCTTCCTCCTTAATGTAGGTGCCCGAGCAATGTTGTTCCTGTGCAGTCTAACTCTGTTTCAGCCATCAGCTCCTGATTCCAGTTACCTGCCTGTTACCTGTCGGCTTGCCTGTCTGCCATCCGTCTGCAGTTCCATCCAGAGGTTCGGACGTCATCTGCAGAGATCCCCGGCTCTTGCCTGCTCACCTACGAGCGATCATCTGCCATCCGACTGCAGCTCCATCCGGAAGTTCGGACATCATCTGCGGAGATCCCCGGCTCTTGCCTGCTCACCTGGCAGCGATCATCTGCCATCCGACTGCAGCTCCATCCGGAAGTTCGGACATCATCTGCAGAGATCCACGGCTCTTGCCTGCTCACCTGGGAGCGATCATCTGCCATCCGACTGCAGCCTACCTGGAGGCTCCACCATATCAGGTCGTATATGCCTGCCCTGTTCTAGAGACTGCCTGGTCACTTGCCGTGACAACCTGCCTGTCTAGAGACTGCCTGGTCACTTGCCGTGACAACCTGCCTGTCCAGAGACTGCCTGGTCACTTGCCGTGACAACCTGCCTGTCCAGAGACTGCCTGGTCACTTGCCGTGACAACCTGCCTGTCCCAGAGACTGCCTTGGTCACTTGCTGTGACAACCTGCCTGTCCAGATACTGCCTGGTCACTTGCCGTGACAACCTGCCTGTCCCAGAGACTGCCTTGGTCACTTGCTGTGACAACCTGCCTGTCCAGATACTGCCTGGTCACTTGCCGTGACAACCTGCCTGTCCCAGAGACTGCCTTGGTCACTTGCTGTGACAACCTGCCTGTCCCAGAGACTGCCTTGGTCACTTGCCGTGACAACCTGCCTGTTCCAGAGACTGCCTGGTCACTTGTCGTGACAGCCTGCCTGTCCAGAGACTGCCTCGGTCACTTACCGTTACAACCGGCCTGCCCAGAGACTTCCTTGGTCACTTGCTGTGACAAACCTGCCTGTCCAGAGACTACCTATATCCCCTGCCGTGATTCCCTGCCCTTTTCCCGGGTGCCACCCGCTCTCTTACAAGTAGACTCTCTTGTATAATAAAGCTTTGTGGTTCCACCAACCTGACCTGTCTCGTCAGTAGTTCCACCCACCAGACCCGTTACAGCATCTATCAAAGAGTCGATCCATCACAATTGGTGCTAGAAGCACGGGCACGAATCCCAAGAGGCAGTGTCACTGCCGCAGAGATAACGCATGCCCAAGGTGAAAGTGACTGCAGGAACTCGAGTAGTGATGACAGATAGGTTGGAGGAGCTTATTAAGCACCTAGTCCAGGTCCAAAAGCAGCAGCAGCTTCAACAGCAGCAGCTGGTACAACAGCATCCGAAGCTGGCGCAAGAGGAAACAAATAAACTGTTGGTGCAGCAGCTCCAACTACAGTAGCAATGACAGCAACAGGAGATGATTGCATGCCAGATGGAATTCCTCACATAGGCCGTTCGTGGGAGGTCAGCAGCCCCTTCCCCAAGTTCAGATGATGACACACACATGAGGAAAACGGTAAGGAGAGCATTACAAAAGTGACATCGGGGATAATGAAGCGATCCTGACATTTTTGAAAGGGTGGCGGAAAGGGAGAAATTGCCTTCAGAACAGTGGGCGGAGGTTCTGGCGCCATATTTAACAGTGTTATGGTAAATATTTATACTTTGCTTTGATTATCATTCAGACAATTTATATGTCTTTGATAATTTAATATTTTTAATATTAGCTTTATAAGTGTTATTTGTTGTGAATGGGTTTGAGATGAGTTCTGAGCAGAGGCTCCCTCTGGTGGTTACAAGCGGTGCTAGTGAAGATTGTGAGGACTGGGAATCAGGTGTTACTGACTGGTCTTATATAAGGGAGTCATTTTCCCATCAGGGTTGCCGGTGATCAATTGTTCTGGTCTGAATCCTTCATTCCAGTTTCCCTTGTAGCCTGCTGTGTCGTGTCTGCATCTCCTGCTAACAGATAAGACTTTTTCTTCTTTTGTGTTTGTGCTATTTTTTGCATTTTGTCCTGCACTTCTCCGGGGGCCTTCAGGGTCCCCTCCGGGGGCTTCTGCCCTCTCAGTTTAGTTCAGCCACTGAGTTTTGTTCTTTTGCTTTTTCCAGTTTTTTTTCAGTGGCTGCTGTTTTGATTTTGTTACACCAGAGAACTAATTTAGGTGGTAGAGGTCGTGTGATCTCAGGTGATTTTGAAATTAGTAGAGTTGGTGCTTTTCAGGGTTTTCTGGGATTGCAGTAAGTACTCTTCCTATCCTTTTCTATTTAGATAGTTTGGACCCCAGCATTTGCTCATACTATTTTCTTTCTGTGTCAGTATTTCCTCTTGTCTAACCGCCATTACATGTTTGGGGGCTTTCTATTATCTTTGGGGTTCTGCTCCGGGGCAGATAGCTTTCCTATTTCTATCTTTAGGTGTAGTTAGTTTCTCAGGCTGTGACGAGGCGTCTAGGACCAACGTAGGAACGCTCCACGGCTGCCTCTAGTTGTGGTGGTTAGTCAGGGTACTGCAATCTCATAGTTTCCAACTGCTCTGGTGTATTGCCTTTTTTACCTGCACTCCTCAGCTACCGAAACATAACAGTATCACCGGCCTAAAAATTGAAAATTGTATGGTACTCACAGAAGGGAAAAAATATTGTGAAAGAAAAAAGGTTGTCAGAGTTGTCAGAGATATTTTTCTGTTTGTTGCATTTTTTTTTTCCCTCTGTATCTCTGGGTGCTGGGGAGGATCTTTTCTCCCAATGGAGTTTGCACAGTTGTCTGGCCGTGTGGATCAGCTTGCCACTGAAGTTCAGAGTATTGCTGCATATCTTGCTAGGTTGCCTGTTGTGGAACCTAGGATCCCCATGCCAGATTTGTTTTTAGGGGATCGAGCTAAGTTTCAGAATTTCAAAAATAATTGTAAATTGTTTTTTTGCCTTAAAATCTAAGTCCTCAGGAAACGCAGCGCAGCAGGTTCAAATTATCATCTCTCTCCTGCGCGGCGACCCTCAGGATTGGGCTTTTTCCCTGATACCTGGGGATCCTGTTTTGAGTGATGTTGATGCGTTTTTTCAGGCTTTGGGGTTATTGTACGATGAGCCTAATGTCACTGATCAAGCTGAAAAAGCCTTGTTGGCATTAAATCAGGGGCTTGATGACGCTGAGTTATACTGTCAGAGATTCCGTAGGTGGGCAGTCCTGACCAAATGGAATGACGACGCTTTGGCGGCCCTTTTCCGGAAGGGTCTGTCAGATAATGTAAAGGATGTTATGGTGGGATTCCCTGTCCCCTCTGGTCTCAATGATTCTATGTCATTAGCGATTCAAATTGACAGACGTTTGCGTGAGCGGAGAAGTATGCGTGGAATGGTGTTGCCTTGTGAACCAGCTTCTGAACCCATGCAGTGTGATAGAGTGGTGTCTGGGGCACAGCGTCATGAGTTTCGAAAGCGCAATGGGTTATGTTTCTACTGTGGTGATGCCTCTCATGCTATTTCAGTCTGCCCTAAGCGGGGAAGACGTTTTGCACGCTCAGTTGTCTTGGGTAGTGTTCAGACTAAGTTTTTATTAACTGTCACTCTGATATGCTCTCTGTCCTCATTTACTGCTCAGGCTTTTGTTGATTCTGGAGCAGCTATTAACCTGATGGATTATGATTTTGCTAAACGTTGTGGGTTTCCCTTGATACCCCTACAGAAGTCTATTCCCCTACTGGGGATCGATTCTACCCCTTTGGCTGAGAATAAACCCCAGTTTTCTACTCAGGTGATAATGAGGGTTGAACCTGATCACCAGGAGTGCTGCAAATTTTTGGTTCTATATAATCTGCATGACATTATCGTGCTGGGTTTCCCTTGGTTACAGTCTCATAATCCTGTTTTGGATTGGAAATCTGTGTCTGTAACCAGTTGGGGCTGCCAATGTGTTAATACCAACACTCCTGTTTTTTCTGCCTCCCCCCAGGCTCAGGATGTTCCTGACTTTTTGATTGATTTTTCTGATGTGTTTTGCGAAAGTAAATCTGCATCCTTGCCTCCCCATAGGAGCTATGACTGCGCTATTGAATTAGTGCCGGGTAGTAAATTCCCTAAAGGTCGCCTTTTTAACTTGTCTGTACCTGAACATGACGCTATGCGGTCTTATATCAAGGAATCATTGGAGAAGGGTCATATCAGACCATCCTCTTCACCCTTAGGTGCCGGTTTTTTCTTTGTGGCCAAAAAAGATGGTTCATTAAGGCCGTGTATTGATTATCGTCTCTTGAACAATATTACTGTGAAATATCAATACCCGTTACCCTTGATTTCTGACCTGTTTTCCAGGGTGAAAAACGCTACTTGGTTTACCAAGCTTGACCTCAGGGGGGCGTATAACCTTATTCGCATTAAGCACGGGGATGAATGGAAGACGGCATTCAATACCCCTGAAGGGCATTTTGAGTACCTAGTGATGCCCTTTGGGCTCACTAATGCTCCTTCCGTCTTCCAGTCCTTCATGAATGACATTTTCAGGGATTTTGTGGACAAATTTCTGATTGTTTATTTGGATGATATCTTGATTTTTTCTAATGACTGGGACTCTCATGTGAAACATGTTCGAACTGTATTCCAGATTTTGAGAGAGAATGCTCTGTATGTGAAGGGATCAAAGTGTCTTTTTGGCGTACAGAGGATCTCATTTCTGGGATTCATTTTGTCCCCATCTGTTATTGAAATGGACCCGGTCAAGGTTCAGGCCATCTGTGATTGGGTCCAACCTACTTCATTAAAGGCTCTTCAGAGATTTTTGGGTTTTGCCAATTTTTATCGTAAATTTATTGGTAATTTCTCGGTTATTGTTAAACCATTAACTGATTTGACCAGAAAGGGTTCTGATGTGGTGAATTGGCCTCCTGAGGCAGTCTCTGCATTTCAGGAATATAAGCAGAGATTCACTTCTGCTCCTGTTTCTACGGCAGCCTGATGTTTCTCTGCCATTTCAGGCGGAGGTTGATGCCTCTGAAATTGGGGCAGGTGCCGTTTTGTCCCAAAAAGATCCAGAGACCTCTAAAAGTAACCCTTGTGCCTTTTTCTCTCGAAAATTTTCTCCTACTGAACGTAATTATGACGTGGGTAATCGGGAGTTATTGGCCATGAAGTGGGCTTTTGAAGAGTGGAGACATTGGCTGGAGGGAGCCAAACATCAGGTGGTGGTCCTTACGGACCATAAGAATCTGGTCTATCTGGAATCTGCCAAGCGACTCAATCCTAGACAGGCCAGGTGGGCCTTGTTTTTCACACGTTTTAATTTTGTGGTTTCCTTTCTTCCTGGCACTAAGAATGTTAAGGCGGATGCCCTCTCGAGGAGTTTCCTTGCGGACTCTCCTGAGTTATCTGATCCTTCTGTTATTTTGAAAGAGGGTGTAGTTCTTTCCGCCATCTCGCCCAATTTGAGACTTGCTCTGGAGGGGTGTCAGGAGGATAGGCCCGAGCACTGCCCTGTTGGAAAATTGTTTGTCCCGGACCAATGGAAAAAGAGTGTGATGTCTGAGATTCATTGTTCCGCATTGGCTGGGCATCCCGGAATTTTTGGTACCAGAGACTTGGTTAGTCGGTCCTTTTGGTGGCCTACCTTGTCTCGTGATGTCAGGGAATTTGTGCAGTCCTGCAGGACTTGCTCTCGCTCCAAGCCTTGCTCTCGCTCTAGTGGTTTGTTGATGCCATTGCCTGTGCCCAAGAGACCATGGACCCATATCTCTATGGATTTCATTTCCGATCTTCCTGTTTCTCAGAGAATGACCACCATCTGGGTAATTTGTGATAGGTTTTCCAAAATGATACATCTTGTGCCATTACCTAAGTTGCCTTCCTCCTCTGAATTGGTGCCGTTGTTCCTTCAGCACGTGGTTCGTTTACACGGCATTCCTGAGAACATTGTGTCTGACAGAGGAGTCCAGTTTGTTTCCAGATTTTGGAGGACTTTTTGTTCTAAACTGGGTGTTCAATTGTCTTTCTCCTCGGCATTTCATCCTCAGACCAATGGTCAAACTGAGAGAACAAACCAGACATTGGAGACTTATCTAAGATGCTTTGTGTCTGCTGATCAGGATGACTGGGTCTCTTTTTTGCCTTTGGCTGAGTTTGCTCTTAATAATAGGGCTAGCTCTGCCACTTTGATGTCTCCGTTTTTTTGTAATTCTGGGTTTCACCCTCGATTTTCTTCAGGACAGACGGAGGCTTCTGTCTGTCCAGGTGTTGACTCTGTTGTGGAGCGTATGCAACAGATTTGGGACCAGGTAGTGGAGAGGTTGTCCCTCTCTCAGGAGAAGGCCCAGCGGTTTGCTAACCGCATAGGACTGATGGTCCTCGTTTTAAAGTGGGGGACTTGGTCTGGTTGTCCTCAAAGAATATTCCTATGAGAGTAGCATCTCCTAAATTTAAGCCTAGGTTCATTGGACCTTATAAGATCATGGAGATTATTAATCCTGTTTCTTTTCGTTTGCTTCTTCCAGGGACATTTAAGATCCATAACGTGTTCCACAAGTCCTTGTTGAAGAGGTTTGTTGAGCCAGTGGTTCCTGCTGCTGTGCCTCCTGACCCTGTTTTGGTTGAGGGCAATCTGGAGTATGTGGTTGAGAAAATATTAGATTCTCGTTTTTCTAGACGGAAACTCCAGTATTTGGTTAAATGGAGAGGTTATGGTCAGGAAGACAATTCTTGGGTGTTTGCTTCGGACATCCATGCTAGGAGACTTATCCGTGCGTATCATAGAACTCATCCTGACCGACCTGGTTGCTCAAATGAGGGTTCGGTGACCCCTCCTCAAGGGGGGTACTGTTGTGAATGGGTTTGAGATGAGTTCTGAGCAGAGGCTCCCTCTGGTGGTTACAAGCGGTGCTAGTGAAGATTGTGAGGACTGGGAATCAGGTGTTACTGACTGGTCTTATATAAGGGAGTCATTTTCCCATCAGGGTTGCCGGTGATCAATTGTTCTGGTCTGAATCCTTCATTCCAGTTTCCCTTGTAGCCTGCTGTGTCGTGTCTGCATCTCCTGCTAACAGATAAGACTTTTTCTTCTTTTGTGTTTGTGCTATATTTTTGCATTTTGTCCTGCACTTCTCCGGGGGCCTTCAGGGTCCCCTCCGGGGCTTCTGCCCTCTCAGTTTAGTTCAGCCACTGAGTTTTGTTCTTTTGCTTTTTCCAGTTTTTTTCAGTGGCTGCTGTTTTGATTTTGTTACACCAGAGAACTAATTTAGGTGGTAGAGGTCGTGTGATCTCAGGTGATTTTGAAATTAGTAGAGTTGGTGCTTTTCAGGGTTTTCTGGGATTGCAGTAAGTACCCTTCCTATCCTTTTCTATTTAGATAGTTTGGGCCCCAGCATTTGCTCATACTATTTTCTTTCTGTGTCAGTATTTCCTCTTGTCTAACCGCCATTACATGTTTGGGGGCTTTCTATTATCTTTGGGGTTCTGCTCCGGGGCAGATAGCTTTCCTATTTCTATCTTTAGGTGTAGTTAGTTTCTCAGGCTGTGACGAGGCGTCTAGGACCAACGTAGGAACGCTCCACGGCTGCCTCTAGTTGTGGTGGTTAGTCAGGGTACTGCAATCTCATAGTTTCCAACTGCTCTGGTGTATTGCCTTTTTTACCTGCACTCCTCAGCTACCGAAACATAACAGTTATTCATAAAAGCAATAAAACAGTGCGTTATATCTTATATAGATGTGTCTTTGTGTTAAGTTTTGTTTGTTACAGAAGGCATAGGAAACTGGACAAAAGTTTCAAGGACATCTGTCTGGGGAATCCACAATTTATGACATTGTTGTTCCCAATTAAAATACTTTCTCTTATACATAATGTACATAGCCATTCCCCTTTCTTCTGGGGTTGTAATAAAATGCTTGTTACTTGGGATTTGAAGTTAGACAAGAATTGTACACTGACAGAAACTGGCTGTGTGTATTTTCTTGTATTGTATCGTATTTATTTTAATTCATTTTAATTTGAACCAATAATGGCAGATTGGAGATCGTTTGTATCTCAACCCAAATTAGCCCTCCTTCGAATGGGCTACCTCAACATTACATGGTGCCGAAACCCAGGATGGTTAACTAGACCTCTCTGTGACCCAACTACACAGACCTTTCCATAAATCACTGAAAAAACCTGCAGTTAATAGCCATTTGTGTTACAAAGTTTCATTGCTTTCTGGTGGTTCAAGACAGGGAAAATAGGGGTCCTACAAGACCATTTTTATCAAACCTCTGCCATTGTTTGGATTTTGTGTGAATGGATGACTTACAGAGTTACAAGATAGACAACAAATTATTATATGCTTCAATGTGTCTTTAGATGTGTAACTAACAATTGTATTAAATTGGATGAAGTGACGAGTATAATGTTTCAGTAGCTGAAGGATTGTTGTGATATGTTGTCTTCATTGTCTATATGACTGTCATGGCTGGATTGATATTACTGTAAACTATGAGGAACCTTGGATGTTAGACTGAATAATTTTTGAGTGACCAATAAGGGCACTGTGCCAGTGACTGTCCAGTGTAGATTGTGTGACTGACGTATTGTGAACTAGTTCAGATGAATCATCGTTCTTGGTGTCTATGCTGTGTGAACTCAAGAGAGGAAATCTCATGATAGGAGTAGTAGTCTCTTTTGAGCCAGTATATCCAGACCTAGAGACAATAGCTAGAGAGGGGAGAAGTAATACAGATTTAATTGCTAAGCTGTGCCCCCTGCAGGATGTTGAAGGAAACTTATTGTTTGAGTAATTAAACCTGCCATTAGGCTCTGATTTAGGTAACCCCTCCTTTTTGTGCTAGATGTAATCTGTTTGAATCAGAGAAGGTGGATAAAGGTTTTGTAGATAAAGAACTCATTCTCCCATGACTATTATTTTGACTAGTGGAAGTAACTGCAATAACTATTGGTAATACAGTATTTTAGATTATTATTTTGTTGGTTGTGTGTCAAAGTGGGCTGGTTACCTGATATTTCCTAGAAATTCTCTTGTGAGAACAGTGGCTCTGGGAGTTGAAATACTTCTCTTGCGAGCAAGTTGGTGCTGAGGGAAGAGTAGAGCCTTCCACGGTGAAGGCTCTATGAGCCCATTCAGTTCTTCGGATTACTGCGGGCATTGACGTTGCAGTCATGAGGACCGGCAACTGCAAGAAAATAAGCAGTCTCAGATGTATCACCCTTGTCCCTGCATGTAATATAGCAGAAAGACTAAGAAGGAATAGGAGAAGTGTATTTGCTATTGGGAAGGATGGCTGAAAGAGAGATAAGAATAGATTTGAGCTGGCTAGGATAGGATATGGTTAAAAGTAGTCAAAGCGTTTCTCAATGACCCCTGTAGTCTCTATACTTGATGTAAAACTTGCATCCTTTTTGACACCCCCCGACTTATGTAGGAATGATAGGTTGAGACTGCAGATATTGTGGCCAACAGACTCTCCGTGGGGTTAATTACTGTGTCCTGTGGGTCTCCACACCATGGATGCCCAAGGTGCCTATGCCACCATGAGGACTACGAGTCATGTACACTTTCTAACTCCTGGGATAGAAAATAGCCTGCTGGTACATGATCCGCTGCATGTGTAGCTAATAGCATAACATTGGCCCGGACCCCCAGTGAGCTCATCGCTCTCATTACCCAGCTCCTAGACCCCTAACATTTAGAATGGGTCTCCAGGGTGTTGAGGAGACATATCGGGCCACATGGGGTGATCTAGTCAAAGTCTTTTCACAGTGACTCCTTACTTACTATTGCTGCAGTGTTTCATGAATGACCTTAGACCTATAGTCCAGACCACAGTATGTACTAGTCGCCTAGAGTGGTGCAATATGCAATGGGTTGATCTAAAGGAAATAGCCCAGGGTGCTGAACATAGAAAGCATGTAAAAGAAATAGTTAATTAGAACCCGTGCAGCCAGAAAGGGAAGGAGGGTGAGAGGTGGAAGTAACTATCAAGGTAGAAATAGAGACTGCAGCAATGAAAATGTTGGTCTTTTGGGCAAAAAGGACATTTTTCTTCCAAATGTTCTAGAAAAATAACAGCTACTATCCTGAACCCCCCCCCCCATAGGAAACTGGCAATCCAGATGTCTCTCTGTGCCGCATTGTCATTCCCCAGGGACCCACACTCACTGTCCCCATTTCCCTGGGAAGGGCCAAATGACTCAGCCCCTCTGACTGAATTTGCATGATTCTATTTAATTGTGACCCAGGATTTAGTTTCCCCTGATGTATTTTTTAATTTGTTAGGGACAGATGTGTTGCAGAAAATTGGAGCTGCATAGAATTCACTCCAAATGACCCCAAAATGACCACCCCCATAGATGAAAGCCCCTTGTGCAGTCTCTTGTCCCTGGCACTTCCTACAGCCCTGGACAGTACATGCTCTGATACCCATTCCCTACCTACTTGGAGAACATAACCAGCCAGCTGTGGGCACATCACAAGCTTGATCTGGGAAAACTGCCCATTTACAGGTGACAGTAAAACTTAAACCATGTCTCCTCCCCCCTGTGTAAAGCAGGACAAGTACTGTCGAGAATGCGGTGATACATAATAATGTCCAATAGCTCCAGAGAGGAGGTCTAATTGTCCCTATAATCTCCATATTTAATATCACCCCATATAACTATCAAATGCTGTATTCCAAATCCAGCAACACTACTACAAGTGGATTTAGAAAAGGGAGGAAAATATCAGGATGAGGAAGAGGGAGGGACTGTGAGCCAAATTCTGCCCCTGTAAAGTAACAGATGAGGAAGCTCAACGTGACATTGACACATGAACATAATAATCAGGCATTGATGGAGGCAGAAACATAGGGCGTGTTAGATATCACTGACGTCCCCCACACTAACCCCTCTGCTGAGTATTTTGTAGATGGTTCCAGAGCTTGGATCAGTGATCAAAGATGGTTCATCACCAGATATGCAGTAGTCCATAATGATAAGGCAGTAATACAAGAACCACTCTCCTCGACCTGCTCTGCGCCAAAGGCTGAGCTGAGGGCACTCGCTGCAGTGTGCAATCTGGGAAAAGTTAAAAACATTCATTTATTTTTGGACTTAAGATATGTTTTAAATGGTTGCATATAACTTTGGCGCCATTTGGTGGAGCCGTAATTTTCTGGCCTCTGCTGGCAAACCTATGAGGTGGTAGGTCAGCCACTCACAACACTCACCCTTACCCGAAGGGCAGCTATCACCGCACACACGTAAACCAACTCCTCTTTCAGCCGACATTGCCCGGAGGCTAAGAAAGCAGCACAACTACCTCTTACAGTTTTATTGGCCAGAGCAGACACGGCTACCCCAGGGGCCTCAGTAACCAAAAGTGCATGAAGGAGACAGAGGAGACTGTCAGCGCACCAGTCCAGTGGCTGTTGATCACAAACTACTGCAGTCTTCCAGACTCAGACCCCGCCAAACGGACGGGACGCATGGGTCTAAGCAGGTGCTGTGCAGTCATTGTCAGGGGTATGGCAGGTAAACACCCATATCTGCCTCCCACGCTGCCTGTTCCCCGTGATGGCTGCCCTAGCACATTTCACTGGTGCATAACTCAAAGGGTGATTTGTGTGTAGTGGTGCTACAAAACTGATGAGCCCCAGGGTTCCCGAATGCGGCTACAAAAAATGTCTCGTTTGTGAGAAACATAATCCTGGTAGACCTATTCGAGTCCCATAGAAATGCACACCAAAACCAGATGACCCGTTTCAGAGACTGCAGGTGAACTACATATAAGATAGGTACTTATGAATATATCCCAGTATCATTGATCTCTTCCCAACATGATCTGAAGCTTGGGCAGTGATTAAAGTTTATAAATAAACTGATCCGTGAAGTGGTTTGTAGATATGGGGTTCCCAAACTATAGAGATTGATAGAGGCACACACTTTTCCTGGAGAACTGCTGAAACAAATCATGGTCTCATGGTCACTCTGGGGATAGAACAGGCTTTCCATGTTTCCTAGACCCACAGAGTAGTGGGAAGGTGGAATGCCTTAATTGTACTCTGAAATTAAAAATCCAGAAGGGCATGGAAGAAACACGCTGGTTCTGGTAGATTGCTTGCCATTGCATTCAGTGAGGCCCACCCCAAAGGGGTAGATGTTATGTTTCGGTAGCTGAGGAGGACAGGAACAACAGCAGGGCAGCTGAACACCTGAGATGTTGGTAACTGATGGGTTGCAGATTCCTAAGCTAACGACACAACTAGAGGTAGCCGTGGAGCGTTCCTACGTTGATCCTAGATGCCTCGTCACAGCCTGAGAGATAACTACACCTAAAGGCAGAAAGATGAAAGCTATCTGCCCCGGAGCAGATCCCCAAAGAAAATAGGAAGCCCCCAAACATATAATAGCGGTTAGACAAGATGAAAATACAAACATAGGCAGAAAATAGACTGAGCAAACGCTGGGGCCACAAGCTGACTAAATAGGATAGGACAGGAGAGATTACTTTCTGCAACCCAGAAAACCCTACAAAAATCCAACAATTCTGATTACAAAAATACTGAGATCACACGTTCTCGCCTCCCACTAAATCAGATCTTAGTGTGAACAAAAACCAAGCAGCAGCCGCTGAAAAAACAGGAAAAAGCAAATGAGCAAATAACAGTGGCTGCAGAAAAACTGTGAGGAGCTCAGGCCCCAGGAGGGGACCTGGCTGACCTCCACAAAAGTGCAGAAAACAATGCAAAAAGCAAGCACAAAAAGAAAAGCAAAAAATATCTTATCTGAAAGCAGGAGATGCAGACAGGACTCCAGCAAACTTCCAAATGAACCAGGAACCACAATTGAGACAAGAACAATTGATCACCGGCAACCATCATGGGAGGGAACCTCCCTTATATCAGACCAGTCCGTGATTCCAGATTGCCACTCCTTGCTGAAAGGTTCAGTACTGTCTGTAACCACCAGAGGGAGCCTCTGCTCAGAAACCATCTCTAGCACATTCATAACAGGTAGAGAGAAGTTGCCCTGTTTGAAATACTGTTTGGTAGTGTCCATAAAATAGGTTTGTATTTCCTGCAGCAGCTGCAGGTCTCCTACAGTTTCCTTGCTGAATATGTTTTAGAGTTGCTCAAACATCTGACTGTTACTCATAACCATATTCTTTCCTCCATCCCAGTCCCCAACTGTATAAGCGGCACACAAACATTGGTTCCAGGAGATGGGGATGTGGTCAAAACACACATGAGGAGACCACTGGGACCCAGATACAATGAGCCACTTCAAATACTATTGACAACTGCCACTTATGTCAAGCTCCAAGGCAAAGATCCTCGGATCCATGCCAGCTACTGCAAAAAGGTTCTGAATCCTGGCAGCAGTGTGGCTCCCCTGCGGTCTGGCCGCCACAATGGTATTGCCTCCCTAACTGGTGGTGGTATCATGTCTGGAATTAGATGGAGCTTCCTACTAAATAAACCACGCATCGACACACAGAAGCCCATCCCTGACCAGAAGGGATAGCACAAGCCCCTAGTTTGTAGGGTGACTGCCTCTTCTGGCTGGGGGGATGAGTAAGATAGCGAGGGCAGGGTAGTGAGAGGAAGGGCAGGGAAGAAGGAGCACGTGGTGTTTCCAGGATTGGAGCTATAGAAGGCTCACCCTAGGATTATGATGAAAACAGGACACCAGAGTCTGGAGACCGGGAGACTGCAGGTCTCTGGCCTCCTCTGCAGCACTAAAAGAACCACATTACAGAGGGCTCAGAGCTTGGACTGAGAGAACTGCTTGCAAAGAGGTCGCAATGTATGCTGGCTGTAGCTGCTACAGAACAGACAAGCAGGGAGTACAGATCAGCTCCTAAGCTATTGAATCTCCAAACAGACGGGCACAGAAATAAAGGCTTATTCTACCCACTTAGTGGAGTGGACTCCAGCTGTTCCCAAACTAGCCGGACTGTTATGATATGGTAGCTGAGGAGAGCAGGTAAAAAGGCAATACACCAGAGCAGTTGGAATCTATGAGATTGCAGTACCCTGACTAACCACCACAACTAGAGGCAGCCGTGGAGCGTTCCTACGTTGGTCCTAGACGCCTCGTCACAGCCTGAGAAACTAATTACACCTAAAGATAGAAATAGGAAAGCTATCTGCCCCGGAGCATAACCCCAAAGATAATAGAAAGCCCCCAAACATGTAATGGCGGTTAGACAAGAAATACTGACACAGAAAGAAAATAGTATGAGCAAACATTGGGGCCCAAACTAACTAAATAGAAAAGGATAGGAAGGCTACTTACTGCAATCCCAGAAAACCCTGAAAAGCACCAACTCTACTAATTTCAAAATCACCTGAGATCACACGACCTCTACCACCTAAATTAGTTCTCTGGTGTAACAAAATCAAAACAGCAGCCACTGAAAAAACTGTAAAAAGCAAAAGTACAAACATCAGTGGCTGAACTAAACTGAGAGGGCAAAAGCCCCCGGAGGGGACCCTGAAGGCCCCCACAGAAGTGCAGGACAAAATGCAAAAATCTAGCACAAAAACAAAAAGAAGAAAATGTCTTATCTGATAGCAGGAGATGCAGACACGACACAGCAGGCTACAAGGGAAACAGGATTCAAGGATTGAGACCAGAACAATTGATCACCGGCAACCCTGATGGGAAGGTGACTCCCTTATATAAGACCAGTCAGTAACACCTGATTCCCAATCCTCACAATCTTCACTGGACAGACCAGCACCGCTTGTAACCACCAGACGAAGCCTCTGCTCAGAACTCATCTCAAACCCATTCACAACAGTACCCCCCCCTTAAGGAGGGGTCACCAAACCCTCATTTGAGCAACCAGGTCGGTCAGGATGAGTTCTATGATACGCACGGATAAGTCTCCTAGCATGGATGTCCGAAGCAAACACCCAAGAATTGTCTTCCTGACCATAACCTCTCCATTTAACCAAATACTGGAGTTTCCGTCTAGAAAAACGAGAATCTAATATTTTCTCAACCACATACTCCAGATTGCCCTCAACCAAAACAGGGTCAGGAGGCACAGCAGCAGGAACCACTGGCTCAACAAACCTCTTCAACAAGGACTTGTGGAACACGTTATAGATCTTAAATGTCCCTGGAAGAAGCAAACGAAAAGAAACAGGATTAATAATCTCCATGATCTTATAAGGTCCAATGAACCTAGGCTTAAATTTAGGAGATGCTACTCTCATAGGAATATTTTTTGAGGACAACCTACTTTAAACTGAGGACCATCAGTCCTATGCCGGTTAGCAAACCGCTGGGCCTTCTCCTGAGAAAGGGACAACCTCTCCACTACCTGGTCCCAAATCTGTTGCATACGCTCCACAACAGAGTCAACACCTGGACAGACAGAAGCCTCCGTCTGTCCTGAAGAAAATCGAGGGTGAAACCCAGAATTACAGAAAAATGGAGACATCAAAGTGGCAGAGCTAGCCCTGTTATTAAGAGCAAACTCAGCCTAAGGCAAAAAAGAGACCCAGTCATCCTGATCAGCAGACACAAAGCATCTTAGATAAGTCTCCAATGTCTGGTTTGTTCTCTCAGTTTGACCATTGGTCTGAGGATGAAATGCCGAGGAGAAAGACAATTGAACACCCAGTTTAGAACAAAAAGTCCTCCAAAATCTGGAAACAAACTGGACTCCTCTGTCAGACACAATGTTCTCAGGAATGCCGTGTAAACGAACCACGTGCTGAAGGAACAACGGCACCAATTCAGAGGAGGAAGGCAACTTAGGTAATGGCACAAGATGTATCATTTTGGAAAACCTATCACAAATTACCCAGATGGTGGTCATTCTCTGAGAAACAGGAAGGTCGGAAATGAAATCCATAGAGATATGGGTCCATGGTCTCTTGGGCACAGGCATTGGCATCAACAAACCACTAGAGCGAGAGCAAGGCTTGGAGCGAGAGCAAGTCCCGCAGGACTGCACAAATTCCCTGACATCACGAGACAAGGTAGGCCACCAAAAGGACCGACTAACCAAGTCTCTGGTACCAAAAATTCCGGGATGCCCAGCCAATGCGGAACAATGAATCTCAGACATCACACTCTTTTTCCACTGGTCCGGGACAAACAATTTTCCAACAGGGCAGCACTCGGGCCTATCCTCCTGACACCCCTCCAGAGCAAGTCTCAAATTGGGCGAGATGGCGGAAAGAACTACACCCTCTTTCAAAATAACAGAAGGATCAGATAACTCAGGAGAGTCCGCAAGGAAACTCCTCGAGAGGGCATCCGCCTTAACATTCTTAGTGCCAGGAAGAAAGGAAACCACAAAATTAAAACGTGTGAAAAACAAGGCCCACCTGGCCTGTCTAGGATTGAGTCGCTTGGCAGATTCCAGATAGACCAGATTCTTATGGTCCGTAAGGACCACCACCTGATGTTTGGCTCCCTCCAGCCAATGTCTCCACTCTTCAAAAGCCCACTTCATGGCCAATAACTCCCGATTACCCACGTCATAATTACGTTCAGTAGGAGAAAATTTTCGAGAGAAAAAGGCACAAGGGTTACTTTTAGAGGTCTCTGGATCTTTTTGGGACAAAACGGCACCTGCCCCAATTTCAGAGGCATCAACCTCCACCTGAAATGGCAGAGAAACATCAGGCTGCCATAGAACAGGAGCAGAAGTGAATCTTTGCTTAAGTTCCTGAAATGCAGAGACTGCCTCAGGAGGCCAATTCACCACATCAGAACCCTTTTTGGTCAAATCAGTTAATGGTTTAACAATAACCGAGAAATTACCAATAAATTTACGATAAAAATTGGCAAAACCCAAAAATCTTTGAAGAGCCTTTAATGAAGTAGGTTGGACCCAATCACAGATGGCCTGAACCTTGACCGGGTCCATTTCAATAACAGATGGGGACAAAATGAATCCCAGAAATGAGATCCTCTGTACGCCAAAAAGACACTTTGATCCCTTCACATACAGAGCATTCTCTCTCAAAATCTGGAATACAGTTCGAACATGTTTCACATGAGAGTCCCAGTCATTAGAAAAAATCAAGATATCATCCAAATAAACAATCAGAAATTTGTCCACAAAATCCCTGAAAATGTCATTCATGAAGGACTGGAAGACGGAAGGAGCATTAGTGAGCCCAAAGGGCATCACTAGGTACTCAAAATGCCCTTCAGGGGTATTGAATGCCGTCTTCCATTCATCCCCGTGCTTTATGCGAATAAGGTTATACGCCCCCCTGAGGTCAAGCTTGGTAAACCAAGTAGCGTTTTTCACCCTGGAAAACAGGTCAGAAATCAAGGGTAACGGATATTGATATTTCACAGTAATATTGTTCAAAAGACGATAATCAATACACGGCCTTAATGAACCATCCTTTTTGGCCACAAAGAAAAAACCGGCACCTAAGGGTGAAGAGGATGGTCTGATATGACCCTTCTCCAATGATTCCTTGATATAAGACCGCATAGCGTCATGTTCAGGTACAGACAAGTTAAAAAGGCGACCTTTAGGAATTTACTACCCGGCACTAATTCAATAGCGCAGTCATAGCTCCTATGGGGAGGCAAGGATGCAGATTTACTTTCGCTAAACACATCAGAAAAATCAATCAAAAAGTCAGGAACATCCTGAGCCTGGGAGGAGGCAGAAAAAACAGGAGTGTTGGTATTAACACATTGGCAGCCCCAACTGGTTACAGACACAGATTTCCAATCCAAAACAGGATTATGAGACTGTAACCAAGGGAAACCCAGTACGATAATATCATGCAGATTATACAGAACCAAAAATTTGCAGCACTCCTGGTGATCAGGTTCAACCCTCATTATCACCTGAGTAGAGAACTGAGGTTTATTCTCAGCCAAAGGGGTAGAATCGATCCCCAGTAGGGGAATAGACTTCTGTAGGGGTATCAAGGGAAACCCACAACGTTTAGCAAAATCATAATCCATCAGGTTAATAGCTGCTCCAGAATCAACGAAAGCCTGAGCAGAAAATGAAGACAGAGAGCATATCAGAGTGACAGTTAATAAAAACTTAGTCTGAACACTACCCAAGACAACTGAGCGTGCATAACGTCTTCCCCGCTTAGGGCAGACTGAAATAGCATGAGAGGCATCACCACAGTAGAAACATAACCCATTGCGCTTTCGAAACTCATGACGCTGTGCCCCAGACACCACTCTATCACACTGCATGGATTCAGAAGCAGGTTCACAAGGCAACACTATTCCACGCATACTTCTCCGCTCACGCAAACGTCTGTCAATTTGAATCGCTAATGACATAGAATCATTGAGACCAGAGGGGACAGGGAATCCCACCATAACATCCTTTACATTATCTGACAGACCCTTCCGGAAAAGGGCCGCCAAAGCGTCGTCATTCCACTTGGTCAGGACTGCCCACCTACGGAATCTCTGACAGTATAACTCAGCGTCATCAAGCCCCTGATTTAATGCCAACAAGGCTTTTTCAGCTTGATCAGTGACATTAGGCTCATCGTACAATAACCCCAAAGCCTGAAAAAATGCATCAACATCACTCAAAACAGGATCCCCAGGTGTCAGGGAAAAAGCCCAATCCTGAGGATCGCTGCGCAGGAGAGAGATGACAATTTGAACCTGCTGCGCTGCATTCCCTGAGGACTTAGATTTTAAGGCAAAAAACAATTTACAATTATTTTTGAAATTCTGAAACTTAGCTCGATCCCCTAAAAACAAATCTGGCATGGGGATCCTAGGTTCCACAACAGGCAACCTAGCAAGATATGCAGCAATACTCTGAACCTCAGTGGCAAGCTGATCCATACGGCCAGACAACTGTGCAAACTCCATTGAGAGAAAAGATCCTCCCCAGCACCCAGAGATACAGAGGGAAAAAAAAAAAAAATGCAACAAACAGAAAAATATCTCTGACAACTCTGACAACTTTTTTTTTTTTTTTTTTTCTTTCACAATATTTTTCCCTTCTGTGAGTACCATACAATATTAAATTTTTGGCCGGTGATACTGTTATGATTTGGTAGCTGAGGAGAGCAGGTAAAAAGGCAATACAGCAGAGCAGTTGGAATCTATGAGATTGCAGTACCCTGACTAACCACCACAACTAGAGGCAGCCGTGGAGCGTTCCTACGTTGGTCCTAGACGCCTCGTCACAGCCTGAGAAACTAATTACACCTAAAGATAGAAATAGGAAAGCTATCTGCCCCGGAGCAGAACCCCAAAGATAATAGAAAGCCCCCAAACATGTAATGGCGGTTAGACAAGAAGAAATACTGACACAGAAAGAAAATAGTATGAGCAAACGTTGGGGCCCAAACTAACTAAACAGAAAAGGGTAGCAAGGGTACTTACTGCAATCCCAGAAAACCCTGAAAAGCACCAACTCTACTAATTTCAAAAACACCTGAGATCACACGACCTCTACCACCTAAATTAGTTCTCTGGTGTAACAAAATCAAAACAGCAGCCACTGAAAAAACTGTAAAAAGCAAAAGTACAAACACCAGTGGCTGAACTAAACTGAGAGGGCAAAAGCCCCCGGAGGGGACCCTGAAGGCCCCCACAGAAGTGCAGGACAAAATGCAAAAATCTAGCACAAAAACAAAAAGAAGAAAATGTCTTATCTGATAGCAGGAGATGCAGATACGACACAGCAGGCTACAAGGGAAACAGGATTCAAGGATTGAGACCAGAACAATTGATCACCGGCAACCCTGATGGGAAGGTGACTCCCTTATATAAGACCAGTCAGTAACACCTGATTCCCAATCCTCACAATCTTCACTGGACAGACCAGCACCGCTTGTAACCACCAGAGGAAGCCTCTGCTCAGAACTCATCTCAAACCCATTCACAACACCGGACCCTGGACCTGGTGACCAGAACCCCTGGATTCAACCTGCATCCATCATCAGTAAAGGTAACGACTGAACTCCTTTGCCTTCTTACTTCTTTCTGCTGCACTGCTCACTACAACTCCCATCATCGCCCCAGGGGTATGCTCCTGCTGAGGGGAATGATCCATCTTGCTGCATTACCATCTATCCCCTGGGGACCCCACTTGCAGCGCTGGTCATCCCTGGCCAGACACCTCAGATGGCGTCACGATAAAACCATAAACCCAACATCCCCTGTAAATACTCCCCTTTCACTTGTCCATTCAGGGCCATGGTTCTGGGCAATAGCCACTGTGATACCTCTGATAGACTGCCTGCTTGGCTACCGAGTACCCCTGCCCTCTTTGAACCATGCTGATGACAATTGCATCCCTTGCTCTAACTCTCAATGAGGTACTAAAGGAGGACTGGTATAACAAACTGATAAGTATCACCAAGTCCTGCTGCGACACATAGTTTCTAAAGACATTCCTAAATTCTGCTGGATATGCACTCATAGCCCTATATCTTCAAATACTATGCCATATCTCTCAGTGCCCCTAAACCAATATGAGGCTTTAAACTATAGATGTTTCCATGAAGAGACTTTTGATTCTGCCCATTGTGACAGAGGAAACTTCACCAGCAACCATGTGGTTCCGGTCCAGATTGTGGGGTGGGTGGAGAGTCCATGGTTACAGATAAATCTTACAGGTAGCTTAAAACATTAGTATAAATTAGACTTAATACAAGGTAAATTCATAACACACAGGAATAAAAAGTTTCCAGTAGGTGAGATTTCAGTAAAGGAACTTAAAGTGAAGCCTGCGATGCGCACACTCCAAGGACTAGGAAAGGTATAAGAGCACGTCTATGATTTGTGATGATATATATTTTCAGTAAATAATCATGGATATTTGGACAATATTGAGTTGTGGTTTACAAATTCTGCCCAGAGTTATGAACAACTTGACCCATTTGATTACCCTTTTCAGTCTAACATGCCGAAGGAATGAGGTCAGTTTTCAAAACAACCGAACTTGGTTATGCCAAACCATCGATGCAAGGACTTGACTTACATACATTGTCTTGGGAGACCCATTGACATCACATCCAGCATAAGGCCTAAGGATTTATGCCTAGTATGTGATCACCAGATCGTCATCTCCGTGTGCAGAAGGAACCTGCACCTTAGCGCGACTTATGCTTGCAACTTTCATACTTCAGCATGGTGATCTAGAGATAAATGCTGTCCCCAAAAATTCCCTACATAAACAAGCTGCAGACAACTGCCACAGACAGAATGGTAGACCTCATATAGTTTAAATGGGGATAGGGAATAAGAATATATTAATTTACTCTTTCATTACATAAATGTTGGTACTGCTAGTTTACAGGTGCTTCTCACAAAATTAGAATATCATCAAAAAGTTATTTTTTCAGTTCTTCAATACAAAAAGTGAAACTCATATATATATAGAGTCATTACAAACAGAGTGATCTATTTCAAGTGTTTATTTCTGTTAATGTTGATGATTATGGCTTACCGCCAATGAAATCCCAAAAGTAATTATATCAGTAAATTAGAATAATTAACAAAAAAACACCCCCAAAGACTTCCTAAGCGTTTAAAAAGGTCCCTTAATCTGTTTCAGTAGGTTCCACAATCATGGAGAAGACTGCTAACTTGCCTTATATCTAGAATGCAATCATTGACATACTCTACAAAGAGGGTAAGCCACAAAAGGCCATTGCTAAAGAAGCTAGCTATTCACAGAGTGCTGTATCCAAGCATATTAATGGAAAGTCGAATGGAAGGAAAAAGTGTGGTAGAAAAAAGGTGCACAAGCAACCGGGATAACCGCAGCCTTGAAAGGATTGTTAAGAAAAGGCCATTCAAAAATTTGGGAGAGAATCACAAGGTGTGGGCAGATGCTGGAGTCATTGCTTCAAGAGTCACCATACACAGACGTATCCAGGATATGGCCTACAAGTGTCACATTCCTTGTGTCAAGCCACTTATGACAAATAGACAACTCCAGAAGCGTCTTACCTGGGCCAAGGAGAAAAAGAACTGGACTGTTGCTCAGTGGTCCGAGGAGTTGTTTTCAGATTAAAGTAAATTTTGCATTTCATTTGGAAATCAAGGTCCCAGTCTGGAGGAAGAGTGGAGTCACACAATCCAAGCTGCTTGAGGTCTAGTGTGAAGTTTCCATAATCAGTGATGATTTGGGGAGCCATGTCATCTGCTGGTGTAGGTCCACTGTGTTTTATTAAGACCAAAGTCAGCGCAGCCGTCTACCAGGAAATTTTAGAGCACTTCATGCTTTCTTCTGCAAGAAAGCTTTTTGGAGATGGAAATTTCTTTCCATTCATTCATTCAGCAGGACTTGGCATCTGTCCACACCGCCAAAAATACCAATACCTGGTTTAAAAACAACAGTATCACTGTGCTTGATTGGCCAGCAAACTCACCTGACCTTAACCCCATGGAGAATCTATGGGGTATTGTCAAGAGGAAGATGAGAGACGCCAGACCCAACAATGCAGATTGTTATGAATGTGCTAGAGATGGTTTCTGAGCAGAGGCTCCCTCTGGTGGTTACAGACAGTACTGAACCTTTCAGAGAGGAATGGCAATCTGGGATCACGGACTGGTCTGATATAAGGGAGGTTCCCTACCATGATGGTTGCCGGTGATCAATTGTTGTTGTCTAGGGTTGAGCATTCCGATACTTCCGATACCTGAAATCCAATGTAAGTCTATGGGAACAAAATATCGGAAGTACTTCCGATACTTACTTCCGATATTTTGTTCCCATAGACTTACATTGGATTTCAGGTATCGGAAGTATCGGAATGCTCAACCCTATTAATGTCTCAATTGTGGTTCCTGGTTCATTTGGAAGTTTTCTGAGTCTTGGCTGCATCTTCTGCTATCAGATAAGATATTTTCTGCTTTTATTTTTGTGCTTGCTTTTGCATTGTTCCCTGCACTTCTGTGGAGGTCAGCCAGGTCCCCTCCGGGGGCTTGTGCTCCTCTCAGTTTATCTGGAGCCACTGTTGTTTGTTCATTTGCTTTTTCCTGTTTTTTCAGTGGCTGCGGCTTAGTTTTGTTACACCAGAGATCTGATTAGGTGGTAGAGATCCTGTGATCTCAGGTGTTTTTGCAATCAGAAGAGTTGGTATTTTTTGGGGTTTTTTTTGGATTGCAGTGAGTATCCTTTCCTGTACTTTTCTGTCTAGACAGATTGGGTCCTAGCATTTGCTCATTCTATTTTCTGTCTGTGTCCGTGCTTCTTCTTGTCTAACCGCCATTACATGTTTGGGGGCTTCCTATTTTCTTTGGGGATCTGCTCCGGGGCAGATAGCTTTCATCTTTCTGCCTTTGGTGTAGTTATCTCTCAGGCTGTGATGAGGCGTCTAGGATCAACGTAGGAACGCTCCACGGCTACCTCTAGTTGTGTGGTTAGTTCAGGTTACTGCAATCCAATAGGTTCTAGCCTCTCTGGTGTATTGCCGTTTTTGCTTATTCTCCTCAGCTACCAAAACATAACAGTAGATGAGCTGAAAACTTATCAAAGCAACCTGGGCTTCCATAACACCTCAGCAATGCCACAGGTTGATCGTCTCCATGCCACGCCGCATTGATGCAGTAATTGATGAAAAAGGATCCCCGACCAAGTATTGAGTGCATTTCCTGTACATACATTTCAGTAGGCCAACATTTCGGATTTTAAAATCATTTTTCAAGCTGATGTTATAAAGTATTCTAGTACTGATATAATGACTTTTTGGTATTCATTGGCGGTAAGCCATAATCATCAACATTAACAGAAATAAACAATTGAAATAGATCACTTTGTAATGACTCTATATAATATACGAGTTTCACTTTTTGTATTGAAGAACTGAAATAAATTAACTTTTTGATGATATTCTAATTTTGTGAGAAGCACCTGTAGCTTTTATTGCGTAAAAGCGCCAAAACATAAAAAAAACGATGTAAATGTGGTATTGCTGTAATCGTACTGACCGGAACAATAAAGCTACCTTATCAATTTTAATACAAGTTGAATGGTATAAAAAATAACAATTCTTGAATTACTGGTTTTTGTTCATTCTACCTCTCAAAAATCAGAATAGAAAACGATCAAAAAATGAAATGTGCTCAAAAATGTGTGACAGCAGCCAAACTTAAAAACCTAATATAAATCTGCTGTTGATTTTTTTATACTGCCTCCGAAAGATCGCAGTAAAGCTCGGTTCCCATTTATCATGCACTCTGTGGTGAGCGCTTACACAGGGATTTCCATGTAAATCTCTGAAATACGTGATTCGGACGAAACCCCCAGCAGAAGATTCCATATAATGAGGCAGATGGAGGCAATGTGGATGCCATAGGACCTGTGATCCGTCGATGTCTGTCTTTTTAGGCATGCATAATAGCACAGTCAACCACAGTTTTATGCACTTGTGAAAATTAAGGACACAGCTGAACAGACGGAGTCTAGAGTAACTCTGCTGCCTCGTTATAGTGAATGGATCCCTCGGGGGTGTCATCTGTCACGTCACTCAGTGATTTAGATGGAAACACCAAAGTAAGTGCTCTGTGTAGAGTGCAGGATAAATGTGATATCAAACTTACCGTATTTTTCGGACTATAAGACGCACCGGACTATAAGACGCACCCAGGTTTTAGAGGTGGAAAATAGGGAAAAATATATTTGAAGCAAAAAATGTGGTAAAATATTTAATAACATAAATAACATACTATTATATGTGGTACTATTATATATAATAGTATGTTATTATGTTGGAAGCTACGGGTAGGAGATTGTGCTGCGGGACCAGTGTGGTGTCTGTAAATTACTATGTAAAGACGCTGGAGGGTGAGTATAAGAATGGGGGCACGGGCCTTATATTTAAAGCACTACTCCAGCACTGAAAAATAACACTGGAGTGCTGCTTTAAGATCCCATGGGAGAACTATAACTCTCAGCATATCCTGCAGATTCTATGGCATGCTGGGAGTTATAGTCCACCACAGGATGGCAGAGTGATTTTTTATGTGCTGTCATTACTAACCTTTTAATTAATTCCCTGTTGTACAGTGTGTTTGCAGGACCTGTGATGACATCATGAAGAGGCAGGGCTTTGTGTGGTCATGTGATGCTCCAGCCCGCCCTCTTCATGACCTCATCACAGGTCCTCCACAGGAGCATTCAGCATCGCATCAGCACAGCCCCCAGGCTTTCAGGTATGCGATGCCTCCTGCTGCACTCTGCTCCTGTCGACTCCTTCTACTTCCCACACAGATCCCCAGCTGCTGCAGGAATCAACCATGTGGCTCTGTTATTTGCTGCTCCCCGCTCACTGCTCAGCTGACAGGTGGGCGGGAAGCGGCTAATGAATATTCACTGCACTTAAGTATCGGGACCAGTGGTTTCCCCAGCGCTGGATTCCTGCAGCGGAGGGGATATTTTCCTGCCTCCTGCGATCTCACTCCACCGCAGCCCCCTGCCCCCTCCCCACATTACATTCCGACCATAAGATGCACCCACACTTTCCTCCCAAATTTGGAGGAAAAAAAGTGTGTCTTATGGTCCGAAAAATATGGTAATGTAAAATGTTCCCAATAAAAGCTTTAACTTGATCTGTGAAAAAAGCAAGTCCCCACTCAGGTCGGTTATCTGTTAACAGAAATATAGGGGCTTCCATGTTACTGGTAGCACAAAAGCTCTTGAAAAGCAAAATGGCTTCTTGCCCCTCAAAAGAAATTCAGCAAATACTGCGCTCCCAATTCCAAATGCCCCCTCCCTTCTGAGACCCAGTGTGCCTAAATCACATTTAGTGCCTACATGTTTGGCATTTCTGCATTGATGAGAGCACGCCTAATTTACAGGTGCGTCTCTCCAGAAGCATGAGCTGGGCATAATGTACTGGTCACTACAAGGTACTAGTCACTTCAACCTACTGGCCACTACAACGGCAGTTTGCAATTTTCGCTCAGCAACATCCACTACTGCTTGTTTCTGGAAAACACCCATGGAGTTAAAATCGTCACTACACCTGTAGATAAATTCCCTAAGGGGTATAATATTCAAAATGGGGGCACTTGAGGGGGATTCTGCTTTTCTACCACTTAGCGGCTCTGTATATGGAGCCCACAAACTATTCTGGGCATCAGAACAGGACACAGCGCTGTGAGGGAGTGGAGGGAGGGTAAGTAGAAAGGTTTATTTTTTTATGTGTGCAGCGTGATGAGGGCCATGTATATATAGAAAGAATAATGAAGGGCTCCAAAAACAAAATCATATAACATGCCCTATAGGCAATACTTTATTAATAAAATACCACGCTAAGGGGACCCCTACAAACGAGTGTTTACAGATTGTTTTTAACCACTCTTGGGACCTAGGATTTTCCTTAGGCGCAGTTGGTCTCTGTATATTTGTAGGGGTCCCCTTAGCAATTGGGCAGAGGGATTCCCTAGGGCGGTAGGGTGTAACAGGGTCACCAGGGTCAGCCATCGTGGAGCGGGGGCGCCACAACGCTCCCCCCTAGGGTGCCAACCTCCGCAGTTAGGCAGGCGACAGCCTAGACCACATACTAGGGACATCCAGGACAATCCCAGAGTTTTTAATGTAGGAATACACGTTTATGTTTTTGTTTTGTCACTTTGGTTGGTGCTACCGATTGTGGCATTTTATTAATAAAGTATTGCCTAGAGGGCCATGTATACCAGGATGGTGGATGGGGGCCATGTTTACCAGTATGGGGGGCCATGTATACCAGGATGGTAGATGGGGGCCGTGTATACCAGGATGGTGGATGGGGCCATGTATACCAGGATGGGGGCCATGCATACCAGGATGGGGATAAGGACCATGTATACCGGGATGGGGACCATATATACCAGGATGGGGACCATGTATACCAGGATGGGGACAGTAGCCATATATACAAGGATGGGGATTGTTGCCATGTGTGCCAGGATGGGGATAGTGGTCATGCATACCAGGATTGGGATGGTGGCTATATATACCAGGATCGGGATAGTGGCCATATATATACCAAGATGGAGATATGGGCCATGTATACCAGGATGGGGATGGTGGCCATGTACAGCAGGATGAGGATGGTGGGCCATGTATACCAGGATGGGAATGGTGGCCATGTATACCAGGATGGGGACCATGTATACTTTGATGGGGGAGCCATGTATACCAGGAAGGGGGGCCATGTATACCTGGATTTATCAATCAAAAATTATCAATTAATGCAATCAACACAATACCATCACCAATTATCAAAAATACACTAGATAGAAAAGACCGAGGGGAGTGCCTACCTACTCTATTCCTATATCAGCCCTACCTATCAACGGAGGTTGGCACCCTATTCCTGCGCAGTTGGCGCCCCCGATCACTGTTGACTCTCCCTTCTAACCCTGAAAGACCCTATAAGGAATAGGATGGAATCAACCTAATGGTCTTTTGAAGTGTGAAAAAATATAGATACACTATAAAAATAGTTCTAATGATGTTTGTCAGGAAGGAGGTGAGAGGATAGGCTGATAAACAATATGTACATATATTCTGGAAAGGGGCGGGAGGTATAACTTTCCCTATTCTGTCCCTGCCTGTCAGCGGAGGTTGGCACCCTTTAGATGATGAGATTGATGCCCCCGCTCCTCGACGGCTGTCCTCAACAGCCCTAATAGGCTAATTTCATAGAGAGTTATATGATATATAAAGTACTAGAGTGCTTTGGAAAACATCAACAGTAGTGATTATCTGATGAATCGGGCATATGATGATCTTACAACCTTGTTAAATTAGAAATGGTGTATGTTTAAATTACACATCAAGAGGAGCTCATGTGGATAAAGGATGTGGTGCAGATTTACATATGATGTTATAGACAAGCGGAGATAAAAGATTTGCTAGACACAGGCAACAGATATTAATATTTAGTAAATCTGTTTTGAATACTCCCTATGATATATCAATGGTCTCTACAACATCAATCTTCTATATTAATCACCAAGGCTATACCCAATCATCATAAACACCAAGCGTATAGCATCCACAATGATAAGTAGAAAATCAGATTAATTAATGAGCTCATCATTAAATAGTAAAGTCCAAAAATAGGGAAAAAGACACCATATATGCAGTACATAAACTCGACACCTTTCCCCTCTATAAGAGATTCATCAGGAGTGCATAAACATGTTCAAAGGACTACTTAGCTTGTCATTTGTGATGAATGATAATGATGAAGTCCTCAGCACACAGGGAAAGTTCCCTCTTAGTGTATTGGCCTGGAACAAAATGCCCTTTTGTGTCTAAGATATAGTCTCATAAGCAGGTAGCGACTCAAATCACCTGTATAGCACGGCGTGTGTGTCAAATTGGGTCTCATAAACCGGAAATCCGTCTCGCAGGGCCGGGGATGAGGTGCAGTGTTTTTCCACAAAGTGCACAGATGCGGACGTGCATAGTAGCCACCTCCTGTCGGAAGTCGGTGTCATGCATCGGGACGGGGCGCCACGAACTCTGTGCTTTACTAAGTGTGCAGATGCAGTAACAATACATGGACAAGCACACAAAGGCCACCTTCCGTCAGCACGATACATCAGTGGGCGGAGCAAGACACTACGTCACAGTTCCCCACAAAGGAGAAGAGAAGGCAGCGCATTCATCCAATATATTCACATGAATTGCGCATGTCTGAGGGAAATTTTTTTCCCATCAATGTAGTGGCATATTGGTTAACTCTTAGAACGCTTGGACCACTCCCATCTAATCCGCTATCTCTCAGATAACTCTCTTCTCAACCCTCTTCAATCCGGTTTCTGCTCTTTACACTCTACTGAAACTGCCCTCACTAAAGTCTCTAATGATCTACTCACTGCTAAATCTAATGGTCACTACTCCATGCTAATTCTCCTGGGTCTCTCTGCAGCATTCAACACTGTGGATCATCAGCTCCTCCTCACTATGCTCCGCTCCATCGGCCTCAAGGACACCATTCTCTCCTAGTACTCCTCCTACCTCTCTGACTGCTCCTTCACTGTTTTTTTTTCTGGCTCCTCCTCCTCTCATCTTCCCATTACTGTTGGGGTTCCTCAAGGATCAGCCCTAGGCCTCCTCCTCTTCTCCTTGTATAGTGCCCCTATTGGACAAACAATCAGCAGATTTGGGTTCCAGTGCCATCTCTATGCTGATGACACCCAATAATACATCTCTACACTTGACATCATGCCTGCATTATTACCAACACCAGTGATTGTCTTACCGCTGTCTCCAACATCATATCCTCCCTCTATCTGAAACTGAACCTGTCAAAAACTGAACTCCTTGTGTTTCCTCCCTCTACTAACCTACCTATACCCGACATTGCCATTTCTGTGTGTGGTTCTACTATTACTCCCCAATAATGTCCACCAATGTTCACCATCTAACCTGACAGAACTGGAGAGGATCTGCAAGGAAGAATGGCAGAGGATCCCCAAATCCAGGTGTGAAAAACTGGTTGCATCATTCCCAAGAAGACTCATGGCTGTATTAGCTCAAAAGGGTGCTTCTAGTCAATACTGAGTAAAGGGTCTGAATACTTATGATCATGTGATATTTCAGTTTTTCTATTTTAACCCCTTTACTCCTGGGTTGTTTGCATGTTAATGACCGGGCCAATTTTTACAATTCTGACCACTGTCTCTTTATGAGGTTATAATTCTGGAACGCTTCAATGGATCTTGGCGATTCTGAGAATGTTTTCTCATGACATATTGTGCTTCATGATAGTGGTAAAAAATTGTTGATAAAACTTGCGTTTATTTATGAAAAAAACGTAAATATGGTGAAAATTTTGAAAATGTTGCAATTTTCAAACTTTGAATTTTTATGCCCTCAGAACAGTAAAATATGTCACACAAAATAGTTACTAAATAACATTTCCCACATGTCTACTTTACATCAGCACAATTTTGGAAACATTTTTTTTGTTAGGAAGTTATAAGGGTTAAAATTTGGCCAGCGATTTTTCATTTTCACAACAAAATTTACAAAACCATTTTTTTAGGGACCACCTCACATTTGAGGTCACTTTGAGGGGTCTATATGGCAGAAAATACCCAAAAGTAACACCATTATAAAAACTGCACCCCTCAATGTACTCAAAACCACATTCAAGAAATGTATTAACCCTTCAGGTGCTTCACAGGAATTTTTGGAATGTGGAAGAAAAAAATAAACATTTAACTTTTTAGTCACAAAAATTATATTTTACAAACAATTTTTTTTATTTTCACAAGGGTAAAAGAAGAAAATGGACTGATAAAGTTGCTGTGCAATTTCTCCTGAGTAGGCTGATACCACATACAGTACAGACCTAAAGTTTGGACACACCTTCTCATTCAAAGATTTTTCTGTATTTTCATGACTATGAAAATTGTACATTCACACTGAAGGCATCAAAACTATGAATTAACACATGTGGAATTATATACTTAACAAAAAAGTGTGAAACAACTGAAAATATGTCTTATATTCTAGGTTCATCAAAGTAGCCACCTTTTGCTTTGATTACTGTTTTGCACACTCTTGGCATTCTCTTGATGAGCTTCAAGAGGTAATCACTGGAAATGGTCTTCCAACAGTCTTGAAGGAGTTCCCAGAGATCCTTAGCACTTGTTGGCGCTTTTGCCTTCATTCTGCGGTCCAGCTCACCCCAAACCATCTCGATTGGGTTCAGGTCTGGTGACTGTGGAGGCCAGGTCATCTGGCGTAGCAGTCCATCACTCTCCTTCTTGGTCAAATAGCCCTTACACAGCCTGGAGGTGTGTTTGGCGTCATTGTCCTGTTGAAAAATAAATGATGGTCCAATTAAACGCAAACTGGATGGAATAGCATGCTACTGCAAGATGCTGTGGTAGCCATGCTGGTTCAGTATGCCTTCAATTTTGAATAAATCCCCAACAGTGTCACCAGCAAAGCACCCCCACACCATGAAACATCCTCCTCCATGCTTCACGGTGGGAACCAGGCATGTAGACTCCATCCGTTCACTTTTTCTGCGTCACACAAAGACGCGGTGGTTGGAACCAAAGATCTCAAATTTGGACTCATCAGACCAAAGCACAGATTTCCACTGATCAAATCTCCATTCCTTGTGTTCTTTAGCCCAAACAAGTCTCTTCTGCTTGTTGCCTGTCCTTAGCAGTGGTTTCCTAGCAGCTATTTTACCATTAAGGCCTCCTGCACAAAGTCTCCTCTTAACAGTTGTTGTAGAGATGTGTCTGCTGCTAGAACTCTGTGTGGCACTGACCTGGTCTCTAATCTGAGCTGCTGTAAACCTGCGATTTCTGAGGCTGGTGACTCAGATAAACTTATCCTCAGAAGCAGAGGTGACTCTTAGTCTTCCTTTCCTGGGGTGGTCCTCATGTGAGCCCGTTTCTTTGTAGCGCTTGATGGTTTTTGCAACAGCGCTTGGGGACACTTTCAAAGTTTTCCCAATTTTTCGGACTGACTGACCTTCATTTCTTAAAGTAATGATGGCCACTCATTTTTCTTTACTTAGCTGTTTTTTTCTTGTCATAATACACATTCTAACAGTCTATGCAGTAGGACTATCAGCTGTGTATCCACCAGACTTCTGCACAACACAACTGATGGTCCCAACCCCATTTATAAGGCAAAAAATCACACTTATTAAACCTGACAGGGAACACCTGTGAAGTAAAAAACATTTCCGGTGATTACATCTTGAAGCTCATCCAGAGAATGCCAAGAGCGTGCAAAGCAGTAATCAAAGCAAAAGGTGGCTACTTTGAAGAACCCAGAATATAAGACATATTTTAAGTTGTTTCACACTTTTTTGTTAAGTATATAATTCCACATATGTTAATTCATAGTTTTGATGCCTTCAGTGTGAATGTACAATTTTCATAGTCATGAAAATACAGAAAAATCTTTCAATGAGAAGGTGTGTCCAAACTTTTGGTCTGTACTGTATGTGGGGAAAAAACACTGTTTGGGCGCAAGGCAGGGCTTGGAAGGGTAGGAGCGCAGTTTGACTTTTTCAAACCAAAATTGGCTGGAATTGAGATCGGACGCCATGTCGCGTTTGGAGAGCCCCTGATGTGCCTAAACAGTGGAAAACCCCCACAAGTGATACCATTTTGAAAACTAGACCCCCTGGGGAACTTATGTAGATGTGTGGTAAGCACTTTGAACCCCCAAGTGCTTCACACAAGTTTATAACGTAGAGCCGTTAAAAAAAATGCTCATATTTTTTTCATAAACATGATCTTTTAGTACCCAATTTTTTTATTTTCCCAAGGGTAAGAGGAGAAATTGGACCCAAAAAGTTGTTGTCCAATTTGTCCTGAGTATGCTGATACCCCATATGTGGGGGAACCACTGTTTGGGCGCACAGCAGAGCTTGGAAGGAAGGAGCGCCATTTAACATTTTCGATCTAAAATTGGCTGGAATTGAGTTCAGACGCCATGTCACGTTTGGAGAGCCCCTGATGTGCCTAAGCAGTGAAAATTCCCCCATTCTAACTCCCACCCTAACCCCAACACACCCCTAACCCTAATCCCAACCCTAACCCCAACACACCCCTAACCTTAACCCCAACACACCCCTAACCCTAACCCCAACACACCCCTAACCCTAATCCCAACCCTAATATAATCCAAACCCTAACCCCAACTCTTGCCCCAACCCTAACCCTAATTTTAGCCCCAACCCTAACCCTAACTTTAGCCCCAGCTCTAACTTTAGCCCCATCCCTAACCCTAACTTTAGCCCCAACCCTAACCCTAACTTTAGCCTCAACCCTAGCCCTAACTTTAGCCCCAACCCTAACCCTAACCCTAACTCTAATGGGAAAATGAAAATAAATACTTTTTTTATTTTATTATTTTTCCCTAACTAAGGGGGTGATAAAGGGGGTTTTGATTTACTATTTATAGCGGGTTTTTATAGCGGGTTTTTATGTTTGGCAGCTGTCACACACTAAAAAACTTGGTGACTTTTTATTGGTAACATTTTTGGGCATATAACTTTTTTGATCGCTTTTTATTCCGATTTTTGGGAGGCAGAAAGAACAAAAAACAGCAATTCATGAATTTCTTTTGGGGGGCGCTTACACCATTCCTCGCGTGGTAAAATTGATAAGGCAGTTCTATTCTTCGGGACAGTACGATTACAGTGATACCGCATTTATATCATTTTTTAATGTTTTGGTGTTTTTATACAATAAAAACTATTTTATAGAAAAAATAATTATTTTTGCATTGCTTTATTCTGACAGCTATAACTTTTTTATTTTTTTCTGATGACGCTGTACGGGGCTTGTTTTTTGCGGGACAAGATGACGTTTTCAGCTGTACCAACGTTTATTTATTTATATCCTTTTTTTTGATCACGTGTTATTCCACTTTTTGCTCGGTGGTATGATGATAAAGCATTGATTTTTTGTCTTATTTTTTTATTTTTTATGGTATTCACTAAAGGGGTTAACTAATGGGCCAGTTTTATAGGGCGGGTCGTTATGGTCGTGGGGATACTAAATATGTGTACTTTTATTGTTTCGATTTTTTTATTATTAAAATATTTATTGATAGAATAATTTTTTTTTATTATTTTTTTTAAAATACTTTTACAATTATTTAAAAAACATTTTTTTATTTAATTCTTACTTTTATACTTTGTCCCACTATGGGACACTCATTTTCTGCAGGCTGATCGCTTTTATAGCATGCAGATCTCCATGCTATAGAAGCTGTCAGCGCTGCTGCTCCTATAGCACTGACCTGAGAGACTTCCTGGTCATCACTGCGCATGACAGGAAGTCCCTCAGGCCTGGAGACCCGGATGTCATCGTGAGCACATCGGGTCTCCATGGCAGCGATTGGGACTACCAGCCCCTCTGCAGCCATCGAAACACTGCCATCATGTTTGATCGCAGCGTGCTGGGGTTTAAAGTGTCGGGAGTGGTCCGTGACCGCTCCTGGCACTTAGTGACGGGTGTCAGCTATGAAAATCAGCTGACACCCGGCCGCGATCAGCCGCGCTCTCCCCGTGAGCACAGCTGATCGGTGATGACGTACTATCCTGTCCATGGTCATATAGGCCCAGGGCACATGGACATGATAGTGCGTTGAATGTCAGAAAGGGGTTAAAGTAACAGACTGCAGCCATAGCCCTCCCCACTGTTCTATTTTATTGACTATGACGTACTATCCCATCCTTGGGAATTAAGTCCCAGGGCACATGGATGGGATAGTACGTCAAATGGTAGAAAGGGGTTAATAAAAATTTTTACATCTCTGTTTTTTTCAGTCACGATGGGGTGCAGAGTTTACATTAATGAGAAAAAAAATTAACTTTTTTGAATTTACCAAATGGATGCAACCACCCTACCCATGCCCTCCGCTCTGCTAATAACCTAATTAACATCCTCAATAATCAGAACCTTCCATTCCCGTCGCCAAGACTTCTCACGTGCTGCGCCAATTCTTTGAAATGCACTACCCAGGATAATTTGATTAATCCCCAATACCCACAGTTTTAAGCTTGCCCTAAAAACGCATTTCTTCAGACAGGTCTACCGCCTCAACACATTTATTTAACTATCCCTGTGTTGCCCATTCAAAATTTTCACCATAACCAGGTTCCTCGTATCATGTTCTCACACGCTTTATGAATTTAATAGCCCTCTGTGTCTATACTTTTATATATTCTGGCTGATAACCAGTTCATGCAGCATTACATGAACATCCGATTTCTAACATTATGGCTGGTCCGTACAATACAAGCAATTGTTACCATCGACCTTTTGTGTCTCCCCTATTTCCTCATAACTTGCAAGCTTGCGAACATGGCCCTCATTCCTCTTGGTATCTATTGATTTACAGTGGGTTCGGAAAGTATTCAGACCCCTTTAATTTTCTCACTTTTTGTTTCATTGCAGTTATTTGGTAAATGCAAAAAAGTTAATTATTTTCTGATTAATGTACACTCTGCACCCCAACTTTACAGAAAAAAACAGAAATGTAGAAGTTTTAGCAAATTTATTAAAAAATAAAAATTTAAATATCACATGGTCATAAGTATTCAGACCATTTGCTCAGACACTCATATTTACGTCACATGCTGTCCATTTCCTTGTGATCCTCCTTAAGATGGTTCTACTCCTTCATTGGAGTCCAGCTGTGTTTAATTAAACTGATAGGACTTGATTTTTAAAGGCACACACCTGTCTATATAAGACCTCACAGCTCACAGTGCATGTCAGACCAAATGAGAATCATGAGATGAAAGGAACTGGCCAAGGAGCTCAGAGACAAAATTGTGGCAAGGCACAGATCTGGCCAAGGTTACAAAAATATTCTGCAGTTCCCAATGGTCCTAAGAGCACAGTGGCCTCTATTATCCTTAAATTGAAGAAGTTTGGGACAACTGTTATGATTTGGTAGCTGAGGAGAGCAGGCAAAAAAGGAAATACACCAGAGCAGTTGGAAACTATGAGATTGCAGTACCCTGACTAACCACCACAACTAGAGGCAGCCGTGGAGCGTTCCTACGTTGGTCCTAGACGCCTCGTCACAGCCTGAGAAACTAACTACACCTAAAGATAGAAAGAGGAAAGCTATCTGCCCCGGAGCAGATCCCCAAAGAACATAGAAAGCCCCCAAACATGTAATGGCGGTTAGACAAGAAGAAATACTGACACAGACAGAAAATAGTATGAGCAAACGTTGGGGCCCAAACTTACTAAATAGAAAAGGATAGGAAGGGCACTTACTGCAATCCCAAAAAAACCCTGAAAAGCACCAACTCTACTAATTTCAAAAACACCTGAGATCACACGACCTCTACCACCTAAATTAGTTCTCTGGTGTAACCAAAAACAAAACAGCAGCCACTGAAAAAACTGGAAAAAGCAAATGTACAAACATCAGTGGCTGAACTGAACTGAGAGGGCAAAAGCCCCCAGAGGGGACCCTGAAGGCCCCCACAGAAGTGCAGGACAAAATGCAAAAATCAAGCACAAAAACAAAAAGAAAATGTCTTATCTGTTAGCAGGAGATTCAGAAACGACACAGCAGGCTACCAAGGAAACAGGAATCAAGGATTGAGACCAGAACAATTGATCACCGGCAACCCTGATGGGAAGGCAACTCCCTTATATAAGACCAGTCAGTAACACCTGATTCCCAATCCTCAATATCTTCACTGGACAGTCCAGTACCGTTTGTAACCACCAGAGGGAGCTTCTGCTCAGAACTCATTTCCAGCCTATTCACAACAGACAACCAGAAGTCTTCCTAGACCTGTCCGTCCAGCCAATCTGAGCAAGCGTGGGCGAAGAGTCTTGGTGAGAGAGGTAAAGAAGAACCCCAAGATTACTGTGGCTGAGCTCCACAGATACAGTAGGGAGATGGGAGAAAGTTCCACAAAGTCAACTATCACTGCAGCCCTCCACCAGTCGGGCCTTTATGGCAGAGTGGCCCGATGGAAGCCTTTCCTCAGTGCAAGACATATGAAAGCCTGCATAGAGTTTGCTAAAAAAAAACAATAAAGGAATCCCAGACTATGAGAAATAAGATTCTCTGGTCTGATGAGATGAAGATAGAACTTGTTGGTGATAATTCTAAGCGGTATGTCTGGAGAAAACCAGGCATGCTCATCACCTGCCCATGACAGTTAAGATGGGGTGCAGAGCGTACATTAATGAGTAAAAAAATTAACTTTTACATTTACCAAATGGCTACAATGAAACAAAGAGTGAACAATTTAAAGGGGTCTGACTACTTCCCGAACCCACTGTATGTGATTATTTTTATGCTGTAATGTCTTTTATTGTCTGTACAAGTCCCCTCTGAAATGTAAAGTCCTGCGGAATATGTTGGCGCTATAGAAAAATTATTATTAGTATACCAGCCCTAATACATGATCCAAAAATAAAAAGTATATTGATTGTTTTATATATGCATATAGCCAACCCTATTGTACATATAAACAGCATATCATGGTGTATGTAAAAGTTTTTACTAAGCAAACAATGCATGGTATTTTTTGATTTCTTGGGCTAGGATCCGAGGGTCAAATACCTATTTTGAGCAAGCTATATGGTACCAGCCACATAGTCCAATTTTCTTCATATAAAGAAAAATAATAATAACATGATCTATTCTGGTCAATTGAAACTGCAGGTAAACTTGTATAAAAGACCCCATAATTCTCAGAAACAGGAAAAGCAAATATAGCAACCAAAGTTTATTTGTTCATTTAACTCACTAGGGGAAACAGTGACCAGCTTATGGATCCATCTAAGCTCTTTTTGTAGGATCTTTTTGTCCAAATTTCCTCCTCTAATAGAGGGGGCAATGACTTCAATAGCGCAAAAAGAGAAAGATTTTAGATCACCCCGGTGTATCTCACAAACATATCTAGAGATGGGGGTTTATCTGTCATGCCTGATATCACCCAAGTGATCCCAATCCTTCTTCTAAACTCCCTTTTTGTATTGCCGACATAGTTAAGAGCACAAGTATATTTAAAAGGATAAATCAGCCCACTAGTTTTGCAATTCGCAAAATGCCTGATCTTATAGGTTTTACCCGTGCTTGCACTTGTAAAGTGATCACCAACCTCTATAAATCCACAAAAGGAACAACTACCGCATCTAAAGGTGCCCAATTGTCACCTGTCTAGCCAGGTACCACTTTTCTTGGGAGGGACATAGGTGCTATGAACAAGTTGGTCACCTATAGACCTCCCCCACTAAAGGTGATGGCGGGTGTTGCTGGCAAGAATTCTTTTATATTTGTATCCACCAGAAGAATGTTGCAATGTCTATTGATAATATCTCTCACCTCCTGGGAACAGTCATCAAAATCTTTATTAGGAGGGAATCTTGATTGTTTTTTACTGTTGGTTGTAAAAGATCAGTTCTTGGCAATAATTCAGCTTGTTTAAATGCTCCCTGAAGGATATCCCTAGGGCAGCCCTTCTCAAGAAACCTATCTCTGAGGTCACGTGACTCTGTAAAATGATGTAGTTGAGGAACAATTCCTCTTTACTTTAAGATATTGTCCCCTAGGGATCCCCCTCCTGAGACTGAGAGGATGATGGATGTTCCACCTGAGTAGATTGTTGGTAGAGGTAGGTTTTCTGTAAATGCTGGTTTGTAGATAGCCTTCACTATCCTTCCTGATGTTAATATCCAGAAAATTGAGTCAGCATCAATCTCCGAGGTGAATTTAAGGCCTATGATGTTATCGTTCAGACTTTGGACAAAGCTGTTGAAAGAGAGGACATCTCCTGTCCACAGTCTGAATGATAACATCATAGGCCTTAAATTCACCTTGGAGATTGATGTCGACTCAATTGTACCTCCCACCCCTTTTCCAGAATATATGTACATATTGTTTATCAGCCTATCCTCTCCCCTCCTTCCTGACAAACTTCATTAGAGCTATTTTTATAGTGTATCTATATTTTTTCACACTTCAACAGACTATTAGGTTGATTCCATCCTATTCCCCAAAGGGTCTTTAAGAGTTAGAAGGGAGACTCGACAGTGAGCGGGGGTGCCAACTGTGCAGCAATAGGGTGCCAACCTCCCCTGATAGGTAGGAGTTTGTATATTCTCCCCGTGTTTGTGTGGGTTTTCTCCAGGTACTCCGGTTTCCTCCTGTTCTATTTCTTGTTTATGCCTCTGACACGATTGTGGTAACGGGTTACTTTATTGTGTGCAGGTTCTCTCAGCCACATTACATGAATGCTTCCTGTCTCATGCTCTTACCAACGAGTCCCTCCTCTCTATCCTCTGAATACATCCAGGTAGTGAGAACCCTAGAGGCGGCTCAGCATATAACATATTGCTACATAATTTGTCTTTTAACTGAAGAAATAACTAAGCTAATATAACTAACATACATGTGAACATTTCAATATTCAAGATATTGGTGACATAAACATAACTGGCAAGCATCATGCTATTAAGATACTTTAAAATACTTGGTTGTATATATAGTCCTTGAGGTGTGCTGGCTTTGTGATCATTCTGCCCGATCTAGTAACATACGATGCGTTACTGCCACTATTCGGTGGTTCTCTCGATTCGGGCGTTACCGCATCTGGTATTGCCTGTCTCCGACCAGAATCTCCACACTGAACCTGGGCCATCCCTGTAGCCTCTCTGCTTAGACTTGCTGTTTCCTCATCTTGGATATGAGGATACTGTTCATATGACCATGTATCAGATCCTTCTTGCGTTTTCCTCAGATGTCTCCGATTTCTCCTTAGTTTTCTTCCCTCCTCTGTCACAATCTCGTAGGATCTAGGTCCTAGTTTCTGGAGCACCTTTGCTTTTCTCCATTGTTTGTCATATTTGCTCGGCTGCATCCTGATGTTGTCATTTTGTCTCAGTTCTGATAGATCTTTTGCCGACTGATTATAATAGAACGCTTGTCTATCCTGATTTTTCTTTAGTTTTGACCTCATTCCCCTCACCAGATTTGGCTTCAGAAGACGACTAGCTGTTGGTATGAGTGTCCTTGTCCGTTTACTCAGAAACCTCTGTGCTGGGCTGCTGTCTAGACCTTGGGAAGGTGTGTTTCTGTGGTCCAGTATAGATAGATATACATCTGTCCCTGCCTGTTTCGCTCTCTTAATCAACTTCTTTGCTGTTTTCACCACTGATTCTGCTTTGCCATTGCTTTGAGGATATCCAGGAGATGATGTATTGTGTTCAAATTCCCATAACTTGCTGAACTCCTTGAACTCTTCTGACCTAAATTGAGCGGCATTATCAGTAAAAACAATCTCTGGAATCCCATATCTGGCAAAATGAGCCTTGAGTTTTTTAATAACTGTTTTTGCTCTTGTATCCTTCAAATGGTCCACTTCCCAAAAATTTGAAAAATAGTCAAACAGTTACCAGGTATTCTCTTTCCTCCAATGTGAACAAATCTATACCTATTTTTGACCATGGTCGATTTGGAACGGCATGCGGTTGCAATGGCTCTTTCGGTTGTTTATCCCCGCCGGACGCACATATCTCACATTGTGCTATGTAACTTTTTATGTGATCATTCATACCCGGCCAATAAACTGATTCTCTTGCTCGCCGCAAACATCCTTCAATGCCCAAGTGGGACGAGTGTAATTTCTGTAGTATGTCTCTTCTCAGAGTCTCCGGTATCACTGCCCTTTCTCCCTTTATGATGATTCCTTGGTGTACTGACAGTTCATCTCGTATATGGAAGAATGGAGCAACTTCCTTTGGAGCATGCTGCTTATATTTTGGCCAGCCCTGCAGGATCACAGTTTTTAATATCTGTAGTGTTTTATCTTTTTCTGTGAAGGTCTGTATTTGTTTCAGTTTATCTTTAGATACTGCAAGATACTCACACATATTAATGTTGTCCATTTCTTGTCCTTTATCCTCTGAGTTGGGTAAGTACGCTCTGCTTAGAGTATCTGCAATCACCAAGTCTTTTCCTGGACAATATCCAATTTCATAATCATATTTTTGAAGTCGCAGAAGCATGCGCTGCAGTCTCTTTGGTGCATTTAGTAGAGGTTTTTTTGTAATGCTCTCCAACGGTTTGTGATCGGACTGTACTGTTACCTGTCGACCGTATGTGTACTGATGAAACCTTTCCATTCCAAACACCACAGCTAGTAACTCCTTTTCGATTTGGGCATATCCCTGCTCTGTCGGTGTTAGCGCTTTGCTTGCAAATGTGATTGGTTGCCGCTCTTGCATTAATGTGGCACCTAGGCCTTTTTCTGATGCATCACATTGGACTACCACCTCTAACTGTGGATCAAAATATTTTAAGGTTGCTGTGTCTGCAATGGCTGTCTTTACTGATTGAAAAGCCGTCTCCTGTGCTTCTGTCCCTTCCCACAACACATCTTTGTGAGTTAGCTGTCTCATTGGCTCACACATGTCTGATAAATTCTTGCAAAACTTGGACAGATAATTCACCATGCCCAAAAATCGTTGTACTCCACACACATCTGTTGGGGTAGGCATCTCTTGTATCGCCTTCACCTTTTCTGGATCCACTTTCACTCCATTTGAGGTTAGCAGATGTCCTATATATGGCACTTCCGTCATTTTCAGTTTCAACTTTTCCAAGTTCAACTTTATCCTTTTTTCTCTACACCTATCTAAAAATCGTAGCATCCTTGTATCATGATTCTTTATTGCAGATTGCATATCGTCACCTTCTCCCACTATTAATATATCGTCTGCTATCGTCTTTACCCCTGGGAGTCCTTCCAAAGCTTGCATCAACTTCTGCTGAAATATTTCTGGAGCTGGTGTCAGTCCCATGGGCATTCTCAGCCATTTACGGCGACCAAATGGAGAAGAAACGTTGTCAATAAACTGGATTCTTCATCCAGTTCCACATGCCAAAATCCATTTTTTACGTCACAAACTGAAAATATTTTTGCTTTTGATAAATCTGGTAGCACATCCTCTATTGTAGGCATCGGATAGTGATTCCTTTTGAGAGCTTTGTTGAGTGGTTTGGGATCGATACAAATTCTTAGTTTTCCTGATGGTTTCTGCACTATGACCAAACTACTTATCCAGTCTGTGCTCTGATGGACGACTTCTATCATGCCTCGCTTTTCTAAATCCTGTAGTTCTTCTTTCAATGGCTGAAGTAGCGCTACAGGCACTTTTCTTGTCGGTAATCTGGTAGGTTGTACTGTGTTATCAATTTCCAGTTTGTGTTTTCCTTCAAAACATCCATCACCCTCAAATACATCCGCATACTGTGTTTTTATAATCTGTAAATCTAGATTGCTGTCTGCTTTTGGGATATCCTTCATACTCTGTTTGACTTCCACAGACATAATGTTATGGAATTGTACCTTTATTAAGTCCATTGCCTGAACTGCTTTTATACCTAGTAACGGTATGTGGTCACCACCCTGCAGCACTGTAAATTGGGCTCTATAACTCTTTCTGTTGCATGGGTTACTAACCTTCAGTTTGCATGTCCCAAGAGGTTTCAGTATCGTTTTGTTGTACATCATAAGTACCTTATCAGTAGGTTCAATGGACACCTGTTCATTTAGTAGATCCTCCGGTATGACATTGCAACTTGCTCCACAGTCCAACTGAAATCTAATGGGTTTGTCATTTAATAAAAGAGTTGCAAACAGTTGTCTTGTATCTTTAGGTTCTGGCTGTCTGACTGTATTGACATTCTCTGTTGCAGACTGTAGCTGTATCCATGTAATATCTTCTGCACTGTCACTGTCATTGTCCTGTGTCACACTGTGAATTTCTCTGTGCTTTTTAAAGGGCTTAAGTCTGCAGAGAGCTGAGAAATGATTCATCTTACCACAGGTCCTGCAGCTTTGTCCATATGCTGGACACTTCTCTTTGTCTCTCTCATGTCTTCTGCCACAGTATCTGCATTGGACTGTTCTCGCTTGGTGCTCTGCTTTTCCTCTCATGGTTACTGCATGTACTGGCTCCTCAGTGGTGTCTGCCATCATCTTCAGGCTGTCTCTTGTTAGCTCTGCAGCTCTGCTTATTTGCATGCATTTCTCTAGGGTTAACTCCCCCTCTCTCAGCAGTCTCTCTCTTAGCTGTGGCTCTCTGATGCCGCACACTATTCTATCTCTGATAAGAGAATCTCTGATCTCTCCAAAGCTGCATGTTGCTGCCAGTCTTTTCAGCTCAGTCACATATGCGTCTATATTCTCTCCCATCTTCTGATTTCTGGTGAAAAACTTAAATCTTTCCACTGTCTCATTCTTCTTGGGGTCACAGTGCTTATCAAATGCCTGTACAATGTCTGCCAGACTGTCTGTACCAACCTGGATCAGGGTCTGAGCAAGTTCTCTGCCTTTTTCTCCAATCAGATAGTAGAAGAGCTTCACCTTACGCTTCTGATCATTGGTGTCTACTGTAAGATCCACATACAGAGTAAACTCCTCCTTCCAATGTCTCCAGGTCTGCGATAGATTTGAGGACATGATGTCTAGTCTCTGAGGAGGTTTTAGTGCGCTCTCCATAATGCTGTACTGTGGGCACTGTACTTACAGTTGAGCTTTGTACCACAAGCTGCCTGGATTGTCTGTCCACTTGTTCTTTATAGGTTCAGCCCTGCTGCCACCATGTTCTATTTCTTGTTTATGCCTCTGACACGATTGTGGTAACGGGTTACTTTATTGTGTGCAGGTTCTCTCAGCCACATTACATGAATGCTTCCTGTCTCATGCTCTTACCAACGAGTCCCTCCTCTCTATCCTCTGAATACATCCAGGTAGTGAGACCCCTAGAGGCGGCTCAGCATATAACATATTGCTACACCTCCCACACTCCAAAAAACATACTGATAGAGAATCTACATTGTGAGCCCCATTGGGGACAGCGAAGATAATGTGTGCAAAACTGTAAAGTGCTGCGGAATATGTTAGCGCTATATAAAAATAAAGATTATTATTATTATAGGTAAGACTGATATAGGAATAGAGTAGGGGTAGGCACACACCCCCGGTCTTTTCTATCTAGTGTCTTTTTGATAATTGGTGATGGTACTGTGTTGATTGCACTGAAGGTTAATTTTAGATTGATAAATAAAAGTTATTTTTAATACAGTGAATTAATTGGAGTCTTTTATGTGAGCTTGTTAACCCCTTAATGACTGCTGATACGCCTTTTAACGGCGGCAGTTAAGGGTACTTATTCCTCAGCGCCACTTTTTAACGGTGCTGAGAAATAAGGTTATAGCGCCCCCTGCATCAGAAAATCTCCGGGGTCTAAGCTATCCCCCGGTAGTCGAGACTCGAGACCCCGGAGACCATGATTTGTGTCGGTTTTTACCGACCCCAGTGTTGCGATCACCGTTATTCATGGAATAATGACAACCGCAAAAAAAGTCCGGTTTCCTATTTATTTCTCTTTCCTCTGATATGATCTAGCACATCAGAGGAGAGTGACATGGGGCCCCCCAAGCCTCCCACTACTTCCGGTGTCCCACGGTCCCTCCGACTGTGTATCCCGACCCTCGGCTTCTTCTTCCAGGAAAAAAATGGCATGCGCCCGCTGAGATCTGCCGGCCGGTACTCGGCAACAATAGGAGATTTTTCCTATTGGTTCATTTTGATCCCTGTGATAGACCCTATCGCAGTGATCAAAATTAAAAAATAGTAAATCAAACCCCCCTTTATCAAACACTTAAGTAAAAATAATAAAATAAAAAAATGTATTTTTTCCATTTTTCAAATTATGATTAGTGTTAGGGCTGGGGTTATAGCTAGGGTTAGGGTTGGGGTTAAAACTAGGGTTAGGGTTGGGCTATGGTTAGGGTTGGGGCTTGTGTTAGAGATAGGGTTAGGGTTTGGCTAGGGTTAGGGTTGGGGCTAGTGTTAGAGCTAGGGAAAGGGTTGGGATAGAGTTAGGGTTGGGGCAAGGGTTAGGGTTGAGGTTAGAGCTATGGTTAGGGTTGGGCTATGGTTAGAACTAGGATTAGGGTTGGGCTAGAGTTAGGGTTGGGCTAGGGTTTTAGCTAGGGTTGGGATTAGGGTTGTGTTGGGATTAGGGTTGTGTTGGGGTTAGTGCTGTGGTTAGGGTTATGGTTGGGATTAGGGTTAGGGGTGTGTTGGGGTTAGGGTTAGGGCTGTGTTAGGGTTGGAGTTAGAAATATGTTTAAAAAGTCAAACTTGCTCCCTCCCTTCTGAGCCCTGCCATGTGCCCAAACAATGGCTTTCCTCCACATACGGGGTATCAGCGTACGCAGAAGAAATTGTGCAACAAATTTTCTGGTCCATTTTGATACTCTTGTGAAAATAAAAAAGTTTGGTTCCAAAGTAAATTTTTTGTGAAAAAAGTAAAATGTTATTTTTTTCCTTCACATTGATTTAGTTCTTATGAAGCACCGAGAGGGTTAATAAACTTCTTGAATGTGGTTTTGAGCACCTTGAGGGGTGCAGGTTTTAGAATGGTGTCACTTTTGAGTATTTTCTGTCATATTGACACCCCAAACTCATTTCAAATGTGAGGTGGTCCCTAAAAAAATGGTTTTGTAAATTTCGTTGGAAAAATGAGAAATCGCTGGTCAACTTTTAACTCTTATAACGTCCTAACAAAAAAAATTATGTTTCCAAAAATGTGCTGATGTAAAGTAGACATGTGGGAAATGTTATTTATTAACTAATTCTGCAAAGATGAGTGGGCCAAAATTCTTCCAGAGCGTTGTAAAAGACACATTAACAGTTACTGCTTGATTGCAGTTGTTGCTGTTAACCCCTTTATTCCATCAGACGTACTATTCCGTCCATGTGACCCTGGACCTAATTCCCATGGACGGAATAGTACGTCATGGGCAATCAGCTGCGCTCCCGGGGGGAGCGCAGCTGATCGCGGCCGGGTGTCAGCTGTTTATCACAGCTGACACCCAGCACTATGTGTCAGGAGCGGTCACGGACCGCTCCCGGCACATTAACCCCTGGCACACCACGATCAAACATGATCGCAGTGTACCGGGGGCACAGGGGAGGATTGCGCAGGGTGGGGGCTCCCTGCGCGCTCCCCTGAGACCCTCAGAGCAGCGCGATGTGTCGCGCTGTTCCGAGGGTCCATCCTCCCTCCAGGTCCCCGGATCCAAGATGGCGCCGGGGTCCTGCAGGGAGGCGGCTTCCTCAGTGCCTGCTGAGAGCAGGCACTGAGAAGCCTGCAGCGATGCCAGAGCGATCGCTGGTGTCACAGAGTGCTGTGCACACTGTCACACCAGCGATCTGCTAAAATACTGTGATGTCCCACCCTGGGACAAAGTAAAAAAGTAAAAAAATAAAAATAAAAAGTGGTAAAAATATCATAAAAAAAAAATATATATATATTCCCCAATAAATTCATTTCTTCCTGTAAATAAAAAAAACAAAACAAATAAAAGTACACATATTTGGTATTGCCGCATCCGTAACGACCCCCCCTATAAAACTGTCCCACTAGTTAATCCCTTTAGTGAACCCCTTAAAAAAAAAAGCAAAAAATCAATGCTTTATCATCATACCGCCGAACAAAAAGTGGAATAACACGCGATCAAAAAGACGGATATAAATAAACATGATACCGCTGAAAACGTCATCTTGTCCCGCAAAAAAAGAGCCATCATACAGCATCATCAGCGAAAAAAATAAAAAAGTTATAGCTCGCAGAATAAAGCGATGCAAAAATAATAATTTTTTATATAAAATTGTTTTTATTCTATAAAAGCGCCAAAACATAAAAAAATGAATAAATGAGGTATCGCCGTAATCGTACTGACCCGAAGAATAAAACTGCTTTATCAATTTTACCACACGCGGAACGGTATGAACGCCTCCCCCAAAAGAAATTCATGAATTGCTGATTTTAGTTCATTCTAAACAAAAATCGAAATAAAAAGCGATCAAAAAATGTCACAAGGTCATAAATGGTACCAATAAAAATGTCACCTCGTCCCGCAAAAAATAAGACCTCACATGACTCTGTGGGCCAAAATATGCAAAAATTATAGCTCTCAAAATGTGGTGATGCAAAAAACTACTTTTTGCAATAAAAAGCGTCTTTTAGCGTGACAGCTGCCAATCACAAAAACCCGCTATAAATAGTAAATCAAACCCCCCTTTATCACCCCCTTAGTTAGGGAAAAATAATAAAATTAAAAAAGTGTATTTATTTCCATTTTCCCATTAGGGTTAGGGTTGCGGCTAAAGTTAGGGTTAGGGTTGGCGCTAACGTTAGGATTAGGGTTAGGGTTGGGATTAGGGTTAGGGGTGTGTTGTGTTTAGGGTTGGAGTTAGAATTGGGGGGTTTCTGCTGTTTAGGCACATCAGGGGCTCTCCAAATGTGACATGGCGTCTGATCTCAATTCCAGCCAATTCTGCGTTGAAAAAGTCAAACGGTGCTCCTTCACTTCTGAGCTCTGCCATGCGCCCAAACAGTAGTTTACCCCCGCATATGGGGTATCAGCGTACTCTGGACCACAAGAGTTATTGTGCAATTTGTCCAATTTCTTCTGTTACCCTTGGGAAAATAAAAAACTGGGGGCGACAAAATAATTTTTTTTAAAAAAAAATGATTTTTTTGTTTTTATGGCTGTATGTTATAAATTTTCTGTGAAGCACTTGGGGCTTCATAGCGCTCACCACACTTCTAGATAAGTTCCTTGTGGGGTCTATTTTCCAAAATGGGGTCACTTGTGGGGGGTTTCCACTGTTTAGGCGCATCAGGGGCTCTCCAAATGCGACATGACACCCCCAGACCATTCCATCAAAGTCTGCAATCCAAAACGTCACTACTTCCCTTCCGAGCCCAGACGTGCGCCCATACAGTCGTTTTCTCACACATGTTGGGTATCAGTGTACTCAGGACAAATTGTACAACAACTTTTGGGGTCCAATTTCTCCTGTTACCCTTGTGAAAATAAAATATTGGGGGCAAAAAAATCATTTTTGTAAAAAAAAAAAGGATTTTTTATTTAACACAGCTATACGTTATAAACTTCTGTGAAGCACTTCGGGTTCAAAGTGCTCAACACACTTCTAGATAAGTTCCTTGTGGGGTCTATTTTCCAAAATGGGGTAACTTGTGGGGGGTTTCCACTGTTTAGGCGCATCAGGGGCTCTCCAAATGCGACATGACACCCCCAGACCATTCCATCAAAGTCTGCAATCCAAAACGTCACTACTTCCCTTCCAAGCCCCGACGTGCGCCCATACAGTAGTTTACTCCCACATATTGGGTATCAGAGTACTCAGGACAAATTGGACAACAACTTTTGGGGTCCAATTTCTCCTGTTACCCTTGTGAAAATAAAATATTGGGGGCGAAAAAATCATTTTTGTAAAAAAAAAAAAGATTTTTTATTTTACGGCTGTACGTTATAAACTTCTGTGAAGCACTTTGGGGTTCAAAGTGCTCACCACACATCTAGATAAGTTCCTTGAGGGGTCTAGTTTCCAAAATGGTGTCATTTGTGGGGGGTTTCCACTGTTTAGGCAGATCAGGAGCTCTCCAAACACGACATGGCATCCAGCCAATTCTGCGTTGAAAAAGTCAAACGGCGCTCCTTCCCTTCCAAACTCTGCCATGCACCCAAACAGTGGTTTACCCCCACATATGGGGTATCAGCGTACTCAGGACAAATTGCACAATAACTTTTGGAGTCTTGTTACCCTTAGGAAAATAAAAATTGGGGTGAAAAGATCAATTTTGTGGGAAAAATATGATTTTTTAATTTTACGGCTCTACGTTATAAACTTGTGTGAAGCACTTGGGAGTTCAAATTGCTCACCAAAGATCTAGATAAGTTCCTTAGGGGGTCTAGTTTCCCAAATGGGGTCACTTGTGGGGGGTTTCCACTGTTTAGGCACATCAGGGACTCTCCAAATGCAACATGGCGTCCAATCTCAATTCCAGCCAATTTTGGTTGGAAAAAGACAAATGGTGCTCCTTCCATTCCGAGCTCTGCCATGCGTCCAAACAGTGGTTCCCCCCACATATGGGGTATCAGCGCACTCAGGACAAATTGGACAACAACTTTTGAGGTCCAATTTCTCCTGTTACCTATGGGAAAATAAAAAATTAGTGACTAAGAGATAATTTTTGTGGGAAAAAAATAGGATTTTTTATTTTCATGCCCGGGCATTATAAACTTGTGTGAAGCACTTGGGGGTTCAAAGTGCTCACCAAAGATCTAGATAAGTTCCTTAGGGGGTCTAGCTTCCAAAATGGGGTCACTTGTGGGGGGTTTCCACTGTTTAGGCTCATCTGGGGCACTACAAACGGAACATGACCCCCATCAATGTTTGCATTCCAAAACGTTACTGCTTCCTTTCCAAGCCCTGGCGTGCGCCCAAACAGTTTCCCCCCCCCACATATGGGGTATCAGCATACTCAGGACAAATTGGACAACAACCTTTGGGGTCCAATTTCCTTGGGAAAAATCAAAAATTTGGGACTAAAAAATCATTTTTGTGGAAAATTGTTTTTTTTTTTTTCACATCCAGGCATTATAAACTTTTGTGAAACACTTTGGGGTTCAAAGTGCTCACAACAGATCTAGATAAGTTCCTTAGGGGGTCTAGTTTCCAAAATGGTGTCACTTGTGGGGGTTTCCACTGTTTAGGCGCATCAGGGGCTCTCCAAACACGACATGGCGTCCAATCTCAACTCCAGCCAATTTTAGTTTGAAAAAGTCAAACGGCGCTCCTTCCCTTACGAGCTCTGCCGTGTGCCCAAACAGTGGTTTTCCCCCACATATGGGGTATTGGCGTACTCAGGAGAAATTGCACAACAACTTTATCTGCCCATTTTCTCCTTTTACCTTTGTCAAAATAAAAAAAAGTTTGTAAAAGATCATTTTTGTGGCTAAAAAGTTAAATATTAATTTTTTCCTTCCACGTTGCTTCAGCTCCTGTGAAGCACCTGAAGGGTTATTAAACTTCTTGAATGTGGTTTTGAGTACCTTGAGGGGTGCAGTTTTTAGAATGGTGTCACTTTTGGGTATTTTCTGCTATATAGACCCGTCAAAGTGACTTCAAATGTGAGGTGGTCCCTAAAAAAATGGCTTTGTAAATTTTGGTGTAAAAATGAGAAATCACTGGTCAACTTTTAACCCTTATAATTTCCTTAGAAAAAAAAATTTTGGTTACAAAATTGTGCTGATGTAAAGTAGACATGTGGGAAATGTTATTTCTTAACTATTTTGTGTGACATATTTCTCTGTTTTAAGGGGAAAAAAATTCAAAGTTTGAAAATTGCAAAATTTTCAAAATTTTCGCCATATTTGCGTTTTTTTCAAAAATAAACGCAAGGTATATCGAAGAAATTTTACCACTAACGTGAAGTACAATATGTCACGAGAAAACAATCTCAGAATTGCGAAGATCCGTTGAAGCGTTCCAGAGTTATAACCTCATAAAGAGACAGTGGTCAGAATTGTAAAAATTGGCCCGGTCATTAACGTGCAAACCACCCTTGGGGGTGAAGGGGTTAAAGGGAATCTGTCATCCCATTTTTGCTGCCATATCAACTAAAGATATGGCTGAATAGTGCGTCCCAGAAGAAAGCTAGCGGTATTTACCTTATTTCCTCC